>CM038672.1:534121006-534721006 GCA_021605145.1 Aegilops bicornis
CTCGGCTCGGTCATGGTGGTCACGCGACTACCCGCGGTAGCTCCGGCCGCCCGTAGCCCTACTCTGGACGACGGCCACGAGCTGGGGGAGCCATCACGGGCGCCGGCGCTCTGGCCAACAGCCGAATCACGGTGGGCGTCCGGGCGGCTGGGCTAGGTGGCTGGATAGTGGCGCGGGGTCAGGGGTGGACAGACGAGCGGCGGCAGAAGATTTTTCGGATGAAATCACCGGCGACAGTAGGCGGGTAGAGGAGTAGGCGTCGCGCGGGAAGTTTTAGTACTCTCTCCGTCCGGAAATATTTGTCCAAGTAATGGATGTATCTAGATGTATTTTAGTTTTAAATACATCCATCTGTATCTATTTTTACGACAAGTATTTCCGGATGGAGGGAGTACAAGTTGAGTCATCTATTTTAAAAACGGAGGGAGTATTTTTTACATCTACATCATCCACGCCGGGAAAAGGATTGCGGACACAAACGACGATGACTGATTTTTTTTCTTGCCTCTTGGCGTCTAAGAAAGAAGAGGTAAATACACCACAAGTCACAGAAGTTGCACGCAACGATCAGTTTAGTGCATAAACTTGCAAAATACGTGTTTTTGGTCATTTAATTTGTCCTCTTATTTATATACGGTGCTTTCTACCTATCTGGATGTATCATTAGGCGTGCCAATGTGATGGGGCCTACAGTCAGTGGCTGAGGTGATGGTAATCCGCACGCACTGTTTTTTAGATAGCACCCTTGCATTTTATTTATTTATATTTATATGCAGAAAATTCTCAAATAAAAGTAAAAACATTGTTGCACACAGTGGGATTCGAACCCACGACCGACCGCGATTCGCCCGCATAGAAGCCACCAGACCAACTGCAACTTTGCGTTTAACGGAAAATTTTAGCTTTATATAAGCAGACCATACGGATTAAAGTAAAATCAAAACGGAGACAAGGTAATCCCCGCTTCGAGCTTGAGGGTGCAATCCAAAAGAAACCTGTATGCATTCATTCTGAAGTATATTTTCTTTTATGTACATAATTCACATTCAAACAAAAATTTCGTGGATTTGTCCTAAAATTTTATGTACATTCATTTTGACCTATATTTTCGTATATCTAAATTTTCAAATTTCAAATTATTCAAAATAAAACAAATGATGTTGATTTGTCCAAAGAAATTTACGTACATTCATGTTGCACTATATTTTATTTTATCTAGATTTTAAAATTAGAAATATTCTAATTGAAAAAATAGTTGATTTGTCCCAAAATTTACATACATTCATTCTACACTATATTTCCTTTTATCTAGATTTTTAATATTTAATTATTTGAAATCAAACAAAAATTATTATATTTGTCCATAAGAATTTACGTATATACATTTTGCACTATATTTTCTTTTATCTGTATTTTTCAGTTTACATTTATTCGAATTCAAACAAAAGTTGAGTTGATTTGTCTGAAAAACATACATACATTCATTCCGCACTATATTTCCTTTTATATAAATATAAATTTTTTAAATTATTCGTATTCAAACAAAAGTTTCGTTGATTTGTCCAAAAGAATTTGCATGCATTCATTCTATATTGTATTTCCTTTTGATCTAGATTTTAAAATTAAAAATTATTGAAATTCGAAACAAAATTTTGTTGGTTTGTCCAAAATAATTTACGTTCATTCATTCCGCACTTTTTTTTCAAGAATATATATTTAAAGTTAGGGACTATGGGCAGAAAATGTTGTCTGTGCAGAAAGAAAATTATACATAGTTCGCTAGCGCTGGGATACATAAATTGAAACTATATAATACATAGCATTCTTATCTCTATTTATCACTAATAAACTAAAATCAAATCTATCTTACATAGAAAACAAAGAAAGAACAATACAGAAGATAAATTTTGTTTATGTTGTCAAGTGTCATTGTGGACTGATGGTCGGCACTTATACACAAGGCGAGCTTTTAAGAAGGTCATATTTTTGAACCAGGGCTTCTCCTTTTCAGCACACAATTTTGTCGTCTTGATTTCTATTTTAATTAGTGTGGTACGTGTTCAATAAATAGAACTAACTGTACATTTGACACATCAAACATTAGTTGGTCTAGTCGTTTTCTATGCGAGGCGAAGGGCAGCAGGTCATCGGTTCAAATCCCATCGCGTTATGCATTACTTTTTTCATTTTATTTGAAGATTTTCTACATAAATTAATAGAATGTAAGGGTCCTTTCTGTCAAAAAACCGGCCTCAGCCACTCACAGTGGCCCTGCCATGTTTGCGCGCGTATTAATACAACTGGATATAATGGGAAGCACTGTATATGAACGAGGCGACAAGTTAGATGATCAGAAACACGTATTTTATAAATTTGTGCATCAAACTGATCATCACATGCAAGTTCTATGACTTCTGGTGTATTTACCTCAAGAAAGAAACGAGCTTTGCTTGGTTTGACTTGGAATTTTAAACCCCGCCGCTGTTTTGCGCGCGCCGAGCCGCCCACGTTATTGACCCACTTAGACCTCCGAGCTAAGACGTCGTCGCGCAGTGCGCACGAAACCACCCGCTTCCCTTTTGTTTGCCGCCGCACATAGTTTTCTCCTTGAATTCAATCCAACCATCCGCCACCTCCATGCCTGTTCAGTGCTCCGTATGTTAGATTAGATCATCGATGAGCTAAGCGGACCAACACAACATGGCCACGCCGTCCGTTTCTGGCTCATCAGGAGCTCCAAAGGTCGCGCAAGTCGACCTATATAAGCGCCTCCGCTCCAGCTTGGGATCAAATCACAACCAACAGCTACCTGATCTTGACTGACCATACCAGCATTCAGTGCTCGTGCTCACTCACGCATCACAACCAAATTAGGCGGGAAGGAAGGAAGCCATGTCTGCCGCGGAGGGAGCCGTCGTCTTCAGCGAGGAGAAGGAGGCGCTGGTGCTCAAGTCATGGGCCATCATGAAGAAGGATTCCGCCAACCTTGGGCTCCGCTTCTTCCTCAAGTACGTACCCTACCATTTCTCACATGTACAAGTGCAATGAAGCCCCCACGCATCGATCTCTTTGATATATATGCATGCTGCGTGCCTCCAGGATCTTTGAGATCGCGCCGTCCGCGAGGCAGATGTTCCCGTTTCTGCGCGACTCCGACGTGCCGCTGGAGACCAACCCCAAGCTCAAGACCCACGCCGTGTCCGTCTTCGTCATGGTAATACACCATGCATCTCCCAACGATCTACTACTATATACATATGCTTCCATGGCTGACCAATGTGTATGTGCATCCATGTGTTGCGATGAATGGCGCAGACGTGCGAGGCGGCTGCGCAGCTGCGGAAAGCCGGCAAGATCACCGTCAGGGAAACCACCCTGAAGAGGTTGGGCGGCACGCACTTGAAATATGGCGTGGCAGATGGCCACTTTGAGGTATGTTCACTTGCACCGTCAGCCAGGGGCGGAGCCAGAATTTGGACATAGGGGGGGGGGGCGAGTGGTGACGGTCACAAGTACAGTATGATGTATCTACCAAAATAGTATATCAACGCACGTTTGTTAATACACGTATATCAATAATAAATCCTCTCAAATACTAAAGTTCATAGTTTCCAAGAAAAGCCTTTGAAATTGATAAGCAAACACATATGTTTGGCTACTTTTTTTAACAAAAGTATAGTTCAAATGTCACCATTCACCAATGTCTCCAAATTTTCGGCACTATCACAGATTTGACATCGAGGCTATTGGCGTGAAAAATTATCTTCGTTTTTCAACAAAGTATAGCCAAACAAAACCATAAAGAGGATTACATCATACTATCAAAACTTCTATATGGAGTATATAGTAATACCGTGTATGTGCCTGATTGTGTGTGGACGTAGTCAAGCGAACAAGGACGGCGGGCGGCGGCAGCCGCGGTACTCGCCGCTACTCCGCTGCCTTGACAAGCCGGCAATCAAGCCCAAGGTCAGCGACTTTGGACCGGCGGTAGACATTTTTTTGGGACCGTCGGCGAGGCGAGAAAGATAGATCGATCTGATCTGATCCGATCGTGAGGCGTGAGAAACTGAACGACCAGGGCACCGCCGCACCAGGCGTTCATGGTCTATCTTCTGTATGATATAGGCATCAAGGTAGATGGGCTATTTTTATTGCTTCCTGGGCTTCCCTGCGTGCGCACAACCACGTGACGTTGGGCTTAAATAACATAATTAGGCAGGTAATCTCCGGCCATTAGCGCATATACATACAGGTATTAGTACTGGACCTGCTATATTTCTTTGAGGGGGGCGATCGTTGGGGGTCTAGCCCTGCTTCCCTGTCTCCGCCCCCGCCGTCAGCCTCGTGACTTGCTATAGGATTATAGCATCGGGTTCGTGTTTGATTTTGCATTGCATTTCAACTTGTCCGCTCACACGCTTCTTCTTCTTCTTCTTCTTCATCTTCTTCTTGTCACAGGTGACGCGGTTCGCTCTGCTTGAGACGATCAAGGAGGCGCTTCCGGCGGACATGTGGGGCCCGGAGATGAGGAATGCGTGGGGCGAAGCCTACGACCAACTGGTCGCGGCCATCAAGCAAGAGATGAAGCCCTCTGAGTAGCTCATCCACTGTACTCATATGCCATGCCACTTCCCTCCATTATCCGTCCAACTTTCGTTGCTTGGCCGGTTCACTCATGTCACCATATTGTATTTGTATTGTGTGTTTATGTGTACTGACGCCTATTGTATAATGAGTAGTCAATAAATGAACAAATTGTGCATGAGCTTCGCCCCGTTCTTCAGAGGTTTTTTTTAGGGAATAGTACTTCAGAGTTTGTTTGTTTGTTTGAGGAACTCTACTTTTTTTTAGAGAAATCTTGAGGAACTCGACTTTAGAGTTTTTTTTGACAGAACTCGACTTTAGAGGTTAGTCTCTAAAAGGAACTCTACTTTAGAGTTTAGAGGTTAGTCTTTTCTTTTTTTGGAGGGCTTTTTAGAGGTTAGTCTAAGAGGGTGCTTGTTTCCAGGGACTTATTGGTTTAGTGACTTAAAAAAGTCCCTATAAATCCCATCTAAATCAAACAGGAGGGATTTATAGGAACTTAAAGTGGGCATTTGAAACTTATGAAATAAGACTCTCAAGGAGGGACTTATAGGGACTTATAGTTGTAATATGGTCATTTAGTCCATGTTAAGTCCCAAGAACCAAACAGATAGGGACTTTTTAGAGACTTATAAGTTGGGACTAAAAAAAATCCTAAAACTTATGAACCCAACAGGGCCTAACTACTGCCGATCCTACACCTACGTAAGGTAGTTACGTAATCTTACTTAACCTTCAATAATCTAATCGCCCTCCCCCCTGATTTTCAGGGGGTGGGGCCCCAGCTATTTCTTCTTCCAATCTATTCATGCCAAGTCAGCTGTTACGTAACTTTACCTAGAATATGTACGTAGGTGTAGCAAAGCCCGTCTAACTACCATGTCAAAATTCCGGAATGCAGCTCCTTTCACGGTCCGCTGACTAGAACCAGCTCGGCAGAGCCCACGTCGAACCAGCTGGGCTCATTTGCACCCGATGATTAGTAAATTCAAATGAATAGTGAACAATTCAAAAAAATCAAGACTTTTTAACATTGAAGATGCTCTAGTGCATTAGGTGCGTGCAAAATTTCATGATGAATGGACATTAGAGGACCTCTTGGATATTTTTTTGGCTCTCAACAATGTGCCTTTTCAAAGTTTCTTACAAACCCAAAGTTTGTTTTTTTGTTGGGAGCTGCTTGAATGTCTTCTCACCACCAAATTGCACGCACCTAGCACACTAGAGCATCCACGATGTCAAGGTTTTTATATTTTGTCTGGCTATTTTTTCAAATTTACTGTTCAAGGTAGGGAACATGGTTCGTAACATTTTCCAGTTGTAACACATGCGAACCGGACGAAAAACAACACGAAAATGACGTAATGCGTTTTGCGATTCTCGTCGAAAAAAGCAGGGCCCATATATGGCTGATGTTGGGACCTAAATCAGTGAACCAAGCAGACCCGTAGGGATTTATTTTATGGACTTAATGTATGCATGTGTTATTTTATTGGCCCTTAAAACTAACTTCTCCTAAAAATTGCCCCATAAATTTATGGTGATGTTATAGAACTGACGTTTCCTAGGAGTGATTTCATGAGGGAACGCTCCTTGGTGCGTCAGATTCTACACGCGAATATTAAAATAGTGCCACGTGGCAATACCCAGGGACGAATCTAGGGGGGACGAGGGGAGACCCCCCCCCCCCCTGGTAGCTCGTTCGCCCCCCTCCCCCCATGCCTCTTGGGCCTTTTTATTAACGTGAAGCCTGAGCCCATATACAGTCCATTTGCAAGTTAAACACGTTAAACACACAAAGTCTACGTAAAGAAGAATGCTATGCAGCCCATCGTGGTCTCTTCGATAGAAAAAGGCCATCGTGGAAGGCAAAGTGGCTTGTTAGTTGCAGCCACTACGCACGCACAGATCTAAAAAAACATGTCTATTGCTGCTAATCTCTTCCTTTCCAAGCCGCCATGAACTGTAGGCCTACTGGATCTGTCCATCGCGCTCGCGCTGTCGCGCCGCCATCTAGAAGCGGAGAAGGAAAGGGGACGCCAGGACAGATATGCGTCGATCAACGGACCATGGACAGGTTGCCGGCAGGCCGGACGCATGGATGTGCGGCAACAACATAAGGGGAAAAGGTATTTTATTTTCGCATCAGATTAGTTCGCGGCTTTACAAATTATTGAAGAATAATTATACACTGTAGGAATTAAGAATCAAATTATGTCATTTTCAGTTATTTATTTGTGCTTGTGTAGATGTGAAGAGGAAGAGAGCAGAATCAATTCATATTTTTTAAACCCAGTTGATTCAAGCTCTCAACTGTCGGAATATGATGCTACTGCAAACGATGTGCAACACTTCAATTGATGCCATGGTGTAAGCAAGAAGTATTTAATTTTAAACATTTAGAATTTCATAATACATGATATTTAATAATTTTTCTCTATTGATTGCATCAGGTGGTTACTGTCCAAATCATCTCCCTTCAGAGGAAAGTTGAATTTGGGGATTCCAAGAACCAAAGTAATAGCCGGAACATAATTTAGTTCTTATGCAAACTCCTAATCAAACAATTATGCCACTAATAAAATTTCATGAATCTACATCTCTTGTGTCGTTGTCTTTCTATTAGTTTGCTATATACCATTGTCCTTTTATCATTGCAAGAGGCGTGTTAGTTCTATTGTGAAATTAGTGTAAAGGGGTTAACCTAAGAAAAAAAAATCTCTTGTGCCGTTGTCTTCGCCCCCCCCTATGCTCAAATCCTGGCTCCGTCCCTGGCAATACCTGTGGGGCACATTATTCGCTCCCATGCACCCTCATAAGGAACGAGGCAATCATTCACTCCCATGTACCCTTCCGAGGCAACGATCCCCGTGTGTAACATGACAACCCCTAGATATAGCATGGTAATTACTGGACAGGGGCGGAGACAGGGATGCGAGCAGGGGTCAGACACCCCCCATCGCCTCGCCCCCCCTATGTGTTTCGGTTACCAGGTACTTATACGTATAGTGCAGATCTGTTGTACGTACTCATGTATATTTAATTAATATTATTATTATAATGGCCTAACAAGCCACTTTCCAGCCCAAAGGCCCAACGTGAGAAAGCATTGCTTGATGCCTTGATGTTTAGATGTATGCATCAGAAAAAGGGATTGCGTTGCATGCAGCCGTGAGATCTGGCAGTCAGTTCCCTGTAATTTCGTTCATGGGCATCGTGGCTCCTTGGTCTAGTTGCTCCGTACGCCCCAGCGCCGCCGCCGTCGCCTCTCGGCTCTCGCTGCTTCCGCCGTTTGTGGCTCAGGGCTGACGGCACTCCACTCCAGCGAGGATTGAATCCATGATAGAGGCTATGCCAGTTTGTTTCCTTCACCGGCATCATGCATCACAAAATCAACTTCAAGGAGTTGAGATAGGAATTGAGGTACGTATTGCTAAATAATAATCTTTGCGAATTAGTACAATTCCTTTGAAGACAGTAGGATTGTAATTTAAGAATCTAATTTTACTCCTCATCTAATGTTTCAATGACTGGAGTATGAAGAGAGAAAATATAACAAAAAAATCATTTCTCAAACCCATTGCTTCTAGGTTAAATATTACCGAAAATGCAAATCCACCTAAGGAGCAACCGGTAGATGATAATTCCAACCCAAATCCAGTTGATATGCTACAAATAGAAATGTATTATTTTTACCCTAAAAAAGAAATGTATTTTTTATATTACTAAACATATTTTTCCACACATTCATATCAATTACACTTTTGATATTATGTTATTGTGTTGTGTCTTTCGAACAATCATTATCTTCCTCGCCCCCTTCATGTCTAAATCCTGGCTCCGCCCCTGTTACTGGAAGCATGTACGATAACATCTTTGCGTAGCATGGAAATTCAACCTGACATAGCATGACAAATCTTCAACATGTGGCCTACTTCCCCCCTTTTTTATTTTTTAGTTTGGTAATTGTCGATGCTGCAGCATAGCAAATCCCTGAAACACATTTCAATTATCTTTGTTATAGCATAACAAAATTCCTGAAATGCATCGCAATTTTCGCCGAACTGGGGGAGGAGGAAGGAGCAGGCGATCTGAACAAGAAACACATCGCCCTCCATTCCCTATCCAACGGTTCAGATTACTCACGCATGGGTGCTCCCACAAAACTGGTCGTGCCAAGAAGACTGCATTCATCCATTATTGTAGCCACCTGTGGATAGATCATCCCGCCAAAAGCAGCTATAATTGGCCTTCATGCGACGCCGCGGCCATGGCCATGCTTCATGTGTCCTATTCCATCGTGTGCCACGACGGCGCGCGCTACCGGCGGTGTCCGGTCTAGATAGCTGTATCGATATATGGCTAAAAAGGTTGGTTTCAGTCCTGGTGTCGTGGTTCGGCCACGAAAGCGTTGCACCCTTGTCAAGATTGAGGACTCGGACAGATTCACGAGTTCGTGCACGTTTTTTGCACGTTTTTGTTAACACATCGAAAGCAAAAGATCAAAGCAAACGTGAATCGCACCTGTAGTTGCTACTCGTAGCTAGGATCTGATCCTGGGTCGGGGGTGAACTGGACGTGCCTTGGCGTGTCCTCCCCAGATAGGGCTGGTTATCAGGTGTGCCAGACAATCTGAATGTTTAGGCTGTTTTTTTTAATAATGGTGAATTTTATTAACTTAGAATGAAGCACCCCTAAAAAGGCTTAATAAACATCATAAACATAATAAATACACACCCTGCATTTGCATAATTTGGATGTACACAACTAATATCATCACACACATAAAAACACACTGACAGATGACAAAGTCATTACGACCAAAGCTATGCGTAGGCGAGGAAATAAAAACCCCAAATCAATCAGATCCGCGATCGACAAACTACACAATGACCATATCACCAACAATCGTCTTATGAAACCACAAAGATGATGAGTTTTTTGAGCGACACCGCTTTTAGAAAGGGAGCGACCTTCAAGCGCCGCGAGTCACCGGATCCAACCATCGAAGGCCGGAATCTAAGTTTTCACCCTGAAGAACAAGTCCGAGCATGTCCAAGCAATGCCTACAACAAGGTAACGACATAAAAACATCACCATTATCAAGTATAACCACCTCGGGTCAAACCTAGACTTTCACCCCGGAGCTCGAGGCCGGTTGCTTGAGTAGCACCACCACTGAAGTAACTCACGTGTTGTCACCACCACTTTTCTGTGATATAGTAGCTCATGCAATGTGATTGCCGTTGTTGCACAACCATCCCTCTGCGTTAAGCCGTCGTCAATAGTTTGCATTTCATCGCATCAACGATTCTCGAGGGGGGAACACTCATGGAGAACCTTCGGTGGACACCGCATCCCAGTGAGGCCACCGACGATCCGACCGGGATCAGCACAAGGTGAGGATAGGAGACGGCGCGTAGCCTTAGGCGGGAAGGTTGGAACTGATTCTCCACGCAACTGCCGTACGCCGGCGTCCAACAAGAGACGCGATGAACATCATGCCTTTGATTCCTGGAGATACGACAGGAGGGGGAACTGATGCACGGGTTCCATTTTCTATGTGCCGTCAGGTAGTAGCAGGCGCAGTACAACATTGCTCAGTCAGCAGGGATGCACGCTACAGCAACCCGTCCCCAGGCTCCAGGTCTGGGAGTCGCATAAGGAGGGAAGGAGGGAGGTCATGGGAGGAGTGGGACACAACCTAGACACCCCATCGCCACCAGCTAGCCAACAGGAGGCCGCCGCAAGGCAACGTCGAGGAGAGAAGCAACCAAAGGATGTGGAGGATGTGGTTTGGGCTGGCTTTGATGGTTTGGATGGATGACGTTCTTTTATCCAGACGCTTATGGCGATTTTAGGTGTCCACCCGAACGTTTGAGAAGGATTTAAGAGATTCGGTTGTATTCTGAGAGGCACAACAAATGCGGGTGATGCTATCAGTGATAAGGGCATCTCCAGGGCATACCCTTATAATTCGCCCGCAAACGTCCGGACCGAGCTGTCCGGACGCTGAAAGCCATCCAACATTGTCCCACATTTGTTTGCGGACCAGTCTGGGTGTCCATTTTCCTGCAAACTGGAAGCAAACCAGGGGACTTCATAGGAGGCTGGACACCCGCCATGAAGGACTCTGAAACCCCTGGGCGACCCAAAACCGTGGCGGAGCGTGCACATTTGGAGCGGTCCACACTGTTTTCGCGGCAAAATCCCCTTTCTCCACCCTCTCCGATACAATCAGGCTACTCTCCACCCCGATTCCTGCCTTTTTGTTTGCCGTCGTTGATGCATGGACCCGTACGAAAGCTACCGGAGACAACAGAGGTGGAGGATCCTAAGAAGGTGGCAGATAATCCCCAAGTGCAGGGAATCATCGTAGCAATTTCCAAAGGTGGAAGTGATAAGTATGGAGTGTCGAACCCACAAGGAGCTAAATGTAAGATCAATATTCTCTCAAGCCCTATCTGCCACTGATACGACTCTACGTACACCAAATGTTTGCTTCCAACTAGAAACGAGAAATAAAATTACGTTGTGGGTATGAAGAGGATAGCTTTGTATGGTATCGGAGAGCTAAAATATGAAAGTACGTGTTGTTATCATAAAGTTAGAATATATTACTAAATATTATAAATAGCGAGTGTGGAATAATGATGGATCGATGTGCGGAATTGTCCTAGGCAATTGTTAACAAGACCGGTAATCACTATTGTAGTTTCATATGAGGGAGAGGCATAAGCTAACATACTTTCTCTACTTGGATCATATGCACTTATGATTGGAACTCTAGCAAGCATTGTAACATCCCAAAATTCTAAATTTTGGAATGTTAATATAATTAATTGAATTGTTTGTTTGTTTGCTTGAGTGAATTAAACTTGAGTGAAATTTGAACCTTTACAAAAACTTTTGAATGAGAGGGAATAAAATGACTTTCCCCTTCTCCGGTAAATTCAAATTCATCCTATTAAAATCAATGAGAGAAGATGACATGACTTCTTCAACTATAAAGAATTTGAACGGAGTTTTGCAATTTAATTCTTTCAAATATTTGCACTTGCTTCTATTTTTCTTCCCGAGAAATACCCCGAAAATAAATTCTTGCAAGCAAGAAAGAGCGGAGGAAAATGACCCTCCAAAATCAGGGGCATTTTTGAAAATATTTGAGCCAAGAAAAACCAAAGTTTTTATTAAAAATTCTTTGCAAAAAGAAATAAAGCCTTTAGGGATTTTCTGAAAAACATTTTTTAAGTTTTTATTTTGGCCGTGGAATAATGCTCATCATCTACATTTTATTTTTCTGATAATTTTAGTATATAAAAACTCTTTATTCAATTGATTTGATTTCCTTTTTATTGTTTTATTTCCTAATTTTAAAAATAGGAATGGAATCGTTTTTATTAGGAAAAACCTGCTGGCCCATTAAGCACTTTCCTATTCTAGCCCAACAAGAGATCATCTTCTTCCTTTGTTTCCTCTCACGTTACTGAAGCTTTCCATATCCATGGAGACAGGAAACTCCACCTTCCCGATCTCCCTCGTCTTTCCATCCCAGCGCCTCCCGAGACCGCCTATAAAACCCCTCCCTCTCCTCGCTCCATTTTTCCCATCACCACGCCTCCTGCGCCTGTAGCCTCCTCGCCACCGTCCTCCTTTTCCTGCCTAGAACGCTCACCAGAGCTCTCCTGAACCTCCCATCGCCCAGCGCCACCTCCCCAAGCGCCGACCCCTCCTCCGCCACCCCACCCTCGGCGACCTCGCCCCTCGCCGAGCAGCCCTTCACATCGCTGCCTCCTTCCTGCCATCTCTGCCTTACGTACAGGTAACTCCCTTGTTGTTTTTTTTCGTTTTCAGATTTATTTCCGTAACAGATTTAGTTCCGTTCTTGTTTAGCTTATAACTTTTGATCTAGAAGTCCAATGATGCTGATTCTTTTATGCTAGATCACAATTTTCTTGTAGTTTCCAAAATATATAATTTGTCTATTTTTGGATTTATAAAAATTGAGTTAGATCAGATTTGAATTAAAGCTTGTTTTGCTTATTCCGGGAGTTTAAAATAGATTTTTATTTGATTCTTTTTCTACTGATCACTAGTGATCATATTTACCAGTGGTAAAAAGTTCAAAATTGTTTGAGTATTTTAGCTTATTGTTTCATGTAAAACAAATTCTGTTTTAGTTCTATTCGAATAATAGCTACTTCTTTTTCTATAGTTGTTTTTAAATTAGTTTATTTTATATTTCAGAAAGTTTATGTTTGGCTTCTATTAGTTAAACAGTAGGTGTTCAACAAGTTTTTATATTTATTTTTATTTTGTTATCGTGAAATCAATTCAAGTTCGCTAATAACTTGCAATGGATTTCTCTACTGTTTTAACTCCCAATTGAAAATACTTTCAAAATAGCTTTATGAAAAAAATACTTTATTTTTTGTCTTAACTAAATTTATATTTTATTCTCTGTTATTTTAGTGTTTTATTTTCCGTTAGACAAAACTATTTTTGTGAATGTTGTAGAAGAAGACTCCTAGTTTTATTTGAAGTTCCTTCGGATTCTTATTCGCTCTCTCTTTTGTTTTGATTGTTAGTGTGAGTGCTTATGTGAATGATATGTTTGTTATATAGATTTCATCGTAGAGTGACGAGTAGTCTATCAAGTTATTTCTTGAGAACGATAATTCTTCTTCGTCAACATCACCAGGCAAGTTCACTTTGATCATTGCTTTCATACCTATGTTTTTATTGCATTTAGTGGCATCCTTGCAACCACCCTCGGTAGTGTTATTGAATCCTTGTAGTTGAGTAGTATGCATGAGGTAGGAACCCATCACCCTGTTACCAAGCCCGGGACGTTATTTATTTTAATGCTACGCTATAGTAGACGAGGTTTGGTATGAGTGCTCGTGGAGTGGTGTGAGAATGAAGGATCTACGCCAATGACGACAACACCATGATGAAAGCTGCAAGGATCGCATCTTCAAGGCCTCAAGACTTCAAGACTCGAGACAAGAATTCAATACACACCACTGGGTGAAGGACGGTTGACGGGCACCCTGGAGAAACCAAGGTTGGCCGGGATGCATGGAGAAGCGCCATGACATCTTGCGGAAAGCTTCACCTGCACTCCAAAGAGACGGAAGAATACTTCATGCCCGGAAGCTTACTCCTGCGGCAACCGCAAGTCATTATGGACTCGCTTGGTTGACCTTAGTTGTGACTCTGGCCGGGACGGTACTAGCAGATGTAGAACTACGGTAGGATGGGTTGAGTACCGGACAAAGGGTCGAGGAACTCTTTGGAAGACCATGTTTCGGTCATCTTGTTCTCAAACACCTCAAGTGCGAGAATGTAAAGAGAGGGATCGAATCTTGCGGGTAAAGTGTACAAACCTCTGCAGAGGGTTCAAACCTAATCGATTAGCTGTGTCCCTGATTCACGGACAATTTGAGCATCCGGACTTGGATCTATCTCGGAACTCTCAACACTGGATTGATAACTTAATTGTGGGCAACATATGATGAATTTTTGGGCTATGAGACATCGGTTGGCGGAACCATGTCATGATAGAAAACTCCTTAGTACAGACTACATTCTATTCCTTTGATGTAGGTAAAATAAAATCAGCTTTTACGCAAACAAAACTCAGATACAGAGCCACAAAGCCAAATTGCATATAGTATAGTTTTACCATCTGCTTATTCATATTGTGATCTTGCGGTACATTCAATGTAATCGACCTACACGGCTGCAACGTATCATGTTGCAGATATTTTCCTCGACGAGTAAGAGTACGGTACAGGTTACGGTCTACACTCAACCCGCCGATGGTGTTGATGGGACTCCACACCCGCTTGATTGTTTCCTTGAGTATTATGAGGTATATATCAGTTTTACGTTATTTATGCATGTGATTGCACTTTGATATATACATTGATGTACTGTGTGTGCCAGCATACTGATCCAGGGATGGCATAGAACACAGAGGCTTGACCGTCTGAGGTCGGGTCGCTACAAGCATCCGCAACTACTAAAGATCATTAAGGTAAAACTCAACCATAGCATTAAAGCATCAAGTCCTCTTTATTCCCATTTGCAACAATCCCTCTTACTCAGGTTTGTGTTTCAGTCACTCACCAACCCACTATAAGCGAATCATGAACGTACTGCAACACCCTACAGCGGGAATCCTCACGCTTGCGCAACACGGAGGGCACCATAGGACAACACCAAAGTAAAACATACAACTCATACCAATCTAGATCATCAATCAACCCAAAGGCAAAAGATATCTACTCAAAACATCATAGGATGGCAACACATCATTGGATCATAATATGTGGCATAAAGCACCATGTTCAAGTAGGGATTACAACGGGTGCGGGAGAGTGGACCGCAAAAGAGATGAGGATGGTGATGATGATGGTGATGTTGATGAAGACGATCACCGTGGCGATGATTCCTCCCGATGGCACTCGGCGCCACTGTAAGAGAGGAGGAGAGGTTCTCCCCCTTGTGCTTCCTCCTCCATGGCCTCCACCCTCTGGTCCTTGGCCTTCATGATGATGATGGCCCCTCCGGGATACTCCTCCGTGGCCACCGGTGATGATGGCCCCCTCTAGCAGGGTGCCAGAGAGGGCCTAGATTGATTTCTCGTGGCTACAGAGGCTTGCGGCGGCGGAACTTCCAATCTAGGTTTCTTTCTGGAACTTTGGATATATATATATATATATAGAAGAGTTTTGCGTTGATTTCACGTCAGGGGGTTCTCCGGGCTGTCCACGAGGTAGGGGGGCGCGCCCTAGGGGGGTGGGCGCGCACCCACCCTCGTGGGCATCCCGGGACTCTTCTGGCCTGCTTCTGATACTCCGTGGGCTTCTTCTAGTCCAGAAATGATCTCCGTCAAGTGGCACGTCAATTGGACTCCGTTTAGTTTTCCTTTTCTGCGATACTCTAAAACAAGAAGAAAACAGAAACTGGCACTGGGCTCTAGGTTAATAGGTTAGTCCCAAAAATCATATAAAATATCATATAAATGCATATAAAACATCCTAGAAGGATAGTATAATAGCATGAATACTTCATAAATTATAGATATGTTGGAGACGTATCAGCATCCCCAAGCTTAATTCCTGCTCGTCCTCGAGTAGGTAAATGATAAAAGAGATAATTTATGAAGTGTGAATGCTAGCAAGTGCATAAGTTTGATCAATGATAATTCCAATCACTTTTCCTAGCATCATCATATGTCATAACAATAGCTCATCTCATAAAACTTTTCATGATCAAGTAACAAGCAAGTCACATGTTTAAAGTATAGATCATAAACTTTCTTGAAAACTAACAAACAATATTCTCACCATCAAACAATTGCAATTCATCTTATTTTCAGGAAGAGTCTATGTCAGAGCTTTGATTTAGCAAACTCCACATACTCAACTATCATTTAGTCTTTCACAATTGCTAACACTCACGCAATACTTGTGGTTATGGAGTTTTAATCAGACACAAAGAAAGATAGGGGCCTATAGTTTCGCCTCCCAACCTTTTACCTCAAGGGTAATGTCAACAATAATAGCTCATGCTAACTTACATCCAATTAGATATACATATCAGGATCCTTCCAACATCCTGTGCTTGCCAAAGGATAAAATGTAAAAAGGAAAGGTGAAGATCACCAAGACTCTTGCATAAGGTAGAAGATAAAGTAAAAGATAAACCCTTCGCAGAGGGAAGCAGAGGTTGCCATGCGCTTTCAGGGTTGGATGCACAAAATCTTAATGCGAAAGAACGTCACTTTATATTGCCACTTGTGATATGGACCTTTATTATGCAGTATGTCGCTTTTATTTCTTCCACATCACAAGATCGTATAAAGCTTATTTCCTCCACACCAATCAATCATACATATTTAGAGAGCAATTTTTATTGCTTGCATCGATGACAACTTGAAGTATCTTACTCAATTCATAGGTAGATATGGTGGACTCTCATGGCAAAACTGGTTTTAAGGGTATTTGGAAGCACAAGTAGTATCTCTACTTGGTGCAAAGAATTTGGCTAGCATGAGGGGGAAAGGCAAGCTCAACATATTGGATGATCCATGACAATATACTTTATTTCAGATATAAGAAAACATAATCCATTACGTTGTCTTCCTTGTCCAACATCAACTCTTTAGCATGTCATATTTTAATGAGTGCTCCCAATCATAAAAGATGTCCAAGATAGTGTATTTATATGTGAAACCTCTCTTCCTTCAATATTCTTTCATGAATTGTTCAAGTGACCAATTCTACGTTTGCTAACTTTCAATAAGTTTACTAACTATACTTATTATGTGTGAAGTAATTACTCCCCATGTTAAAAGCATATGAAACATATATAAATTCAGGTTTATGACATTCAATTCATTCAACTATTTACTCATAGGATATACGTGAGGCACACGAGTAAATGACAAAGTACTCCAAAAGATATGAGTGAAGAACACTGAGTAGTCAAATAATTAACTAGCCATGGGAGGATTCTTTTTCATTCAATATTTCAGATCCAATGATTTTATTCAAACAACAAGTAAAATTGAAAATACGCTCCAAGCAAAACACATATCATGTGACGAGTAAAAATATAGCTCCGAGTAAGGTATACCGATAGTTTTGAAGACGAAAGAGGGGATGCCTTCCGGGCATCCCCAAGCTTAGGCGCTTGAGTCTTCCTTGAATATTACCTTGGGGTGCCTTGGGCATCCCCAAGCTTAGGGTCTTTCCACTCCTTATTCTCCTCGTATCGGTATCTCACCCAAAGCTTGAAAACTTCAATCACACAAAACATAAGCAAACTTCGTGAGATAGGTTAGTATGATAAAGAGCAAACCATTCACTTTGGTACTTGAAAGTGCGTTATATCGACTAGAGGGGGGGTGAATAGGCGATTTTTATGAATTCTTCAATGAGGAATTTGCCGGTGAGGAAATTCCTAAGTGAAGAACTACTTGCAGCGGAATAAGTACTCGTAAGTAAGCATAACAGAATGCGGGCATGGTCATCATGATGAAATGAAGACAATCACAGAGTACGTAAAGCGTAAACACATGATAGCACAAGATGAAGACAAACAGATCAAGAAATTGAACTGAGGAAATTGAGAAAGTCTTCAACACAGTCTTCAAACACAGATATGAATGAACACTCAACACAATAATGAGGAAATAAAAGAGTTGAGGAAATAGAACCAGTTAGGTTGGTGAAGACAATGATTTGGTAGACCAGTTCCAACTGCTGTCTCAGTTGTACGTCTGGTTGGAGCGGCTGAGTATTTAAACTCGAGGACACACAGTCCCGGACACCCAGTCGCAGATGAAAGGACCACGATGTCGCCTAGAGGGGGGGGGATGAATAGGCGTTTTAAAATCTTTTACGGATTTGGCTATATCCTAATGCGTAAATAAACTAAGCGGATACATTTCAAGCACAAATCCTAAATATACTAGGCGCACTAAGTGCACCAACAACTTAGCATAAACAAGATGAGAACAACGAGGATATGAGTAAGCACAAGTAAGTTACACAAACTTACTCAATGTATATCACGAGATATGGAAATGAATAATACACACACCCACAAGTAAACAATACAAGCTTACACAAATTGTATCACAATATATGGAATTGAATGATACAAGCAAACTCAAGTAAGCATTACAAGCTTACACAAGATATGTTGCAAGCTAGCAATTCACACTAAACACAAGATAGAACAATAGTAGGAAGTATGAATTATGGACTATAAAGTGTTGGCCTAAATAATCTCTACGATATGGTAACCAACACAATATAATGAGGACAACAAGAATAGTGAATGCACGGTCAAGTTACCAAGGTAAACCACAAGTAAGGAGTTAGGGTTAGGGGTAACCGAAGTCACAGAGACGATGATGTATCCCGATGTTCACTTCCTTGGAGGGAAGCTAGTCACCGTTAGAGAGGTGGATGTTACCACGAAGGCACACCAACGCCACGAAGGCTCACCCTATTCTCCTTGAGATATCACCACGAAGGCGATTCCCAACCACTAGTGGAAGACCTTGAGGTGGCCTCCAAACCTTCACAAACTTTCCGGGGGACAAATCACAAGTTGATTCCTCACGGGAGCACTCCTACCGCCTAGGAGTCTCCAACCTCCAAGAGTAACAAGATCAAGGGGGAAATGCTCAAGACTTGCTCAAATCACGAATTCCTTTGGTCAAGAGAAGGAGAGGGAGTGGATCTATCACTTGATTGGAATCTCTCACAAGAACTCTCACAAATCTCTTCGGGATCTAAGATTTGAGGTAGGAGAAGGGAGAGGGAGCTTTTCTTCAAGTGTGGGTCAAGATAGTTGTGTTGCTCAACCCCTCCACGAAGTGGTGAAGGGATATTTATAGTATGGTGGGAAAAGGTGACCGTTTGGGGTACAGGATGGCCGGACGTCCGGAGGCCCAAATGGGTCCGGACGTCCGACAGTCATCGGACGACCGGCCGCTGTGAAAAGTGTGACCCACACACCAATGTACAGGATACGGTCTTCCGAAAGGGCCGGACATCCATAAGAATGCTTCGATGTGAAAGTGTTTGACGCCCGGAGGGTTCCGGACATCCGCAAAAATGTTTCTGTTGTGGAAGTGTCGGACGTCCGGAAGTGTCCGGACGTCCGGGCAATCAGGAAAGACCGGACGTCCGTAGAGCGCCGGACATCCGAAGGTAAGGTATATAGATAGCATGGGCACAAATCTGGCCGTTGGGGGAATTTCGCTCAGGAAAGTGTCGGACGTCCGGTGGATTACCGGACGTCCCGTGGCAAAACAGTATCGGACGTCCGACGGCCAGTATGCACGCCATCGCATTTAATGTATCGTGATATTTGCGAAACAGGTTTGACGGACGTCCGACATTTTCCGGACGTCCGGAGACCGGACGTCCGAACTTACCGGATTTCCGTCCGTTTGATTCTGGATTACGCACGGATTTCGGACGTTACGGACGTCCGGCCAAAATAACAGCAGGAACCCCAAAACTAAAACATACATAACTTTCACATCCGGACTCCGATTTTGATGATCTTGGGCTCGTTTTGAAGCTATGGAAAAGCTCCAAGTCCTCAGATAGAGAACCACCCAAAATAAACCAAAATGGAGGGTTCAAATTATGCAAAGGTTAGATCATATATTTTGGGAAACTATTTGGCTTTGGCTTTTCTTTGGTATATAGGATATGAGTGGAATTGTGTATAGAAGATGTTTACTTGAGCAAATCCATCACAAACCCCTTTGATCCCCTCTTAATAGTGCGGGATCCCTATAACTCAAGAATCATAAAAATAGCTACACTACATAGCTATCAAGAATCCATTCTTGAGTGTATATGTTTCTTTGGTGGTCATCACTCCACAACACTAACGCCAAAGGAACTAATACCTTTGACACGAGCCGTTCACTTGAGCTTGATGTTGATGTTTCTTCTTGGCTCAAGATGAAGGCAAGACATTGGTGAAGTCTTCAAGTCTCTCCCTCATACACAATGTGGGGAAGCTTTGCTTTGTATTCATCTTCACTTGTCCATCATGTGATCATCCACAAGCTTCAAGCATGTAATCCTTTTGGGATGGTTATCTTGAACTTGCCCTTGTCAACCATGATCACCAACACTTGATGTCGCCCTCTCATAGACACTTGAAATCTCTTTCTCGATGCGAGCCCATGAGAATCACCTAACCCTCAAAAACATAGACAACACATAGTATGGGTTAGTACACGAGTGCAATTTATAATTTCTTATCATACCACAAGATCCTATGTGGTGCATCATTTGTGCTCGTGTGTTGACCATTTAGAGTTCGATCTTTTGAGCTTCATCTTGGTCAACCTATATCTCTACTCCATGTTTAATCTTGACGTCATGAAGGATATATCGAATTCTTCACTTGAATAGCCTGCTCAATCATGACTCAACACATGAGTCCATTATGATCATATCTTTGAGCCACTCCTAGAATTCATCATTCAAATCATCCTCTTTAAGATCTTGATCCATTATGGCTCAAACCATAGCTCTAAGCATGGAAACCCTTAAGATACTCCAATGAACTCCATTTTGATCATCTCGATGTAATTGTTGCTTCAAAGGAGTTTTCTTCCATTACTCTTCAATCATTTTCCAATGGGACTAATCTTAAAATGTATATCTCAATGCAAACATTAGTCCATAAGGATTGTCATTAATTAATTACCAAAACCACACATGGGGACTACATGTACTTTCAATCTCCCCCATTTTGGTAATTGATGACACCCTCAACAAGAGGGTTTATGTAATGAATAAATTGTATACTTGGGATGGTTGTACTATCATCAAGACACTACACAAGCCTTTGATGATAGTACACCCATAGCATATAGAGCAAACTCCCCCACAATATATGCATGTGTGAATGAACTTTGAATGTCATTGCATATATCGGTTGACATAAACTAGGAGGAGATTTCTCTATATACAATGCTCATTCATGCAATAAGAATATATAACAAGGGTAGATATGCATGAGTGACAACAAGAATTACAAAAGATATTTATCTTAAACCCTCTAAACTTCTCTCCCCATTGGCACCAAATGCCAAAATGGAAGACAAAACATCTAGCAGACCAATATAGTACGAGTTCGTCCTTGATGTGTGCATATCCCAACATGTGAGTGAAAACAAATGCACATATTCAATGATGAACAATTAAAGGAGCTCGGAATCTATAGAATGCAATCAGATACAAAGATATGAACGCTTTTCATGTATAAAAATTTCTAAGTGGCCAATAATAATCATGATATGTATCCATAAAGAAACTCATATACACAAAAAGAAAGGTTGCAATTGATAAGAACATGATATCCACAAGTGAATCAACTATTATACAACTTGAGCCTAGTCATAATAGCAAGGTACATGGCACAAAGCTCATGGCACAAATTGATCTCATTTGCATAACACAAAGTGAAGCAAGCAATCAAAAGATTCGACGAGCCAAAAGGGTAAAAGAATATTACGATTTGGGTAAAGGAGTGTTCTAAGAAAATAGAGAAGCTCCCCATGATTTGTGCACAATTTAGATTTTTTATTATTATTTGGATACGAGTGTACAAAATAGGATCATCACTCCCCAAAATCAATAGGAACACACAAAAATTGCAAGCAAACATAGATAAGAAAAGAAGCCTAGCGTTTGCAACAAACATATGGTTGAGCAACATGTACATGAGGCAATCTAAGAATAGGCACAACCAAAATGATGTGTGTGAGACACGTAAAAACACTTGAGAAGACTAGTATAAGGATGAGAATTAAGCATCAACATAGCCTTGAGTAAATGAGATACAAGGTGCAAGACATGTCCTTCCCACGCACACGAAGTTAAGAAGGTCACACACATCAAGCAAATGGGTTCACAAGCTCACTAATAGTAACCTAAAAATCAAAGCTTGTGACAACCCATGATGAAGATAGGAAATAATAGGCTTGTCAAGACAGGCATGAGGACACAAATCTTCACCAAACATGAGTGCACTAAGATGCAAAGAGGTAAGACATGCACTCATTCAACAAATGCTTCCATGGAGCCACCAAAAGATATAAAAAGTGAATGAAATGGTGGACATGAAAGAATAGGGATATCAACTAGAGATGTAACTTCTCTCACGTGTATAAGATACTAGGTAGATGATATCCACAAAGAAGGATGTACACATAAAATAGTTGCAAAAGGAAGGAATAAGATATCCAAACGGAGTCATAAAATATACCAATGAGATCTTTGCTTGAAAGCATGGCACATGGCTTAATATAATATTATTGTATATTAATGAACTCCAAACACACAACCATCAAAGACATCACAACTAGCAACAAGAGATCATTGTTGGGATGCTTTGAGAAAGGAAACAAGTATCACAGAACGAGTCAAGAAATTCATGCCATGATACAACCTACACAAGGTTGACCTCATTTCTATATATATGCATGAAGTAAATACTTGTTACCGAGATAGCATTGGTATGAAGTTGTAGATCAATAAAATGTCCAAGCTTGGCTCTAATTTCCTCATAGTGCCACCACCTTCATGAATAAGCCAAGCACCCAATGCTTCTCAAATGTACCTAAAACATTTTAAGTACAATATGGTCCCCAAACTTATTGGGTCCGAAGTAGTTAGCATAACTACAAGTAGTTAGCATAACTACAACACATAGGGTAAACCCACTTAAATATGTGCCTATTGATATGAATTTGAATTTCATGCACATCATAGCTATTAAGAATTTGATGGATTTACCATATATATATTGGATCAAATAAGGCAAACAAGACATGTGAATTTACACATAGTAAATATGCATGCACAAGCCTACCAAAATCCAGGGAGATACAAATTTGACAAATGACCACATAACCGTTAATACTTCCAATATTGACCAAAATGAATCAAAGTGACAAATAAACATATGATAGCACCCAAAGTTCAACATATGAAAAAAAAACAATGAGCATATAAGATATGCATTGCACACATACTCATAGGAATATCTCACTCAAATAGATATAGGACACTATAAACAATGAGATAACAAACTCTCATAGAGCAATAAGATGAATTCAAACAAAATGGTATTTCGGGTTATCATTCGGTGTAGAAACCAAATAAGTACATGATCATCTATACTAACACAAGCATAACATGAGAATTTAGAAATAAACACAATGCTTGGATAGAATAATATTAACATTCCAACTAGATAGATCATTATGCAAAGCAAGAATTGGAATAGCTTTAATCAAATGATTTTCCAAATATGATTTTAAAGATAACCATGAGCAAAACCGCACAAGAATGCCATACGTAAACAAGACATTGCATGCCACGGAGATATAAGATAATCTCAAATATAAATTCTAAGTGGCATCCCTCAATTGTTCATATTAACAAGGATTGTGATATGCACAAAGCATATCACTCCCCACAATATGATGATCCATGTATTATCCACAAGAAGCAAATGAAACCCAACTAAGGATAATTAATGGATGAGAATTTGAGTTTCAAATGAGCTTTACATACCACATAGTAACTAGATAATATTGCACTAACAATACTAGGTGGTATCCCACATACATACACATTTAAGGTTTGTGAAATGCGTAAAACATAGCACTCCCCATAATGTGATGATCAATTAATATCTCAAAAGAGCCAATTAAGATTCAACTAATGAAGCAATACAGTCTTGAAACCACACACACAAATATATGAAGTGCATTACGACCTACACATGCTAGATAACACAAATCAAGCATACTAGGAAGCACAACTATAAAAGCACATGCTAGGTACAAAACCTAAACATGCAAGGGACATAGCAACTTTCAATGTAAACAATGCAAGTACAAGTTACCATAAAGAGGAGCATTGGATTGATAGATATGATGACAATCCACTTGACTTGGCATTAAACATAACATATGGTGAAAATAGTTTTTCTTCATGAAGTAGCCAAGTCTACAATGCCCTCCACACACCTATTGATGAAGTTTGAGCTTGATGGTCCCCAACCAAGTTGGGTCCTAAGAAGTTAGTAACAATAGGCTTGGCAACCCAAATGGTCTTGTCCACTTTCAAACTTCTTTGGGAACCCACAAACTTGGCAAACACATTGCCAACAATATCCTTCCTTAGCGAATAATGATTATTGACTATAGGAGGCTTAGATATGTTACCGTTGGGACAAGATGAAGCTATGTGTCCCTTCTTACGGCAATTATAGCAACATGTGCTCCCTTTCTCTTCTTCTTTACCTTTTCAACTTGGAGAGCATTATCTTGGTTAGGCATGGGAAGAGGCCTTTCATTATCTTGATATTGAACTTGAGGCCACTTCCCTTGATGCTTCACATTTGAAGCCTTCTTCTTCAATGGACATGATCTCACATGGTGTCCAACATTCTTGCACTTGAAGCAAGTAATGTTGGCCGAATTCTTGACTTGATCTTGTTCCTTCTTCTTGTTCTTGAACTTCTTCTTGTTGGAGATGAAATCAAGTCCTATTTTGTCTTGAGGGTCCTTTTGCACACTCAATATATTATCACAACATTTTTCCAAGTCTTTCTTCAAACTAGTGACTTGGGCCTTGAGCTCTTTATTTTCCTCTACAAGGTTAGTATTAACAAAAGAACTAGAGGAAGTAGAAGCTTCATTGTTAGAGCAAAAAGGCATGGTGAGCAATTCATTACAAGATGTACCAATATCATGTAGAGAGGAATTGCAAGGACTAGCACACGACAATAAGGCATTTCGAGTAGAAGATGTGCTAATATCCACATGAGACTCACATGATTTTACCTTGGTGACCATAGCCTCATGAGCTAACTTTAACTCATCATGAGAGATTAAAAGATCATCATGAGTGCCTGAGAGCTTTTTATGACTTTCTCCCAATTTCCCATAATTTCTTGTTAGCAAAGCAAGTTGAGCACATAGCTCAACATTCTCCTTCAAAATTGATGCTTCACATGAAATCGAGTTAGTAGCATAGACATCATTATCAATATGAGAGGAGCAAGTAGAACTTAGTGACTTCTCATGAGTTGATTGAAGCTCCTCATGAGACTTAGAGAGTTTTATGAGCTCTCCTTGACACTATTGCATTCAAGGAGAAGGAGCTCAAAATCCTCTTTAAGCTTACAATGAGTAATGTTAATCTCTTCTTTTGAAGACCTCAAGTCACTAAGCGTTTCATGAGCCTTAGCAAGTTCATGTTCAAGCTGTTCACTTTTAGCTTCCTCATTGAGAAATAAACCATTACGTTTTTCAAAGCAAGCAAGAACATCTTGGAACCTTTTATAAGTGTTATTTTTAGCTCTACGAAGAGTTTCCCAATCTCATAGAGATTTTGAGTCAAGACTTCATCATCTTCCTGATTACAAC
This sequence comes from Aegilops bicornis, assembly GCA_021605145.1. Lineage (NCBI taxonomy): Eukaryota > Viridiplantae > Streptophyta > Magnoliopsida > Poales > Poaceae > Aegilops > Aegilops bicornis. The sequence continues at coordinate 534,146,595 of CM038672.1, forward strand.
TATCATCATTATCACTAAGAGAAGATGATACCTCGTCATTACCTCTTGCCATGAGGCACATGTGATCACAAGGGGTTGATGATGATTCTTTTGGAGAGGAGGATTCTTCATCAATCAAGCATGCCTCATCTTTATTGATTTCCTCTTGTGGTATGCCACATGTTGGTGAAGTGAAAGATGTTGAGGTATGCAAGTAATCGGAGGTGGAAGCAATAGAGAGCTCTTCATGATTTAAAATTGTGGAGAACTCCTCCATTAACTCCCCAAAAAGAATATTGTCTTCATGAAGATTGGACCCACCATATATATCTTCAATTTTGGTCCAAGCATCATGAGCCAATGAACAAGACGAAATTGACTTGAACACCTCGAAGCTTATAGCTTGGTGAATGATACTTAAAGCTTCACTATCAAGATGCATATCACCAAGTGACGGAGATTGTCCATCCTTTAGATTTGAATTCCTACAACCACAATCCATAAAGCATTTGGACCCATGGCCCGAAAGTGATAAAGCATGCGTAATCTCCACATAATGTAATTTGTGCCATTAAAACAAAATGTGTCATCATGCACTAGTTCACTAGTCGACATTGTTACTCTCTAGGCGGTTAAGCCTAATAAGGAGAGACCTAGCTCGATACCAATTGAAAGGACCACGATGTCGCCTAGAGGGGGTGAATAGGCGTTTAAAATCTTTTACGGATTTGGCTATATCCTAATGCGGAAATAAACTAAGCGGATACTTTTCAAGCACAAATCCTAAATATACTAGGCTCACTAAGTGCACCAACAACTTAGCATAAACAAGATGAGAACAACGAGGATATGAGTAAGCACAAGTAAGTTACACAAACTTACTCAATGTATATCACGAGATATGGAAATGAATAATACACACACCCACAAGTAAACAATACAAGCTTACACAAATTGTATCACAATATATGGAATTGAATGATACAAGCAAACTCAAGTAAGCATTACAAGCTTACACAAGATATGTTGCAAGCTAGCAATTCACACTAAACACAAGATAGAACAATAGTAGGAAGTATGAATTATGACTATAAAGTGTTGGCCTAACTAATCTCTACGATATGGTAACCAACACAATATAATGAGGACAACAAGAATAGTGAATGCACGGTCAAGTTACCAAGGTAAACCACAAGTAAGGAGTTAGGGTTAGGGATAACCAAGTCACAGAGACGATGATGTATCCCGATGTTCACTTCCTTGGAGGGAAGCTAGTCACCGTTAGAGAGGTGGATGTTACCATGAAGGCACACCAACGCATACGAAGGCTCAACCTATTCTCCTTGAGATATCACCACGAAGGCGATTCCCAACCACTAGTGGAAGACCTTGAGGTGGCCTCCAAACCTTCACAAACTTTCCGGGGGACAAATCACAAGTTGATTCCTCACGGGAGCACTCCTACCGCCTAGGAGTCTCCAACCTCCAAGAGTAACAAGATCAAGGGGAAATGCTCAAGACTTGCTCAAATCACGAATTCCTTTGGTCAAGAGAAGGAGAGGAGTGGATCTATCACTTGATTGGAATCTCTCACAAGAACTCTCACAAATCTCTTGGGATCTAAGATTTGAGGTAGGAGAAGGGAGAGGGAGCTTTTCTTCAAGTGTGGGTCAAGATAGTTGTGTTGCTCAACCCCTCCACGAAGTGGTGAAGGGATATTTATAGGATGGTGGGAAAAGGTGACCGTTTGGGGTCCAGGATGGCCGGACGTCCGGAGGCCCAAATGGGTCCGGACGTCCGACAGTCATCGGACGACCGGCCGCTGTGAAAAGTGTGACCCACACACCAATGTATAGGATACGGCCGTCCGAAAGGGCCGACATCCGTAAGAATGCTTCGATGTGAAAGTGTCGGACGTCCGAGGGTTCCGGACATCCGCAAAATGTTTCGTTGTGGAAGTGTCGGACGTCCGGAAGTGTCCGGACGTCCGAACATCAGAGAAAGACCGGACGTCCGTAGAGCGCCGGACATCCGAAGGTAAGGTATATAGATAGCATGGGCACAAATCTGGCCGTTGGGGAATTCTGCTCAGAAAGTGTCGGACGTCCGGTGGATTACGGACGTCCGGCGTAACAACAGCACGGACGTCCGGTGGAACACCGACGTCAAAGCGGCTATAACGCCATCGAACGAATGTATCGTGATATTTGCGAAACAGGTTTGACGGACGTCCGACATTTTCCGGACGTCCGAGACCGGACGTCCGGAACTTACCGGATTTCCGTCCGTTTGATTCTGGATTGGCGCACGGATTTCCGGACGTTACCGGACGTCCGGCCAAAATAACAGCAGGAACCCCAAAACTAAAACATGCATAACTTTCACATCCGGACTCCGATTTTGATGATCTTGGGCTCGTTTTGAAGATATGGAAAAGCTCCAAGTCCTCAGATAGAGAACCACCCAAAATAAACCAAAATGGAGGGTTCAAATTATGCAAAAGTTAGATCATATATTTTGGGAAACTATTTGGCTTTGGCTTTTCTTTGGTATATAGGATATGAGTGGAATTGTGTATAGAAGATGTTTACTTGAGCAAATCCATCACAAACCCCTTTGATCCCCTCTTAATAGTGCGGGATCCCTATAACTCAAGAATCATAAAAATAGCTACACTACATAGCTATCAAGAATCCATTCTTGAGTGTATATGTTTCTTTGGTGGTCATCACTCCACAACACTAACGTCAAAGGAACTAATACCTTTGACACGAGCCGTTCACTTGAGCTTGATGTTGATGTTTCTTCTTGGCTCAAGATGAAGGCAAGACATTGGTGAAGTCTTCAAGTCTCTCCCTCATACACAATGTGGGGAAGCTTTGCTTTGTATTCATCTTCACTTGTCCATCATGTGATCATCCACAAGCTTCAAGCATGTAATCCTTTTGGGATGGTTATCTTGAACTTGCCCTTGTCAACCATGATCACCAACACTTGATGTCGCCCTCTCATAGACACTTGAAATCTCTTTCTCGATGCGAGCCCATGAGAATCACCTAACCCTCAAAAACATAGACAACACATAGTATGGGTTAGTACACGAGTGCAATTTATAATTTCTTATCATACCACAAGATCCTATGTGGTGCATCATTTGTGCTCGTGTGTTGACCATTTAGAGTTCGATCTTTTGAGCTTCATCTTGGTCAACCTATATCTCTACTCCATGTTTAATCTTGACGTCATGAAGGATATATCGAATTCTTCACTTGAATAGCCTGCTCAATCATGACTCAACACATGAGTCCATTATGATCATATCTTTGAGCCACTCCTAGAATTCATCTTTCAAATCATCCTCTTTAAGATCTTGATCCATTATGGCTCAAACCATAGCTCTAAGCATGGAAACCCTTAAGATACTCCAATGAACTCCATTTTGATCATCTCGATGTAATTGTTGCTTCAAAGGAGTTTTCTTCCATTACTCTTCAATCATTTTCCAATGGGACTAATCTTAAAATGTATATCTCAATGCAAACATTAGTCCATAAGGATTGTCATTAATTAATTACCAAAACCACACATGGGGACTACATGTACTTTCAGCAGAGCACGCAGCTCAGGACACCAAGTCCTCACTGTATTCTCCTTGAACTAAGGTCACACAGACCTCATCCAATCACTCATGGTAAGTCTTCAGGCGACTTCCAAACCTTCACAGACTTGGTCACTCGGCGATCCACAATTCCTCTTGGATGCTCTAGACCATGATGCGTAACCGTCTGGAAGAAGCACAGTCTTCAAAGGTAACAAGCGTCGGATCCACGCAGGATCAATCTCTTCAGTGATGCTCAATCACTTTGGGTTTGTAGGGGTTTGGTTTTTGGGTTTTTCCTCACTCGATGATTTCGCTCAAAGTCCTCGGAGGATGGGTTGCTCTCAAATGACAGGTGTCAAGATCTCTCGGAGCAGCCGACCAGCTAGTGGTTGTAGGGGGCGGCTATTTATAGCCTAGGGAACAGCCCGACATGATAAGACATAAATGCCCTTCAATGATATGACCGTTTGGTGGTTAAGATATTTTGGGACAGCTGGCAAGAAGACAACAACAAATGGAAATTTGACTCTCAAATTCCTCGGGGCTATCATGTTCCTCCTTTGTGTAGGCAATCCAACTGGCGAATTCCTAACTCCTCGGTCAGAACAAATTCCTCGTGACTGTAAGAACTTCGTCTACATCCTTTGAAGAAATTGACTGAGCTGTATGAGATTTCCAAAGGCTTCACTCGAAGGGATTGGTAGGTGTAGGATTTTGAGTTGAGCATCACATGGAAATTTTCCTTAGTATTTCCTCGACCCCCTTTAACAAAGACGTGTTTCCTATGACTCAAGAAAGAGAAAAGCGAAACTACGAAAACAAAAGTCTTCACGCTTCATGTTCCTCAAATGAATACCAAGTCTTCAAGGTCACACCAATTTCTTCACTTTCAAAGTCTTCAAAGTCTTCGAATATCAAAGTCTTCATCGAAGAACTTCATTTTTAGGGTCGACTTTCTCTGTAAATATCAAACTCCTCATAGACTTATAGACCTGTGTACACTCATAAACACATTAGTCCCTTAACCTATAAGTCTTCAATACACCAAAATCACTAAGGGCACTAGATGCACTTACAATCTCCCCTTTTGGTGATTGATGACAATATAGGTTAAGTTTTCAACGGGATAAACATATGAAGTGTAAATACTGATATTGAGGAATTTGATTGCAAAATATAGAGGAACTCCCCCTGAAGATGTGCATAGTGAGGAATTTGCTTTTGAGGCAATGCACATTTGAAGAGTTGAATCATGGAGATCTCCCCCTATATCTTGTAATTCATACACGCATTTGACATATACTATGAAGAATTTGAAATGCATGATGAAATATGGTGGCTGATGTAGTTCAGCATGCGTGTATTAACATATAATGAGGAATAAGCATGCAGAGGAACACATCAAGAGTATCAGATCACCATCGGGTTTAAGATTACAACTCGATCCAATAAAAGTTTCAGAAGAACGAGAGTTGTAACTTAGCAAAAATTGCCCATATAATAGACCCGCTTGAAGACTAACTCAAATTTCTCCCCCTTTGTCATCGAATGACCAAAAGGATCGGCGAGGACTAACGCCTGAAGAATTTCAAGTTGATGAAGGAGCGCCAGCGTTGTTGGGGTCGGTTGTCGTAGTAGGGCCTGCCGCAGTGTCATCCAAGTCTTCATTTTCATCAGTGTCTCGCGATGAAGAATAGGAGCTGGCCACCAAGGAAGGAACTTTGACCTTCTTGTATTTCTTCGGTGGAGGTGCAGACCAGTCAAAGTCTTCCTTGAGACCCATTGTATTCTGTTCTTCCGCGCTGTAGACATTAGAAAGAACAGCCCATGTGCGTTTGAAGGTTTCATGGAGGTAGTAGTGGTTTTTCTTCACTGCATTGTGTGTAGAGGTCATGTTGTGAAGAATTGAACCAAACTAACGCTTGACCCATTTATGATTGCGATCAACCTTCTGATGAAGACTGAGGAGTAACTCATGATCAGTCATCACCCTGGGTGCTGTGGCTTGAGGATTTTGCTTGGCTGAGGTATTGGCGGCAGAGTCATGTGTGGCAGAGTCATCATTGGTAGAGTAGGATGCAGCTTTGCGAAATTGACCATCCAATGGACGAATGCCTTCATCTATCACAGCAGTAGCCTTGCCCTTGTCATCGCCGGAGGAAAATGTCCGCTTGAGGACTTCAATTGGAGGCAAGTAGCTGCAAGTGATTCGTAGTATCGACCTTGTAATTGAGTGAAGACCTTGTCCCGATGAACCTCATAATCCATGGTGCATAAGGCTTCACTCAAAAGGTGACATAGCAATATTCGCTAGAGTCCTCATGAAGAAATCATGGAAGTTGACGGGAACGCCATGAATGATATTGAAAAGCATATTCTTCATGATGCCAACGACTTCTTCATCATTTGAGTCGTGGCCTTTGATAGGACTCATTGTCTTCGTCAGAATCCGATAGACAGTCCGAGGCACATATAGTAATTCCTTGACGAGGAATTTGGTTCGAGGTGCCTGTCCTGGCTTCAAAGGCTTCATCAACACTTGCATGTAGTGATTTGAAAGCTTAGGTTCGTTGTAGATACAACGAGCAACATCAAGGGGAGGACCGAGTGGTAGGGCACGAAGCAATTCAGTTGCTGGTGCCTTGTAGTGAGTATTTTCAGACATCCAGTCCAACACCCATGAGTTCACATCTTCAGCGTCTCCGGTGATGTGCAGCGTCACATAGAATTGAAGAATAAGTTCCTCATTCCAATCATGTATGTCAAGCAGAAATTCGTAAGTCCCTGCATCGTGAAGAACACCGAGGACCTGCTCGAAGCTGGCAGAGATTCCATGTCCACATGAGGAATATGTGCACGATCGAAGACTTTGTCTTTGTTGAATAACCACAGAGGAATAGAAGTTGGCTTGACTAGCAGTCCGTAAACGCCTCTTCCTTATGCGCAGCAGTCGTATGGGTTGTAATCCGTGAAGAAAACATGCTCGCCAAAGAAGTCTTCAGCCTTGAACTTTTGCTTAGTTGAGAATGGATTCTTTGGCTTTGGTAATGGAGTGTCAGCGAGTTGCATCACGACCTCTGGAATCGCAATCTCAGGTTCTTCAGGCTGACGAATTTCTGGTTCCTCTACATGTGCAGTCTGAGGATCAAGAAGAAGAGTTCATCAGCTAGTGGCTGGAATTTCTTCATGTCTGGATGAAGAGGGATGAGTTTCTTGAGCCCATTTGAACTGTTGGAGGCGGGGGTGAGGAATCTGTTGGATTGGGGTGAAGAGTGGAGAATTTGGATGCTGACTTTCCCAAAAGTCATCGTTCATCACTGGCGTTGTGCTTCCAATATCCACATCTTCTTCAATTTCCTCAACACTAGCCTCTTCAGCTGTGAACTGAGGCATAGGCAAGGAAATGATTGGAGTTGAAGGGATTGCTTCCACTTCAATTTCTTCATCAATCTGCTCTGACGAAGCAGCAGAATGATTTTCTTCATCAAATCCGCTTGGGATCTCATAATCTTTACCAAAAGGAACAAGGTCCTTTGATGGCATGGAGGAAATTGGAACATCATCAGTGGGATTTTCAAATGAGCTGGTCATTGTCTTCATCTTCTTCGGGGCCGAAGAATTTGAAGCAGCAGATGCTTTCCTTTTCTTCACAACAGCTCGTTCTGTAGCCTTGGTCTTCTTCACATCAGATGCAGATGGAAGGATTGGAGTTGGTGTAGGCGCAGGAGGAGCTGAGGAATCTGGTTGAATTTCCTCAGGTGCAACTGATGCAGTTGCCCTGACTTCTTCAGTTTCTTCAGGCGCACCACTAGTGGATGCCCTGGCAATTTCTTCAATGACTGGAATGGAATCATCAGCCCTGGAACTAGCATTGTCTTCAGCAGCCTGAACTTCATCAGCGGTGCTGGCATGTTCTTCAGTCGGCTAAGTAGAGGCTCCAGCCTGAGGAATTTCTTGTTGCGTTGGGGCTGCAACATTTGAGAACTTCTTTGTCAGATTGACAAATCTGACTTTGGCTCCTTGCCAATCAGCATAATATGAGTCAAATTTGTCGCTGAGGGCTTTGATGTCACCGCATCTTGATAAGTTCTTCATTGTCATCTTGACAACATTTTTCTTCAAGAGTTTCTCTTTTACATCTTGCGATTTCTTGATCTCTCCAGTGTCAAATTTCCATTTCTCCTCTTGGATGAAATGAGTCAGCATGTGACTTTGGCCAGGTGTCAACTTGAAGTCAGGCATAGGAGTGTTTGGGTCCCTGTGCCAGAGATCAATGTAGTCTAGGATCGCTCTTAGATCCAACAGCAGTGGCACATGTGTGCCTTTGGCTCTAGCAGCCCTTTCTTGTCGGTCTCTGATGATTTCCGCAAGTTCATCATCATCGGCCTCATCATCTTTAGGTGGCTCTTGGAAGGCGACCTGTTTCTTCTTGGGACTTGGCCGAGGACCTCGTCCACCGTGGGCCTTAGTCTTCAGCAGAAGTTGGGCCAGATGAAGAATTTGGTGCAGCTGAGGAACTTGCTGAAACACCAGAGGCAATGGAGATGCCTGCAGTCCTTTGGCATGTGGCCAGATGCACAGGTGCTGAGGACTTTGTCGGAACTGCTGAGGACTTTGTAGGGGCAGCTGAGGACTTGGAAGGAGCAAGAGCTGCATGAGGAATTGGTCGTGAGGGCACAGCTGAGGAACTTGGCCGTGAGGGCATCAAGCAGTGAAGCACTTGGCTTGTGTGCGGGCTTCTTTGCCATAGATTTTCTTGGCTTGACAGAGGCCTCGATGGCAGCAGCGATGTGAGTCCTCATTAAATTTCCTCACTGCCTCGTTGGCTTGTCTTGCCAATTTGGCTTGGCGCTTGGCCCATTCTTCAGGAAAGTCCTCACCACGCTTGATGTTGGTGGGGTCAGCTTCTTGACCAGGTGCCAATGGAGCTCTTGGGCATGGATGATTGAGAGCGAATTTTTTCATGTACTTTGGAGTAACATATCTGTACTCCCTCCATTCCCTTGCCCATCTCCTTTCAATCCTTTGAATGCGCACCTTGCGCTGATTTTTGTTTTCTTTGCCGAACTCGGCTTCATTAGATGTGCAATAATCAGCATAGATGTCCTCAGGAATCTCAAACGCAGTCATGACCTCAGGCCTCTTTCCTTCTTTCTGTGGCTTCTTTCCATCAGCCATATTCTTCAGCTGAGGAATTTGAACAATCGAATTCTCTGAAGAAGTACGCAATTTTTCTTCGAGGAACGCTGCAAATGAGTTAAGTTGATGAGAACCTAGTGATTCAGCAGCGGACATGAGTACCTATGAACAGAGTACAGTTGTGAGGAATTTGGAGAGGTCATATGCGTTCTCAGAAGGTTTTTCTAAAAGAACTAGTTTGAGGAATTTGACCAGATGAGCCTTGAAGAATTTCACTAAGCGATCTTTGTCTTAGGTTCCAGAGTTGTATAGATCGAGGATCCACACAATTGAGGAATCTTGAAGAAAAATCATTGCTTAGAGAAACGAATCAAGAGCATATTTCGTTTGAGGTGTTCATATGTGTGAAGATTTGAAGAATAAACACCTTTGAAGATTTTTAGGAAGGTTTGAGAATCAAAGCGAGTAAATAAAAGTAACTTTTAATTACCCGAAGTGAAGAACACGTATTTAACCGAGAAGAACAGATGGGAAGTTCATCGTGTTAGATCTTCCACGCCTCTAACTCGCCAGAGGAAGACAGCTACTACGGCGGGCGGAGTGAAGATTTCATGATCGGCGCGAAATATCTGAAGGCGACGAGGTCGAGGCAGTGAAGCTCTTCCTCACCGGGCGATTTATGGAGTAGCGGCGGTGCTAGGGTTTGAGAAGCTCGAGCGAGAGAGAGATCGGTCGAGCGGAGTAAAGGAAGTGAGGAAGGGAGAGGGGTATATATATAGCCATCGCTGAAAACTATTCGCTCAAGATTTGGGACTAACGTGCCCCAACCCTTCTCATTCGCTGACATGTGTCACCCACGCATCGAGAAGTGGAGATTGTGTTAGATCGTGGGTGAATAAATAAATCTATCGTGGGATGCGGAACGGTTTGAGCGGCAAAAACGAAAGTTTGGATAAGATCAGTTTTAAAGTTCCGTTCGCAATTTCTTGAGCTGACAAGGACACAAAGGAAGATTTTGAACAAGTTTCAAATAGAACGCACATGAAGAATTTGTGAATAGATTGGGTTGAGTATAGCATAGAGGGGGAAGGGTCCGATCACATTCACTTAGCAGAAAAAGCAACTTGAAGAATTAGCCATAAGTGAATGCTGTAGAGGACATAAACCCATATATATATATATATAGCCAATGAAGAAAAACAACGGAAACAGTGAAGATTTTGCATAGTTGAAGAATTTGAAAAACTGAAGAATTTCAAAAACTGAGGAAAAACTCAAATTGAAGATTTTCAGTTTTGGTGGTGGCGTGACCCATCGTATAAGAATGATGATTTCGCACACCGCTGCATAATTGTCGTAGGGTCCTGAGAATCAAATTCTTCATTAATTTCTTCACACTTAGAGTGTTATTCTTCATTGATTTAAGAAAAACGTTTCTTCATGTGTTGCACATCTAAGTCATCAATTCTGCATAAGTGTCAGGATGTGTGTCCTTTTCAAAGATCATTCGAAGATTCTAAGATATTTAGCTCACACTGCAACTTGCTAAATCTCTTCTCATCCAAGGGCTTAGTGAAGATATCAGCTAGCTGTTCTTCAGTCTTCACATGCTCGATGGAGATGTCGCCCTTCAACACATGATCACGAAGAAAATGATGACGAATTTGAATGTGCTTTGTCTTCGAGTGCTGAAATGGGTTGTGAGCAATCTTGATGGCACTCTCATTGTCACAGTAGAGAGGCACATTCTTCACGTTGATGCCGTAGTCCTTGAGAGTTTGCTTCATCCACAACAATTGAGCACAACAAGAGCCAGCAGCAATGTACTCAGCTTTCGCAGTAGACAGTGATACGCAGTTCTGTTTCTTCGAGGACCAACAGACCAAAGATCGTCCGAGGAAATGACAAGTACCAGATGTTGACTTGCGGTCCACACGATCACCAAAGATAGTCGAGTCGAATATCCAATGAGATCAAAAGTAGAGCCCTTGGGGTACCATAATCCTAGTGTTGGTGTGTGAGCTAGATATCGAAGAATATGCTTCACAACCTTATGGTGTGATTCCTTCGGTGTAGCTTGAAATCGGGCACACATGCAAACACTAAGCATTATATCTGGCCTAGATGCACATAAGTACAATAGAGAACCAATCATGGAGCGGTATACCTTGTGATCAAGTCAATACCATTTTCATCATTGCATAGATGGCCATTTGTGGGCATAGGAATTTTGACGCCTTTGCAATCTTGCATGCCGAATTTCTTCGTGACATCTTTGAGGTATTTCTCCGAGATATGAATATGCCATTGTGTTGTTGACGAATTTGAAGACCTAAGAAGAATTTCAACTCTCCCATCATAGACATTTGATATTCTTCACTCATCATATAGGCAAATTCATCACTATAGCGTTGGTCAGTATAGCAAAAGATAATATCATCAACATATATTTGGCACACAAACAGTTCACCATCATATGATTTAGTAAAGAGAGTAGGGTAGAGTGAACCGGGTGTGAAGCCATTCTTCACGAATAATTCCTTCAATGTATCATACCACGCCTGGGGGCCTGTTTGAGACCATAGAGGGCCTTGTTGAGTCTCAAGACTTTGTCGGGATTCTTTGGATCTTCAAAACCTGGGGTTGAGCTACATATACTTCTTCCTCAAGCTGACCATTGAGGAATGCACTTTTCACATCCATTTGATATAAAGTGATATTATGATGGTTAGCATAAGCAAGTAATATGCGAATAGCCTCAAGTCTAGCAACAAAGTGCGAAAGTTTCATCGAAATCAATTCCTTCAACCTGTGTAGCCTTGAGCTACAAGTCGCGCCTTATTCCTCACCACAAGGCCATTTTCATCTTGCTTGTTGCGGTAGATCCACTTTGTGCCAATGATATTATGCTTGCGAGGATCTGGACGTTTGACAGTTCCCAGACATTGTTGAGCTCGAACTGATGTAATTCTTCTTGCATTGCCTGAATCCAGTCAGGCTCCAGAAATGCTTCATCTACCTTAGTGGGCTCATGATAGAGACAAAAGCATAGTGCCCACAAAAGTTAGATCAATGTGAAGCTTTTGAGCGTGTGAGAGGACCTGGTGCTTCAGTGTCATCGATGATCTTGTCAACTTCCACTTCTTTTGCAACGTGAGGAGGAGCTGGTTGTCGTCGAGGAATTTGATCAAGATTTTCTTCAAAGACCATTTTCTTCAAAGATTATCTTGGTGCATCAACTTGACGCGTTCTTCGCGTTCGAATGAATTCTTCAGCAGATTCTTCAAGAGGGAATGGCATCCTCGGTTGCCTTGAACTTGATAGAATCCTCGTGTGCTGGTTCATCTAATATGAAGGTAGGTGCTCTCTTTGCGAGCCATTAGTTTCATCGAACCGCACATCTACAGTATCAACAATCTTGTGAAGAGTGATGTTGAAGACTCTGTAGGTGTGCGAGTCCTTTCCGTAACCAAGCATAAAACCTTCATGTGCTTTAGGTGCAAATTTAGAATTGTGATGAGGATCTCTAATCCAGCATTTAGCAATCAAGACTTTGAAATAACTCACATTGGGTTTCTTGTCGCTGAGGAGTTCATAGGCAGTCTTCTTGAAGAATTTGTGAAGATATACTCTGTTGATGATGTGGCATGCGGTATCAATTGCATCAATCCAAAAACGACGAGGCGTTTTGTATTCATCAAGCATAGTGCGAGCAATCTCAACAAGAGTTCTGTTCTTGCGCTCCACGACGCCATTTTGCTGAGGAGTATAGGGAGCAGATAACTCATGAGTAATACCAAGTTCATCAAGATAGGCATCAAGATCAGAATTCTCGAACTCAGTTCCATTGTCACTCCTGATGTGTCTGATCTTCACACCAAAGTTGGTTGAAGCCCTCGAGGAAAATCGTTTGAAGACTTCCTGCACTTCATTTTTGTAAGTAACAATGTGTACCCATGTGTAACGAGAGTAATCATCAACAATAACAAAGCCATATAGTGATGCATCATTAGTGACTGCTGAGTAATGATTAGGACCAAAGAGATCCATGTGAAGCAATTCAAATGGACGAGTAGTGGTCATGATAGTCTTCGCTGGATGCTTGGCCTTGGTCATTTTTCCAGCTTCACAGGCTCCACACAAGTGATCCTTGAGGAATTTTACATTCTCAATGCCAATGACATGCTTCTTCTTCGCAAGCGTGTGCAAATTCCTCATGCCTGCGTGACCAAGTCGCCGATGCCATAGCCAGCCTTCTGAAGCTTTTGCAAGTAGACACACGGCTGGTTGTGGTCCTGTAGAAAAATCAACAATATACAAGTCTACTCTCCTAAAGCCTTCAAAGACTTTGGAATTGTCAGCTTCCATGATCACAACACAACGATACTTGCCAAAGACAACAACCATATCAAGATCACAAAGCATTGAGACTGACATGAGGTTGTATCCTAAGGACTCAACAAGCATGACTTTGTCCATGTGTATGTCCTTAGAGATCGCAACCTTACCAAGACCCAATACCTGACTTTTGCCTTTGTCAGCAAAGATGATATGCTTCAGATGTGACGGTGATAAGGGAGTATCCATCAATAGATTCTTTTCACCAGTCATGTGATTTGTACATCCACTATCGAGGACCCACTCATTGGCTTTGGGTTGATCATCCTGCAGATGAATTAGTGCAACTTACGATCTCATATACTTCATCAGTGAAGAATATGATATCAAGTTCATCGATGAATTTCATCGGGCGGATAATGTATAAGCAAGAAGAAGACGCGTGTGAAATGAAAGTTCATTTCTTCATGATTATCCTGCGTCTGCTCGTGCATTTTTGTCGTGCCCCAAAGAAATTCTTCAGACGTTAAAGCATGTCTGGAGACCTAACCCTGCAGAAGAGATTAGTTCCTTTTCTTCACCACCCACATCTGAAGGGGTGGCAAAGAGTTCATCACTCTGCGAGCTCCATATGAGAATGATGGCATAGAGGCCAATCCATTTCGTTTCACATAAGAGGGGTTAGGGTAAGCATATGAATAAGCAGAGAAATTCTTCGAGGACTTATGAACATATTGGTTTGAAGAATAATGCACATATTCATAGCCCTTAGCTCTACCTCAAAACAGAGTTGTTAGCACGATGATGATCATATGAGTACTTTGATCCTTCTGAGGAATTTGATCCACGTGAGGAATTTGGTCCGTCTGAGGACTTGGATCCATATGAAGAATTTGGTCCATATGAAGAGTTTGATCTGGGTTCCTTTTCTTCACTGTGGTGTCATGAGGACATTCACCAAGACTTTCAAGGCACTTCTTGGGAACCCAGATTTTCTTCAGAGGGGAACCGTTCCTGCAGCTTAGTGCCAACATATCTAGCAAATACTTGACCATTCTGATTTTTGAACAGTTTATAGTTGAGTCAAATGACTCATCATAAGAATGAGGAGATTCAGATGTAAAGCCAGATAAGTTAGATGGATCAACTGGAGGTCCCTTTGCAGCAACCCATGAGGTTTTGGGGTACTACTCAGGCTTCCAATATGTTCCATTAGCATTGAGTTTCCTCTCAAAGGCAATACCCTCTTTCCTAGGGTTCCTGTTGAGGATTTGCTTTTTAAGCACATCACAAAGAGTCTGATGCCCTTTGAGGCTTTTGTACATGCCTGTCATGTACAATTCCTTCAGCCCTGCATTGTTAGTGATACTAGCAATGTCCTCAGATGAGGAATTAGTGATAGCAGAGGCAGGTGCAAGCATCTCGGAGTTGGAACATTCGCTTTGATGAGATGATCAAAGCGTTTGGGTTTATGCAGACTTATGGAGAAGCCTGCGTTTACAAGAAAGTGAGTGGGAGCTCTGTAGCATTTCTCATATTATATGTAGATGACATACTTTTGATGGGAAATGATATAGAACTTTTGGACAGCATTAAGGCCTACTTGAATAAGTGTTTTTCAATGAAGGACCTTGGAGAAGCTGCTTATATATTAGGCATCAAGATCTATAGAGATAGATCGAGACGCCTCATAGGTCTTTCACAAAGCACATACCTTGATAAGATTTTGAAGAAGTTCAAAATGGACCAGTCCAAGAAAGGGTTCTTGCACATCGCAAGGTGTGAAATTGAGCTCAGCTCAATGCCCGACCACGGCAAAAGATAAAGAAGAGATGAGCGTCATCCCCTATGCCTCGGCCATAGGATCTATTATGTATGCCATGTTGTGTACCAGACCTGATGTAAACCTTGCCGTAAGTTTGGTAGGAAGGTACCAAAGTAATCCCGCAAGGAACACTGGACAGCGGTCAAGAATATCCTAAAGTACCGAAAAGGACAAATGACATGTTTCTCGCTTATGGAGGTGACGAAGAGCTCGTCAGTAAAGGGTTACGCCGATGCTAGCTTTGACACGATCTGGATGACTCTAAGTCACAAACCGGATACGTGTATATGTTGAATGGTGGAGCAAGAAGCTGGTGCAGCTGCAAGCGTAGCGCCGTATGGATCTACATGTGAAGCGGAGTACATGGCAGCCTCGGAGGCAGCGCATGAAGCAATTTGGGTGAAGGCATTCATCACCGACCTAGGAGTCATACCCAATGCGTCGGGGCCGATCAAACTCTTCTGTGACAACACTGGAGCTATTGCACTTGCCAAGGAGCCCAGGTTTCACAAGAAGACCGAGCACATCAAGCGTCGCTCAACTCCATCCGTGAAAATGTTCAAGATGGAGACATAGAAATTTGTCAAGTGCATACGGATCTGAATGTCGCAGATCCGTTGACTAAACCTCTTCCATGGGTAGAACATGATCAACACCGTAACTCTATGGGTGTTCGATTCATCACAATGTAACTAGATTATTGACTCTAGTGCAAGTGGGAGACTGTTGGAAATATGCCCTAGAGGCAATAATAAAAGCATTATTATTATATTTCCTTGTTCATGATAATTGTCTTTTATTCATGCTATAATTGTATTATCCGGAAATCGTAATACACGTGTGAATACATAAAATACGTCCCTAGTAAGCCTCTAGTTGACTAGCTCGTTGGTCAACAGATAGTCATGGTTTCCTGACTATGGACATCAGATGTCATTGACAACAGGATCACGTCATTAGGAGAATGACGTGATGGACAAGACCCAATCCTAAGCATAGCACAAGATCGTGTAGTTCGTTTTGCTAGAGCTTTTCAAATGTCAAGTATCTCTTCCTTAGACCATGAGATCGTGTAACTCCCGGATACCGTAGGAGTGCTTTGTGTGTACCAAAAGTCACAACATAACTGGGTGACTATAAAGGTGCACTACGTATCTCCGAAAGTGTCTGTTGGGTTGACACAGATCGAGACTGGGATTTGTCACTCCGTGTTACGGAGAGGTATCACTGGGCCCACTCGGTAGTGCATCATCATAATGAGCTCAAAGTGACCAAGTGTCTGGTCATGGGATCATGCATTACGGTACGAGTAAAGTGACTTGCCGGTAACGACCGAACGAGGTATTGGGATACCGACGATCGAAGTCTCGCAAGTAACATACCGATTGACAAAGGGAATAGTATACGGGTTGCTTGAATCCTCGACATCGTGGTTCATCCGATGACAACATCGAGGAGCATGTGGGAGCCAACATGGGTATCCAGATCCCGCTGTTGGTTATTGACCGAGAGCCGTCTCGGTCATGTTCAGATGTCTCCCGAACCCGTAGGGTCTACACACTTATGGTTCGGTGACGCTAGGGTTATTAGGAAGACTTGTATGTGATTACCGAATGTTGTTCGGAGTCGCGGATGAGATCCTGGACGTCACGAGGAGTTCTGGAACAGTCCGGAGGTAAAGATTTATATACGGGAAGTTGTCAAACGGACACCAGAAAGTTTCGGGGGCCTATCGGTATTGTACCGGGGCCACCGGAAGGGTTCCGAGGTCCACTGGAGGGGCCACCCCTCCGGGGCCACATGGGCTGCGTGGGGCAGGAGCCAGCCTGGTGGGCTGGGCGCCCCCCTGGGCCCTGCGCCTAGGGTGGTGGGGGAACCCTAGAGGGGCGCCTTGGTTGGGGGCAAGTCCCTCCCCTTGGCCGCCGCCCCCCTCTAGATGCCATCTAGAGGGGCCGGCCCCCTTCTCCCTTCCTCCTATAAATAGAGGGGTGAGGGGAGGGCTACAGAAGACAAGCCAAGGCGCAGCCCCTCCCCTCCCTAACACCTCTCCTCCTCCGCGTGTGCTTGGCGAAGCCCTGCCGGAGAACTGTCACTCCACCATCATCACGCCGTCGTGCTGCTGCTGGAGCCATCTTCCTCAACCTCTCCTTCCCACTTGCTGGATCAACAAGGAGGAGACGTCGTCCGTACCATACGTGTGTTGAATGCGGAGGTGCTGTCCGTTCAGCACTTGGTCATCGGTGATCTGAATCACGGCGAGTACGACTCCATCATCACCATCCCCTTGAACGCTTCCGCACTCGATCTACAAGTGGTATGTAGATGCAAACTCACTCCCTTGACTCGTTGCTTAGATGAACTCATAGATGGATCTTGGTGAAACCATAGGAAAATTTTTAATTTTCTGCAACGTTCCCCAACAGTGGCATCATGAGCTAGGTTTATGCGTAGTTCTCTATTGCACGAGTAGAACACAATTTTGTTGTGGGCGTAGATCTTGTCAACTTGCTTGCCGCTACTAGTCTTATCTTGCTTCAGCGGTATTGTGGGATGAAGCGGCCCGGACCAACCTTACACGTAGGCTTACGTGAGACCGGGTTCCACCGATCGACATGCACTAGTTGCATAAGGTGGGTGGCGGGTGTCTGTCTCCCACTTTAGTTGGAGCGGATTCGATGAAAAGGGTCCTTATGAAGGGTAAATAGAAGTTGACAAAATCACGTTGTGGTTATTCGTAGGTAAGAAAACGTTCTTGCTAGAACCCAATTGCAGCCACGTAAAAGATGCAACAACAATTAGAGGACGTCTAACTTGTTTTTGCAGCAATTGTCATGTGATGTGATATGGCCAGAAGTTGTGATGAATGATGAATGACATATTGTGATGTAGGAGATCATGTTCTTGTAGTAGGAATCACGACTTGCATGTCGATGAGTATGACAACTGGCAGGAGCCATAGGAGTTGTCTTTATTTTGTATGACCTGCGTGTCATTGAAGAACGCCATGTAAATTACTTTACTTTATTGCTAAACGTTAGCCATAGAAGTAGAAGTAGTCGTTGGCATGACAACTTCATGAAGACACGATGATGGAGATCATGATGATGGAGATCATGGTGTCATGCCGGTGACAAGATGATCATGGAGCCCCGAAGATGGAGATCAATGGAGGTATATGATATTGGCCATATCATGTCACTACTATATAATTGCATGTGATGTTTATTATGTTTATGCATCTTGTTTACTTAGAACGACGGTAGTAAATAATATGATCCCTTACAACAATTTCAAGAAGTGTTCTCCCTAATCGTGCACCGTTGCTAAAGTTCGTCGTTTCAAGCACCACGTGATGATCGGGTGTGATAGATCCTTACGCTCACATACAACGGGTGTAAGACAGTTTTACACATGCAAAACACTTAGGGTTAACTTGACGAGCCTAGCATGTACAGACATGGCCTCGGAACACGGAGACCGAAAGGTCGAACACGAGTCGTATGGAATATACGATCAACATGAGAATGTTCACCGACGATGACTAGTCCGTCTCACGTGATGATCGGACACGGCCTAGTCGACTCGGATCGTGTAACACTTAGATGACTAGAGGATGTCTAATCTGAGTGGGAGTTCATTAAGATAATTTGATTAGATGAACTTAATTATCATGAACTTAGTCTAAAACCTTTGCAAATATGACTTGTAGATCAAATGGCCAACGCTCATGTCAACTTTAAATTCAACGCTATCCTAGAGAAAACCAAGCTGAAAGATGATGGCAGCAACTATACGGACTGGGTCCGGAACCTGAGGATCATCCTCATAGCTGCCAGGAAACAATATGTCCTAGAAGGACCGCTAGGTGACGCTCCCGTCCTAGAGAACCAAGACATTATGAATGCTTGGCAGACTCGTGCTGATGATTACTCCCTCGTTCAGTGCGGCATGCTTTATGGCTTAGAACCGGGGCTCCAAAAGCGTTTTGAGCAACACGGAGGATATGAGATGTTCGAAGAGCTGAAACTAGTTTTCCAAGCTCATGCCCGGGTCGAGAGATATGATGTCTCCGACAAGAGTTGTAAGATGGAGGAAAACAGTTCACAAGGAGCACATACTCAAAATGTCCGGGTTGCACAACCGCTGTCCCAGTGGACATAAACCTCCTGACGAGGCGGTCATCGACAGAATCCTTGATCGCTCCCACCAAGCTACAAGAGCTTTGTGATGAACTACAATATGCAGGGGATGGTGAAGACCATTCCCGGTATTCTCAATGCTGAAGTCAGAGAGGTTGAAATCAAGAAAGAACATCAAGTGTTGATGGTCAACAAAACCACTAAGTTCAAGAAGGGCAAGGGCAAGAAGAACTTCAAAAGGATGGCAAGGAGGTTGCCGCGCCCGGTAAGCAAGTTGCCGGAAGAAGTCAAAGAATGGACCCAAGCCCGAGACCGAGTGCTTTTATTGCAAGGGAAGGGTCACCGAAGCGGAACTGCCCCAAATACTTAGCGGATAAGAAGGCCGGCAACACCAAAGGTATATTTGATATACATGTAATTGATGTGTACCTTACCAAGACTCGTAGTAACTCCTGGGTATTTGATACCGGTGTCGTTGCTCATATTTGCAACTCACAGCAGGAGCTGCGGAATAAGCGGAGACTGGCGAAGGACGAGGTGACGATGCGCGTCGGGAATGGTTCCAGAGTCGATGTGACCGCTGTCGGCACGCTGCCTCTACATTTACCCACGGGATTAGTTATGAACCTCAATAATTGTTATTTAGTGCCAAGTTTGAGCATGAACATTGTATCTGGATCTCGTTTAATACGAGATGGCTACTCATTTAAATCCGAGAATAATGGTTGTTCTATTTATATGAGAGATATGTTTTATGGTCATGCTCCGATGGTCAATGGTTTATTCTTAATGAATCTCGAACGTAATATTACACATATTCATAGTGTGAATACCAAAAGATGTAAAGTTGATAACGATAGTCCCACATACTTGTGGCATCTTGCCGCCTTTGGTCACATTGGTGTCAAGCGCATGAAGAAGCTCCATGCTGATGGACTTTAGAGTCTCTCGATTATGAATCATTTGACACATGCGAACCATGCCTCATGGGCAAAATGACCAAGACTCCGCTTCTCCGGAAAAATGGAGCGAGCAACCAACTTGTTGGAAATCATACATACCGATGTGTGCGGTCCAATGAGTGTTGAGGCTCATGGAGGATATCGTTATGTTCTCACTCTCACGGATGACTTGAGTAGATATGGGTATGTCTACTTAATGAAACACAAATCTGAAACCTTTGAAAAGTTCAAGGAATTTCAGAATGAAGTAGAGAATCAACGTGACCGAAGATAAAATTCTTACGATCGGATCGTGGAGGAGAATATTTAAGTCACGAATTTGGTACACACTTAAGAAAATGTGGAATCGTTTCACAACTCACGCCGCCTGGAACACCTCAGCGTAATGGTGTGTCCGAACGTCATAATCGCACTCTATTGGATATGGTGCGATCCATGATGTCTCTTACCGATTTACCGCTATCATTTTGGGGATACGCCTAGAGACAGCTACATTCACTTTAAATAGGGCACCGTCTAAATCCGTTGAGACGACACCGTATGAATTATGGTTTGGGAAGAAACCTAAGCTGTCGTTTCTAAAAGTTTGGGGATGCGATGCTTATGTCAAGAAACTTCAACCTAAAAAGCTCGAACCCAAGTCGGAAAAATGTGTTTTCATAGGATACCCTAAAGAAACCATTGGGTATACCTTCTACTTAAGATCTGAGGGCAAGATCTTTGTTGCCAAGAACGGATCCTTTCTGGAAAAAGAGTTTCTCTCGAAAGAAGTAAGTGGGAGGAAAGTAGAACTCGATGAAGTACTACCTCTTGAACGGGAAAGTAGTGCAGCTCAGGAAAGATGTTCCTGTGATGCCTACACCAACTGAAGAGGAAAATAATGATGATGATCAAGGTACTTCGGATCAAGTAGCTACTGAACTTCAGAGGGTCCACAAGGACACGTTCCGCACCAGAGTGGTACGGCAACCCTGTCCTGGAAATCATGTTGTTAGACAACGGTGAACCTTCGAACTATGAAGAAGCGATGGCGGGCCCAGATTCCAACAAATGGCAAGAAGCCATGAAATCCGAGATAGAATCCATGTATGAAAACAAAGTATGGACTTTGACTGACTTGCCCGATGATCGACGAGCGATAGAAAACAAATGGATCTTTATGAAGTACACAGACGCGGATGGTAATATCACCATCTATAAAGCTCGACTTGTCGCTAAGGGTTATCGGCAAGTTCAAGGGATTGACTACGATGAGACTTTCTCTCCCGTAGCGAAGCTTAAGTCCGTCCGAATCATGTTAGCAATTGCTGCATACTATGATTATGAGATATGGCAGATGGATCGTCAAAACAGCGTTCCTTAACGATTATCTTAAGGAAGAGCTGTATATGATGCAACCGGAAGGTTTTGTCGATCCTAAGAATGCTAACAAAGTATGCAAGCTCCAATGATCCATTTATGGGCTGGTTCAAGCATCTCGGAGTTGGAACATTCGCTTTGATGAGATGATCAAAGCGTTTGGGTTTATGCACTTATGGAGAAGCCTGCGTTTACAAGAAAGTGAGTGGGAGCTCAGAGCATTTCTCATATTATATGTAGATGACATACTTTTGATGGGAAATGATATAGAACTTTTGGATAGCATTAAGGCCTACTTGAATAAGTGTTTTTCAATGAAGGACCTTGGAGAAGCTGCTTATATATTAGGCATCAAGATCTATAGAGATAGATCGAGACGCCTCATAGGTCTTTCACAAAGCACATACCTTGATAAGATTTTGAAGAAGTTCACAAAGCACATACAGATAAGCAGTAAGAAGACGTGTGAAATGAAAGTTCATTTCTTCATGATTAACTGCGTCTGCTCGTGCATTTTTGTCGTGCCCCAAAGAAATTCTTCAGACGTTAAAGCATGTCTAGAGACCTAACCCTGCAGAAGAGATTAGTTCCTTTTCTTCACCACCCACATCTGAAGGGGTGGCAAAGAGTTCATCACTCTGCGAGCTCCATATGATAATGGTGGCATAGAGGCCAATCCATTTCGTTTCACATAAGAGGGGTTAGGGTAAGCATATGAATAAGCAGAGAAATTCTTCGAGGACTTATGAACATATTGGTTTGAAGAATAATGCACATATTCATAGCCCTTAGCTCTACCCAGCGAAACAGAATTGTTAGCACGATGATGATCATATGAGTACTTTGATCCTTCTGAGGAATTTGATCCACGTGAGGAATTTGGTCCGTATGAGGACTTGGATCCATATGAAGAATTTGGTCCATATGAAGAGTTTGATCTGGGGTTCCTTTTCTTCACAGGTGGTGTCATGAGGACATTCACTGAAGACTTTCAAGGCACTTCTTGGGAACCCAGATTTTCTTCGTGGGGAACCGTTCCTGCAGCTTAGTGCCAACATATCTAGCAAATACTTGACCATTCTGATTTTTGAACAGTTTATAGTTGGAGTCAAATGACTCATCGTAAGAATGAGGAGATTCAGATGTAAAGCCAGATAAGTTAGATGGATCAATCGAGGTCCCTTTGCAAAGAACCCATGAGGTTTTGGGGTACTGCTCAGGCTTCCAATATGTTCCATTAGCATTGAGTTTCCTCTCAAAGGCAATACCCTCTTTCCTAGGGTTCCTGTTGAGGATCTGCTTTTTAAGCACATCACAAAGAGTCTGATGCCCTTTGAGGCTTTTGTACATGCCTGTCATGTACAATTCCTTCAGCCCTGCATTGTTAGTGATACTAGCAATGTCCTCAGATGAGGAATTAGTGATAGCAGAGGCAGGTGCAAGCATCTCGGAGTTGGAACATTCGCTTTGATGAGATGATCAAAGCGTTTGGGTTTATGCACTTATGGAGAAGCCTGCGTTTACAAGAAAGTGAGTGGGAGCTCAGAGCATTTCTCATATTATATGTAGATGACATACTTTTGATGGGAAATGATATAGAACTTTTGGACAGCATTAAGGCCTACTTGAATAAGTGTTTTTCAATGAAGGACCTTGGAGAAGCTGCTTATATATTAGGCATCAAGATCTATAGAGATAGATCGAGACGCCTCATAGGTCTTTCACAAAGCACATACCTTGATAAGATATTGAAGAAGTTCAAAATGGATCAGTCCAAGAAAGGGTTCTTGCCTCAGATCGCAAGGTGTGAAATTGAGCTCAGCTCAATGCCCGACCATGGCAAAAGATAAAGAAGAGATGAGCGTCATCCCCTATGCCTCGGCCATAGGATCTATTATGTATGCCATGTCAGTGTACCGGACCTGATGTAAACCTTGCCGTAAGTTTGGTAGGAAGGTACCAAAGTAATCCCGCAAGGAACACCGACAGCGTTAAGAATATCCTAAAGTACCGAAAAGGACAAAGGACATGTTTCTCGCTTATGGAGGTGACGAAGAGCTCGTCGTAAAGGGTTACGTCGATGCTAGCTTCAACACAGATCTGGATGACTCTAAGTCACAAACCGGATACGTGTATATGTTGAATGGTGGAGCAGTAAGCTGGTGCAGCTGCAAGCAGAGCGTCATGGCGGGATCTACATGTGAAGCAGAGTACATGGCAGCCTCGGAGGCAGCGCATGAAGCAATTTGGGTGAAGGAGTTCATCACCGACCTAGGAGTCATACCCAATGCGTCGGGCCGATCAAACTCTTCTGTGACAACACTGGAGCTATTGCACTTGCCAAGGAGCCCAGGTTTCACAAGAAGACCAGGCACATCAAGCATCGCTTCAACTCCATCCATGAAAATGTTCAAGATGGAGACATAGAAATTTGTAAAGTGCATACGGATCTGAATGTCGCAGATCCATTGACTAAACCTCTTCCATGGGCAAAACATGATCAACACCGTAACTCTATGGGTGTTCGATTCATCACAATGTAACTAGATTATTGACTCTAGTGCAAGTGGGAGACTGTTGGAAATATGCCCTAGAGGCAATAATAAAAGCATTATTATTATATTTCCTTGTTCATGATAATTGTCTTTTATTCATGCTATAATTGTATTATCCGGAAATCGTAATACACGTGTGAATACATAGACTACAATACGCACTCTAGTAAGCCTCTAGTTGACTAGCTCATTGGTCAACAGATAGTCATGGTTTCCGACTATGGACATCGATGTCATTGACAACGGATCACGCCATTAGGAGAATGACGTGATGGACAAGACCCAATCCTAAGCATAGCACAAGATCGTGTAGTTCGTTTTGCTAGAGCTTTTCAAATGTCAAGTATCTCTTCCTTAGACCATGAGATCGTGTAACTCCCGGATACTGTAGGAGTGCTTTGGGTGTACCAAACGTCACAACGTAACTGGGTGACTATAAAGGTGCACTACAGGTATCTCCGAAAGTGTCTGTTGTGTTGACACGGATCGAGACTGGGATTTGTCACTCCGTGTTACGGAGAGGTATCACTGGGCCCACTCAGTAGTGCATCATCATAATGAGCTCAAAGTGACCAAGTGTCTGGTCACGGGATCATGTATTATGGTACGAGTAAAGTGACTTGCCGGTAACGAGACTGAATGAGGTATTGGGATACCGACGATCGAGTCTCGGGCAAGTAACATACCGATTGACAAAGGGAATAGTATACGTGGTTGCTTGAATCCTCGACATCGTGGTTCATCCGATGACAACATCGAGGAGCATGTGGGAGCCAACATGGGTATCCAGATCCCGCTGTTTGTTATTGACCTGAGAGCCGTCTCGGTCATGTCTGCATGTCTCCCGCACCCGTAGGGTCTACACACTTAAGGTTCGGTGACGCTAGGGTTATTAGGAAGACCTGTATGTGATTACCGTATGTTTTGAGTCCGGATGAGATCCCGGACGTCACGAGGAGTTCCGGAACAGTCCGGAGGTAAAGATTTATATATGGGAAGTTGTCAAACGGACACCGGAAAGTTTCGGGGGCCTATCGGTATTGTACCGGGGCCACCGGAAGGGTTCCGGGGGTCCACCGGGAGGGGCCACCCCTCCCGGGGGGCCACATGGGCTGCGTGGGGGCAGGAGCCAGCCCCTGGTGGGCTGGGCGCCCCCCCCCTTGGGCCCTTGCGCCTAGGGTTGGGGGGGGGAACCCTAGAGGGGGCGCCCCCCTTGCTTGGGGGGCAAGTCCCCCTCCCCTTGGCCGCCCCCCTCTAGATGCCATCTAGAGGGGCCGGCCCCCTTCTCCCTTCCCCCTATAACTAGAGGGGTGAGGGGAGGGCTGCAGAAGACAAGCCAAGGCGCAGCCCCTCCCCTCCCTAACACCTCTCCTCCTCCGCGTGTGCTTGGCGAAGCCCCTGCCGAGAATCGGCCACTCCACCATCATCACGCCGTCGTCTGCCTGGAGCCATCTTCCTCAACCTCTCCTTCCCCTTGCTGGATCAAGAAGGAGGAGACGCCGTCTGCACTGCACGTGTGTTGAACGCGGAGGTGCTGTCCGTTCATGCACTTGGTCATCGGTGATCTGAATCACGGCGAAAGTACGACTCCATCATCATCATCCCCTTGAACGCTTCCGCACTCGATCTACAAGTGGTATGTAGATGCAAACTCACTCCCTTGACTCATTGCTTAGATGAACTCATAGATGGATCTTGGTGAAACCGTAGGAAAAATTTTAATTTTCTGCAACGTTCCCCAACACTTGTATCATCAGTGCCAGAGTATCAAATGAGGAATCAAGCAATCTCAACAATTTCTTCACCACCTCATGGTCGGTGATGTCAGTGGCACCAAGCGCTTGAAGCTCATTTGAGATGTCAGTGAGGCGATCGAAGGTTTGTTGAACATTTTCGTTGTCGAGTCTTTTGAAGCGGTTGAAGAGATTGCGAAGAACATCAACTCGAGAGTCACGCTTGAGTTGAGACTCCTTCATTTACTTTGGACAACCTGTCCGGATGAGCTTAGCAGTTTCAAAGCACTCACTCTTCCATATTGTCCTTTGCTCGAGATGGCCACATATGATATTCTTCGCTTGAGAATCGAGTTGCTTGAATCTCTTCACATCGGCAACATTCGTGAGAAGGTGTGACAGAGGAACACCATTTTCCGTAACATACCGTAGATCGTTGTCAATTGCCTCAAGATGCATTCGTATCTTGTTCTTCCAAAGAGGGGTAGTCCGTCCCATCAAAGGTAGGACACCCAGCTGAGACCTTGATCATACCTGCAATGACATAACTAAAACTCCAGGTGGTTAAACCAAAATCACACAGAACAAGGGAGTACCTTGCTCTGATACCAATTGAAAGTGCGTTATATCGACTAGAGGGGGGGTGAATAGGCGAGTTTTATGAATTCTTCAATGAGTAATTTGCCGGTGAGGAAATTCCTAAGTGAAGAACTACTTGCAGCGGAATAAGTAATCAGAAGTAAGCATAACAGAATGCGGGCATGGTCATCATGATGAAATGAAGACAATCACAGTACGTAAAGCGTAAACACAGGATAGCACAAGATGAAGACAAACAGATCAAGAAATTGAACTGAGGAAATTGAGAAAGTCTTCAACAAAGTCTTCAAACACAGATAAGAATGAACACTCAACACAAGAATGAGGAAATGAAAGAGTTGAGGAAATAGAACCAGTTAGGTTGGTGAAGACAATGATTTGGTAGACCAGTTCCAACTGCTGACTCAGTTGTACATCTGGTTGGAGCGGTGAGTATTTAAACTCGAGGACACACAGTCCGGACACCCGGTCGCCGAAAGCACGCAGCTCAGACACCAAGTCCTCATCAGATTCTCCTTGAACTAAGGTCACACAGACCTCGTCCAATCACTCATGGTAAGTCTTCAGGCGACTTCCATACCTTCACAGACTTGGTCACTCGGTGATCCACAATTCCTCTTGGATGCTCTAGACCATGATGCGTAACCGTCTGGAAGAAGCACAGTCTTCAAAGGTAACAAGCGTCGGATCCACGCAGGATCAATCTCTTCAGTGATGCTCAATCACTTTGGGTTTGTAGGGGTTTGGTTTTTCCTCACTCGATGATTTTCGCTCAAAGTCCTCGGAGGATGGGTTGCTCTCAAATGACAGGTGTCAAGATCTCTCGGAGCAGCCGACCAGCTAGTGGTTGTAGGGGGCGGCTATTTATAGCCTAGGGAACAGCCCGACATGATAAGACATAAATGCCCTTCAATGATATGACCGTTAGGTGGATAAGATATTTTGGGACAGCTGCCAAGAAGACAAGAACGGTCGGAAATTTGACTCTCAAATTCCTCGGGGCTATCATGTTCCTCATCGTAGGCAATCCGCCTTTGGCGAATTCCTAACTCCTCGGGCCAGAACAAATTCTCAACACCATAAGAACTTCGTCTCACATCAAGAAATTGACTGAACTGTATGAGATTTCCAAAGGCTTCACTCGAAGGGATTGGTAGGTGTAGGATTTTGAGTTGAGCATCACATGGAAATTTTTCCTTAGTATTTCCTCGACCCCCTTTAACAAAGACGGTGTTTCCTATGACTCAAGAAAGAGAAAAGCGAAACTATGAAAACAAAAGTCTTCACGCTTCATGTTCCTCAAATGAATACCAAGTCTTCAAGGTCACACCAATTTCTTCACTTTCAAAGTCTTCAGAAAATCTTCAGAATATCAAAGACTTCAGTCGAAGAACTTCATTTTTAGGGATCGACTTTCTCTATAAATATCAAAGTCCTCATAGACTTATAGACCTGTGTACACTCATAAACACATTAGTCCCTTAACTTATAAGTCTTCAATACACCAAAATCACTAAGGGGCACTAGATGCACTTACAGTACTGTCAAAGACAAGGTTCATAATTGTTCTCACACAATGCCTACTGTACCATATCATTTCTATGATTTATATTGAGAAATATAAGTCATAGAAATTAAAAGACAAGCAAACTATGCAATGAAAATAGAATCTGTCAGAAACAGAACAGTCTGTAATGATCTAAACATAAACCATACTTCTGCTACTCCAAAAATTATGAAATAAATTGGTGGACGTGAGGAATTTGTCTATTAATCTTCTGAAAAAAGAATCAACTCAAAAGCAAACTTTTGTAAAAAATGACAGCTAATCTCGTGAGCGCAAAGTTTCTGTTTTTTACAGCAATATCATATTAACTTTCACCCAAGTCTTCCCAAAGGTCTTACTTGGCACTTTATTGAAACAAAAGCTATAAAACATAATTTCTACAGTAGATTAATCATGTAGACACACAAAAACAGTAAGGGTAAATATTGGGTGCTCTCCCAACAAGCGCTTTTCTTTAATGCCTTTTAGCTAGGCATGATGATTTCAATGATGCTTACATAAAAGATAGGAATTGAAACACAAAGAGAGCATCTTGAAGAATATGACTAGCACATTTAAATCTAACCAACTTCCTATGCCTAGGGATTTTGTGAGCTCACAATTTATAAGAGCAACAATCAACTAGCATAGGAAGGCAAAACAAGTATAACTTCAAAACTTTAAGCACATAGAGAGGAAACTTGATATTATTGCAACTCCTACAAGCATGTATTCCTCCTTCATAATAGTTTTCAGTAGCATCATGGATAGCAACTTTGTTCTCATACTCAATTGGAACCTCTTCTGAATAGTGGAGTCATTACTAGCTAAAGTTGACACTCTTCCAAATCCACTTTCATAAATATCACACTAAGATTCAACATCCTCCAAAATAGTGGGATCACTAATTCCTAAAGTTGACACTCTTCCAAACCCACTTTAAATGATGGTATTATTCATACTCCAAAATATATAAGTGAAGTTCATGGAGCATTCTACAATTAATATAGACTAACTAATATCCAAGCTCAAAATGTATAAGTGAAGCACATGAAGCATTCTATAAAACCATACTCGAAAGATTTAAGTGAAGCACAAAGAGCAATTCTATAAGATCATACTTAAAAGATTTAAGTGAAGCACATGAAGTATTCTATAAATCAATGAAGTGCTATCTCATGCTATCATGGTTCTTAAAGGAAAAACAAAAACACAAAGGACACAAATCATGTGAACAAAGCAAAAATCGAGGTATACCGATATTTGTTGAAGAAGAAAGATGGGATGCCAACCTCAGCATCCCCAAGCTTAGATGCTTGAGTATCCTTTGAAATATTTACTTGGGGTGCCTTGGGAATCCCCAAGATTGAACTCTTGCCTCTCTTTATTATTCTCATATTGATAGCTCCTCGACCTTCGGACACTTCATCCACACAAAACTTTAACAAAAACTTGTGAGATCCGTTAGTGTAATAAAGCAAATCACTACCTTTAGGTACTATAATGAACTCATTCTTTATTTATATTGGTGTTAAACCCACTGTATTCCAAGTTCTCTATGGTTAATACCCTCCGATACTAGCCATAGATTCATCGAAATAAGCAAACAACACACGCAAAACAGAATCTGTTAAAAACAGGACAGTCTGTAGTAATCTGGAAGTTTAGTAAACTTCTGTAACTCCTAAAATTATGAACTAAATTTTACAATTTGAATAAGTTGTGCATAAGTAAAGAGCAAAACGATTCAGACCCATTTGACTTTCCAGTAAAAAATGTAAAGTCACGCACTACAGCCAAAGTTTCTGTTTTTGTTCTGCACAAAGCAAACAAGCAATCTAATCATCCTAAAACCAAAGCTTGGCACATTATTTTTATAATACAATGAATATATACAAGGGGATAATTATTTACATAGAAACTTCCATGAAAAATTCTACATTGTTTCCATGAGCATGAACACAAGTGCTCAAGGTCGACCCTCACTTCTTCAAGGCATAACTTTCCAATCACTTCTCTTTTCGAAAAACTTTTTAGGCATGAAAGGCAAGTAATTTTTTTGTATTTTCATTCTTTTAATTTTTTTGTATGTTTCACCCACAACTAAACAGAAACAAAAATAAAAAACAAAATCTACTTAGTGAATAAAGCAAACAAGCACACACGAGAATATCAACCCCACGCTATTGCTCCCTGGCAACGGCGCGAGAAAAGAGCTTGATAATCCCCAAGTGCAGGGAATCATCGTAGTAATATCCAAAGGTGGAAGTGATAAGTATGGAGTGTCGAACCCACAATGAGCTAAAGGTAAGATCAATATTCCCTCAAGCCCTATCTGCCACTGATACAACTCTACGTACACTGAATGTTTGCTTCCAACTAGAAACGAGAAATAAAACTACGTTGTGGGTATGAAGAAGATAGCTTTGTATGGTATCAGAGAGCTAAAATATGAAAGTAGGTGCTGTTATCATAAAGTTAGAATATATTACTAAATATTACAAATAGCGAGTGTGGAATAATGGTGGATCGATTATGCGGAATTGTCCCAGGCAATTGTTAACAAGTCCGGTAATCACTATTGCAGTTTCATATGAGGGAGAGGCATAAGCTAACATACTTTCTCTACTTGGATCATATGCACTTATGATTGGAACTCTAGCAAGCATCCGCAACTACTAAAGATCATTAAGGTAAAACCCAACCATAGCATTAAAGCATCAAGTCCTCTTTATTCCCATACGCAACAATCCCTCTTACTCGGGTTTGTGTTTCACCACTCGCCAACCCACTATAAGTGAATCATGAACGATCGCAACACCCTACAGCCGAATCCTCACGCTTGCGACCACAGAGGGCACCATAGGACAGCACCAAAGTAAAACATACAACTCATACCAATCTAGATCATCAATCAACCCAAAGGCAAAAGATATCTACTCAAAACATCATAGGATGGCAACACATCATTGGATCATAATATGTGGCATAAAGCACCATGTTCAAGTAGGGATTACAACGGGTGCGGGAGAGTGGACCGCGTAAAAGAGATGAGGATGGTGATGATGATGGTGATGTTGATGAAGATGATCACCGTGGCGATGATTCCCCTCCCGATGACACTCCGACGCCACTGGAAGAGAGGAGGAGAGGTTCTCCCCCTTGTGCTTCCTCCTCCATGGCCTCCACCCTCTGGTCCTTGGCCTTCATGATGATGATGGCCCCTCCAGGATACTCCTCCGTGGCGACCGGTGATGATGGCCCCCTCCAGCAGGGTGCCGGAGAGGGCCTAGATTGATTTCTCATGGCTACAGAGGCTTGCGGCGGCGGAACTTCCGATCTAGGTTTCTTTCTGGAACTTTGGATATATATAGAAGAGTTTTGCATTGATTTCACGTCAGGGGGGTCTCCGGGCTGTCCACGAGGTAGGGGGGCGCGCCCCCACCCTCATGGGCAGCCCGGGACTCTTCAGGCCTGCTTCTGGTACTCCGTGGGCTTCTTCTGGTCCAAAAATGATGTCCGTCAAGTGGCATGTCAATTGGACTCCGTTTGGTTTTCCTTTTCTGTGATACTCTAAAACAAGAAGAAAAGCGAACCGCACGGGCTCTAGGTTAATATGTTAGTCCCAAAAATCATATAAAATATCATATAAATGCATATAAAACATCCTAGAAGGATAGTATAATAGCATGAATACTTCATAAATTATAGATACGTTGGATACGTATCAGTGGCCGCCCGAAACATCAACTCGGCGACACGGCAAGACCGCCACCTTAAAGTGAAGGCAAAGAATGTGGAGGCCAACAAAAACAAGGGTGGAGGGCGAGGCCTAGGAAGTGGGACACCGCCGCCATCGTCATACATGCACACGTTGCCCTAGCCGGAGTAATATCAGCCTCCCTACTTCTACGTCACCAAGCAGCTTGGCCGATAGTCCCTGGCCTTTGCCTCCGGGCACGTGTCGGGTTACGTCGGCGTCAATGCGGCGACTTCCCATTTCGCCAAGTTGACATCATGACAACTTGTTTGACCACGGACGTTGGGCGTGGATCAGCTCGGTGCCCTCTCTCTTTTCGCCGCTATGTCTCAATTGGGAGAGCCGACATATGATGATGCACACATGTAGATGTTTGAGATGATCCACGATGGACACAGAGGCTACTTCAAGGACGGGCAAGTGGATGACTCGGACACGGAGGTGCATGCCTAGCAGTCAGGCACTTACACCCAGCTGGTCCCGTACACCCAGCACTGGATTCCTACATGATGAGTCAAAATTATGTGATGTTTTTGCCCTTTTTTTAGAAACAGTCTGTTGTTTTATTTAGTTACCCACAGGTGGGATTTCGTCTGAAATTACAGATAAAATGCAGTTTGGTGGCACTACAGGCCACTCCTTGCTGGAAACAAGGCCTAACCCTTCTCTCGCAAGCACATGTGCCGCATTATTCCCAGAATGCCTTACCCAAGTGACCTTGTAGTCTTGCCTGGTATTGAGTAGTGCTTTGACCTCCTGAATGATCGCTCCGGCCGCCGACAGGTTGCGTTCCTTGTCATTTATCATTGCAGCCACACCTTTGTTGTCTGGACTGCCATCTGCACTGCTTTATGGCAAGCCAAAACCTCAGCCACTTCAGGATCACTTACACCGTTGAACACACAGCTCGCCGCCCCTCTGAATGCACCAACATGATCTCTGAGAATAACGCCGCCACCTCATATGTCCTGGATCTTGGCAAGCGCCCCATCCGAGTTCAGTTTTAGCCATCCATTTTCTAGTGGTTTCCATCGCTCGACCAGTGTCACGGATGGAACTTTGGGCGGTCGCGCATTTACCATTTCCCACTCATGCACATGCGAGAAAACAGTTTCTACTACAACTCGAGCATCAGCAATTCGTGTGCCATATCTTGCTAACCAGAGCCAGTAAACTGCTTGGATCATTAATTCTTTGTCTTGCTCACTTGCCCCTCTGAACCATTGTATCAGCCAGGAAGCGAGCCCGTGCTGGGATCCGTCCGAAGCCGATGGGATCGCCACGGGAACCCCTTTCTCCGAGCTTAAACACTTCCAGAACATGACTGAGTTTGCACATGTCCAAAACCGATGGAGCAAGGTTTCCTCTGTTCCACAAGCTGGACAGAAGACCCCTTGCTTGATCTTCCTTCGGTGTAGTTCTGATCCAACAGCCAATCCATTTCGGATAAGTCTCCACATATGAGTTTTCGCTTTACTAGGTGCATTTGTATTCCATACCGCCAGCCAATTTTTGTGCATCACAGCTGATGGCGAGGGTTCCGGCTGTCCGGACCTCGCTTTATTCATGGACATCCACAGATGGTACGCTGACCGCACAGTGAACTGGCCACTCTTTGTGTAGTTTCATGCCAAAAAATTAGATGTGCATGGACCCCCAATGGTTACTTGTTTTATATCATTTGCATCTGAAACAGTAAACATTTCCTGCAGCTTCCCTTGATCCCAAGCATCACCCTCCTGAGTTAGAAGATCACTCACCCGAGTCATACCTGGGATGTACACTTGACCAAGGGGTCTCATGCTACCTTTTCTAGGGATCCAGTTGGCATGATGAATATTTACCAATG
The DNA here is from genome assembly GCA_021605145.1 of Aegilops bicornis. NCBI lineage: Eukaryota > Viridiplantae > Streptophyta > Magnoliopsida > Poales > Poaceae > Aegilops > Aegilops bicornis. The sequence goes on from CM038672.1 coordinate 534,179,980, forward strand.
ATCCATCTCCTATCCTCCAAACCAGCCCCTTGATGACCCACAAGTATAGGGGATCTATCTAGTCCTTTCGATAAGTAAGAGTGTCGAACCCAACGAGGAGCAGAAGGAAATGATAAGCGGTTTTTCAGCAAGGTATTCTCTGCAAGTACTGAAATAAGTGGTAACAGATAGTTTTGTGATAAGATAAATTGTAACGAGCAACAAGTAACAAGAGTAAATAAAGTGCAGCAAGGTGGCCCAATCCTTTTTGTAGCAAAGGACAAGCCCTGGACAAACTCTTATAATAGGAAAAGCGCTCCGAGGACACATGGGAATATCGTCAAGCTAGTTTTCATCACGCTCATATGATTCGCGTTCGGTACTTTGATAATTTGATATGTGGGTGGATCGGTGCTTGGGTGCTGTTCTTACTTGAACAAGCATCCCACTTATGATTAACCTCTATTGCAAGCATCCGCAACTACAACAAAAGTATTAAGGTAAACCTAACCATAGCATGAAACATATGGATCCAAATCAGCCCCTTACGAAACAACGCATAAACTAGGGTTTAAGCTTCATCACTCTAGCAACCCATCATCTACTTATTACTTCCCAATGCCTTCCTCTAGGCCCAAATAATGGTGAAGTGTTATGTAGTCGACATTCACATAACACCACTAGAGGCTAGACAACATACATCTTATCAAAATATCAAACGAATACCAAATTCACATGACTACTGATAGCAAGACTTCTCCCTTGTCCTCGGGAACAAACGTAACTACTCACAAAGCATATTCATGTTCATAATCAGAGGGGTAATAATATGCATAAAGGATCTGAACATATGATCTTCCACCAAATAAACCAACTAGCATCAACTACAAGGAGTAATCAACACTACTAGCAACCTACTAGCACCAATCCCGGACTTGGAGACAAGAATTGGATACAAGAGATGAACTAGGGTTTGGAGATGAGATGGTGCTGGTGAAGATGTTGATGGAGATTGCCCTCTCCCGATGAGACGAGCGTTGGTGATGACGATGGTGATGATTTCCGCCTCCTGGAGGGAAGTGTCCCGGCGAGCAGCTCTGCCGAGCCCTAGATTGGTTCCGCTTAAGGTTCCGCCTGGCGGCGGAGTCTCGTCCCGAAAGGTTGCTTCTTATTTTTTTTCTCATCGAAAGACTTCATATAGGAGAAGATGGGCGTCGGAGAGCCACCAGGGGGCCCACGAGGTAGGGGGCCCCCATCCTCGTGAGCAGGGTGTGGGCCCCCTGGCCTTTATCTTTGGTGACGATTTTTCTTTATTTATTTTAAGATATTCCGTGGAGTTTCAGGACTTTTGGAGTTGCACAGAATAGATCTCCAATATTTGCTCCTTTTCCAAACCAAATTCCAATTTGCCGGCATTCTCCCTCTTCATGTAAACCTTATAAAATAAGAGAGAATAGCCATAAGTATTGTGACATAACGTGAAATAACAGCCCATAATGCAATAAATATCGATATAAAAGCATGATGCAAAATGTACGTATCAACTCCCCCAAGCTTAGACCTCACTTGTCCTCAAGCGAAAAGCCGATAACAATAAATATGTCCTCATGTTTAGAGGTAGGGGCGTCGATAAAAAATAAAATACGGACATGAAGGCATCATGATTGTTCTCATAATAGCAACATATATAAATTTTGTCATATGATTACTTATGTTCAAGTGATGATCTTTTCACAATACGAAATTATGAATTAGAAACCTTATTGAGCACCAACAAATTATAACCTCAGTCATTGAAGCAATTTCAATTTATCATAACATCAGAAAGAGTCTATGTCAGAGCTTAAAAGCAAGTCCACATACTCAAATATCACTTAGTCCTTCATAATTTCTAACACTCACGCAATACTTGTGGTTACGGAGTTTTAATCGGACACAGAGAAAGATAGGGGCTTATGGTTTTGCCCCACAGCCTTTTACCTCAAGGGTAATGTCAACAATAATAATTCATGCTCCCCTACATCCAATTATATATATATATATATATATATATATATATATATATATATATATATCATGTTATATCCAACAAGATGAGCTAGCAAAAGAATAAAATGAAAAAGGAAAGGTGAAGATCACCGTGACTCTTGCATAAGGTAGAGGATAATAATAAAAGATAGGCCCTTCGCAGAGGGAAGCAGAGGTTGCCATGCGCTTATAGGGTTGATGCACAAAATCTTAATGCAAAAGAACGTCACTTTATATTGCCCCTTGTATGTGGACCTTTATTATGCAGTCCGTCGCTTTTATTACTTCCACAACAAGTTCGTACAAAGCTTATTTTCTCTGCACTAATAAGTCATGCATATTTAGAGAGCAATTTTTATTGCTTGCACCGATGAAAACTTACTTGAAGGATCTTACTCAATCCATAGGTAGATATAGTGGACTCTCATGGCAAAACTGGTTTAAGGGTATTTGGAAGCACAAGTAGTATCTCTACTTGGTGCTGAGAATTTGGCTAGCATGAGGGGGAAAGGCAAGCTCAACATGTTAGAGGATCCATGACAACATACTTTATCTCAGATATAAGAAAACATAACTTATTATGTTGTCTTCCTTGTCCAACAACAACTCTTTAGCATGTCGTATTTTAATGAGTTCTCCCAATCATAAAAGATGTCAATGATAATATATCTATATGTGAAAGCTCTCTTTCCTTATTACTTCCTATTAATTGCAACGATGACCAAAGCTATATTTTCCAACTCCCAACAACTTTTAATCATCATACTCTTCCAATGTGAAGTCATTACTCTCAATAAGATCAATATGAACTCTTTGTTTCTTTTTATTCTTTTCTTCTTTCTATTCTTTTATTCACCCAAGATCATGACAAAATAATCAAGCCCTTGAATCAACACTAAACTTTATTATATGTATATATAGCTCACGGACTCGATTACATAGATGGATCATAAAGCAAAACTCAAAACTAGATCATGCCATAAACTTTATTCTACTAAATCAAGATACTACTAATAGGATCGAACTAAGAAAAACGGTAAAGATAGGAGTTGTGATGGTGATACGATCAAGCACCTCCCCAAGCTTGGCGGTTGCCAAGGGGAGTGCCCATACCCAAGTGATTATGTCTCCTTCTTTGTTGTTGGTGTAATATTCTTGGCGATGATTCCCCTCAAGATACGGTTCTCCTCCTCGAGCTTATTGACTTGCTGCTTGAGGTCCATTATTTCCTTGAAGCTTTCAGAAGCGGCTAAAGCTCCTTGCACCCAAGGGTGTTGCATAGCTCTTGGGGAGAACAAGAGACACTCCTCCTCATATTTTCATAAGAAAGAAATCTAACATTGGAAGGGATAACCGAGTTTGGAATAGCTGAGTTTTGTAGTTCCCCCATCGTAAACCCAGCTCGGAGTCGAGAGGTGACTTCTTGGTCTTCCATGGCATCTACCCTCATCAGGTCAGCCTCCATCTCTTCCTCCGTTGCTGGCCCAAAGTGGTCAGCGTCGCTGTTTGCCCTTGGTTCCGGTGCCGAGTTAGATACTCGGCTCTCCTCGACTGACTCTTGAGAAGACATCTTGCTCTAATCTGCGGCAGCAATAGCTCAAAACAAAAACAGAGGAGATTTGCGTGATACGGGAGTCAAAACCTTCGGGAGAATATATAATGAATTTTTACCGACCAAATACGTATCGTGCAAGAAAACGGAGTCCGGAGGGCAGACGAGGTGCTCACGAGGTAGGGGGGGTGCGCCCACCACCCTCGTGGGGCCCTCATGTTCTTCCTGGACTGCCACTTATTTTTCTATTTTTCTAAATATTCCAAAACAGAGAAATATTGCCTTAAAAGTTGTTTTGGAGTCGGTTTACTTACCGTACCACATACCTATTCCTTTTCGGAGTCTGAAACGGTCTGGAAAGTGTCCCTTATGTATTCCTCCGGGGTTACAGTTTCAATAATATTGGTTTCAACATTTATATGATTACCTGAGATATAGTGTTTGATCCTTTGACCGTTTACCACCTTCGGATTTGTGCCTTCGAAGTTATTGATTTTTATAGCACCGGAACAATAGACCTCCTCGATAACGTAGGGACCTTCCCATTTAGAGAGAAGTTTTCCTGCAAAAAATCTTAAATGAGAGTTGTATAGCAATACATAATCACCTACATTAAACTCACGCTTTTGTATCCTTTTGTCATGCCATCTTTTAAATTTTTCTTTAAACAACTTAGCATTTTCATAAGCTTGGGTTCTCCATTCATCAAGTGAGCTAATATCAAATAACCTTTTCTCACCGGCAAGTTTGAAATCATAGTTTAGCTCTTTAATAGCCCAATATGCCTTATGTTCTAGTTCGAGAGGTAAATGACATGCTTTTCCATAAACCATTTTATACGGAGACATACCCATAGGATTCTTATATGCAGTTCTATAGGCCCATAATGCATCATCAAGTTTCTTGGACCAATTCTTTCTAGACCTATTAACAGTCTTTTGCAAAATTACTTTGAGCTCTCTATTGCTCAATTCTACTTGACCACTAGATCATGGGTGATATGGAGATGCAATTCTATGATTAACGTCATATTTAGCAAGCATTTTACGGAAAGCACCATGAATAAAGTGTGAACCACCATCACCATTAAATATCTAGGGACTCCAAACCTCGGAAAAATAACTTCCTTAAGCATTTTAATAGAAGTGTTATGATCAGCACTACTAGTTGGAATAGCTTCTACCCACTTAGTAACGTAATCAACTGCAACTAAAATATGTGTATATCCATTAGAGGCAGGAAAAGGTCCCATATAATCAAAGCCCCAAACATCAGATGGTTCAATAACAAGTGGATAATTCATAGGCATTTCTTGACGTCTACTAATATTACCAATTCTTTGACATTCATCGCAAGACAAAACAAACTTACGGGCATCCTTGAAGAGAGTGGGCCAATAAAAACCGGATTGCAATACCTTATGTGCAGTTCTATCTCCAGCGTGGTGTCCTCTATAAGCTTCAGAGTGACACTTGCGTAGGATCTGTCATCCCAAAAGTAATGTCGCAAATCAAAAAAAAACTTTTTCTTTTGTTGGTATGTGAAGCTAGGTGGTATAAATTTAGCGACAATATAATTAGCATAATCAGCATACCATGGAGTGCTACGAGAAGTGCTTATGACATTTAATTTCTCATCAGGAAAGCTATCATCAATAGGTAGTGGGTCATCAAGAACATTCTCTAACCTAGATAAGTTATCTGCAACGGGGTTCTCAGCTCCTTTTCTATCAACAATGTGCAAATCAAATTCTTGCAGCAAGAGAACCCATCTAATAAGTCTAGGTTTAGCATCTTTCTTTACCATAAGATATTTAATAGCAGCATGATTAGTGTGAATAGTTACTTTAGAATCAACAATATAGGGTCTGAATTTATCACAAGCAAACACAACTGCAAAAAGTTCCTTTTCAGTAGTAGCATAGTTTCTTTGAGCATTGTCTTGAGTCTTACTAGCATAATGGATACCATTTAATTTCTTATCAACTCTTTGCCCTAGAATAGCACCTACAAAGATAATCACTAGCATCACACATAATTTCAAAGGGTAAATTCCAATCGTGTGGCTGAACAACAAGTGCATAGACTAATGCTTTCTTAAGTATTTCAAATGCTTCTACACAATCATCATCAAAGACAAATGGTACATCTTTTTGTAATAAATTAGTCGAGGTCGAGAAATTTTGAGAAGTCCTTAATGAACCTCCTATAGAATCCGACATGACCAAGGAAACTTCTTATACCTTTGATGTCCTTGGGACATGGCATCTTTTCAATAGCATCAACCTTGGCTTTATCAACTTCAATACCTCTTTCAGAAACTTTGTGCCCCAAGACAATACCGTCATTAACCATAAAGTGGCACTTTTCCCAATTCAAGACAAGATTAGTTTCTTCACATATCTGCAAAACTCGATCAAGATTGCTCAAGCAATCATCAAAAGAGGATCCATAGACGGAAAAGTCGTCCATGAAAACCTCACAAATCTTTTCACAAAAATCAGAGAATATAGCCATCATGCATCTTTGAAAGGTAGCAGGTGCATTACATAAACCAAAAGGCATGCGTCTATAAGCAAAAGTACCAAAAGGGCATGTAAAAGTAGTCTTTGATTGATCTTTAGCCGACACATGTATTTGAGAGAAACCAGAATAACCATATAGAAAGCAATAATGTGTATGTTTGCATAATCTTTTCTAGCATTTGATCAATAAAAGGTAAGGGGTAATGATCTTTCTTAGTAGCTTTATTTAATTTGCGGAAATCAATTACCATCCTATAACCTGTGATAATTCTTTGCGGGATCAATTCATCTTTATCATTAGGAACAATAGTAATACCTCCCTTCTTAGGGACACAATGGACATCACTTACCCACTGACTATCAGCAACGGGATAAACTATACCTGCCTCCAGAAGCTTGAGTATTTCTTTTCTTACCACTTCTTTCATTTTAGGATTCAAGCGTCGTTGAGGATCACGAACTGGTTTGGCATCCGCTTCCAAATTTATTTTATGTTGACATAGAGTGAGACTAATGCCCTTAAGATCATCAAGGGTATATCCAATAGCGGCACGGTGCTTCTTTAGAGTTTTCAATAATCTTTCTTCTTCATGCTCTGAAAGGTTAGCACTAATAATAACAGGATATATTTTCTTTTCATCAAGATAAGCATATTCAAGATTATCAGGCAACGGTTTAAGCTCAAACACGGGATCACCCTTGGGTGGAGGAGGATCCCCTAGGATTTCAACAGGCAGATTGTGTTGTAGAATAGGTTCCTATTTAAAGAATACTTCATCTATTTCCCTTCTTTCATTCATGAACATGTCATTTTCATGGTCTAGCAAATAATGTTCTAAAGGATCACTAGGAGGTACGGCAATAGAAGCAAGATCAATAATTTCATCCTTACTAGGCAATTCTTCCTCACGATGTTGTTTACTAAATTTAGAGAAATTAAACTCATGAACCATATCATCCAAGCCAATAGTAACAACATTCTTTTTGCAGTCTATCTTAGCATTAACAGTATTCAAGAAGGGTCTACCAAATATAATGGGACAAAAGCTATCTTGTGGGGAACTGAGAACAAGAAAATCAGCGGGATATTTGGTTTTCCCACACAAAACTTCAACATCTCTAACAATTCCACCTGGTGAAATAGTATCTCTATTGGCAAGTTTAATTGTGACATCAATTTCTTCTAACTCAGAAAAGTGCAATTTCATGCTTGATTTCTTTATATAAATCATAAGGTATAACACTAGCACTAGCACCCATATCACATAAGCCATGATAACAATGATCTCCTATTTTAATGTAAATAACAGTACGCCTACCACAGGTCTATGTTTATCTTTAACACAAGGTTTAGCAATTCTAGCAGATTCACCACAGAATTGAATAACATGCCCATCAATATTATCAGACAAGAGATCTTTAACAATAGCAATATTAGGTTCTACTTTAACTTTCTGAGGAGGTGTATAAGTTCTAATATTGCTTTTACGAACAACAGTTGAAGCTTTAGCATGATCCTTCATTCTAACAGGGAAAGGTGGTTTCTCAACATAAGAAGTGGGAACAATAGGATCATTATAAGTGACAGTCTTTTCTTCAACTTTAATAGGTGCAGCTACTTTTACTTCTATGGGAGGATGATATTTAAACCACTTCTCCTTGGGGAGATCAACATAGGTAGCAAAAGATTCACAGAAAGAAGCTACTATCTCAGAGTCAAGTCCATATTTAGTGCTAAACTTACGGAAAATATCGGTATCCATAGAAGATTTAACACAATCAAACTTAGGTGTCATACCTGACTCCTTACCTTCGTCGAGGTCCCAATCTTTAGAGTAGCGTTTAATTCTATCCAATAAATTCCATCTGAATTCAATAGTCTTCATCATAAAAGAGCCAGCACAAGAAGTGTCGAGCACGGTGCGATTGTTATCAGAAAGCCGAGCATAAAAATTCAAGGATTGTCACTCTTGAGAGCTCATGATTGGGGCATGAATATAACATTGATTTAAGCCTCCCCAAGCTTGAGCGATGCTTTCTCCTTTATGCGAGGCCAAAAATTATATATATAATTGCGATCACGATGAACAAGATGCATAGGGTAATACTTTTGATGAAATTCCAATTTCAATCTTTTATAGTTCCATGATCTCGTATCATCACATAGCCTATACCATGTCAATGCGTCTCCCTTCAAAGATAAAGGTAAGACCTTCTTCTTAACAACATCATTGGGTATACCTGCAAGCTTAAATAGTCCACAAACTTCATCCACATAGAGTATATGTTCATCAGGATGCTTTGTTCCATCTCCTGTAAAAGTGTTAGCTAGCAGTTTTTCCATCATACCCGAAGGAATTTCAAAAGGAGTTTCATTTTCAATAGGTTCAGTAGGTTGATGAGAAACTCTTTGCTCTCATCGGACGGGGTGAAGATACCGAACAAGCCCCTCAGAGAATTACTTTCCATAGTAACAAGTGACAAAAAATTTCAGCACACTATATAAATTTTTCCTTACCAAATTCCACCTACCAAAGGCGCTACACTCCCCGGCAACGGCGCCAGAAAAGAGTCTTGATGACCCACAAGTATAGGGGATCTATTGTAGTCCTTTAGATAAGTAAGAGTGTCAAACCCAACGAGGAGCAGAAGGAAATGATAAGCGGTTTTTCAGCAAGGTATTCTCTGCAAGTACTGAAATAAGTGGTAACAGATAGTTTTGTGATAAGATAAATTGTAACGAGCAACAAGTAACAAGAGTAAATAAAGTGCAGCAAGGTGGCCCAATCCTTTTTTAGCAAAGGACAAGCCTGGACAAACTCTTATAATAGGAAAAGCGCTCCCGAGGACACATGGGAATATCGTCAAGCTAGTTTTCATCACGCTCATATGATTCACGTTCGGTACTTTGATAATTTGATATGTGGGTGGACCGGTGCTTGGGTGTTGTTCTTACTTTAACAAGCATTCCACTTATGATTAACCTCTATTGCAAGCATCGGCAACTACAACAAAAGTATTAAGGTAAACCTAACCATAGCATGAAACATATGGATCCAAATCAGCCCCTTACGAAGCAACGCATAAACTAGGGTTTAAGCTTCATCACTCTAGCAACCCATCATCTACTTATTACTTATCAATGCCTTCCTCTAGGCCCAAATAATGGTGAAGTGTTATGTAGTCGACATTCACATAACACCACTAGAGGCTAGACAACATACATCTTATCAAAATATCAAATGAATACCAAATTCACATGACTACTAATAGCAAGACTTCTCCCTTGTCCTCAGGAACAAACGTAACTACTCACAAAGCATATTCATGTTCATAATCAGAGGGGTAATAATATGCATAAAGGATCTGAACATATGATCTTCCACCAAATAAACCAACTAGCATCAACTACAAGGAGTAATCAACATTACTAGCAACCTAATAGCACCAATCCCGGACTTGGAGACAAAAATTGGATACAAGAGATGAACTAGGGTTTGGAGATGAGATGGTGCTGGTGAACATGTTGATGGAGATTTCCCTCTCCCGATGAGAGGAGCGTTGGTGATGACGATGGTGATGATTTCCCCCTCCCGGAGGGAAGTGTCCCCGGCAGAATAGCTCTGCCGGAGCCCTAGATTGGTTCCGCCAAGGTTCCGCCTCGTGGCGGCGGAGTCTCGTCCCGAAAGGTTGCTTATTTTTTTTCTCATCGAAAGACTTCATATAGGAGAAGATGGGCGTCGGAGAGCCACCAGGGGGCTCACGAGGTAGGGGGGCGCGCCCCAGGGGGGGCGCCCCCCACCCTCGTGAGCAGGGTGTGGGCCCATTGGCCTTCATCTTTGGCGATGATTTTTCTTTATTTATTTTAAGATATTCCGTGGAGTTTCAGGACTTTTGGAGTTGCACAGAATAGGTCTCCAATATTTGCTCCTTTTCCAAATTTCTGCAAATTTCCGCCGCATTCTCCCTCTTCATGTAAACCTTGTAAAATAAGAGAGAATAGCCATAAGTATTGTGACATAACATGAAATAACAGCCAGATATAAAAGCATGATGCGAAATGGACGTATCACCCCTCTCTAAGCAAGTCACGTCCATGTAAGATACTCCTGCAAGTGTATGAAGCTCCACTATGACATGTTGCAGACATAATGCAATTATCCTTGAAATACCTTGCCTTAAGAACTCGTGCACAGAGAGAAGAGGGGACTTGGAGGATTCGCCACACTTGTTTAGCTAGTAACGCTTGATTAAAGGCTTCAAAATTTCGGAACCCAATATTGCCCTCGCTCTTTGCCAAACACATCTTGTCCCATGCAATCCAATTCACCTTCTTTTCACCATTGGCTTCGCCCCACCAGAATTTTGAAGAGATTGTAGTCAAGTTCCGGCACATCTTCTTCGAGAGCTGGAAGCAACTCATGTAAAAGTCGGTGTTGATTGCAGTCCTGATTTGATAAGCACCTCTCTTGCTTTTTTAGATAGTCCTTGCCCTTTCCATCCAGAAACTTTCCCAGCTGAACTTTCTCTAACATATTTGAAAGAGCCCTCCTTGGACTTTCCAACCACTGTTGGTAGCCCCAAATATTTTTCACTCAACGCTACGGACTCAATGCCTATGGTTTGCTTCAAATGTTCCTTGTCCTCCTCCTTACACCCCTTACCAAAAAATATAGCAGATTTTTGTAGGTTTACTTTTTGACCCGATGTCGCCTCATAAGTATTCAGTATGTTCTTAAGGGCTTGAAGGTTAGTGGTTGTTCCTTCAAGGAACACCACACTATCATCTGCAAACAACAAATGAGTAACATGGGGGGCCAGTGCTCCCAAAACTAACTCCCTTTATCAAGCTTTCTCTTTGGGCATTTCTTAGAAGAACTGAAAAACCTTTAGCACAGAAGAGAAACAAGTATGGAGAAAGGGGGACACCCTGCCGGAGCCCCGTTGAGGGTACAAAAAACCGAGAAAAGCCCCCATTTAACTTGACCGAGAAGCGAGTCGTTGTCACACATCTCATAATCATATCCATCCAGCCTGCCGCGAAGCCATACCTCTCCAAAGTCCTCTGCAGAAAAACCCATTCCACTCTATCATAGGCCTTCATCATGTCCAACTTGACAGCACACAAAGGCTTTTTCCTTTTCCTCACCCTGAGTGCGTGCACACATTCATATGCTACAATGACATTATCCGTTATTAACCTACCCGACACAAACACACTTTGTTCTTCAAAGATCAGTATGGGTAAAATCACCTTCAACCTATTTTCAAGTACTTTGGCGGCAATCTTGTATAATACATTGCAAAGGCTTATTGGACGGAATTGCAAAAGTAACTCTGGTGAGTTAACTTTTGGGATCATAACAATAACCGTGTTGTTAAACGTGTCCGGCGTCGCTGGTCCTCGAAGAAAATCCTTTACAGCCCCGCACACATCATCTCTAACCAAAGGCCAGTGCCTCTGATAGAACATCGCAGGAAGTCCATCCGGCCCCGGTGCTTTCGTCGGCCCCATCTAGAACAAGGCCGACTCTATCTCCTCATTTGTAATTGGTGCCGTTAGCTTCCGATTCATCTCCTCCGTCACCACATTGTCAAACGGTCCAACACCTCCTCCGCATGAGTCGATCCCTCGGATTTGAAAAGTTGCTCGTAGAATGACGCCGCCATCTCGTGCATGCCCTCATCCACTGTGCACTTGGTTCCATCCCCCCTCTGCAGTGCGTGCACTGTATTTTTACGTTTCCTGTGTGACGCCCTATTCTGGAAATACTTTGTATTTTTATCTCCTCCTTTCAGCCAACCCACCCTGGACCGCTGCTTTTGCATGATCTCTTCTCTCTCATACATCTCTTTTAGCTGGCCTTCTTTGTCCCTCACCTTTTGCATATACCCTATTATCAGCGACCTTTCTTTGGCGTCCTTTAGTTGATTTTTTAGCAAGGCTATACGCTGACGAACTAAGCCAAACACATCACGCTCCCATGCATACATATCACATGTCATTTGCTAAAGTTTGTTGCACACATTCACTAGATTCCCCCTGTCCAGCATCTGCCCACGCCGTTTCCACCATCTGATCGTACCCATCATGCTTTGTCCACATCTCCTCGTACTGGAAAGGGCGGGTGGTACTTGATCGGGCGCTTGGAGCAGTCTCCAGCACACGAACAATTAAGGCTTGATGGTCAGATTCCTCTTTGATTATATGCTCAACTCTCGTCTCCGGAAACATTGCCATAAAATCACTATTGCATGTAGCCCTGTCCAGCCGTACTTGTATATTCTCATCTTGATCGCGTTTATTGTCCCAAGTGTAGGGGTAGCCTGTGTATCCCAAGTCAGCTAATCCGCAGTCGGATAAGCAGTCCTTAAAACTATCCATTTGTAAAAAGATTTTGGGGTTCCCTCCTTTCTGTTCAACTCGTACTAGAATCTCGTTGAAATCACCGACACATAGCCATGGCAAACTGTCCTGGGCCTTCAAATATGACAGTGCATCCCACGACTTTTCCCTTAACTCTTTCTTGGGCTCCCCATAGAATCCAGTGAATCTATAGGTTTTCCCTTCAAAAATAACCTCCACATCAATGAAATATTGGCACACTATCCCTCCACCACAAGGCCAAACCTCCACCAAGTCCATTACAATCCACAGCAACACCATGCCTAAACCCTAGGCTCCATTTAAGTTTCTCCATTGCTCTGGCCTTTTTCTTTGTCTCACTGAGAAATACCACCACTGGGTTGTAGGACCTAACTAGGTCACGTAGCTCGCCAACTGTCGAGTCCAACCCCAGTCCCCGATAGTTCCAGGCCAAACAATTCATTGATCTCGGTGGCCCCGGGTCTCGGGGTCCGCCGATTCCTCATGCTGCTGCGAGATCTGATCAAACACTGTAGACGTACGCTGCCTCGTGTCGCGAATGAACGTATCATGGTGAATCTGTCTGTCTGGGTCACCCTTAGCAACCCACAATTGTTTCGGCCTTCTCTTTCTTCCTAGGTCCTTCTCTTGATAAACCTGTCTATAATGACTTGGTCCAGCATCATGCGGCCTCGTTTCCTAACATATCTCCCTTTTGTCCTTCCAGCCACCCGGGATGAGACATGGCCATGCAATTCTCCTCGTCCTTCCTGTTCATGCTGCTTGTCTTCATTACCACAACCTGCATGTCGCCCGTAATCAAATTGGTAATCTGTATGACGCTCACCATCACGACGTGCACCTGCATGGCGCCTCTCTCCATGCTGATGATCTACATGGCACCCACTATCTCGTGTTGTACCTGAGGAGCACCTCTCCTCCCGCTGGGTCCCTGCAAATCGATTTTTTAACTCATGTCGCAGGTCTTATTCCTTCTTCTGTTCCAGTTTATCACGCAGGTCCTTTCCCTTCCCATCAGCAACCCTGCCTCCTCCCTTGTTAGTGCTCGAAACTTCACTTAAATCAGCCTTCTGCCCCACACTAGTGTGTGAGTCAGTCGACGCATTAAAATCTCTATGCAAATTCCTTATAATGGGTGCATCTCTCCCGTAAACCTAATGGCTCCTTGCGGTTGCCACTATCTTCAGTTTTTGACATATCTCTGCTCATCGTGCTATAATATGTCAACTTGGGGGTTTTCTTTCTGCGACGAGGAGCTCCAGTTAGGGGAGGCCCTTTGTAACGCCCCGGATTCGATGTGCCAGGTGTCCGCCAGTTATTCGCCGTCGTTGCCATGTCATTTGCTTGCGTGTTGCATTTTATCATGTCATCATGTGCATCTCATTTTAAATACGTGTTCGTCTCATGCATCCGAGCATTTTCCCTGTTGTCCGTTTTGCAATCCGGCACTCATATGTCCTCCGGCGTTCCCCTTTTGTCTCCTATTGTGAGCGGGTGTTAAACTTTCTCGGAATGGCCCGAGGTTTGCCAAGTGTCCTTGGTATAGCACCGGTAGACCGTCTGTCAAGTTTCGTGCCATTTGGAGGTCGTTTGATACTCCAACGGTTAACCGGGTAACCGTGAAAGCCTCTTTTGTGTGCAGCCCAACACCCCCTTCAAAGTGGCCAAAAACCCAGTAAACTCCCCTCCATGCTCTCGGTCGTTCAATCACGATCGTGTGGGCGAAAACCGCACCTCATTTGGACACTCCTAGCTCCCTCTACCTATATATATGTGTGCCTCCCCCGAAATTCTCGCAATCCAAACCCTAGCCATCTTCATCCTCGCGCCACCGGACGTAATTCCCACCGACGGCCGGACATGTCCGCCCGCCCCCGCACCCAATCCAGGCCTGCCGCGTGGCCCTTCGTTGCCAGCCGCCGCCGCCGGCCCACGGGGCCCAAGGCAGGCCACCCGAACCCAGCGCCGCCGCCGCCCAGCCCTCGCCTTCGGCCCGGAACCGCCGGATCTCCGCGCCGCCTCCTCCCCGCCGCCGCCCTCGCGCGCCGCCCGGCCGAACGCGCCCGCCCGCCCGCCGCTCCCGGCGGCGTCCCTCCGCCGCCCTCGCCGGCGGGCCGAAACCCGCCAGCCCGAGGCTCCCCCGCGCCGCCCGCGGCCTCGGCCGGCGATCACCGCCGCCAGGCGCCGCCCGCCGCCCTCCGCCATGCCCCTCCCCTCCGGTCGCCTCTCCGGTCTCCTTCCTCCTCTCCGGCCAAGACCGGCGACTCTCCGACGAACCTCGGTTCACGTGCAACCCCAGATCCAGATCCAATCGCAGGTTGACCCCGTTTTTCGTCTGTCCCGTAATTTTTGACATTATCATGTCATGTTCATCGCATCGTAACTTGCTGCATAAGGCTCTGTTTCGTGCGTGTAATATGTGAAATGGTTCGCCTCAACGAGTACTTCATTTCATTCCACTGCACCATGTTCATTTGAGCTCATCTTGATGCCCTAATCATTGTTAAAAAAGTGCTATATGATGTTAATCTGCTGAAACTGTTATAACTTGATGATTTGTCATTTTTGTTGTATTTTATGTGTGCATCCTATGAGCTTGAGCCCTACATGTGTTTTGAAGTATGCCATGCTATATTTACAGGGGTGTATGCCATGTATTTTTGTGATCTACGTGGTGACTAGAACAAGCATGCTAACTAGGCTTCGTGATGTTGCTGATTTCAGCCATTGTTCTGCTGTTATTGTGATGCCATGTATTCTTGTTGCTAAAGTGAGATCCTTGCCTCTTTTGAGTATTTTCAGTAAGGATGTTTTGGACATATGGTTATGCGCTATCCATCCATGTCTTTGTTTGCATTTATGGAGCACCCTAGCTTGACCCAATCGAGCTCTACTTTTGGTATAAAATGTTCCTGGCAGATTGTTAACATGTTTAGCAATTTTGCCAAGGTTGCTGTAGTTGTTCCTTGCATGCTATGTTGTTGTTATTGCCATTTCTAGCTTCTATGCCATGTCTAGTTGCTGGGTGTATGCTTAGGTTGTCATGCAATGCCTCATAGTGAGTGAATCGAGCTCGTAAACATGCCTACTTGTTATCTGTTTTGCCATGCTCCAGTTTTTCACTAATTCTGAATCTGTTTATGTTTTTGCTATGTTCACCTGCTTGCAATTGTATTTTCTCATCCCTTTTGGCTTATGGTCACTAAGGGACATTTGTTATATGCAATTAGTAGATTCATTTTATGTTCTAGTTTGACATGATGGCTTGCTGTAACATGTTGTTTGATAGCTCTAAACATGCTAACCTGATGTTATTTCTGCCATGTCCTGTGAATTCTGCCAAGTCTGTGACCCTGTTATTATTTGCAATCTTGCCATGTCCTTTTGAGCATGTTCTAGTGATTTCTGGAGATAGATCAGTGTTCATGTTTTGTCATGCATTACCTGTACTTAATGCCCATGCCTTTTTTTATTACGTTGAGATGCTGTAGAATATTGATTTCATGCTTGCAATATGCCTAGTTGCTATTTTGAACAGCTTGTCCTTTAAACTTGTATAGAGTGTATGTGTTGAACCGTTGCTCCGTTTTGAGTGTGCTCTATATGAAACTTTCTTGATTTTGCATGTAGTTTCATATTATCATGTTGCATCCTTGTTTTGAGGTGTTTGCTTGATGTTTGAATGCATTTTGCATCAATGCCATGTTTAACTTGTTTTGCTCATATCTTCTAGGCCGTAGTCTCAATCTAATGAACTTTATATGTAACTTGACTAGAATTTCGTAGATCATCGTGGTGCATCTTAACTTGCTGTTTAACAACTTGAACATAAAGTTATTCAGATCTGGACCAATTTCGAAATTTGCATATGAGGACTTCTGGAGTTGTTCGATGTTGTTTCCGGCCTCATTTAAACTTGCTTTGATGTGTTGGTCTTGTATGCATCATCTTTTGCCATGAGTAGCTTCATGTAGCCTTGTCATGCATCATACTTGGTTGAGCATCATGTCTTGTTCATGTGTGGTATGTTTACCATGTTGTGTGCTTCTTCTCGATAGTTCCCGTTTCGTTGCGATCGTGAGGATTCGTTCATCTATGCTTGGTTCGACTTCGTGGCTTCATCTTCTTCATGGACTCGTTCTTCTTCCATGCGGGATTTCAGGCAAGATGACCGTCACCTTGGATCTCATTACTATCTTTGCTATGCTAGTTGCTTCGTTCTATCGCTATGCTGCGTCACCTAC
Organism: Aegilops bicornis; assembly: GCA_021605145.1. NCBI lineage: Eukaryota > Viridiplantae > Streptophyta > Magnoliopsida > Poales > Poaceae > Aegilops > Aegilops bicornis. The sequence continues at coordinate 534,196,695 of CM038672.1, forward strand.
CACTTGCTGCTCAAGCCTCCCAAATTGCATGAACCTCTAACCTTTGTTACCCTTCCTAGCAAACCGTTGTTTGGCTATGTTACCGCTTTTGCTCAGCCCCTCTTATAGCGTTGCTAGTTGCAGGTGAAGATGAAGATTGCTCCATGTTGGATTATGTTTATGTTGGGATATCACAATATCTCCTATATTATTAATGCATCTATATACTTCGTAAAGGGTGGAAGGCTCGGCCTTATGCTTGGTGTTTTGTTCCACTCTTGCCGCCCTAGTTTCCGTAATATCGGTATTATGTTCCCGGATTTTGCGTTCCTAACGCGGTTGGGTGATTTATGGGACCCCCTTGACAGTTCGCTTTGAATAAAACTTGTCCAGCAAGGCCCAACCTTGGTTTTACCATTTGCCTCACCACCACCTATACCCTTCCCTTGGGTCGGCCAACCCAAGGGTCATCTTTATTTTAGCCCCCCCGGGCCAGTGCTTCTCTAAGTGCTGGTCCGAAACGAGCAGCCTGCGGGGCCACCTCGGGGCAACTTGAGGCTTGGTTTTACTCGTAGCTTGACTTATCCGGTGTTGCCCTGAGAACGAGATATGTGCAGCTCCTATCGGGATTGTCGGCGCATCGGGCGGCTTTGCTGGTCTTGTTTTATTCTTTGTCGAAATGTCTTGTAGCTGGGATTCCGAGACCGATCGGGTCTTCCGGGAGAAGGAATATCCTTCGTTGATCGCGGAGCTTATCATGGGCTAAGTTGGGACACCCCTGCAGGGTTTGAACTTTCAAAGCCGTGCCGCGGTTATGTGGCGGATGGGAATTTGTTAATATCCGGTTGTAGTAAACTTGAAGTAAACTCTTCTAAAATACACCAACCGTGTGTGTAACCGTGAGCGTCTCTTTTCGGGGTTGATCGAGAGGAGAACACGGTTTCTGGGTTATGTCTGACGTAAGTAGGAGTTCAGGATCACTTCTTGATCATTACTAGTTGTCGATCGTTCCGTTGCTCTCTTCTCGCTCTTATTTGCGTATGTCAGCCACCATATATGCTTAGTCGTTGCTGCAACCTCACCACTTTACCCCTTCCTTTCCCATTAAGCTTTGCTAGTCTTGATACCCATGGTAATGGGATTGCTGAGTCCTCGTGGCTCATGATTACTACACCACCGATTGCAGTGTACAGGTTTGCGATGATCATGACGCGAGAGCGATGTTTATTTGTTTTGGAGTTCTTCTTCGATCGTGGGATAGGTTCCGTGTCGATGCAGGCTAAAGGTGGTGGATGTCATTTGAGTTTCTGTTTATGTTTCATCCGTAGTCGGATGTTGTTCTCATGTATCTTGATGTTTTCATGTGACTTTGTATCTTTGTATGTATTGGATGTATCCCCATTATTATGTAGTGTTGATGTAATGATATCCACCTTGCAAAAGCGTTTCAATATGCGGTTCTATCCTTCGTGGGACCTTCGAGTCTCTTTAGGATAGTGTAACGCCCCCGATGCGGCTATATCTCCCACGTGTCGAGGCACGACTTAGAGGCATAACCGCATTGAAAGCAATGTCGCAAGTGAGGTAATCTTCACACAACCCATGTAATAAATAAGGGAAAGAGATACATAGTTGGCTTGCAGTCGCCACTTCACACAATACATAAATAAACATCCATCGATCAGAGTACACTCAAGGTCCGACTACGGAACCAAAATAAAGAAGATACCCCAAATGCTACACAGATCCCCGAATCGTCCCAACTGGGCACCACTACTGATCATCTGGAAAAGACACATAGTAACGACGACGTTCCTCGTCGATCTCCCACTGGAGTTCGGTTGAGTCACCTGCCCGCATCGTCGGCACCTGCAACTGTTTTGGAAGTATCTGTGAGTCACGGGACTCGGCAATCTCACACCAGCGAGAACAAGACTATTTAAGCTTATAGGAAGGACAGAGTAGTATAGTGGAGCTGCAGCGTTTAACTAGCATATATGGTGGCTACTTCAAAAAGAGAGCGAGAAGAGAAGCAAAGCGGACGTGAAGCTAGTAGCGATCAAGAAGTGATCCTGAACTACTTACGCCAGACATAACTCCAACACCGTGTTCACTTCCCGGACTCCACGAGAAGAGACCATCACGGTTACACACGCGTTGATGTGTATTTTATTTGAGGTCAACTTCGGGTTTTCTACAACCGACATTAACAAATTCCCATCTGCCTCATAACCGCTGGCACGGCTTTCGAAAGATAATACCCTGCAGGGTGTCCCAACTTAGCCCATTATAAGCTCTCACGGTCAACGAAGGATATTCCTTCTACCGAAGACCCGATCAATCTCGAATCCCGGACTACAAGACATTTCGACAAAGAATAAAACAAGACCAAAGAAGCCGCCCGAATGTGCCGACAAATCCCGATAGGAGCTGCACATATCTCGTTCTCGTGGCACACCGGATAAGCGAAGCGTCTGAACCGACGTAATCCAAGTTGCCCAGAATGGTCCAAAGACGGTGCTCTAGTTTGGACCAACACTCGAGGAGCATTGGCCCGGGTTTAAAATAAGATGACCCTCGGGCTCGCGAAACCCGGGGAAAAGGCTTAGGTGGCAAATGGTAAAACCAAAGTTGGGCCTTCTTTGGAGGAGTCTTATTCAAAGCGAACTGTCAAGGGGGTCCCATAAATCACCCAACCGTAAGGAACGAAATCAAGGAACATAACACCGGTATGACGGAAACTAGGTGGCAAGAGTGGAACAAAACACTGCATAAGGCCGAGCCTTCCACCCTTTACCAAGTATATAGTTGTATTAATTATAGCAGATATATATTGTGATATCCCCAACAAGTAAACATGTTCCAATAAGGAACAACATCTCCATGTTCCAACAAGGAACAAACTTCAGCTTCACCGCAACTAGCAACGCTTATAAGAGGGCTGAGCAAAGCGGTAACATAGCCAATCAACGGTTTGCTAGGAAAGGATGGTTAGGGCTGACATGGCAATATGGGTGGCATGATATAGCAAGTGGTAGGCATCGCAGCATAGGCATAGCAAAAGAGCGAGCAACTAGCATAGCAAAGATAGAAGTGATTTCGAGGGTATGGTCATCTTGCACGCAATGTTCTCGAGTTGTCGAAAGCTTGATCCTCGTAAGCGTTCTCAACAGGTTCCTCATTCACGCACTCGTCTCCCGGCTCTACCCAAAGCAACAACACAAACAAAGGAACCACAATAAATCACGGTGCAATGCACAATCAACATGATGCAAAACATGGCATGATATGCGGGATGTGATATGCAATGCGTATGTGCGCTCCGGAAGGAAAATGAACCAGGCATCAACTTGGCAAACCAAGTATGCCACTGGAAAGATGAGATGATTTCGGTTGAAATCGATATAAAGATCACCGAATCGGATGCACGGTTTGCAAATGACAAGCAAAACAAGAATGGCACAAATCTGCCATTAACAGCATGATGCCACTTAGCAAGCAACAATAAATTAAGCTACTGCACCCAAACGTATCAACAAAGTACATGGCAGTGATCTACACAAGATGCTCGACAAAAGATGAGCACTGAGCTACGGCTAGTTCACATCATAACAGGTTCAAACAAGCATGGCAAAAGTGCACAAAATATCAGGCTGGACATGGCAAAAACAGCATCAGGTTGCAATGTTCAGAGCAAGAAAACTACATGCTACAGGAACTTAAAATAGCAAAACAAGACATGGCATGAATCTACTCAAAGCATAGAACAAAAGTCCATTACTGACCATAAGCCAAAAAGGAACAGAAAATATAGTAACACCCATGTCAATATTGAAAGTTTCGTTAACAGATTCAGCAACATGGCATGTCAAAACTGATAACAAGTAGGCATGTTTAAGAGCTCGATGCACTCACTACAGAGCCTTATATGATAAACTAAGCATACATACATCAAGAAGACATGGCATAGAAGACATACATGGCAAGAAAAATAACATAGCATACATGGATCAACCCCAACAACCTTGGCAAAATTGAATAACATGTAAACAATCTGCCAGGAAACATTTTATAGCAAAAGTAGAGCTCGATTGACTCAAGCTATGGTACTCCATAATTGCAAACAAGGACATGGATGCATAGAGCAAGACATGTTTAACAAAACATACTTACTGAAGTATCTCAAAATATGCATGGATCTCTCGGTAGCATCAAGTTAACATGGCATCAAAATATCAGCTAAACAGGGCTGAAAACAGCAACATCAGGACACCTACTTTGCATGCTTGTGCTAGTCACCACATAGATCACAAAAATACATGGCATACACCCCTGGAAAGATGGCATGGCATATTACAAAACACATGTAGGACTCAAATACATAGGGTGCACACAACAATCACGGCAAAAATAACAAAAGAGCAAGTTCTGTTAAGAAACAGAAACTAACATCACATAGCACTCTTCTAACAGCATTTCGGGCATCAAGATGAGCTCAAATGGAAATGATTCAATGAGATGAAATGATCTACTCTTCGAGGCGAAAATTATGATATATTATACGCGCAAAATGGAGCTACGGATGCAAAGATATGCTATGATGAAAATGCCACGAAATATGCACAGGATTTAAGACTTAGAAGAAATAGAGGGGGGAAGAAGGGAAAGTCAACCCCTGCACGGTTTACGAGGACGGCCGGATCGGGCTGAGCTTTCGGAGGAGGTCGGAGGAGGCGGATCCGAGGCGGGCAGGGCCGGGCGGCGACCGGTCGGCGGCGGCGGGGGCCATGGCCGGGAGTGCTGCTTGGCCGGCCGTGAGAGCATGGCTGGCCGGGAGCGGCCATGTGAGGCGGCGCTCGGCCAGTGGGCGGCGGCGCTGGCTGGAGGCGGGGAGCTGGCGGCGGCGGGCTCATGGGTTCAGCCTGGCCTCATGGGCCGGGCGCGAGGGACGGGCGGGGCGCCTGGCGATGACGTGGCGCTCGATTGGCGCGGGCGGACGCGTCTCGCCGGACGTGTCCGCGACGGAGGGGGAAAAATGCTAGGGTTTCGGGGAATGATCCGGATTTGGAGGGGTTTGCTTAAATAGGCATAGAGGAGCTAGGAGAGTCCAAATAAGGTGTAGTTTTCGCCCACGATCGTGATCGAGCAACGAAGAGCATGGGAGTGACTTAGATGGGTTATTGGGCTGTTTTGGAGGGGTGTTGGGCTGCAACTTAAAAGAGGCCTTTGCAAGAGTGCGGTTAACCGTTGGAGTACCAAACGAGCTTCAAATGACCCGAAACTTGACCGGTGGTCTACGGGTGGTATACCAAGGCCACTAGAGAAACCTCGGTCCATTTCGAGAAGGTTTAGTACCCGCACACGGAAAAACGTAAAAGGGACCACCGGGAAGATAGGAGTGTCGGATTGCAAAACGGACAACGGAAAAATGCTCGGAATCATGAGATTAACACGTATGCAAATGCGATGCACATGATGACATGATAAAATGCATGACATGGACAAAATGCAAAAAGAAAAAAACCCAACCACGGAGGGAATATCATATCACAATGCCGAAAATGGCAAGAGTTGGAGTTACAAATGTGGAAAGTTACTTCCGGGGTGTTACAGATAGTATCGCATATTGGGCGTGACACCCTTAACCACAGGCCCCATTGACTCGATGCATCGACAGGTTTTTCACACACTCCATTGGCATGCACCACGCACCCACAATCAAAGCAATAGTGAGGGATTTTTTCATAAGTGAATTCAAACCATGTCCCCTCAAGATCCCCCAGTGAGGTCCTGAGCCTGAACTTTCGCACAAGAGGCTCAAAAATAGAGATTTTAGCTTGCACGCAAAGATACTTCCCTCTTGCGAAACCATCCTTTTCCACATCTACCCTCACAACTTCTCCTAACCAGTCCCCAAGCGCCATGCCAAAAGCTTTAGTTCTTTTATCCAGGGGTAGGTCTGGCACCCTCAGATGGGCGCACATTACCTTCATAGTCTTTCAGTACTAGCACATGAAAATCAAACTGCCATGGTCCATTATTCAGTGCATGTCTCCAATCCCCCTCACTCCCAAATCTGACCATAAACTTGTTTCCACCTATATCCTTAAACTTGGCTTCCCTATGCAGACCCCAGGCCCGTTGCATCAATCATTCAAGCGCAATTTGATTGAAGGGTCGTGGCGAGAAGATCTTGCCCACCGCTGACCACTTTGGGGCCCTAGTCTGCTCCGCCGTCGGCTCTGCAAAGATGAAACCATTCTTCTCCTTGCCTGTCAGAACCAAGCCGCCGAAGCTCTCTGAAAGGTTGGCAGCTTCCGCCGAGGTTTTACCATCAGCTGGGGATGCCGAAGATCCCCTGCTTGTTCCTCCCGCCATTGTCGTTGAAGCCGGCATCTTAGCCGGGGTGGTCACATTCCTCGGTGTAGCCCCCCTTTTATCCGATCGCTCCGCCATGGATGAAACCACATGAGCTTGAAACACCATGTTGCCGATCTGCCTCCACGGAACGACGCCGTCGCCGTCCAGGAAACAACCGGAGTTCAAGTCTCACCCCCGCTCAAGAAACCCTAACCCTGGCGACGGCCTAGCAATCGCCTTTCTCGTCCCCCCTTAGGTTTTCCTGAAAACGTGGTGGTCCCGCTCCAAATGCATTAGCGTTTGCCCTTTATTTTGTGCCTACACAGTAGGCTTTTTTGGTTCTTATCGTGTTCGCACCTTCTTTTTGTTGTTATGTTGGAAATATTCCCTGGAGGCAATAATATTGTATTATGATATTTACATACTAGACGATGCCCCGCGCGTTGCTGCGGGATTTTCTGATGACTTGTTTGAGATATGATGGTTGAAGAATATTAAGGCCCTGTGTCATCTGACAAATTGGATATTCATGATACCTGAAAGTATTAATTTTGTAAAATAACATGAAAATACGATGGTACACATCTTCCTATTGTGGTCGGCCAAATATTCCCAAATCTAGCAACGTATGTAGAGTTTATGTCAAATCCATTGAAATTGTATTGGTTCAATATTGATACGAGTTCCACTCACAATTTTTTGATAAAAATGTACAAAGACTGAGGTAACTGAATGAATAATTGAAGAAGGTGTGATTTTATGTTGCCATTGCTTGGTTCCTTCTACAGTTTAGGATTTCGCCTTGCATTTTTGTAGTTCCCGACTAATCTCGTTCCTTCTCTGCTGACTGGAAATGTGGAGGACTGGTTGGTACATTGCCATTTTAGCCACCTCACAAAAAAGATTTCCCAGCTTTGGTTATACTAATTTGGTGGCACCTGAGGAAGGAAAAGAAACGGGGCATCTTTAGTTCCATAGATATGTGGATGGCTGGCCTCCCCAACTTGAAGCACATGGCATTACATAATTTCTTTCATCCACTCTTTTAATCTGTAAATATTCTTCATACCTCCAATCTTCCATTTTATACTTCCTTCCTAATGAACTTTCTTCTTAATCAATGCAAGAAATAATGTTGCCTTTGTTAAAGAATCTTAAGCTGCTACGCACGAGGACCATGAGAATATGTTCGTCAACACCAAAAGTAGGCGCGTGTTTTGCTATTCTGCATAATCTCAACAATCATGGAATAATGGATGGAAAAACAAACGAATCGTGAGGCAGACCTTTGAGGTTGATGGGGAGCAACAATGGCACCTGCAGCTGCTGCACCCGCGGAGTTGCCAAATTCTCCAGCCCGCGTTACAACCACACAATGATGATGCAGATTGACACTGTCGTCCAGAGTAGAAATTTGCCGACGTAGACTGGGAAGTAGAAGAAGACGTGAGGGGACCTGCAGCTATAAAGTACGGGAAGCGGAAGGGTAATGAATGGCCGGCCACTTGATTACCTCGTTAGTTAATCTTGTACGTGTGGGATAGTGGAAGATTGAAACGGCAGCCATAATGGCTGGTAGCGTTGAATAAGAAAGGAAGTGATGCGTTGAGCACCCTTCAGCTCCAGGGACAAAGCCAGCCAGCGATGCGATGATGTGGCTGCATGGCAGTGGCGGAGCTAGGCAAAAATGTTTGGGGGGGGACACAAAAAAATATATTCTGTAGTAAGCAACTGCTACTGAGAGAACAAATTTGTTATGTGCATAGTCCAATTCAACCCACCACTGATCAACTGCTGCTGAGAGAAAAAAGAATAGTGCCATCAGCAAACAATTCCCAATTAGATCAAACCACACAATGGAATAACGAAAGAAAAACCAGTTTGACTCCTACCGCACAGCATGGTTGATGTACAGGCAATGCTTACAGCTTCAGAGATTTCATACAAATTGTTGGCAATGTACAGGCAATGACTCCTAATGAAATAATGAAATCACACAACGAAATTGGACGGCGTAGAGGATTCGTGGCTGTGCATCGCGACGCCGTCCGACTGTTGAGACGAAGCACACCATCGTCTTTTTTTGTTTGTTTGAGGAAATCACCACAGCGGCGCTATAGTCTGCTGGTGCGTGAACATGTGTTTGTGCATGGTGCCTTGTAGCCGAGAAGCAGCCGTTTGTTAGAGAAGCAGCCGAGCTGGTCAGCTGGTGCATGAAGATCAGCTCGTGTTTGTTGGTGCATGGTGCCTTGTGCGTAAACATGTGCCGAACTCTAAGCCGAGCAATAGTCTGCATGTACTACTACTACATATTAATGAAAAACTATCGTTTGGGCTGGGGGGCCACGGCCCCCTCTGGCCCAAACGTAGCTCCGTCGATGCTGCATGGCTGAGTTGAGTAGTTGCATGTTAAGAAAACTGAATGATGATGTGGCATGATGATGACGTGGATAGTGTGCATGTTAAGAGAATTAGTAGTAGTGGGGATCAACTTATTAAGAATGTATGATTCATAGTTAAGTGTTTATATTTCATGCTATAACTGTTATGATCTTGAAATATGCGATTCACTGGAAAACTCATATGCACGTGTGAAATGATAAACGGATAAAATAAAGGTCCCTAGTCTTGCCCCTAGAACTAGCTCAAGTGTTGTTGGTGATCATGTTTCAGAATCTTAGGATATTTTTAAGTGTAACGATAATCCTAAAACAACATTAAGATTATGATGTTGGAAGAACGATCATATTGAATCGACCCAAACTTGTCTGTTATGAATTGAGTTAATATCGTCGTAATCAATTATAATAACACGAAGTGTTAACATGTGATTTTTCTCCTTAGACCATGTGAGTATCGTAGTCACTTACCACACGGTGGGCTTTGGGTTTCTCAAACATCACATGTGATAACCCACAAGTGTAGGCGATCGCAACAGCTTTCGAGGGTAGAGTATTCAACCCAAATTTATTGATTCGACACAATGGGAGCCAAAGAATATTCTCAAGTATTAGCAGCTGAGTTGTCAATTCAACCACACCTGGATAACTTAATATCTGCAGCAAAGTATTTAGTAGCAAAGTAATATGATAGTAGTGGTAACGGTAAGAAAAGAGTAATGAAAGCAAAAGTAATATTTTTGGTGTTTTGTAATGATTGTAACAGTAGCAACGAAAAAGTAAATAAGCGTAAACCAGTATATGGAAAGCTTGTAGGAATTGGATCGGTGATGGATAATTATGCCGGATGCAGTTCATCATGTAACAGTCATAACATAGGGTGACACAGAACTAGCTCCCATTCATCAATGTAATGTAGGCATGTATTCCGAATATAGTCATACGTGCTTATGGAAAAGAACTTGCATGACATCTTTTGTCATACCCTCCCGTGGCAGCGGGGTCCTAATGGAAACTAAGGGATGTTAAGGCCTCCTTTTAATAGAGAACCGGAACAAAGCATTAGCACATAGTGAATACATGAACTCCTCAAACTATGGTCATCACCGAGAAGTATCCCGATTATTGTCACTTCGGGGTTGTCGGATCATAACACATAATAGGTGACTATAGACTTGCAAGGTAGGATCAAGAACTCACATATATTCATGAAAACAAAATAGGTTCAGATCTAAAATCATGGCACTCGGGCCCTAGTGACAAGCATTAAGCATAGCAAAGTCATAGCAACATCAATCTCAGAACATAGTGGATACTAGGGATCAAACCCTAACAAAACTAACTCGATTACATGATAGATCTCATCCTACCCATCACCGTCCAACAAGACTACGATGGAATTACTCACGCATGGCGGTGAGCATCATGAAATTGGTGATGGAGGATGGTTGATGATGATGACGGCGACGAATCCCCCTCTCCGGAGCCCCGAACGGACTCCAGATCAGCCCTCCCGAGAGGTTTTAGGGCTTGGCGGCGGCTCCGTATCGTAAAACGCGATGATTTCTTCTCCCTCGTTTTTTTCTCTCTGAAAGCAAATATATAGAGTTGGAGTTGGTGTCGGAGGGTCTCTAGGGGGCCCACGAGGTAGGGGGCGCCTAGGGGCGCCCCACCCTCGTGGGATGTGGTGTGGGCCCCTGGTCTTCATCTTTGGCGAGGATTTTTATTATTTTTTCTAAGGTGTTCCATGGAGTTTCGTGTCATTCCGAGAACTTTTGTTTTCTGCACAAACAACATCATGGCAATTCTGCTGAAAACAGCGTCAGTCCGGGTTAGTTCCATTCAAATCATACAAGTTAGAGTCCAAAACAAGGGCAAAAGTGTTTGAAAAAGTAGATACGACGGAGACGTATCAACTCCCCCAAGCTTAAACCCTTGCTTGTCCTCGAGCAATTCAGTTGACAAACTGAAAGAGAAAAAGAGAAACTTTTACAAACTTTGTTTACCCTTGTTGTTGTAAATATGTAAAGCCAGCATTCAGGTTTTCAGCAAAGATTATAACTAACCACACTTGCAATAATTCTTAGGTATCATGTTTACTCATATCAATGGCATAATCAACTAGCGAGTCATAATAATAAATCTCGGATGACAACACTTTCTCAAAACAATCATAATATGATATAACAAGATGGTATCTCGCTAGCCCTTTCTGAGACCACAAAATATAAATGCAGAGCACCTTTAAAGATCAAGGACTGACTAGACATTGTAATTCATGGTAAAAGAGATCCAGTCATACCTAAAAAAATTAGTAGTAATGGATGCAAATAACAGCTGCGCTCTCTAGCTAGTGCTTTTTAATAAGAGGGTGATGACTCAACATAAAAGTAAATAGATAGGCCCTTCGTAGAGGGAAGCAGGGATTTATAGAGGTGCCAGAGCTCGGTTTTGAAATAGAGATAAATAATATTTTGAGCGGCATACTTTCATTGTCAACGTAACAACTAAGAGATGGTGATATCTTCCATGCTACACACATTATAGGCGGTTCCCAAACAGAATGGTAAAGTTTATACTCCCCCTCCACCAACAAGCATCAATCCATGACTTGCTCAAAACAACGAGTGTCTCCAACTAGCAACAGTCCCATGGGGAGTTTTGTTTGCAATTATTTTGATTTAGTTTGCATAAAGCATGGGACTGGGCATCCCGGTGACCAGCCATTTTCTCGTGAGTGAGGAGCGGAGTCCACTCCTCTTGAGAATAACCCGCCTAACATGGAAGATGAGGGCAGCCCTAGTTGATACATGAGCTATTCGAGCATACAAAACAGAATGTTTATTTGAAGGTTTAGAGTTTGGCACATACAAATTTACTTGGAGCGGCAGATAGATACCGCATATAGGAAGGTATAGTGGACTCATCTGGAATAATTTTGGGGTTTAAGGGATTGGATGCACAAGCAGTATTCCCGCTTAGTACAAGTGAAGGCTAGCAAAAGACTGAGAAGCGACCAACTAGAGAGCGACAACTGTCATGAACATGCATTAAAATTAATAAACATTGGATGCAAGCATGAGTAGGATATAATCCACCATGAACATAAATATCGTGAAGGCTATGTTGATTTATTTCAACTACATGTGTGAACATGTGCTAAGTCGAGTCACTTAAATCATTCAAAGGAGGATACCACCCCATTATACCACATCACAAACATTTTAATAGCATGTTGGCACGTAAGGTAAACCATTATAACTCATAGCTAATCAAGCATGGCATAAGCAACTATGATCTCTAATTATCATTGCAAACATGTTTATTCATAATAAGCTGAATCAAGAACGATGAACTCATCATATTTACAAAAACAAGAGAGGTCGAGTTCATACCAGCTTCGCTTATCCCAATCAATTCATCATATATCATCATTATTGCCTTTCACTTGCACGACCGAACGATGTGGATAATAATAAGAGTGCACGTGCATTGGACTAAGCTGGAATCTGCGAGCATTCAATAAGCAGGAGAGGACAAGGCAATATGGGCTCTTGGTTAAATCAACAATAATGCATATAAGAGCCACTTCAACAATTTAATTATGGTCTTCTCTTATCGACCCCCAAAGAAAAGAAAAGAAAAGAAAACTATTTACACGGGAAAGCTCCCAACAAGCAAAAGAAGAACGGGAAATATTTTTGGGGTTTTCCTTTTTAATTATTACTACTACAGCAGGAAAGTAAAGTACTACTATTTTTTTTGGTTTTTCTTAAGGTTTAACAAACACACAAGAAGAAAGCAGGAAAAAGAAAGTAAACTAGCATGGATATTACAGTGAAAGAGTATGAGCACTGACATCTAGCAATGAGTGTGTGTGAACATAAATGTAATGTCAGTGGGAAATACGTACTCCCCCAAGCTTAGGCTTTTGGCCTAAGTTGGTTTATTGCCAAGGATAGCCTGGCTGGTACCCATATGTGTAGCTGGGGTCGTACTGCAATGCAGCGGCTATCGCCTCCTAAGCTGCAGCGTGGCGTCGAGTTGCCTCCGCTCCCCTCTCGTACTCATCTGCCTCCTCTCTGGTAATAACATGTCTTCCTTTTGTTTGAGAATCAAAGAAGGCAGGAGCAGGAAGAGTAATACGGAATACACGCCGTTTATCAAAGATTAGTCGATATAAGAGAGGTGATTCAGGCCTCTCGACAAACTGGTGCGAAGCCATAGAGTTATAATCTAAATATGCGGGAGGTAACTCCATATCACCCTCACCAACGTCTACCTCAAGAAAATTTGCCAAGCGGGTTGCATAAATTCCTCCAAAGAAATCTCCATTATATCTATTATGATGCAACCTATGCGCTACAATGGCTCCCATATGATAAGATTGGTCTCCCAACACAGCACTTCTGAGAATGCTAAGTCAGGGACAGACATGTGACATGCTTCATCATTACCAATTATGCATCTACCTATGAAGAGAGCAGAATAATGTATAGCAGGAAAGTGAATGCTCCCTATGGTAGCTTGTGTTACATCTCTAGATTCTCCCACGGTTATACTAGCAAGAAAGTTTCTAAATTCAGATTTACGTGGAACAATAGTACTACCCCATTGTGGAAGTTTGCATGCAAAAGTGAAATCCTCTAAGTCCATGGTATAAGATTTGTCATAAAGATCAAACATGACAGAAGGGGAATTACGCGAAGATGAAAATTCAAACCTCCTCACAAATGAGCTAGTGAGATCATGATACTGTGGGCATTTATCTGCCTCAAAGTCCACAAGATCAGCGTTACGCAAATATGCGTTAAACTCTTCTTTGATTCCCGCTCGATCCATAAAACTTTCCGAAGGCCACTCAAAAGGCCGGACTAGGGCGTCTCTTGGTGGTTCCTCGTCAGCATCACGCATAGCAAGCCTGGGGCCTTGCTTCCTTGAAGAACCACCTTGGAACATCTTCCTAAACATATTGTTTTCTCTGAAAAATTTCTGAAAATTTTAGTAACTTCAAACAAAAGTGAACCAACTTCAATAGAATTGATAACAACTACTCCTACAAGTGCCTAGAGGATATATCATGCATTAGAACTACTTGGAACCATATAAATTTGCCATGCAAGTTCAAGAACATGGTCACCTATGCAGCACAAATTTGCAATGAATAAAGCACTAGAACAACAACTAATTCGACCAATGGAGGAGTCACATACCAAGGAACAATCTCCCCAAGCAGTTTTGTGAGAGGTGCTTTGAGCAAGGAATCGAAAATCACAGCAACGGGGGTTGGAACTCGTGTTTGAGCCAGATATTCATGTTTGTGGGAGGAAGAAGAAGAGGATGGGTGCAGGAATAAGTGGAGGAGGGCCACCGTGGGCCCACGAGGCAGGGGGCGTGCCCAGGGGGTAGGGCGCGCCCTTCACCCTCGTGGCCAGATGGCAGCTCCCCCTGCGGTGTTTTCAGTTCCATAAATCCTCAAATATTCCCAAAAAAATCATATTAAATTGGCATGGCATTCCGAGGACTTTTATTTTCGGGGTATTTTTATATTGCGCAGATAAATCAAAATGAATGCATGAAAAATACTATTTTTACTTTATTTCAACTAAATAACAGAAAGTATAAAGAGGGTACAGAAGGTTGTGCCTTCTAGTTTCATCCATCTCATGATCATCAAAAGGAATCCACTAACAAGCTTGATCAAGTCTTGTTAACAAACTCATTCCGAATAACATGGAACCAGAGAAATTTCGAATAACACTATGTTACCTCAACGAGGATATGCACATCCCCTATAATAAGAATATAATATTTCTTCTTGACAGTAGGAAGAGGAAATTCGAAACCTCCAAATATAATCGATGGAATTTTTCCAATAGAGTTGATACTATAAACTTGAGGTTGTTTCCTCGGAAAGTGTACCGTATGCTCATTACCATTAACATGAAAAGTGACATTGCCTTTGGTGCAATCAATAACAGCCCCTGCAGTATTCAGAAAAGTTCTTCCAAGAATAATAGACATACTATCGTCCTCGGGAATATCAAGAATAAGTAAGTCCGTTAAATTAGTAACATTTATGCATCACAACAGGCACATCCTCACAAATACCGGCAGGTATAGTAGTTGATTTATCAGCCATTTGCAAAGATATTTCAGTAGGTGTCAACTTATTCAAGTCAAGTCTACGATATAAAGAGAGAGGCATAACACTAACACCGCTCCAAGATCACATAAAGCAGTTTTAACATAATTTCTTTTAATGGAGCATGGTATAGTGGGTACTCCTGGATCTCCAAGTTTCTTTGGTATTCCACCCTTAAAAGTATAATTAGCAAGCATGGTGGAAATTTCAGCTTCCAGTATCTTTCTCTTATTAGTAATGATATCTTTCATATACTTAGCATAAGGATTTGTTTTGAGCACATCGCTTAATCGTGACACGCAAAAAGATAGGTCTAATCATTTCAGCAAAGCGCTCAAAATCCTCATCATCCTTTTTCTTGGATGGTTTGGGAAGAAAAGGCATGGGTTTCTGGACCCATGGTTCTCTTTCTTTACCATGTTTCCTAGCAACAAAATCTCTCTTATCGTAACGTTGATTCTTTGATTGTGGGTTATCAAGATCAACGACAGGTTCAACTTCTACTTCATTATCATTACTAGGTTGAGCATCATTATGAACATCATTATTAACATTTTCGCTAGGTTCATGTTCATTACCAGATTGTGTTTCAGTATCAGACATAGATATATCATTTGGATTCTCAGGTGGTTCGGCAATAGGTTCACTAGAAGTTTGCAAGGCCCTATCAATTTTCTTTTTCTTCCTTTTAGAAGAACTAGGCACATCAGTATTATTTCTCTGAGAATCTTGCTCAATTATCTTAGGGTGGCCTTCAGGATGCAAAGGTTCCTGAGTCATTCTACCAGTTCTAGTAGCCACTCTAACAGCATAATCATTTTTCTTACTATTCATTTCATTGAGCAAATCATTTTGAGCCTTAAGTACTTGTTCTACTTGAGTGGTAACCATAGAAGCATGTTTGCTAACAAGTTTAAGTTCACATCTAACATTAGCCATAGAATCACCCAAGTGTTTAATCATATAGGTAATTTGTTTTAATTGTCTACCAAAATAAGCATTAAAATTTTCTTGTTTGACAATAAAATTATCAAACTCTTCTAAGCACTGACTAGCAATTTTAGTAGGAGGGATTTCAGCTTTATCATATCTATAGAGAGAATTTACCTTTACTACCTGTGTCGAGTTATCTGGATCAGGAGGTTCTTCAATAGGTAATGGATCAAGATCATATGTTTCTTCAACATGCGGTAAATTAAGACCATGTATTTCTTCAATAGGAGGTAAATTCTTAACATCTTCAGCCTTAATACCTTTTTCTTTCATAGTTTTCTTTGCCTCTTGCATATCTTCGGGACTGAGAAATAGAACACCTCTCTTCTTCGGAGATGGTTTAGGAATAGGCTCAGTAATTGGCTCAAGAGTTGGCTCCGGAAGTGTCCAATTATTTTCATTTGTCAACATATTATTCAATAGAATTTCGGCTTCATCCGGTGTTCTTTCCCTGAAAAGAGAACCAACACAACTATCCAGGTAATCTCTGGAAGCATTGATTAGTCCATTATAAAAGATATCAAGTATTTCATTTTTTATTAAGAGGATTATCAGGTAAAGCATTAAGTAACTTGAGAAGCCTCCCCCAAGCTTGTGGGAGACTCTCTTCTTCAATTTGCACAAAATTGTATATTTCCTTTAAAGCAACTTGTTTCTTGTGAGCAGGGAAATATTTAGCAGAGAAGTAATAAATCATATCCTGGAGACTACGCACACAACCAGGATCTAGAGAATTAAACCATATCTTAGCATCACCCTTTAATGAGAATGGAAAATTTTTAAGGATATAAAAGTAGCGAGATCTCTCATCATTAATGAACAGGGTGGCTATATCATTTAATTTAGTAAGATGTGCCTCAACAGTTTCAGATTCATAACCATGAAAAGGATCAGATTCAACCAAAGTAATTATATCAGGATCAACAGAGAATTCATAATCCTTATCGGGAACACAAATAGGTGAAGTAGCAAAAGCAGGGTCAGGCTTCATTCTATCTCTAAGAGATTCTTTACTCCATTTAACTAATAGCCTCTTAAGTTCATTTCTATCTTTGCAGGCAAGAATAGCTGCAGAAGATTCCATATCAAAAACATATCCCGCAGGAATAACAGGCATATCTTCATAATCAATTTCATCAACATAATCAGTTTCAATAATTTCTTTCTCTCTAACCCTAGCAATTTGTTCATCAAGGGATTCACTAAGGGGCACAGTAGTATCAAGCATAGAAGTAGTTTCATCATAAGTATCATGCATAGCAGAAGTGGCATCATCGATAACATGCAACATATCAGAACGAATAGCAGAAGCAGGTTTAGGTGTCGCAAGCTTACTCATAACAGAAGGTGAATCAAGTGCAGAGCTAGATGGCAGTCCCTTACCTCCCCTCATAGTTGAGGGATAAATTTTTGTCTTAGCGTATTTCAAATTCTTCATAGTGTCCAGCAGATATAAATCCCAAGTGACTCAAAGAATAGAGCTATGCTCCCAAGACATGGCGCCTTTAAATTGGTCTTGATAACCCACAAGTGTAGGGGATCGCAACAGCTTTCGAGGGTAGAGTATTCAACCCAAATTTATTGATTCGACACAAGGGGAGCCAAAGAATATTCTCAAGTATTAGCAGCTGAGTTGTCAATTCAACCACACCTGGATAACTTAATATTTGCAGCAAAGTATTTAGTAGCAAAGTAATATGATAGTAGTGGTAACGGTAACAAAAGAGTAATGAAAGCAAAAGTAATATTTTTGGTGTTTTGTAATGATTGTAACAGTAGCAATGGAAAAGTAAATAAGCGTAAACCAAGATATGGAAAGCTCGTAGGCATTGGATCGGTGATGGATAATTATGCGGATGCGGTTCATCATGTAACAAATCATAACATAGGGTGACACAGAACTAGCTCCAATTCATCAATGTAATGTAGGCATGTATTTCGAATATAGTCATACGTGCTTATGGAAAAGAACTTGCATGACATCTTTTGTCCTACCCTCCCGTGGCAGCGGGGTCCTAATGGAAACTAAGGGATATTAAGGCCTCCTTTTAATAGATAACCGGAACAAAGCATTAGCACATAGTGAATACATGAACTCCTCAAACTATGGTCATCACCGAGAAGTATCCCGATTATTGTCACTTCGGGGTTGTGGATCATAACACATAATAGGGGACTATAGACTTGCAAGATGGGATCAAGAACTCACATATATTCATGAAAACAAAATAGGTTCAGATCTGAAATCATGGCATTCGGGCCCTAGTGACAAGCATTAAGCATAGCAAAGCCATAGCAACATCAATCTCAGAACATAGTGGATACTAGGGATCAAACCCTAACAAAACTAACTTGATTACATGATAGATCTCATCCAACCCATCACCGTCCAGCAAGCCTACGATGGAATTACTCACGCACGGTGGTGAGCATCATGAAATTGGTGATGGAGGATGGTTGATGATGACGACGACGGCGAATCCCCTCTCCGGAGCCCGAGCGGACTCTAGATCAGCCCTCCCGAGAGGTTTTAGGGCTTGGCGGCGGCTCCATATCGTAAAACGCGATGATTTCTTCTCCCTCATTTTTTCTCCCCGAAAGCAAATATATAGAGTTGGAGTTGGAGTTGGCGTCGGAGGGTCTCCAGGGGCCCCACGAGGTAGGGGGCGCGCCCTGGGGGGGGGTGCCCCCCACCCTCGTGGACAGGGTGTGGGACCCCTTGTCTTCATCTTTGGCGAGGATTTTTTATTATTTTTTCTAAGGTGTTCCATGGAGTTTCAGGTCATTCCGAGAACTTTTGTTTTCTGCACAAAAAACAACATCATGGCAGTTCTGCTCAAAACAGCATCAGTCTGGGTTAGTTCCATTCAAATCATACAAGTTAGATTCCAAAACAAGGGCAAAAGTGTTTGGAAAAGTAGATACGACGGAGACGTATCAACCTGTAATATGGTGATCATAACGACAACTTATCGGTTCATCGAAAAGTTTGACAAGGGACTATATAGCTCGAGAGTGGGATTTGCTCCTCCGGTGATGGAGAGATATTCTTAGCACCCTCTCGGTGTCCACATAGAAGAACACATGCCTACATGCCAAACAATTAATGACCTAAACACTAAATCAATGAATTATATTAAGCAAATGCAAATTGGACACGGTGCCAGTGACACTGGCAAGCTGTATATAGCTTCGCCCCTAGTGACGGCATTGATCATCGTCTGACCAGACACAGAAGACCAAGTCACGGGGATGTCGGAACACAATAACGAGAAAAAACACAAACCGGTAACGAGGATTTCGGTATAGTGAGCATAGTGATGACTCAGGAGGATACCGATGCATTCCGGGTTTTGTGAAGTATCGTGAAGCAAAGGGAACATCACATAATAACCATAGGTTCACTCGAATATCATTCGTGTGCTCATAGGGATCGATATGGACGTCCACGGTCCCGCCATCGGTCATTGAACGTTCATGTCTATGAGTTACCGAACCTACGGGTCACAAGCTTAAGAAAATCACGATCTGCTGAGTGTTAGTAGGACAAGAGTCATGAGAATATATTTGTGGAATTATTTCATGAATATTCAGAATAGTTCTGAGAGGATCCGGAAGTGTTTCGGGGTCACCGGAAGGGTTTCGGTGAATCGGGTAATACCGGGTATTACCGATAAATTATATATAGGTAGAAAATGGTTCCAAAGATGTTAAAAAATATAAAATGGCCTTAAAGTATTTATAAGGTTTTATATTTAATTTAAATATCAACGGGTCTAAAAAGGCCAAGAGGTGGAAGACAACTTGGGCCACAAAGGCCCAAGTGCAGGTGGCGCCTGCTACGTCTTGAGCTTGCGTTGGTTTTCCCCGAAGAGGAGAGGATGATACAGCAGAGTAGCGTAAGTATTTCCCTCAGTTTTTGATAACCAAGGTATCAATCCAGTAGGAGGCCACGCGCAAGTCCCTCGTACCTACACAAATCAAATAGCTCCTTGCAACCAACGCGAATAGGGGTTGTCAATCCCTTCACGGTCACTTACGAGAGTGAGATCTGATAGAGATGATAGATAATATTTTTGGTATTTTTGATATAGAGATGCAAGGTAAAATAAAAGGCAAAGTAAAAAAAGCAAAGCAATAATAAAGCGTAGGAAGATTAATATCATGAGAATAGACCCGGGGGCCATAGATTTCACTAGTGGCTTCTCTCAAGAGCATAAGTATTTTACGGTGGGTGAACGAATTCTTGTTGAGCAATTGATGTAATTGAGCATAGTTATGAGAATATCTAGGTATGATCATGTATATAGGCATCACGTCCGAGACAAGTAGACCGACTCCTACCTGCATTTACTACTATTATTCCACTCATCGACCGCTATCCAGCATGCATCTAGAGTATTAAGTTAATGAAAACAGAGTAACGCCTTAAGCAAGATGACATGATGTAGAGGAATAAATTCATGCAATATGATAAATACCCCATCTTGTTATCCTCGATGGCAACAATACAATACGTGCCTTGCAACCCTTTACATCACTAGGTAAGGACACCGCAAGATTGAACCCAAAGCTAAACACTTCTCCCATTGCAAGAACTACCAATCTAGTTGGCCAAACCAAACGGATAATTCGAAGAGACTTGCAAAGATAACATAATCATACATAAAAGAATTCAGGAAAGATTCAACTATTGCTCATAGATAATCTTGATCATAAACCCACAATTCATCGGTCTCAACAAACACACCGCAAAAAGAAGATTACATCGAATAGATCTCCACGAGAGAGGGGGAGAACATTGTATTGAGATCCAAAAAGAGAGAAGAAGCCATCTAGCTACTAACTATGGACCCGAAGCTCTGAAGTAAACTACTCACACTTCATCGGAGAGGCTATGATGTCGATGTAGAAGCCCTCCGTGGTGGATTCCCCTTCCGGCGGAGCTCCAGAACAAATCCCAAGATGGGATCTCGTGGATACAGGAAGTTGCGGCGGTGGAATTAGGTTTTTGGCTCCGTATCTGATCTGTTGGGGGTACGTAGGTATATATAGGAGGAAGAAGTACGTCGGTGGAGCTCCGGGGGGCCCACGAGGTAGGGGGGCGCGCCCCCTAATGGCGCCCTCCACCCTTGTGACCGCCTCAGGGCTTTCTTGACGGAGGGTCCAAGTCTCCTGGGTCTTATCTGATGAGAAAATCACGTTCCCGAAGGTTACATTCCGTTTGGACTCCGTTTGATATTCCGTTTCTTCGAAACACTGAAATAGGCAAAAAAACAGCAATTCTGGGCTGGGCCTCCGATTAATAGGTTAGTCCCAAAAATAATATAAAAGTGGAAAATAAAGCCCAATATAGTCCAAAACAATATATAATATAGCATGGAGCAATCAAAAATTATAGATACGTTGGAGACGTATCAGGCATCCCCAAGCTTAATTCCTGCTCGTCCTCGAGTAGGTAAATGATAAAAAGAGAATTTTTGATGCGGAGTGCTACTTGGCATAATTTCAATGTAACTCTTCTTAATTGTGGTATGAATATTTAGATCCGAAAGATTCAAGACAAAAGTTCATCTTGACATAAAAATAATAATACTTCAAGCATACTAACTAAGCAATTATGTCTTCTCAAAATAACATGGCCAAAGAAAGTTATCCCTACAAAATCATATAGTCTGGCTATGCTCTATCTTCACCACACAAAATATTTAAATCATACACAACCCCGATGACAAGCAAAGCAATTGTTTCATACTTTTGACATTCTCAAAACTTTTTCAATCTTCACGCAATACATGAGCGTGAGCCATGGATATAGCATTATATGTGGAATGGAATGGTGGTTGTGGAGAAGACAAAAAAGGGGAAGATAGTCTCACATCAACTAGGCGTATCAACGGTCTATGGAGATGCCCATCAATAGATATCAATGTGAGTGAGTACGGATTGCCATGCAACGGATGCACTAGAGCTATAAGTATATGAAAGCTCAACAAATGAAACTAAGTGAGTGTGCATCCAACTCGCTTGCTCACGAAGACCTAGGGCAATTTGAGGAAGCCCATCATTGGAATATACAAGCCAAGTTCTATAATGAAAAATTCCCACTAGTATATGAAAGTGACAAAACGAGAGACTCTCTATTATGAAGATCATGGTGCTAGTTTGAAGCACAAGTGTGGTAAAAGGATAGTAACATTGTCCCTTCTCTCTTTTTCTCTCATTTTTTTATTTGCGCCTTTTCTCTTTTTTTATGGCCTCTTTTTTTTCATCCGGAGTCTCATCCCGACTTATGGGGGAATCATAGTCTCCGTCATCCTTTGCTCACTTGGGACAATGCTCTAAAAATGATGATCGTCACACTTTTATTTACTTACAACTCAAGAATTACAACTCGATACTTAGAACAAAGTATGACTCTATATGAATGCCTCCGTGATGTAATTGAATATGCAATGATTCATAAGTGACATGTATGAAAGAATTATGAATGGTGGCTTTGCCACAAATACGATGTCAACTACATGATCATGCTAAGCAATATGATAATGATGGAGCGGGTCATAATAAACGGAACGGTGGAAATTTGCATGGCAATATATCTCAGAATGGCTATGGAAATGACATGATAGGTAGGTATGGTGGCTGTTTTGAGGAAGGTTTATGGTGGGTGTATGATACCGGCGAAAAGTGCGTGGTATTAGAGAGGCTAGCAATGGTGGAAGGATGAGAAGAATGCGTATAATCCGTGGACTCAACATTAGTCATAAAGAACTCATATACTTATTGCAAAAATCTACAAGTTATCAAAGCAAAGTATTACGCGCATGCTCCTAGGGGGATAGATTGGTAGGAAAAGACCATCGCTCGTCCCCGACCGCCACTCATAAGGAAGACAATCAATAAATAAATCATGCTCCAACTTCATCACATAACGGTTCACCATACGTGCATGCTACGGGAATCACAAGCTCTAACACAAGTATTTCTCAAATTCACAACTACTCAACTAGCATGACTCTAATATTACCACCTTCATATCTCAAAACAATTATCAAGCATCAAACTTTTCTTAGTATTCAACGCACTTAAAAGAAAGTTTTGCAAATCTTGAATACCAAGCATATTATTATTTTAAGCAAATTACCATGCTATTTAAGACTCTAAAAATGATCTAAGTGAAGCATGAGAGATCAATAATTTGTTTAAAACAAATCCACCACCGTGCTCTAAAAGATATAAGTGAAGTACTAGAGCAAAACTATAAAGCTTAAAAGATATAAGTGAAGCACATAGAGTATTCTAACAAATTCCAATTGGCTCTCTCAAAAGGTGTGTACAGCAAGGATGATTGTGGTAAACTAACAAGCAAAGATGCAAATAATACAAGATGCTCCAAGAAAAACACATATCATGTGGTGAATAAAAATATAGCTCCAAGTAAAGTTACCGATGAAAGCGATTTAAAGAGGATGCCTTCCGGCATCCCCAAGCTTTGAATTTTTGGTGTCCTTGGATTATCTTGGGGTGCCATGGGCATCCCCAAGCTTAGTCTCTTGCCACTCCTTGTTCCATAATCCATCAAAATATTTCACCCAAAACTTGAAAACTTCACAACACAAAACTCAACAGAAATCTCGTGAGCTCCGTTAGCCAAAGAAAACAAAAGACCACTTCAAGGTACTGTAATGAACTCATCCTTTATTTTTATTGGTGTTAAACCTACTGTATTACAACTTCTCTATGGATTATAAACTATTTTACTAGCCATAGATGCATCAAAATAAGCAAACAACACACGAAAAACAGAATCTGTCAAAAACAGAACAGTCTGTATTAATCTGTAACTAACGCAAACTTCTGGAACTTCAAAAATTCAGGAAAAATAGGACGACCTAGGAAATTTGTTTATTGATCAGCAGCAATTGGAATAACTATTTTATCACGTTCTGGTGATTTTTAACAATTGTTTTCGTGAACTGAAAGTTTCTGGAAATTACAGCAAGATCAAATAACTATTATCCAAGAAGATCCTATAGGTTTAACTTGGCACAAACACTAATTAAGACATAAAAACACACCTAAACAGAAGGTAGATGGATTATTTATTCCTAAACAGAAACAAAAACAAAAAAACTAAAAATAAAATTGGGTTGCCTCCCAACAAGCGCTATCGTTTAACGCCCCTAGCTAGGTATTGATAATTTTAATTATGCTCACATCAAAGACAAGAATTAAAGCATAAAGAGAGCATCATAGAACACGTGATAAATACATCTAAGTCTAACATACTTCCTATGCATAGGCATCTTATAGGCAAACAAATTACCACAGCAAGCAAAAACTAGCATATGCAAGGAAGTGGAAAGAAACAATAGCAATCTCAACGTAACGAAAGGTAATTTAGTAACATGAAAATTTCTACATCCATATGTTCCTCTCTCATAATAATTACATGTAGGATCATAAGAAAATTCAACAATATATCTATCCCAAAACATATTCTCAACACGATCCACATGCATACGAAGTTGACCCTCTTCCAAAATAGTGGGATTATTAACTAAAGTCATGACCTCTCCAAACCCACTTTTAATATTATTGCAAAAATTATTATCAATCTCATATTCATCATGGGGATTAAATAAATTTTCAAGATCATAAGAAGAACTATCATCCCAATCATGATCATTGCAACAAGTAGAGGACATAGCAAAACTAGCATCCCCAAGCTTAGGGTTTTGCATATTATTAGCACAATTGACATCAAGAGAATTTATAGTAAATTCATTGCAATCATGCTTTTTATTCAAGGAGCTATCAAGTATGGGTGCAATAGCAACGATCTCATGTTTAACGTATAGTGCAGATCTGTTGTACGTACTCACGTCTATTTAATTAATATTATTATTATAATGGCCTAACAAGCCACTTTCCAGCCCAAAGGCCCAACGTGAGAAAGCATTGCTGGATGCCTTGATGTTTAGATGTACACATCAAAAAAAGGGATTGCGTTGCATGCAGCCGTGAGATCTGGCAGTCAGTTCCCTGTAATTTCGTTCATAGGCATCGTGGCTCCTTGGTCTAGTTGCTCCCTACGCCCCAGCGCCGCCGTCGCCTCTCGGCTCTCATTTGCTTCCGCCGTTTGTGGCTCAGGGCTGACGGCACTCCACTCCAGCGAGGATTGAATCCATGATAAAGGCTATGCCAATTTGTTTCCTTCACCGGCATCATGCATCACAAAATCAACTTCAAGGAGTTGAGATAGGAATTGAGGTACATATTGCTAAATAATAATCTTTGTGAATTAGTACAATTCCTTTGAAGACAGTAGGATTGTAATTTAAGAATCTAATTTTACTCCTCATCTAATGTTTCAATGACTGGAGTATGAAGAGAGAAAATATAACAAAAAAATCATTTCTCAAACCCATTGCTTCTAGGTTAAATATTACCGAAAATGCAAATCCACCTAAGGAGCAACCGGTAGATGATAATTCCAACCCAAATCCAGTTGATATGCTACAAATAGAAATGTATTATTTTTAGCCTAAAAAAAGAAATGTATTTTTTATATTACTAAACATATTTTTCCACACATTCATATCAATTACACTTTTGATATTATGTTATTGTGTTGTGTCTTTCGAACAATCATTATCTTCCTCGCCCCCCTCATGTCTAAATCCTAGCTCCGCCCCTGTTACTGGAAGCATGTACGATAACATCTTTGCGTAGCATGGAAATTCAACCTGACATAGCATGACAAATCTTCAACATGTGGCCTACTTCCCCCCCCTTTTTATTTTTAGTTTGGTAATTCTCGATCTTTTATGACATAGCAAATCCACTGAAACACATTTCAATTATCTTTGTTATAGCATAACAAAATTCCTGAAATGCATCGCAATTTCGCCGAATCGGGGAGGAGGAAGGAGCAAAGCGATCTGAACAAGAAACACATCGCCCTCCATTCCCTATCCAACGGTTCAGATTACTCACGCATGGGTGCTCCCACAAAACTGGTGGTGCCAAGAAGATCGCATACATCCATTATTGTAGCCACTGTGGATAGATCATCCCGCCAAAAGCAGCTATAATTGGCTCAGAGGCGACGCCTTGCAGCCGTGGCCATGCTTCATGTGTCCTATTCCGTCGTGTGCTATGACGGCGCGCGCTACCGGCGGTGTCTGGTCTAGATAGCTGTATCGATATATGGCTAAAAAGGTTGGTTTCAGTCCTGGTATCGTGGTTCGGCCACGAAAGCGTTGCACCCTTGTCAAGATTGAGGACTCGGACAGATTCACGAGTTCGTGTATGTTTTTTGCATGTTTTTGTTAACACATTGAAAGCAAAAGATCAAAGCAAACGTGAATCACACCTGTAGTTGCTACTCGTAGCTAGGATCTGATCCTGGGTCGGGGGTGAACTGGACCGTGCCTTGGCGTGTCCTCCCTAGATAGGGCTGGTTATCAGGTGTGCCAGACAATCCGAATTTTTAGGCTGTTTTTTAAATAATGGTGAATTTTATTAACTTAGAATGAAGCACCCCTATTAACTTAGCAAGGCACGTATTGTATTGTTGCCATCGAGGATAACAAAATGGGTTTTTTTATCATATTGCATGAATTTATCCCTCTACATCATGTCATCTTGCTTAAGGCGTTACTCTGTTTTCATGAACTTAATACTCTAGATGCATGCTGGATAGCGGTCGATGAGTGGAGTAATAGTAGTAGATGCAGGCAGGAGTCGGTCTACTTGTCTCGGACGTGATGCCTATATACATGATCATACCTAGATACTCTCATAACTGTGCTCAAATCTGTCAATGCTCAACAGTAATTCGTTCACCCACCATAGAATACTTATGCTCTTGAGAGAAGCCACTAGTCAAATCTATGGCCCCCGGGTCTATTCTCATCATATTAATCTTCCTACGCTTTATTATAGCTTTGCTTTTTACTTTTTCTTTTATTTTACTTTGCATCTTTATACCAAAAAATACCAAAAATATCATCTATCATCTCTATCAGATCTCACTCTCGTAAGTGACCGTGAAGGGATTGACAACCCATATTCGCGTTGGTTGCGAGGAGTTATTTACTTTGTGTAGGTACGAGGGACTTGCGCGTGGCCTCCTACTGGATTGATACCTTGGTTCTCAAAAACTGAGGGAAATACTTATGCTACTCTGTTGCATCATCCTCTCCTCTTCGGGGAAAACCAACACAAGCTCAAGACGTAGCAAGAAGGATTTTTGGCGCCGTTGCCGGGGAGTCTACGCAAAAGTCAACATACCAAGTACCCATCACAATCCCTTATCTCCCGCATTACATTATTTGCCATTTGCCTCTCGTTTTCCTCTCCCCAACTTCACCCTTGCCGTTTTATTCGCCCTCTCTTTTCCGTTTGCCTTTTTTCTCGCTTACCTTTTGTTTGCTCATGTGTCGGATTGCTTGCTTGTCACTATGGCTCAAGATAATACCAAATTGTGTGACCACCAATACCAACAATAATGATTTCCTTAGCACTCCAATTGCTCCTCTTGCCAATACTGTATCTTGTGAAATCAATGCTGCTTTATTGAATCTTGTTATGAGAGATCAATTCGCTGGCCTTCCTAGTGAAGATGCCGCTACTCATCTAAATAGCTTCGTGGATTTGTGTGATATGAAAAAGAAGAAAGGTGTTGACAATGATTTTGTTAAATTGAAGCTATTTCCTTTTTCTCTTAGAGATCGTGCTAAAGCTTGCTTTTCGTTTTTGCCTAAAAATAGTATTTATTCTTGGAACAAGTGCAATGATGCTTTTATCTCTAAGTATTTTCCTCCCTCTAAGATCATCTCTCTTAGAAACGATATTATGAATTTTAAGCAACTTGATCATGAACATGTTGCACAAGCTTGGGAGAGGATGAAATTAATGATACGTAATTTCCCTACTCATGGTTTGAATTTGTGGATGATTATACAAAAAATTTATGCCGGATTGAATTTTGCTTCTAGAAACCTTTTAGATTCGGGCATGGAGGCACTTTTATGGAAATCACTTTAAGAGATGGTACTAAACTCCTAGATAATATTATGGTTAATTATTCTCAATGGCACACTGAAAGATCTACTAATAAAAAGTGCATGCGATAGAAGAAATTAATGTTTTGAGTGGAAAGATGGATGAACTTATGAAATTATTTGCTACTAAGAGTGTTTCTTCTGATCCTAATGATATTCCTTTGTCTACTTTGATTGAGAATAATAATGAATCTATGGATGTGAATTTTGTTGGTAGGAATAATTTTGTTAACAACGCATATAGAGGAAACTTTAATCCTAGGCCTTACCCTAGTAATTCCTCTAATAATTATGGAAATTCCTACAACAATTATTATGGAAATTTTAATAAGATGCCCTGTGAATTTGAGACTAGTGTTAAAGAGTTTATGAATTCTCAAAAGAAGTTTCATGCTTTTCTTAAAGAGAAATTGCTTAAAGTTGATGAATTGGCTAGGAACGTTGATAGAATTTCGCTTGATGTTGATTCTTTAAAGCTTAGATCTATTCCTCCTGAGCATTATATCAATGAGTCTCTCAAAGCCATGAGAATTTCCATTGATGAGTGCAAGGAAAGAACCGCTAGGATGCATGCTACGAAAGATGCCTTTATTAAAGCGTGTTCTTCCAATTTCCATGAAAATAAAGATGAAGATCTAAAAGTTATTGATGTGTCCCCTATCAAATATTTGTTTTGCAATATGAATCTTGATAATTATGAGATTGAATATGAGTCACCTTTACCTAGAAGGCGTTCCAAGAATTCGGAGTTTTTAGATTATGATGTTAAAATTGATAAAAGTGGGATTGAAGAAAGTAGAACCCTAGATGTTGCTAAGCCCACTATTTTGGATTTCAAGGAATTTAATTATGAAAGTTGCTCTTTAATTGATTGTATTTCCTTGTTACAATTCGTGCTAAATTCTCCACATGCTTATAGTCAAAATAAAGCGTTTACCAAACATATTGTTGATGCCTTGATGCAATCTTATGAGGAAAAACTTGAGTTGGAAGTCTCTATCCCTAGAAAACTTTATGATGAGTGGGAACCAACTATTAAAATTAAGATTAAGGATCATGAATTTTATGCTTTATGTGATTTGGGTGCTAGTGTTTCCACTATTCCCAAAACTTTGTGTGATTTGCTAGATTTACGTGATTTTGATGATTGCTCTTTAAACTTGCACCTTGCGGATTCCACTATTAAGAAACCTATGGGAAGAATTAATGATGTTCTTATTGTTGCAGATAGGAATTATATACCCGTAGATTTTATCGTTCTTGATATAGATTGCAATCCTTCATGTCCTATTATTCTTGGTAGACCTTTCCTTAGAACGATTGGTGCAATTATTGATATGAAGGAAGGGAATATTAGATTCCAATTCCCATTAAAGAAAGGCATGGAACACTTGCCTAGGAAGAAGATAAAATTACCATATGAATCTATTATGAGAGCCACTTATGGATTGCTTACCAAAGATGGCAATACCTAGATCTATCCTTTCTTTTATGCCTAGCTAGGGGCGTTAAACGATAGCGCTTGTTGGGAGGCAACCCAATTTTATTTTTAGTTTCTTTTTGTTTCTGTTTAGGAATAAATAATCCATCTACCTTCTGTTTAGATGTGGTTTTATGTTTTAATTAGTGTTTGTGCCAAGTTAAACCTATAGGATCTTCTTGGATGATAGTTATTTGATCTTGCTGTAATTTCGAAAAACTTTCAGTTCACGAAAACAATTGTTAAAAATCACCAGAACGTGATAAAATAGTGCTTACAATTTCTGCTGATCAATAAACAAATTGTCTAAGTCGTCCTAGTTTGGCTGAATTTTTGGAGTTCCAGAAGTTTGCGTTAGTTACAGATTACTACAGACTGTTCTGTTTTTGACAGATTCTGTTTTTCGTGTGTTGTTTGCTTATTTTGATGAATCTATGGCTAATAAATTAGTTTATAATCCATAGAGAAGTTGTAATACAGTAGGTTTAACACTAATTTTAACATATAAGGAGGCTGGGCACCCCCCCCCCCTCAGGAAGCTCCCCCGATTTGGACCTTTGGTGGCCGTCCGATCTGCCAGATTTCGGTCAACCGAGTCGTCCTGACCGTTAGATTTTTACTGCACATTTTACCGAGCTGTTATTTTTTCTGCTCCATGACTGGTGAGCTCGCTCATTGCCTGTCTATTGGCTGGGTGAGACTTGCCCGGTTGAACCTTTCCTTCTTGCGCTGTGCGTCGTCAGACGTCGCCTGGCTCATCAGCAGTTGATGGGAAAGGATGGATCGTCGCATGTACACCCGCCGCTACCCTTTCGCATTTTAACATATAAACATATAAGGAGGCTGGGCAACCCCCCCTCAGGAAGCTCCCCCGATTTGGACCTTTGGTGGCAGTCCGATCTGCCAGATTTCGGTCAACCGAGTCGTCCTGACCGTTAGATTTTTACTGCACATTTTACCGAGCTGTTATTTTTCTGCTCCATGATCGTGAGCTCGCCATACTGTCTATTGGCTGGGTGAGACTTGCCCGGTGAACCTTTCCTTGCGCTTGTGTGCGTCGACGTCAGCTGGCTCATCTGCAGCTGATGGGAAAGGATGGATCTTCGCATGTACACCCGCCGCTACCCTTTCACCACGATGACAAATGGCCCGAGTTGGCTGATGGTCCCGCCTGTCGATGGTTTCTGAGTGGGTGGGTCAGCCCATTGAACGTGCAAGAGTGCCTTGGGCCAGCCGCAATTCCAGCGCCGCCCGACGCATGTGAACTCCTTTCGCCCAGACGCCAGTCCCACAGCCCGCCGCGGCACTCCGCCTCCATCCTCCTGCTCCACCATGAGCGCCTCCTCCTCCTTGGTTCTCGCCTGAGCTATGCCTCGCCTCCCTGCCCGGCCTCTTTCTTCTTGACCGGGCAAGCGCATCTCCTCACCGGGAGGAGGACAGTGAGTGGCAGGTAGAGGTGAGCTCAACAGAGCAGGGGATGGTGCTCCACCACCTATACGCTCCATAGCCGGCTCTTCCTCCTCCCATCCCCTCACCACGCCGCCCGTGCGGATCCCGCTCTGTGTCGTCCCCTTGGCGATCCTCCACGCCCGGCCACTACCGGCGCATCACCTGTAAGTCCCAGCCCATGCTCTGTTCTTATTCTCTGGCGAGATTTTCTCAGCCCCACATCTTTTTATCTTTATGTTTCTTCTCCGGCTTGAGGGAGTGGATTCCCATCACTAGATTCTTGGATAAAATGAGGAGATGCAAGATACTCCACAACCGCATGGACCAAACCTATAGCTGGATCAGCCTTGTTAAGGTGTGTATAAAATACAACATAAAAAAGTAGTTCATATTTATTAGTTGATTCTCCAGTCTGATCGAAATATTCTCACGAATGTTTCTTTAGTGACAATATATTGAGATCTAGAACATTGCGGAGCAACGAGTGACAAAAGTATTAGATGAGATGTGGAACATTGTGGGTAACTCTTTGTTGATCGGACAAATGAGATGCAACGTGAGCTTCTTCATCAGAACGGGATGCATTTCTCTTCCAGATTATTGAAGAGATTGTTAAGGATTGAATGTTCTATTTGATACTATCCGGATGAGTTCGTCACTGTGCTAGAAGGTGAGCTGATCCCAACCTAGGCCTCATGATGCTCCTGTCCTTCATATGTTTTTACTCTTCTCAGATTTTAGGCTAGGTGTATTAACATATACGCCACACACAAAATTTAGATCTTAGTGTAAGAGTAAATAGGGATAAATCATTGTGCCTTGTTGAAAAATTAGCACTACAGAGAAGAAAGGAAATTATTAAAGAAGGATATAGTTGATTAGGTTGTTGTGGTGTTTCTTTGTAAATAATGACATGCTAACTTGCTTGTTTATTTTAGGTGTGTGGGATATAGGAGATACAAGGAGAGATATTTCAGTTGCAATCCAGCTTTATTTCAATGTAAAACATGGTAAGCATGCATAATCGTCTTTGGTCTTTTACTCTCCGATTACTGTGCTGGTCAATTTTGAACTTGCAAACCGAATCGTAAAATGTTTGAATGCCTTGCCACATGAAGTTTTCTTTACCTGCTCGACTACTTCATCTCTATTTATTTAGCAGGTTCTACGATCTCCTGTGTTGCTACATCTTGATCTCATGCATTGTTGTAACTCTGTTCTGCTGCTCGAGGTTTGCTTCCTTCCTGACGTAATCTCTATCTGGTTTGTTTCTTGTCCCGTGTGTGATCATATTAGGCCTCCAGGATCTTGTGCTCCTACTATTCTTTTCTGAACTTTGTTAATTTTATCAGAAGAAGCAGGAGCAAAGCATACACATGCTTCCTTGGTGAGTTTAGTATTTACCCTGTCTCTGGAAGTTGAAATTGGCTCTCATGCGAGCGACAGCCTTTTGTTAGCCATGGTGAGTTTGAGGCTTACCCTCTGTTCTTGCTAGCTAAAATTGGTTTATCGTTGAATAATGTTCATCACACTGTACTCATGAATACAAAGAAAGCTACAAAAGAGTCATATCGCATTTTCTTGAGATATCCGGCAACGGAATCTGATTGTACCCAAATGTGATAGATCCCACTCTTGACAGCTTGAGTCTAAAGTTGTAGTGTCTGAACAAGACTAGGATCATGTTTACGATGCATTTTCCATCGATACAGATGTATGAATCCTAACTCCTGAATTAATAGTGAGAAGCCGTATATTTTACTTTTAGGTGTAAACAAATAGTAAAAGATGAGGTAGCCATCTCCTTCTGAATTAATAGTGAGAAGCCTACCAGCTGGATTTTATTCTTACATGATATCATGATATGAAGTATTATTCATATTTACTACTTAGGATGTATGCATATATGTTACTGGTTAGCATGATCTTTGTTAGCGAAGTGGTAGTGCTCTTTATGGTCGATGATGGCATGCCGTTCCAAACCACTCTGCTTTCCAACAACGCCGACAACCACAACAGGTGGATTCAGCCGCCAAGAGGTAGAGCGGCGGTCAATGGCGATGCTTTGCTCCCAAGCTCATGGGTGAGAAGGTGACGCGGCGGTGGTTGGTTTGCGTAAATATTGATCACTGCATTCTGAGAATATTTTGTGAGGTATCTTGATTGGCATAACAGGTTGCTAGAGTTGTTCAAGCAGGCGCGTTCGTTCTACTTTTGTTAATTTTTCTATCTATATTTTGTACTTAGTTTAGTTTGAATTGATACCATAACAAGGCTAGGTTCGGTAACTATTTTTTGCTTTTTTACATAACGGCTGAATCAAATGCTCAGGTTAGTATGTTTGGTTAACAATGGCAGGGTCATTGTGGTTCCTGTTGGGCCTTTGGTGTTGTGGAGTGCACGCAAGATCGTTTACGCATTCCTCACAGCATGGTGAGCGATATGGACGATCTGTCTACTCTCTGGTCTATTTTAAACAGGCATGTTATTCTTTTCCTACATAACCATCCTGCTGTTTCTATTCCAGAAAATTTCACTTTATATCAATAAGCATTTATCTCCATGTTAACTTGGAAGGTAGCTTTGACAATGTGTTGAGGCGATCTTATTGTAAGAACAAATAGTTGGCTGCTCCCATTTTTATCTCATTTCGTAATCATCACAAGCTATGCCTATGTCAATATCTAAAAGTTTTTGGTGTTTGTTTCTCCTGCTTAAATCAATATTTTCATTTGATTTGTAGGACCGTTAGTAAGATTGCTCATTGGCAAGCGAAAGAGGTTTGCGGATTCTTGCACGACTAAGGAAGAAATTTTTTATTTGAAGTATTAACAAGAGATATTGCAAGGTATTTCTGTTACTAGCTTCATATCTTCTGGAACCTATGTACAGATAATGATTAAATAGCTTTGCAATTATTTTTGTCCTAAATATAGAAGCAAATTGATGAGTTAGACTTCTGTATGGAAATTTAGATAGTAGTTCCTTGGAAGGCAGTTTAATTTCTTGCATTGATTCCTCATGCTATAAGCCACACCTTTCCTATTTTGTTAAAGAAGTAAACTCATGCTATACACCATCAGCCAGTCTAGCGTTCAAGCAGGCCACTAGGCCAGGCCATTCAAGCAAACCTCGTTGCCACTACAGTTTAGTTCTTAGCTATGCGTGTGACTATTCCAAACGACAGGACAAAAAACTATGGGAGGAATCAAAGGCACGCATCTGACCTCAAGTGCACATACCAATTGAAATAAGAGGTGATAATGTTATCATATAGCTATACTGGATTTATTATTAACTTAATGACCAAACTGGATGGTAAAAGCTTACTTCACTTGGATAACAGGAGTCGGACACCAAAAGCTTGCTATCTAATTTTCTTCTCTGTAGAGGAAAAAAATATACCAATAATTGGACATTGAAAGTCTGCTAAAATTATTTTTTCGAGTTGTATACTGTATACCTTTATAATATAGATCCTTGCTCATGTTACACCTTTCTTGTTCTTATGGCGAAAAAATAGCATATTAGACATTTCTATATTATTTCTATGCTTTTCTTTTAATACAGTAGTGTCCATGCTTATGGATTTCTTATATTTTTGTTGTCAATCTAGCATGCCTGTGTCACTCCCGTCCTGTTTTAGCTCTGTTGATGGATGATTTCTGCCATTTCTTTTTATTCCCATTTCATGTGTAAGCATTTGATATATCATGAGGGTATGTATGATTTATTTGAATGGGCAAAGAAATATCTATTCCAAATATGGGATATTGGGTTGTGGTTGTTATTCCTTCACATGGTTTAGGCACTTCTGAGTTTGTTCACTTTGAAATGGTGTTTTTTGGATATAGATATTGCTGATTGGTAATACTTATTGAAATGGTGTTTGTTGGATATAGATATTGCTGATTGGTAATACTTATACCTTATCTTTTTAGGTAATTTGTTCCGTTGCATGTGAGTGTAGGTTGGTCTGTTCTTTCAGGAAGAAAAAGAATAGGTCAAATTAATTGCTCACAACTATGACTTTACGTCATGACCATAGCGCATCATTTCTCTTTATTTCTGCTATAATATGAGCCAATTAGAAACTACTATAAATGTGTTTTTCTTAATAATCTCATACTGGTGTGTTTTGCCTTCTCAAAAGAAAATCATGACAGGACTAATGCCCCCGTATCCATCCTTGAAGCCGGGTTGCGCGAGCTATGCTTGCAGGGGGAATTAACGCGCAAGTTTGCAGCAGCAAGGGTTTTTCTACGTCTTGATGGGAAGCTAAATTAGTATGCTTAGTTATACTGGAGATGAAATGTCACATCATTTACGATCATTTTGTTTAACTACTATGATGCATAAGATTTTTTGTTAGTTCTCATAATTCATCCAGTATACATTTTCTTTCGAACCAAAGAAATTAGATAGTCATATAAGAGAAGCATGAATGACGAGGGGTGAACTGGAAATGGGACCTTGCGCCATTTGGCGCAATGGGTAATGTTATTATACATCTTATTGTAGATAGCAAGCCTCCATTCTTATTGTAGATAGAAGGCCTCCATACATCTTAAGGCATGTTCTGTCCTTTTTTATTTCTGGGCTTGTTGAGCTGTGCCCTCAGCAGAACCTTTGTACTTGATCGTGAAACTTGGGTGTGTGCATGTGTGTGGACTTAATTCTGTATATGTGCTCTCTGGCGGTTTGCTTTATCTATAAAGCGGGGCGAAAGCCTTTTTCGGTTATAAATTTTACCATATGTGCTTCCCACAATTTTTTATTTTGCGTCATTTGGCGCAACAGATCCACTCGAGGCCCGGCGGCGGACGAGAGAGGGTCACCGGTTAACGCCTGCGAGCTGGTGGTTGGTGGCGGCTCGATCCACTCCTGGATCCTTCTTCTTCCACTTCCCTGATGGCGAGATCAGATGCGACCTGATGGTTGGTGGCGGCTCGATCCACTCATGGATCCTTCTTTCACTTCTCCGCTGCCTAACACCGAGCAGCGGTCAAGGAGCATGGTATTGACGACGGCAGTCGGAAACATGATTTAAAATGGGACTTTATACCATCAAATACGAATGTGTGTGTGTGGGTGGGTGTGTGTCTCATTGTATATTTTGTTTTAAGTTAAAATGTATATATTCATGTCATTGTACACAACATTAACCGTGTTTCCTATTAAAGGGGATTAAACCATGAAATTTTATTTCATCATGGGCATGGCTTTAGCGTGCCTCTGCGCCATTTGGTGCAACGGGTCCACTAGTAGATATAGATAGAGAGAAAGTAAAAAGGACGTGGTATGGTTGAGGTGTTTTTATAGAAAACCTGGTGCAAGAAAAACTAGAGAT
The DNA here is from genome assembly GCA_021605145.1 of Aegilops bicornis. Lineage (NCBI taxonomy): Eukaryota > Viridiplantae > Streptophyta > Magnoliopsida > Poales > Poaceae > Aegilops > Aegilops bicornis. The sequence goes on from CM038672.1 coordinate 534,232,924, forward strand.
GAGAGGGGAAATCAATAGTGGGAGGAGGGAGGGGACAACATAGGGAATTTTTGTCATTTTGGACCACCCACTATGGACAACCTAATGGTAGTATCATAAGTTAGTATCATGCATATGTTAGTGTATGATATCATCTTCTTAATGCATAGTATTAGTATCTTAGATGATATTATTTGTGACGCCCTCGATTCAATTGTACACTAATCATACACCCAAATGTGTACGATCAAGATCAAGGACTCACGGGAAGATATCACAACACAACTCTAGACACAAATTGGAAAAAAATACAAGCTTTATATTACAAGCCAGGGGCCTCGAGGGCTCGAATACATAAGCTCGAAAACACAAGAGTCGTGAAGCAACAATATCTGAGTACAGACATCAGTTAGACAAGTTTGCCTTAAGAAGGCTAGCACAAAAGCATCTACGATCGAAAAGGCAAGGCCTCCTGCCTGGGAGCCTCCTAACTACTCCCGGTCGTTGGCGGTCTCCACGTAGTAGTAGGCATCGACGGTGGCATCTGACTCCTGGGCTCCGACATCTGGTTGCATCAACCGGAAAGAAGAAAAGGGGGAAAAGGGGGAGCAAAGCAACCGTGAGTACTCATCCAAAGTACTCGCAAGCAAGGATCTACACTACATATGCAACATTATCAAAGGAAAGGCTGTATATGTGGGTAGGCTGCGTAATGCCAGAAGAGAAGGGGAAAAGCCTAGCCTATCGAAGACTAGCTTCTTCTCGAACCCACCATCTTGTAGCAACAGGAGGGAGTAGAGTAGCATAAGTAAAGTAGTAGTAGTGTTATCAACCTCGGCCAGAGATCCTTTCTCGACTCCCTGCGAGAAAGCAATCCTAGAGCCATAATATCCAGTTATCATCACAATCCAAATCTCATCACCATCCAGTTCTCATCACAAGTATCCAGTTCTAGTTGTATCGATTGGGATACAACTCCAAGTGTCCGTTATCAGAGGGACAGGCTATCGATAGATGTTTTCTTCCCTGCAGGGTGCACCAACTTACCCACCACGCTCGATTAACTCGTGGGACACACTTTCTGGGTCATGCCCGGCCTCGGCCAAACAATACGCCGCAACCCGACCTAGGCTTAATAGAGAGGCCAAGACGCCGGACTAAACCTATGCCCCTGTGGGTCATGGGCCATCTCCCGGGAACTCCTGCACGTTGCGTGGGCGGCGGTGAGCAGACCTAGCTACCTCCTTCAACAAGGCAGCGCCACGCAGTCCAACCCGGCGCGCCGCCGCTCGCTAACGTCTATTAAGCTTGGTGATGCATCTGACGCAGAACGCCCATACTATGCCCACGTGATGGTTAGTGCTATCAGGCCAGAGGCCCCTCGGATCAAATATCCAAATCGTAGTGGATTAGGAGCGCGCGGTAACAAGAAGAGACTCACGAAAGATGTGACCCCGTTGCCCCGTCTCGAGGACTTGCGGCAAGGGCTAGGAATGCCCGGCCACGCCTCGTTATTATCTCGCGGTCACCCTCCAGGTCAACCCGTCTCCACATCACTCGCAATTAAGCTCGCGCGGGTACCCCTCAGGATCGACCCGTCTTTCCAAGTAACAGGGGTAAAGTCCAAGTATCCGTGTGTCCAAACATCAAGGGGAAACCCGAGGAATCACCCCCGATGAATTCCACTAGATGTAATCATCAAGGTGAACGTAAGAGGAATCACCCCCGAGGTTCACACTTGAGGGGGTTGCACGACAGTCGTGTCGGAAGTGGTTAAGGAGGAAATCACCCTCGATGACCACGATCGAATGACTACACTCTGTGGTTAACATCAGAAGTGGTGAAGAGGTTCACCCTCGGTACTCGATAGTAACCCAGTAGTGTTGAGCAACTAAGGGGAAAGTGATGTGCGGTGCCGGGGCCTGGTCTTTGGTCCCGTTGATCGAGTCTTCAATGATGAAGAAGGGGCAACAAGGACAAGGTGGGGGTCACTGATGGATCACTAACCAACCTATACTAAGCAGTTTAGGATAAGCAGGTAGGTAACAATAAGCAGGCTATGCATCAGAATAGGAGCAAACAATAACAGTAGCAAAATCTAATGCAAGCATGAGAGAATGGAATGGGCGATATCGGGATGATCAAAGGGGGGGCTTGCCTGGTTGCTCTGGCAAGGAGGGGTCGTCGTCGACGTAGTCGATCACAGGGGCGGCATCGGTCTCGGGGTCTATCGGAGAGAAGGAGGGGGAGAGAAACAATAAATTCACGGCAATAATGCAAACAATATGCAGGACATGTCCAAATGATATGCAGAGGTGTTTTACTGCCTAACTAAATGATTTAGTTTATTTAGGAATTTTTTTGGATTTATTTAATTAAAGTTGGGCACTATTCATTCACTGAAATCGGTCTAAAAGTTCCATGATCATATAGCTATGGGCATCGGCGAGAATACGGAGGGCGTATTCGGGTTCAGATCGAAATTCTAAGCAAGTTTCATGTATAAAATAATTTCATCGAAGTTACGGATTATTTAAAATGATTTTCTAAAGTTTTAAATGATTATATTGATTTATTTAACTCCAAAATTTAATCAAGAATACTATTGTCACATAGTGCGATTGCCGACCATAGTGTATCACAGGTGGGGTCGAGTCAAAGTCAACAGTCTAGTCACCGTTGGTAGGTCAACATTGATATTTGGTCAAACAGGGCAATGGGGCCCACTGTCATAGACTAGTTTAATTAAGCAGGTTTAATTAGACTAAATTAATCAAAGTTAATTAGGTAGTTAACTAAGAAAATTAATTAATTAATCAAATTACTAATTAATTAATAATTATTTCTATTTTTCAATTTTGTTTTTTTAACAGGGGCATGGGGCCCCCTGGTCAGTGGCACAAGGCCAGGGGCTGTGCAGCCCAGGAGCGAGCGCCGCGGCACCTAGAAGGGCACCGGCGGGCACGACACCGACGGGAAAGGCGAGGTCACGAGTAGCAGGGCCGTCGCGGACGACGGCAAGCGGAGTGCTTGCCAAGCGACGCCAATAGTAGCAGTCCAGAGCGATGGCGGCGACAGAAAAGTGGGGGCGACGGGCGCGTGGGTGGAGCCGCAGGACGCGGTGAGCGCACCGGGAAGGGCCGCGGTGCCGCCGCGTCACGTTAGGCATGGCTGAGCGGCAGGCGCGGCGAGCGCACCGGGATGTGGTGGCCACATCGAGGCAGAGGGGGGAGAGAGGAGGACGGATGGCGGCTCACCCCCGTTGCAGGGGAACACCGGCGAGGCTCGAAGGAGCCGTGGTTGAGGAGGAGGTCGAGGACGTCGCGATGATGAGGACGAGGCGGCGGGGCGACGTCAGGGCGAGGTGGCGCCGGCGATCCGGCTTCGGCGCACAGTGGCGGGGGCGAAGGGGTCGGAGCGACGAGCGACGTGGACGAGGAAGTCCGGCGACGGGGGGGGAGGCTCCGCGCGGCGACGTCGGCCTCGGGGCGCGGTCGCCGGGGTTGCCGCCCCTCGATCTGGATCGGGACGGGCGGCAGAGGAGCGAGGGAAAACGTGGGGGAGTGGGGGGGCGTGGGGAGGAGTGGGGAATGGGGCGACCGAGTTAGGGTTAGCAACGGAGTGGGGGGCTAAGGAGGCCCATGGGCACAGTGGGTCGACGGTCTGGCCAGCCTCGGCCGTTCGACCCGGCGTGTGGGGGGGGGGGGCTTGTGTTCTTTTTTTAAAATCTTTAGCATTTTCCTATTAGTTTCATATTATTTTAGTTTTATAAAATGTAAAACTTACCTCTAAATTAGTATAATAATTTAGGCCACTTCCATCATAAGTTTAGTAGTTAAATAAATTAGTCTAGCATTTTTATAAGTGAAAAGGCATTTAAATAATTGATTTAGCCACTTAATTACCTTAGGGCATTAAAACACTTTACAAAAGGTTGGTTCACCACCACAATTGATTATGGAATATTTTCCACATGAGGAACATTTTAGCTTTCATGTTTGAGAAGTTTTGTATTTTGACATTAACTTGGATTTGAATTTGAATTCGATTGAATGCAAATGAGGACTAGCATCAGTAGGAATGATGACGTGGCATCATTAGTAGGGGTTCTTTGTAGCTTGATTATCCGGCGTTACAAATCTCCTCCACTACAAGAAATCTCGTCCGAGATTTAAGGGGTGGAGTAAGGGGAAAGACTTCAGAAGGACGGAGCTCAACACAAGATAGGTACATAGGGCTATCTCGGTGAACGTGGCATAGAGGCATCTCTCGAGTTGAAATTGATGAAAGTCAACGAGAGCAAGGTAAGAAGGTACAAAGGAAGTTTCAACCGAATGGACAAATGATTGATACCTGAATAGAGTGTGAGAAAGGGGGTCCAGAGCATCGGGAAAGAATCATCTCTCGGAAGGTAGCTCGTGACAACACACAAAGCCAAGAGCATATGATACTCCAGAATAAAAGATATATCGGAGAGTCAGGTTCCGATCCTGTGGAACTATGGGTTATGGGCCCACCATGTGAGTTAAAAGTACAAAGGGGGCCGATAGCAAGGCATGTTAGATGATAGACTGTCAGTTATGTTGCCAACAACATAGGTACCAAGGGCGAGGGACGAAGAGAACTATTTTCCTGCTCGTTGAACGAGGCGGACCAGTAGGCAAAGTTCTCGTCCATCGGTGGTTACCAGAATGTCAACAACAATAGTAATGTGGTTTTACTGTAAGAGCTGTACACCAAGATGTTTAATTAAGCAGAAGAATGTTACTGCTTAGATCATATAGATCACAAGAAGGTTAAACAAACCAATGGAAATGAAAGTGAAATTATCGGATTAATCAGACCAATGGAAAGGAAAATGTGTTTACACACCAGAATTGGGAGTATATCCTTCCCAAGGGGAAGCGGAGCAGGATATACATGATATGGCAGCAAGTACAAAAGCATTTAGATAAAGGGGGTGAGGGAAGAATCATGATATTACCCATACAATAGGGTATGGATAATCGATCAAGGAACATTTCGTAATGCGCTTCCAATGTTCTTGTTGATGATCGGAGTACCACAGACATGCTTCGGGATATCATTGACATGGTCATCAGGTAAAAGTCAGACTTTTGAATTCACAAAGGATCCCGCGGGAACTGCTAGAATAGTTCGCACAGTTTCATCATTGAAAGATGAGGATGTGGCCGATGGGTTCAGCAGCAATCCATCGACAGGTCAAAAGGATGTAATGCCAAAATGATATGAACAAAATTGTGTTGGGGGGGAGGCAAGAATGTTGTCGATGTTGACACAAACCATCGAGAGGCAAGGATGTCATTTCTAACCATGAATTCGATTGATATTTTGGAAGAGCTCAGAATGTTGATGAAGATCACGACACATTTGTCGAGAGATTTCATGAAGATGTAATCGATCGGCGATGACACCAAGCCAAAGGAATGATGAAGCGAAAGGTTATTGGAACCACGGGTATGACACAAACTTGAAATCAAGCTTGCTGTTCAAGGCGAAATGATATGACGAGGAAGATCGATGTAGGCTTAGCTCATCATCGAAAATTATGCTCTGGGAAGAAGGACCAGGTAGCACAATTAAAATTTAGCACGATAATGACATAGCCGTCCAGGCTAGGAATGACCTGAAGGATTATTAAACTCGTAAGCAATGAAAATTACTTAGACTTATAGAATCGGAGTGCGGAATCAATTCAACCGATTCACTTATCGGTGTCCTTGAGTGATTAATAACTCAGATCCCGGGGGAAATCTGAAATCGGTGAGAAGCAATACTAGATGAAGACTCATAGGAAGCAACACAGTTCTTTGATATTCTCGAGATACCGGAGGATAATACTTGAAGAAAGATCAAAATAGAGGTTGTGGAGTTGCATTGATCTGCAGAAGACAAGTGCGTGAACTTGTCCGGGAAATGGAATCAAAGGGGAACAATCATGGTCAGAGCCACGGTTGCAAAGGACCAAACATAGATACCAGATGAACTTATAAAAAGGGGATTATTATTATCACAAGAAGCTTCCATGATAAGTTCCACATCGGGTCCATGGGCATGAACACAAAGTTCAAGGTCGACTCCCACTTCTTCAATGCATAACCTTCCATTCACTTCTTGCTTTCGATGAAGTCATAGTGTTGAAATTATATCAGGCAAAACGACAGAAGAGTATGACTCGTGAAAACTCTCGGGTTCACATGGATTAAGGAAGGCATAGGTTCAACCCATAGGGGCATCTTGGGAACATATACCACAAACTCCACGAGTAAAATAACACAAGCTCGAAGGCAGAGCATGATTGAGAAGGCAGAGGATACAATTTACCAAACGCAATGTGTATCAGGGAAGAGCGCACAAAATTTTGAATGTGAAGGAAGCTGCCGGTTAACAATCCAACAAAGGATTCAGCGGTCCTTAATGGATCCGATGTGAGTATCGATACTCAATCGAAGAAGGAAAGAATGCAAGGCATCGGATTATAGATATATCTGGATAACTTCAAAGCTTGAATACAAAGGAATTACGGTTTTCATATCGTAAGATCGAAGCGAGGCTCTGATCAAAAGATGAGTAAGTTGAATAGACTTAGAGGTGCACCCGATCAAATCTGGATTGAGCAAGAACTAGCTCATAACCGAAGCGATGTCGGAGCCGGAAAGAAAATTTCCAAGGATTAATTGATGATTGCGAGTATTCGCTCACATGTTGAATCCATAGGAGCAGAATGACTACCACAAAGAATTTTAAATAATATTGCTAGAAATATGGAATTAATCCTAACGCAAGTAGGCAAGGAGAATCAAGAGCAATAGGCTGCAGAGGATTTTCAGAAGATCACATTTTATTTCCAAGTATTTTGGAAAGCATATGAACAACTAGGGATGAACGGGTTCAGCAAATTATCCGTAGTGCAAAAAGAAGCCGCAAAGCAGAAGGCACAAAGGATTCTTGAAACAACGGAGAGTACATCTTGGAATAATAGGAGCAACTGGGTATGAAGGTGCAAGCGGCAAGGATGTTATTCACGGGGATTATCTGTGTTCAGGAACTACAAGGCAGTGGGCACAGGGTCTCGAGAAACATCGAAGAGTATCTGCAAAATCTTCTGGCGAAGCAAGCGATCATCGATAATGTCGGGGCTCTCCGGGAGGAAGTGGGTACGAGAACCTAATGTCAGAGTTAGTAAAATGTTTTAACCCGAATAGACTAGAGATCAGAGTCCCAGAGTATAGACGAGTAATAAAAGATCCTAATACCACCCAATGGCGACGTGGGCCCGTAAGCCACACAGCCAAGTTAGAAAAACGGTTTCCGATTTCTAAACTCAACTTCGGCCAAGGAGTTGGAAAGGGGGCTACCTACAGGCAGTCGGCTCTGATACCAACTTGTGACGCCCTCGATTCAATCATACACTAATCATACACGCAAATGTGTACGATCAAGATCAAGGACTCACGGGAAGATATCACAACACAACTCTAGACACAAATTGGAAAAAATACAAGCTTTATATTACAAGCCAGGGGCCTTGAGGGCTCGAATACATAAGCTCGAAAACACAAGAGTCAGCGGAACCAACAATATATGAGTACAGACATCAGTTAGACAAGTTTTCCTTAAGAAGGCTAGCACAAAAGCATCTACGATCGAAAAGGCAAGGCCTCCTGCCTGGGAGCCTCCTAACTACTCCCGGTCGTCGGCGGTCTCCACGTAGTAGTAGGCATCGGACAAAGTGGCATCGACTCTGAGCTCCGACATCTGGTTGCATCAACCGGAAAGAAGAAAAGGGGAAAAGGGGAGCAAAGCAACCGTGAGTACTCATCCAAAGTACTGCAAGCAAGGATCTACACTACATATGCAACATTATCAAAGGAAAGGCTGTATATGTGGACTGGGCTGCAGAATGCCAGAAGAGAAGGGGGGAAAGCCTAGCCTATCGAAGACTAGCTTCTTCTCGAACCCACCATCTTGTAGCAACAGGAGGGAGTAGAGTAGCATAAGTAAAGTAGTAGTAGTGTTATCAACCTCGGCCAGAGATCCTTTCTCGACTCCCTGCGAGAAAGCAATCCCAGAGCCATAATATCCAGTTATCATCACAATCCAAATCTCATCACCATCCAGTTCTCATCACAAGTATCCAGTTCTAGTTGTATCGATCGGGATACAACTCCAAGTGTCCGTTACCGTAGGACAGGCTATCAATAGATGTTTTCTTCCCTGCATGGATGCACCAACTTACCCACCACGCTCGATTAACTCCGGCCGGACACACTTTCCTAGGTCATGCCCGGCCTCGGCCAAACAATATGCCGCAACCCGACCTAGGCTTAATAGAGAGGCCAGCACGCCGGACTAAACCTATGCCCCCAGGGGTCATGGGCCATCTCCCCGGGAACTCCTGCATGTTGCGTGGGCGGCCGGTGAGCAGACCTAGCTACCTCCTTCAACAAGGAAGGCGCTTACGCAGTCCAACCCGGAGCGCGCCGCTCAGTCGCTGACGTCTATTAAGCTTCGGCTGATGCATACGATGCAGAACGCCCATACTATGCCCACGTGATGGTTAGTGCTATCAGGCCAGAGGCCCCCCGGATCAAATATCCAAATCGTAGTGGATTAGGAACGCGGTAACAAGCGAGACTCATGAAAGATGTGACCCGTTGCCCGTCTCGAGGACTTGCGGCAAGGGCTAGGAATGCCCGCCACGCCTCGTAATTATCTCGCGGGCACCCTCCAGTCAACCCGTCTCCACATCACTGCAATTAAGCTCGCTGGTACCCCTCGTGGTCGACCCGTCTTTCCAAGTAACAAGAGTAAAGTCCAAGTATCCGTGTGTCCAAACATCAAGGAAACCGAGGAATCACCCCGATGAATTCCACTAGATGTAATCATCAAGGTGAACGTAGAGGAATCACCCCGAGGTTCACACTTGAGGGGGTTGCACAACAGAGTCGTATCAGAAGTGGTTAAGGAGGAAATCACCCTCGATGACCACGACCGAATGACTACACTACAGGGTTAACATCAGAAGTGTTGAAGAGGTTCACCCTCGGTACTCGATAGTAACCCAGTAGTGTTGAGCCACTAAGGGGAAAGTGATGTGCGGTGCCGGGGCCTGGTCTTTGGTCCCGTTGATCGGGTCTTCAATGATGAAGCGAGGCAACAAGGACAAGGTGGGGGTCAGCGATGGATCACTAACCAACCTATACTAAGCGATTTAGGATAAGCGGTAGGTAACAATAAGCGGGCTATGCATCGAATAGGAGCAAACAATAACAGTAGCAAAATCTAATGCAAGCATGAGAGAATGGAATGGGCGATATCGGGATGATCAAAGGGGGGCTTGCACGGTTGCTCTGGCAAGGAGGGTGCGTCGTCGGCGTAGTCGATCACGAAGCGACATCGGTCTCGGGTCTATCGGAGAAGGAGGAGAGAAACAATAAATTCACGGCAATAATGCAAACAATATGCGTGACATGTCCAAATGATATGCAGAGGTGTTTTCGCCTAACTAAATGATTTAGTTTATTTAGGAATTTTTTTGGATTTATTTAATTAAAGTTGGGCACTATTCATTCACTGAAATCGGTCTAAAAGTTCCATGATCATATAGCTATGGGCATCTGACAGGAATACGGAGGACGTATTCAGGTTAAATCGAAATTCTAAGCAAGTTTCATGTATAAAATAATTTCATCGGGTTACGGATTATTTAAAATGATTTTCTAAAGTTTTAAATGATTATATTGATTTATTTAACTCCAAAATTTAATCAAGAAATACTATTGTCACATAGTGCAGTGCCGACCATAGTGTATCACAGGTGGGGTCGAGTCAAAGTCAGCAGTCTAGTCACCGTTGACTGGTCAACGTTGATCGTCAAACAGGCAATGGGGCCTTGTCATAGACTAGTTTAATTAAGCAGGTTTAATTAGACTAAATTAATCAAAGTTAATTAGGTAGTTAACTAAGCAAATTAATTAATTAATCAAATTAGTAATTAATTAATAATTATTTCTATTTTTCAATTTCGTTTTTTAACGGGGCATGGGGCCCCACAGTGATGTACAAGGCCGAGGCATGCAGCCGAGGCAGCGCCTTGGCACCGAAGAACACCGGCGGTCACGACACAGACAGAAGGCGAGGTCGAGGCCGAGTAGCGAGGCCGTCACGGACGCCGGCAACAGCGGAGTCTTCTTGGCGCGACCATTTAATGTGATCCGGGAAGCGGCAATGGCGGCAATGGCGCGAAGCGGCAAGCGTGGGTGGAAACGCAGACGCGGTTAAGCGCACGGGAAGAACGCGGTGCCCGGGCGCGTGCGTTGGGCATGGCTGGAGCGGCACGGGCACGACGAGCGCACCGGGATGTAGTGGCCACATCGAGGCAGAGGGGGAAGAGAGGAGGACGGATGGCGGCTCACCCCCGTTGCAGGGGAACACCGGCGAGGCTCGAAGGAGCCGTGGTTGAGGAGGAGGTCGAGGACGTCGCGATGATGAGGACGAGACGGCGGGGCGACGTCAGGGCGAGGTGGCGCCGGCGATCCGGCTTGACACCTGATGGCGGGGCGAAGGGTTCGGAGCGACGAGCGGCGTGAAAGTCCGGCGACGGGGTGTGGGGAGGCTCAGCGACGCGTTGGCCTCGAAGCGGTCGCTGGTTGCCGCCCTCGATCTGGATCGGGGCGAAGCGAGGAGGCGAGGAAAACGTGGGGGAGTGGGGGCGTGGGGAGGAGTGGGGAATGGGGCGACCGAGTTAGGGTTAGCGAGGGAGTGGGGGCTAAGGAGGCCTGGGCACAGTGAGTCGACGGTCTGGCGGCCATTTGGGCCGTTAGGACCGACGATGTGGGGGGGCTTGTGTTCTTTTTTTTAAAAGCTTTAGCATTTTCCTATTAGTTTCATATTATTTTAGTTTTATAAAATGTAAAACTTACCTCTAAATTAGTATAATAATTTAGGCCACTTCCATCATAAGTTTAGTAGTTAAATAAATTAGTCTAGCATTTTTATAAGTGAAAATGCATTTAAATAATTGATTTAGCCACTTAATTACCTTAGGGCATTAAAACACTTTACAAAAGGTTGGTTCACCACCACAATTAATTATGGAATATTTTCCACATGAGGAACATTTTAGCTTTCATGTTTGAGAAGTTTTGTATTTTGACATTAACTTGGATTTGAATTTGAATTCGTTTGAATGCAAATGAGGACTAGCAACAGTAGGAATGATGACGTGGCATCATTAGTAGGGGTTTACTATAGCTTGATTATCCGGGCGTTACATTATTTGTTGCCATGTAAGACACATGCTAGTATAAATAAAGAATGAGTTCATTACAGTACCTTGAAGTGGTCTTTTGTTTTCTTTCGCTAACGGAGCTCACGAGATTTTTGTTGAGTTTTGTGTTGTGAAGTTTTCAAGTTTTGGGTGAAATCTTTTGATAGATTATGGAACAAGGAGTGGCAAGAGCCTAAGCTTGGGGATGCCCATGGCACCCCAAGATAATCCAAGGACACCAAAAAGTCAAAGCTTGGGGATGCCCCGGAAGGCATCCCCTCTTTCGTCCACTTCCATCGGTAACTTTACTTGGAGCTATATTTTTATTCACTACATGATATGTGTTTTTCTTGGAGCGTCTTGTATTATTTGCGTCTTTGCTTGTTAGTTTACCACAATCATCCTTGCTGTACACACCTTTTGAGAGAGTCATACATGAATTGGAATTTGTTAGAATACTCTATGTGCTTCACTTATATCTTTTGAGCTATATAGTTTTGCTCTAGTGCTTCACTTATATCTTTTAGAGCACGGTGGTGGATTTGTTTTATAGAAACTATTGATCTCTCTTGCTTCACTTAGATTATTTTGAGAGTCTTAAATAGCATGGTAATTTGCTTAATAATAATATGCTAGGTATACAAAATAGTAAAAACTTTCTTATGAGTGTGTTGAATACTAAGAAAAGTTTGATGCTTGATAATTGTTTTGAGATATGGAGGTGATAATATCAAGTCGTGCTAGTTGAGTAGTTGTGAATTTGAGAAATGCTTGTGCTGAATTTTGCAAGTCCCGTAGCATGCACGTATGGTAAATGTTATGTAACAAATTTGAAACATGAGGTGTTATTTGATTGTCCTCCTTATGAGTGGCGATCGGGGACGAGCGATGGTCTTTTCCTATCAATCTATCCCCCTAGGAGCATGCGTGTAATGCTTTGGTTTTTGATGGCTTGTAGATTTTTGCAATAAGTATGTGAGTTCTTTATGACTAATGTTGAGTCCATGGATTACACGCACTCTCACCCTTCCATCATTGCTAGCCTCTTGATGCGTGCATTGCCCTTTCTCACATTGAGAGTTGGTGCAAACTTCGCCAAAGGCATCCAAACCCCGAGATATGATACGCTCTTTCACACATAAACCTCCTTATATCTTCCTCAAAACAGCCACCATACCTACCTATTATGGCATTTCCATAGCCATTCCGAGATATATTGCCATGCAATTTTCCACCATACCGTTCTTCATGACACATTCATCATTGTCATATTGCTTAGCATGATCATGTAGTTGGCATAGTATTTGTGGCAAAGCCAACGTTCATAATTCTTTCATACATGTCACTCTTGATTCATTGCATATTTCGGTACACCGCCGGAGGCATTCATATAGAGTCATACTTTGTTCTAGTATCGAGTTGTAATCATTGAGTTGTAAATAAATAGAAGTGTGATGATCATCATTTTCTAGAGCATTGTCCCAAGTGAGGAATAAAAAAAAGAAAAAAAAAGAGAAAGGCCATAAAAAAGAGAAGGCAAAAAAAAGAGAAAAAAAGAGAGAAGGGACAATGTTACTATCCTTTTCCACACTTGTGCTTCAAAGTAGCACCATGTTCTTCATATATCAAGTCTCATATATTGTGCTTCAAAGTAGCACCATGTTCTTCATATAGAGAGTCTCTTGTTTTGTCACTTTCATATACTAGTGGAAAATTTTCATTATAGAACTTGGCTTGTATATTCCAACAATGGGCCTCCTCAAGTGCCCTAGGTCTTAGTGAGCAAGCAAGTTGGATGCACACCCACTTAGTTTCTTTTGTTGAGCTTTCATACATTTACAACTCTAGTGCATCCGTTGCATGGCAATCGCTACTCCTTGCATTAACATCAATTGACGGGCATCTCCATAGCCCGTTGATTAGCCTCGTTGATGTAAGACCTTCTCCTTTTTTGTCTTCTCCACATAACCCCCATCATCATATTCTATTCCACCCATAGTGCTATGTCCATGACTCGCGCTTATATATTGCGTGAAAGTTTATAGGTTTGAGATTACTAAAGTATGAAACAATTGCTTGGCTTGTCATCAGGGTTGTGCATGATGAGAGCATTCTTGTGTGACGAAAATGGAGCATGACTAAACTATATGATTTTGTAGGGATGAACTTTCTTTGGCCATGTTATTTTGAGAAGACATAATTGCTTAGCTAGTATGCTTGAAGTATTATTATTTTTATGTCAATATGAACTTTTATCTTGAATCTTTTGGATCTGAATATTCATACCACAATTAAGAAGAGTTACATTGAAATTATGCCAAGTAGCACTCCGCATAAAAAATTCTCTTTTTATCATTTACCTACTCGAGGACGAGCAGGAATTAAGCTTAGATGCCCGACACGTCTCCAACGTATCTATAATTTTTGATTGCTCCATGCTATATTATCTACTGTTTTGGACCATATTGGGCTTTATTTTCCACTTTTATATTACTTTTGGGACTAACCTATTAACCGGAGGCCCAGCCCAGAATTGCTGTTTTTTGCCTATTTCAGTGTTTCGAAGAAACGGAATATCAAACAAAGTCCAAACGGAATGAGATCTTCTGGAACGTGATTTTCTCATCAGATAAGATCCAGGAGACTTGGACCCTCGGTCAAGAAAGGAGGGAGGCGGCCATGAGGGTGGAGGGCGCCCCCCTAGGGCGTGCCCCCTGCCTCGTGGGCCCCCTGAAGCTCCACCGACGCATTCTTCCTCCTATATATACCTACGCACTTCAACAGATCAGACACGGAGCCAAAACCTAATTCCACCGCCAAGAATCGCCTGTATCCACGAGATCCCATCTTGGGGCCTGTTCCGGAGCTCCGCCGAAAGGGGAATCCACCACGGAGGGCTTCTACATCATCATCATAGCCTCTCCGATGAAGTGTGAGTAGTTTACTTCAGACCTTCGGTTCCATAGTTAGTAGCTAGATGGCTTCTTCTCTCCTTTTGGATCTCAATACAATGTTCTCCCTCTCTCGTGGAGATCGATTCGCAGTAATCTTCTTTTGGCGGGGAGACTGTTGAGACCGATGAATTGTGGGTTTATGACCAAGATGATCTATGAGCAATATTTGAATCTTCTCTGAAACCTTGTCTGTATGATTGGTTATCTTTGCAAGTCTCTTCGAATTATCCGTTTGGTTTGGCCAACTAGATTGGTAGTTCTTGCAATGGGAGAAGTGCTTAGCTTTGGGTTCAATCTTGCGGCGTCCTTTCCCAGTGACAGTAGGGGAAGCAAGCACGTATTGTATTGTTGCCATCGAGGATAACAAGATGGGGTTTTTATCATATTGCATGAATTTATTCCTCTACAACATGTCATCTTGCTTAAGGTGTTATTCTGTTTTCATTAACTTAACACTCTAGATGCATGCTGGATAGCGGTCGATGAGTGGAGTAATAGTAGTAGATGCAAAGTGAGTCGGTCTACTTGTCTCGGACGTGATGCCTATATACATGATCATACCTAGATACTCTCATAACTATGCTCAATTCTGTCAATTGCTCAACAGTAATTCGTGCACCCACCGTAGAATACTTATGCTCATGAGAGAAGCCACTAGTGAAATCTATGGCCCCTGGGTCTATTCTCATCATATTAATCTTCCTATGCTTTATTATTGATTTGCTTTTTTACTTTTCCTTTTATTTTACTTTGCATCTTTATACCCAAAAAAATACCAAAAATATTATCTATCATCTCTATCAGATCTCACTCTTGTAAGTGACCGTGAAGGGATTGACAACCCCTATCCGCGTTGGTTGTGAGGAGTTATTTGCTTTGTGTAGGTACGAGGGACTTGCGCGTGGCCTCCTACTGGATTGATACCTTGGTTCTCAAAAACTGAGGGAAATACTTACGCTACTCTGCCGCATCATCCTCTCCTCTTCGGGGAAAACCAACGCAAGCTCAAGACGTAGCACTTAATTGACTGTGGAGTTCTCCAGACGCGTTTTCGGACCTGCCGAAGAGTGCCACCGATGCTGCGTAGTTCTTCCAAGCTGAGGAAGGATATGCGACACAGAAGATGTTCTGGTCACAATTCGCTGCACAAGAGCGTGCGGCGTTGCTAAACAACCAAATGGCGCAATGGGCCGAGCTTCACAAGATGTTCGAAGCTGCCATGAAGGACGTCATAGTTCGGCTATGGCCAGCCGGACCCATTCCGAACAGCTATTTCGGCTTGGTGCGGCGACTTGTCAATGCAGTGTCGCGAATCGATGCAGTCAAGCGGTCAGTGTGCATAGAAGGTGCACGGATGGCCTTCGTCCGCGTCAAGATGTACTGGGCGAAGATGAAGGCCACCGATGTTGCAGTTAAGGGCCCGCCTAGAGGTAAGGACCACTGCACGCCGGAGCGCTACTTAGACAACGTCCTAGAGGGCGCCCGATTGATAGAGGGTCAGTGCTCGAAAGACATTATGTTCGAATGAATGTACCTGAACTGTCTAGACATTTTTTTTATTATGTACCAAGGCCTTGCGATATATTTGTGCTATTATCTGAAAGTTCTATCCTCCTGTGCGGCCGTTTGTATTCCTGAGAGTTGTCCAGTCGTCGGCTTCAGCCCCCACATACATAATGCGGGGGTGTTCAGAATAGCACATGATCACACTTGACCCAACGTCTTGGTCCATAAAGGAGGCGTCAGTGCGGCAAACCAGGCAATCGGACTATAAGGCTTTACGACTCTCACTTAGCCATAGGAGTTTGACGATGTGTCTACGAAGTAGCCCCTGGTATGTACGCGGCTATCCGAATGCGGATGCGTTACATGTGTGACCGGAAAACAGTCCTTCGTGTAATACGGAAAAAATTGCTAAAGATTTTAATAAGTTGCCGAGTGGCTGACTAGCTCTCGCCGCATCATGACAATTAGTTTTCGGCTTTCTCTACTGAGGTGCTTCACCGGACGAACCAGAAACACAATCGCAGTAGTTCTCCCTTTAGTACCCTAGCCGATAAGACGGAACGTAAGGTAGCAAACACAGGAGCCGGGCATCCCAACTATTGACCAAAGACATGATTCAGAGCCGGTGCATATAATGCCAAGCTCGGGACGCCAAAGTGTGCTATAAAGCTGTTCGGGCTTTTGTTTGCCAACAAAAATGTCGCTGTATAGAGCCCCTGGCAATTTGTGCCAAGGTGTGTGCATGAGACAACTGAAGAGATGGAATACAGTCTATGAATAAAGGCGATGAGAATTATGTTCACTGGAATCTGGTTGACACGTCAAACGTAATCTTAGACATTGTACCATAATCACCGAGGCTATTTTACATGCCGGGGGTCTAAGACTAAGGGAAAAGCTCTGTACAGGTTCTTAAATAAAGTTTTGGTCTACAAAATCCTTTGGACCTCCTACCGTACGTCTGCGCCGCTTTCGCCTTAGTGAGAAAGATTCCTTGAGAGGAGGGGTCTTCGATTATTTGTATGAAACCGGGCTCGGATAGAGTAGGTTTTGATTCACCTATGGTAAAAGATAGGAAATAATTAAAGGAGAGGGGAAGGCCATATAGGGTCGAATAGGCATGTCCGTATTGTGCCTCCGCTGATACCCAAGGTTTTTTGAGTGCATAATTATGTACGCACGGTACGAATTTCGCGGACATACGTGGCGATCGACGTAGGCGAAACTGCTAATCCAGCTCTGGAATTGCCGGGATGCCAGCATGCAGAATTGACCGGCCTTGTGTAATAAAGTCCGGCGGCTTAATAGCCACTGAGGTGTGGGGCTTGACAGGGCCGCTTTGTACTTCGGCTGCGATGGCCGCGGTATGCTCCTCAGTACGGAGGGAGCATTCCATATTTCCATTGATTGTAATGACGCCACGTGGACCGGGCATCTTAAGCTTTAGATAGGCGTAGTGTGGGACCGCATTAAAACGGGCGAAAGCGGTTTGTCTGAGCAGTGCGTGATAGCCACTGCGGAAGGGGACAATATCGAAGATCAAGTCTTCGCTTCGGAAGTTGTCCGGCGAACCGAAGACGACTTCCAATGTGATTGAGCCTGTGCAGCGGGCCTCTACACTAGGTATTACTCCTTTGAAGGTAGTTTGAGTGGGCTTGATTCTTGAAGGATCAATGCCCATTTTATGGACGGGTCTTGATAAAGTAGATTGAGATCGCTGTCATTGGCCCATGAGGACTCGCATGAGATGGAATCCGTCGATGATTTGGTCGAGGACCAGAGCTGCTGAACCTCCATGACGGATACTGGTTGGGTGGTCCTTTCGGTCGAAGGTGATCGGACAAGCCGACCATGGGTTGAATTTTTGGGCGACCGGCTCTATGGCGTAGACGTCCCGTAACGCGCGCTTGCGCTCCCTCTTAGGGATATGTGTGACATATATCATATTTACTTTTTTTACCTCGGGGGGAAATTGCTTATGTCCCCCTATGTTTGGTTGACGAGGCTCTTCGTCGTCGTCGTCGCTGGGCGGTCCTTTCCCCTTGTGTTCGGCGTTGAGTTTGCTGGCCTGTTTAAAAACCCAACATTTTATGTTGGTATGATTGGCGGGTTTATCGGGGGTGCCATGAATCTGGCAAGGCCGATCAAGTATTCTGTCTAAACTGGATGGACCATCTCTGTTTGCCTTGAATGGCTTCTTCCATTGACCGGCTTTGGAGCCACTGAATCCGGCGTTGACCGCTGTGTCTTGGGTTCCTTCGTTATTGTTTCAACGCTTGTGCTTATTGCGCCGTGGCTTGCCATTGCCATCCCTGGCTTCGGAGGTGCCAGGGTCGCTGGTGCTATTGCTTCTACGAGCAAGCCAGCTATCCTCCCCCGTGCAAAAGCGGTTCATAAGTGTGGTAAGGGTTGCCACGGACTTCGGCTTTTCTTGGCCGAGCTGTCGGGCGAGCCACTCATCTCAGACGCTATGTTTGAAAGCCGCGAGGGCTTCAGCGTCCAGACAATCCACAATCTTGTTCTTTTTAATTAAGAACCTGGTCCAGAGCTGCCGGGCTGATTCTCCGGGTTGCTGGATTATGTGACTAAGATCATCGGCGTCTGGGGGCCGAACATAGGTACCTTGGAAGTTGTCTCTCAATGCGTCCTCCAAGTCTTCCCAGCTACCAATAGAGTTTTCTCGTAGGCTGTTCAGCCAGTGCCGTGCTGGCCCCTTGAGCTTTAGGGGGAGGTATTTGATGGCATGTAGATCATCACCGCGTGCCATGTGAATGTGCTGAATAAAATCTTCAATCCATACCGCGGGATCTGTTGTGCCATCGTATGATTCAGTGGTTTAAACCCTTCTGGGAACTGGTGCTCCATTACCTCATCAGGGAAGCATAGGGGGTGTGCGGCACCTCTGTATCGGGCCACGTCACGGCGCAGTTTGGAGGATGTCCGTATGCGGTTTTCAGCCCAGGTGAGGTTGTGGTTCTTGCGCCAGGCTTGATAGCCGTCTTATCGCGCTGGGGCACGCCCCCGTGATCCGTAGATTGATCTAGTCTGACCGGCTCTATTTTTCAGGTCCTGTCGTAGGTCATATGTGTATCCCCGAGCTATTGTTTCTCTGCCTTTACGGCAAGGTGGTGCGGGCTGGTGTTCGGCTTGAGTTGTCGTTCTATCCCGGCCACGTGGTGGTCGGTCAGGTTCGTCAGCCGCGTTACGCGCTGGTGGTATGGGCTCCAACGCCTCATCGTCGAATTAGGGTAGCAGCTTGCTCTTCGGGTAACTCTTGGTTGGGCGTTCGAGGCCGTATTCTTCAGCTGCCAGGACATTAGTCCATCTGTCGTTGAGCAAATCTTTATCAGCTTGAAGCTGCTGCTGCTTCTTCTTTTTTAGGCTTCTTGAAGTGGCTATTAGCCGGCGCTTAAAGCATTCTTGTTCAAGGGGTTCCTCTGGAACAATGAAATCTTAGTCGCCGAGGCTCACGTCGTCCTCGGGGAGTGGTAGATAGTTGCTATCCTCAGAGTCCTTGTTCCCTGCTAGCTCATCAGGACGATCGTATCTCGGGCAAGTAACATACCGACGGACAAATGGAATTACGTATGTTGTCATAACGGTTCGACCGGTAAAGATCTTCGTATAATATGTAGGAGCCATTATGGGCATCCAGGTTCCGCTATTGGTTATTGACCGGAGAGGTGTCTCGTTTATGTCTACATAGTTCTCGAACCCATAGGGTCCACACGCTTAAGGTTCGTTGACGATATAGTATTATGTGAGTTATGTGATTTGGTGACCGAATGTTGTTTGGAGTCCCAGATGAGATCACGGACAACGAGGAGTCTCGAAATGGTCGAGAGGTAAGATTGATATATAGGACGATGGTATTCGGACACGAAGTGTTTCGGAGGGTACCGGGTACTTATCGGGTCACCGGAAAGGAGTTTCGGGCACCCTCCACAAAGATATGGGCCTTATGGGCCAAGTGAGGGAACACACCAGCCCACAAGGGGCTGGTGCGCCCCTATAGTGGCCGGCCCTATGAGGAGGAGAAGGAAAGAGGGGAGGGGAAGGAAAGTGTGGAGTAGGACTCCCCCTTCCTTCCCTCTCCCCCCTCTTTCTTTCCACCTTGTTGATACAAGGAAAGGGGGGCGCAGGGCAAGGCAGGGGCCCTAGGGGTCGGCGGCCAGCCCTAGGGCGCGTCTCGCTGCCTCCCCTCCCCTCCCACCTATATATATGTGGGGAGGGGGCGCCACACAGGGACACAACATTGTCTCAGCCGTGCGCGGCGCCCCAGTCCACCATTTACTTCCTCGGTCATATTTTCATAGTGCTTAGGTGAAGCCCTGCGGAGATCATATCACCATCACCGTCACCACGCCGTCATGCTGTCGAAACTGATCTACTACCTCGCCGTTTTGCTGGATCAAGAAGGCGTGGGGACGCCCCCAGCTGAACGTGTGCGTAACGCGGAGGTGCCGTATGCTCGGTACTAGATCGGTTGGAGCGCCAAGAAAGTTCGACTACATCAATCTGCGTTGTGAAACGCTCACACGGTCTCACGAGGGTACGTGACATACTCTCCCTCGTTGTTATGCATCTCCATGGTTAGATCATTGCATGTGCGTAGAATTTTTTTGTTTTCCATGCAACGTTTCCCAACAGTTTTTGGACGCTTTTGGAATTTTATGAAAAGAATGTCAAGAAAGGGTGATGAAATCACGTCAATCAACATGATAAATGATTACCATAAAAGAAAAAAGTGTTTGGAGAAGTTGGGGGCTGCACAGGGCAGCTGGAGCGCTCGACTGCCTTTGGTGCAAGCGCAAACGCTCATACGACTGGTCGTACCACCAGCCGCTGATGCCTCCTGGTCGACTACTTCTCCCTCGTACGTGCAATCGGATCTGAGATCATACACACACAGACTCCAAAAACTAATCCAGAACACAGAACCCTAGCCTCCTGAAGGCATCAGGAGTGGGAATTGGCACGGAGGAGATTGTCATCTCCACCACCTCGTGCAAGGGGATGTCGGCATCAATCATCTTCACCGTCATCTATCTCCATCTCGTTGTAATACTGAACCCCTCATGGGTCATTACATGTATTATTCGTTTGTTCAGTTCATGTTTACCACAACTATTCATATGATGTTTGTTGTCTCCATGTGCGAGTAGACCTCCTAATTCTCGGGGACATGAATGAACCTTGGTATGAATAGGAGCTGAAACTTTAATAAGGATATGAAACTCTCTGTTGAATATTGTGTTTAATAGCCTTTATGAATGTTGTGAAGGGGCCCCGCACAACATTTTTGCCGCAATGCCATGAAGCATGTTACCGTCATTGTAAAGGTTAAAATATCAAGGTAATTTGAGGTGATAGTAAAAGCCTCAATTTCACGCCCTTACAATTGATAAAGAACTCAGAGGCCGCATCCATGGTGAAACTCTTAATTACCGCAGTGAGAACCAAAGCGAGAAACTATGGTAGTGTCGTGTGTGGTATGAAATCTACCTCGAGTAGAACGTACTTTCTACTCGGATCTACCAAATCACAAACATTAAGAGTGGCTCAAGTATACAACTTAGAACTATGCTACAACATATATTCCCTTCATTCCATAATGTAGTGCCTATAGATTTTTATGAAAGTCAAACTTTGCCAACTTTGACCAAGTGTATAGAGAAAACTGTCTATATCTATAATATGAAACATGTATATTCTGAAAATATAACTCACGATGTATCCAATGTTGTGCATTTGGTATTCTAGATGTACCTACTTTTCTCTATAAACATGGTCAAAGTTTGTAATGTTTGACTTTTATAAAAATCTATAGAAAAATCTATAGGCACTACATTATGGATCGGAGGGAGTATCAGGTTAGACACATACCAATGGGAATTCCGCCCCTCTGGAATGCTTTTATCCTCTGTCAGTTTCGACGCTATACTCGTTAGTCGTTCCGTTGCGCTCACTTGTGGCTTGGCCCACCCACGATAGCGCGCGTATGCGGTCCTGCTTTTGTTGCCACTGCCAGCCCTGCATCATGCATGGATTCTGCATGGTCTCCAGGGGGCTATTTAGCAGCGAGTAGAAGGAGCTGCATTCGCAACACACGGCGAGAGTGTAAGCAGATCCACCGCAACGTTAGCTGCTCGTGATCGATCGATTTGAAGCAACAAGTGTAAGATGAACCAGAGCGCCGTGGGTTCCCTGGTGCCGCGGCAGGCGCCGGGCAGCTACGGCCTGCCGTTCGTCTCGGCCATCCGCGACCGCCTCGACTTCTACTACTTCCAGGGCGAGGCCAAGTACTTCGAGTCCCGCGTCGAGAAACACGGCTCCACCGTCCTGCGCATCAACGTCCCGCCGGGCCCTTTCATGGCGCGCGACCCGCGCGTGGTCGCCGTGCTGGACGCCAAGAGCTTCCCCGTGCTCTTCGACGTCGACAAGGTCGAGAAGAAGAACCTCTTTACCGGCACCTACATGCCCTCCACCTCCCTCACCGGCGGCTTCCGCGTCTGCTCCTACCTCGACCCCTCCGAGCCCACCCACACCAAGGTCAAGCAGCTGCTCTTCTCCCTCCTCGCCTCGCGCAAGGACGCCGTCATCCCGGCTTTCCGCTCCCACTTCTCCTCGCTCCTCGCCACCGTCGAGTCGCAGCTCGTTCTCGCCGGCAAGTCCAACTTCAACACGCTCAACGACTTCACCTCCTTCGAGTTCATCGCCGACGCCTACTTCGGCGTGCTCCCCTCCGCCTCAGACCTCGGCACCACCGGCCCCACCAAGGCCGCCAAGTGGCTCATATTCCAGCTCCACCCGCTCGTCACGTTCGGCCTCCCTTTGATCCTCGAGGAGCCGCTACTCCACACCGTGCTTCTCCCGCCCATCTTCGTCAGCGGCGACTACAAGGCGCTCTACAAGTACTTCTACGCCGCCGCGACCAAGGCGCTCGACATGGCCGAGAGCCTCGGGCTGAACCGGGACGAGGCATGCCACAACCTGCTGTTCGCCACCGTGTTCAACAGCTACGGCGGCCTCAAGGTGATGCTCCCGGGGATCCTCGGGCGCATCGCCGAAGCCGGAGAGAAGTTCCACCAGAGGCTGGCCGCGGAGGTACGCACCGCCGTGGCGGACGCCGGCGGCAAGGTGACGATAGAGGTGCTGGAGAAGATGGAGCTGACCAAGTCGGCGGTGTGGGAGGCGCTGCGTCTGGAGCCGCCCGTCAAGTTCCAGTACGGCCGCGCCAAGGCCGACATGAACATCGAGAGCCACGACGCGGTGTTCGCCGTGAAGAAGGGAGAGATGCTGTTCGGTTACCAGCCATGCGCCACCAAGGACCCCCGCGTGTTCGGCTCCACTGCGAGGGAGTTCGTCGGCGACCGGTTTGTCGGGGAGGGAATCAAGCTGCTGCATTACGTGTACTGGTCCAACGGGAGGAGACCGAGAGCCCCAGCGTGGACAACAAGCAGTGCCCCGGCAAGAACCTGGTCGTGCTCGTCGGCAGGCTCCTGGTCGCCGAGATGTTCCTCCGGTACGACACCTTTACCGCCGACGTCGGCGTCGACCTGCTCGGCCCCAAGGTTGAATTCACCGGTGTCACCAAAGCCACGTTCGGTCCTGGGGCTGTTTAAAACCTGCACCGGCCATCTGTGAGACTGTGACAAACGGATCAACTCGTACGAACGCCAGCCATAGCATGCATAGACTGTGACAAGGTTGAATTTACCAGTATGAAGTATGTCAGTCATGCATGCATCTTGTTCGGTTGCTTCGCGTGCATGTTTTCCTTTTCGCACTCTTGCCCGCGTAATAAAATGGACCCCTGTCATAAGATTGGGAGCACCTATTTATTAATGGGACAGTCTTTCCTCAGTCAACTAATGGTCAAGTTTCGGTTGATACTATATTCACAAGATTTTACATTGAGATTCACACAATATTTTTAAATTTTCTTTTCTTTCTACATGATATGTCACTTGGCTGAGACTTGATTAAATCTCGATCGGTACTCCAAATGCACACCCGTAATGGGAACACTAAAAATCTGACATCGGATATTTAGGCATGGCAAATCTGACTTTTTCATGGCAATTTATATTACCATGATAATGTCAAATTTAGTTCGTAAGCACAACAGTTTTCTGACAGAAAAATGAATTGAGACGGATTTGCCTTGCTCGCCAATTAAAGTTGTCATCCTCGGAGAACACAATTTACTATGAAAAACGTTCGATTTGCCATGGTAAAAAATCTGACGTCAGATTTGTAGTGGAGTCCTTTATTAGTTACCTATATTCTCACACAAATCAGCTGATCTTTTGAGCCATCCGACTGAAATCAAATCGCTGAATCAAACCCTGGCGTAGCTCCCAAGGCAGCTACGGCGGAAACCTACCCGCCACCGCCCACTCTTCCGTAGGGGCCGCCTACAGATATATGGTGCCCTAGGGCAAGACAACAATGGGCCCGTATTGACTGAAAGGCTCAAACTATTTTCTATTCCAAAAGGAAAGTAAATATCTAGTACATAGCATCAATGATGATCTTTGGACTTCAAAACTGACACTACATCCTATTTATCGATCAAGTGAACTAAACCATGATAGTAATGAAACACTGTAGTTCGGCAAAAGCTCACTTCCCTAAATTTTAATAATGGAGACTTCATTTTGTTCAGCAGAACGAATAACCCTGTCAGAACTAGTTTCTACTTAAAACTTTTGTATTACCATCACATAAAAATTTAGCACATATTTTTTATTTCGGTCACCCCCCGGTCCCCGTGCACGCTCCCATGAAAGCCCCGAGGAACCTTTCAGCGCCGCCTTGACCTCCGCCCGCCTCCCACTCCCTCGCCGCCAAGGGACGCCGCCGCGGGATTCTTCCTCCTCTTGAGGCACCAGCGGCGCGGGGCGCCAGATCTGGCGAGAGGCCCTCACGCCCGGCATGGTTCGGCGTCTTGCGTGGCGGGGTGGCTCTGGCGAAGGCACGGCGCGTGCGTGGCTCTCGTCTGGGCGGAGTGGCGTGGCCTTGCTCCGGATGGCACGGGGCGTGCCGGCGGCGTCTGGGTTCGGCGGTGCCCTGCTTCGGGCGGCGTGGCGCGGCCCTGCTCGGCTTGGTGCGGCCTCGTCCGGCTGTGGCACCGTGGTGGCTCCTTGGTCGGCGTTGGGTCGGCTGGCAGCCTTCCTTTGCGCGGATCTGTGGCTCTCGGGCCAGATCTGGCGCGTCGGATGGCTCCCGGTCGGGTGCTGCGGGAGGCTGGTTCACGGCGGGATGCTCGACGGCGGTCCCCTGGATCTGCACGAGGGGTGCAGCGGGTGAGTGGATGTGGGTGGTGCGCTGATTTCATCGGAGGCGGCAGCGCATGCGCAGCCATGGAGGCGGCGGCGCTGCGAGGCTCGGCTAGGCAGGGTCTGGCGAGCAGCGGGCGCCCGACCACCTACGCGTGAGGTGCCGGCGGTGATGCCTCGGTGAAGTTGGCGTCGAAGTGTGGATGACGGTGCGTGTCAGGTCCATTTGTGTGGAAGTCCCTAGGTGCGGGTGAAGGCCATCGCGACGGATCTGGTCCCCACATCGATCAGTGGTTGCTGCGGTTCCTGGTGTGCTGAAGGTGGTGGCTTGAGGCGTGCTTCCTCGGCAGTGATGTGTGGCTCCGACTACAAGTGGCTGCGGTGTTGGCGGTGTGAGGCATCTTTCGGGGCTGGCCGGAAGCTTGGTGGCGTGGAAATGTGCAATGCTACGGATGAAAATTCTGTTCGGCCTTGGTCGGACCGGCGTCGATGGCACCCGTGGGTGTCATTCCCCTTCCTGGAGGCGTCGCCGAGTGTAGCGCCATTGTTCACGGTGCCTTGTATCGGCAACCATCTCTGGGGCGAAAGCCTTGATCGGTAGGATCGGCATGATGGCGGCGTCTTTCTGACGTTGTTTCTCTATTGAGAGCTTCGTGCTTGGAGATAAGAGGCCCTATGTTGCGCTCCTCCGGCATGCACCGCTGCCCGAATCGTTCTTCTCTGGCGCTATGTACGGTCGTCGCTGGCTCTTCCTGGGAAGCTGGAGTTGCTGTTCTTCGATGATCACCGGCGTCGGTCGAGACGCGGCGAGGATATCGGTCTTGGGTAGGCTCTTGTTTGTCGTAGTGTGTAGTCGTGTGTGGTTTCCTTCTTGTGTCGGGTGTGGAGTTGTGCTATGCTCGCTGTTTGCAGCGAGAGGTAGATGTGGTTGTATGGCTGTATTTCTCTCCTTCTATAAAGCTAAGGTACGCAATTTGCATACCCTCGAAAAATAAAAATTTAGCACATGTACATACATTTGTTTCTGGACCCTTTTTGGGATTTCACCAGTTCATTTTTTTGAAAGGGGTTCCCCCGCCCCATTTTATTAAACCAGGCAAGAAAAACACACGATTGTTCACATTGCTCAGGCTGAACCAAAGTAGCTAAGCCAGAAGGTTTTTAAAATTTCAACATGGTGAGCAAAGTAAAACTACCAACATAACTAACTATTACATATCATCAGCTTTTTCAGCTGGAATGCGCCCTCAGGAAGAAGCTTTGCTTGTCAATTTCATTGCACACCCCACCCTTTACTTCCAGGTGATCCTCGGAAGCTCTCCTCTTCGACGATCTAGAAGCAGCAAGACTGACTGAGCATCCACGCATAGGATCTTCCGTTGGTGAAGCATTGCGCTTATTTTTCCCAGAAGAACTTGAGTATCTTTCCACACTGCACCCTCGAAACAAACATCATTTCACAATGTCCATAAGCTCCAAATGTAAACAATACAAGACATACCAACCACAGATTCTTAAGTATCATGCACCACATGGCAGACAAATCAGACATGTTGTGGGGGGAATTAAACTGAAAAACTTATACAGTAGCTCTCCAAACTTCTTGCGCAACAAGGCAATCAAAAAACAAGTGTTGAACAGATTCAACTTCGTCACAGAAAAGGCAGGTCAATCATCTAGATGTTGCCTTTTAACCAAATTGTCTGTTGTTGGAATCTTATTATGGAAAGCGAACCTTGATCTTACAAATTTTTTTCCAAATAGGAGCAAAAACCCCTCCCCAATTAATTATGTTGTAAAAAGAGCTTACCGAATAAACACCAAACCACTACTAGGGAAAACCCTAGCACTAGCGCGGGTATTTTGCCTATCAGTAGCGCTGGACGATGCGCTACTGATAAGGCGCTACAGCTAACGTGTAGCAGTAGCGCCTGTCATCCCACGCTACTGCTATACATGGCTAGCAGTAGCGCGCTTTAGTGCAGAGCGCTACTGCTAATATCTGCAGCGCTTTTTAGCAGGAAGCGCTACTGGTAAGGGAGCGCTACTGCTAACTTTGTTCCCCTCGCTACTGCTAGTTTTATTAGTTTCTGTATTTTTTCTGCATATTTGTTTTGTATTTGAATAGACTTTATACAATAATCTTTAGCAAATCATACACATACAACTGTAATCATAGCATATACATACAGATAGTCTCATCAAATCATGTCATCATCATAATCATCATCCAACACAAAGTGGTCTCTCGTCATCATCTCGAAAATAGCGATACAAGTCTTGATTACTTGCAACTATATCGTCATCCATCTAAACAATGATATACGCGAGAAGAGCTATCACTTTGAGTGAGAGCGGAACTATGCAGTACGTGAGTTCGTATCCCTCTCTCGCATTAGCGTGAACCTAAACTAACTACTCCCTGTCGCTCGGAAACCGGAAACCGGTACACTTGGGCCCGACACACCGGCCACTCGTCGTATACTCCTGGCGTAGCACTTCTTCGCCATCGATGATCTATGCACCTGCATCGTCACATGAGTCGATGATATGCAACATATATAGTTTAGCGACAGAAAGAGACAAACTTGGCAAAAACAGAAGCAACATATCATAAGCATAAATAACAAAGTTCATCGTACCCAAAATGCCCTAACTAGAGTGATCTTCGCTAGTCGAGGAGGACGGTTTAATTACATCACAAATAAAGTTTCGTAGTGCATAACTCAAAGTTTCTTCATACAGAAAGTGTGGACTAAACGGACACATTGTCATATATCGACAATCATTCCAACATGTCGTGCCATCCATCCGAGTTAGGGAGATAGTCCCCGAGCTTAGTGAAAGGCTTCAGGTCGAGACGCTGAGCGGCTACGCGTGTTCGGACGTCTTCCCGTGACATTTGTCCTTCTTCGTAGAACATCCCTGTTTTTTCGACGACCTCCTTCATGATGATTTGGGCAAGTTCGCGCTGGATGTGATAGAACTCAGCTCAAAGTCGATGATCCTTGATATCTCCTAACCTCTTTGCCCATTGCAAAATATGGGCATCGCCGGATCTAGGTGACATGCGAAGGTTCTGGTGATCCCATCTGTACTCCAGCATGTGGTGTAGGACATAGAATCCATCATTAAGAGAATCACTCGGTTGCTGGATGCAGCAGAAGTCGGTCTTATGGCTGAAGGCGGGCCTGCCGTCCCTTTTCTTCTTGTCCTTGACCTCTCCACCCCGTTCTATGTAGTAAAACATAGCACTGTCGAGAACAGACTTGATGTGAGTGTAATCCTTTTTGTTAATGTTCTTCGACGAGTCCAAGTAAAGAGCGTGTGAGTATCGAGGGCAGAGGATGATGAGGACGGCGCGCCCGCTGCTGCGCAAAATAAGTACACCTCAAAGTAATTAGCCTCCACCGTGCAAATAAATGATTGAAATCGAAGGAAGGATATCCGCGCGGATGACTTACAGGGGATGACAAGGTACGAGAATCGCCTCCTTATCCTTATTGGCGAGCATGAAACTGGCGATGTAGTCCCTCGCGTATTCACGGTGCTCTGCGCAGACTCCCAAGAAGCCCTCGTGAATGAAGTACGGGTCAGCGACACAGATATAAGGTATCTACTCAACCCCGATGAGGTAGTTCATGTGCAAGGCATAAAGGCGGACAAACATAAAATCCAGCTTCTTCTCATGAAACATGTCGAAGATGTAATCGAATCGAAGGAAGAACTTGTCTGTGGCGCATGCGTGGACGTACGAACTTTGCCGCGGCTCGTTAACCACGTAGAGTGGGTATCCTGGATTTTTCGAGACGATGAGGCCTTTCTCTATCCGCGGCACATCGTCATGCAGTCTCCTTAGATCACCGAATCTGGCCCCTAGCGCTGCTTTAGGTAGGATTGGTTCACCGGGGATCATTTTGCTGCACCGGGGATATCTATACGGTCTTGAACCCGAGGTTGCTGAGGCGTTTGGATCATAGAAGCAGCTTTGTTGCCTTTCCTCGGTCTCTTCCTAGACTTCTTTGCTACCGGAAGGTTGTCCATAATACGTTCAGACTCCGGAGGCAGCAATTCAGGCACCGACTCATGACGCTCATCCTCATCTAAGTAGGCGCCAGTATTGACATACTGTTGAGTGTCATCCTCATCCTCATCCTCATCTATGGCGACGTCACCAGCGACGAATGGAGCCTCTTCCTCACCCTCCGCTTATCACCCAAAGACGACAGTCGACGCTAATTGGGTAGGTGAGGTGTTGATGTTCATACCTAACTGCGTGCTCGTGGGTGTGCTCCCGGCCGCCTCCAGACGAAGCAGACTCTTTGGCGACAACAGGACCCACCCATTGCAACAGTCACCAAGCCGCCGCGGGGTCTTGTCGTCATCCCCCACTAGTACCAGAGGAGTCAAATTCTCGTGACCCGGTTTGATATTGGTCACGGAAACCTTGAAGACGTCCGGGGGGATCGATCGGCTGTGGAACAATGGTTCCTTCGGCTCCATTATCATCGCCTTCCCCACGTCCACCTTCTGGTCGCCGATGGTGTACAATATGGTGCACGGGGTTTCATCGGCCTGCAAAGAAAAGTCTGCGACGTGAGGCATCCGAAAGGCAACAAAAACGGGAGATTGTACATTTATTGAAGGGGGCCGGTGTGACAGATACTGTGAGGGTGTCGAGCTTAGCCAAAGATGAAGCACCGCCGAGCACGTCCGGTGCCGGAGCCGGTGCCGGAGCAGGTGCGGGAGCAGATGCATCTGCAGGTGCTGGTGCAACGCTAGTCGAGCTGCTTCCGAATAAGTCAGCAAGGGGAAAGTCCGCTGCTTTTTTTTCTGGATTTTGCCTGCTCCAATTGAAAACGGCCGGAACCAAGGTAGTAGACATATCTACAAGCACCTGTTTTGCGGCAGCTACCACTGTTGCGACTGTCTCAGATGATTTCTTCTCAACCGCAATCTCAACCTCCTTGTTGATGTTTTCTTCAGTTAACCTCCGTCTTTCCTTTCTCTCCTTCGTGGTCTCACGGTAGTACTTCTTCCACGTGGCGCCGTCTCCGACACCGTGCACGTGTCCATACGACGGCCGAGTCTCCACCGGGAGTCCTTTCAGTATGTTCAACGCCCGGTTGAATGGAGTGTCCCACTTGAGCCTCGGCAACGCCTCAGACGGCAAGTCGCTTTCGGCCGCAATCCTGTGTTGCTCTCTCTGCAAAAGGCACAAGGATTGTTTACAAATATGACTAACGTGCAGTCGAATTGATCAGAAACTAAAATTACCAGCAGTCTCATGAACTCCGTCGTGACCGCGTTCGTCTCGAAAACCTTCTTCACTGGGTCCCAACGGTGCCGGGCCCTGAGGACGACACGCTCCTGCGGGACGGTGAACTCCACCAAGAGGTCTGGGATGCCCAGACTCGCGGCTTCCGCTTCCTCCTTGGCCCATATGGACCTCTTCCCGCCGTAACCACGGCTTCCAAGGTGGTGGCACCCAATGTTCCTCTGTTGAAGCCCCTTCATGTACTTCGACTTTTTTGGCAGCTTCGGCCTCGCAAGCCGTCTTGAATATTTGAAAGTGCTCTGCCGTGATTGTCGGATTATCCATTACAATCTCGGAGTAGGGTTCCTTTTTGTTGACGATCCGATATTTCACCCTTGATTTCCAGGCGGCCAACGCATCGCTAAACTTGGTCATGGCATGTTTGTTTATCTTCTTCATTGTCGGGTCCTTATCTGGATCTTTATAATCCTTTTCATTCCAGCCCGGGGACAAGAATATCTGGTGTAGCTTCTTTAGGAGGGACGGCCCCATATTATCTATCTTCTTTAGTTTCTCATCATTGATGGTGGCGGTTGTCCGTATGATGCAGCCTATTTGATTGCTGTAGCACGCGCGCGCTTCCTCGGTCGCGTTTGGCTCAAAATTGCCGTCGTCCACCTCCGTGACCACCAGTCTAGTAGTCCTGAGCTTGTTAGGAAGCCGTTGCTTCTTTGCTTTCGGTTATATACCGGCTCCGCTAGTCTCGGTGCCGGTCTCAGTATCAGCGCCGGTCACGATGCCGGTCTCAGTCTCAACGCCGGTCTCGATGTCGGCCTCAATCTCCGATGTGACAGGTGGACCCAGCAACATCAACTCTTGATCGTCGGCTTCCCTCAAAAATTCTTCTGCCGCCAGGTAGACGTTGTCGCAGTCACAGAACCCTATCCTTCATTGTTGCTAGTCATGTTTCCTACGGTTAAATCTAGTCAATTAATTCTAGACCTAATAAAATGAATAATGGCATAAAAAAGGCCTATGCTTTAGGAATGTTGACTCCTTCCCGGTGCGGCAAATCCTGGGCACTCGATATGTCCTAGTTTGTAGCACAAGTCATGCCGAAATTCACGGAAAATTTCGGCATGACTTTTGCTAAAAAGTGGATAAACCGAGAACCTGAAATTTGCCGAAACAGAAATGAATCAATATTCCGGCAAAACATAGGCTACTCGGCTTCATTCCCTGGAAACAGTGTTCAAATATCCATCTTCGACACCGCAACACATGTCCAAATATGCACAAGCAACCACATGTCCAAATATACATGTCCAAATTTGAATTCAAAAACTAAGTGCAGAAGAAAATTCATTTAACTACTAATAGAACAAAATTCAGTTAACTTTAGTGCTCTATAATGATGAAAGTAAAAAAATTCAGTTAACTACTAATTTCATTCATTTAGGTTATTCATTTAACTTCACCTAATTAACCTACTGTACCACTACTACTAGCAGCACTACTAACCTAATAAACCTAGCAAAACCCTACTGCCCTAACTAAAAAACATCTAATAAATATCTACTAGTACCACTACTGCCCTAACCTAATTAACATCTACTAGTATCACTATATACAACAAGCAGCACTGCTACAACATTTTCTTCATTTTTTTCTTTAAAAACAACATCTCTGAAAACAAAACCCTAATGAAACCCTACTGCCCTAACTAACTTTTGCTGTAAACCAAATTTTTTGCTCTAAACTAATTTTTGCTCTAATATCTACTACTTAACATCTTTTGCTCTAAACTAAATTTTTTGCTATAAACTAACTTTTGCTCTACTAATTTTTGCTCTAAGATGCAGAGAGAGAGGAGTGGCGGGGGAGGGGTGGGGGGCTTACAGAGAGGGGAGAGACGATGGCGGGAGGTGCTCACGACGGAGGCAGGGGCGGGAGGGCGGGCTCGGGCACGGGCAGCGGCGGTCCCGGGCGGGCTCGAGGCGGTGAGGTCGAGGGTCAAGCGGTGAGGTAGAGGCGGCGACGGTGAGGTCGAGGGCGGCCTCGGCGGCGGCGGTGGTGAGGGTGGCCTCAGGCGGCCGGTGAGGATGAGGGCGGCCTCGGGGAAGATTTGTGAGGTTACAGGCCCACGCCCGTGAGAGCGCAAGGCGATGTGGGCGACGAATTGGGAGACGGCGGTGAAGTGGAGCGAGGGATTTGGCGGAGAAGTGGTGGCTGGGGGGGGGGGAGGGAAACCGCTGGTTAAGTGAAAGATAACGGTAGCGCGTTTCTGAAAACACGCTATAGCTAAGTTAGCTGCAACACGTCTTCAGAAACGCGCTACTGCTATGCCTTTCTCCTTTTTTCCTTTTTCATTTATTTTTCTTTACATTCTATTTTTTTTCCTTTCTCCTTTTTCTATTTCTTTCATTTTCATTTACTTTTCTACTTGTTTTTCATTTTATTTTATTTTCGTTAGCAGTAGCGCCTTACACATAAACACGCTGCTACAACAATATTAGCGGCAGCGCTGTTTTTGAAAGAGCGCTACTACTATGTGTAGCCTATCAGCTTAGTGGTGGGAATTTTTGTAGTACCGCTTTTACAACGGGACGCGCTACTGCTATATATGTATCTGCAGCGCGGTTATTCCGCGTGCGCTACTGCTGTGTAGCAGTAGCGCGCTTTTTTAACAAGCGCTACTGCTAAAGTTCTGTGTATAAGGTTTTCCCTAGTAGTGAACTGTTCAAGGGTCCAAGGTTTATCAACAGTTTAATTAGGAATTTTTTTTGTAAGACAACCAAAAGATCATGCCATTTATCCAGGTAATTAGCATCCACACATCTCCCAAATATCAACCTAAGAATTTGGTCATCCCACACTTTGGCAACATTATAGTTTTTTTGTTCTACCAGTTCATCTATCTGCTTTTTTCTCTTCCTTTTATTACTACGAGATAAATACTTTCTAGAGAACATGTCACTGAACAAGAACAAACAACATAAAATGATTAGTACAGGAAACAAAAGCACCTGGATAAGGATTGACCTGGATGTGGGTTGCCAGATCTGTAGTTTGCGGTACTCAGCACGAATGAGAAGACGATAACAGAACTGAATAATTCCCCCTTCTCCCGTTCTTATAATCTCCTGGCTCCAGAGGGCTCTCTCACACTTAGATCCAGTGAAGAGCAGAAGACCTGTGTAGGTACATGTGGACTCGTCAGAGCCGAAGGGCATATCTATTTAACTAAGGAGGAAGGGGATTAGGGGAAGGAAGAAAAGAAGAACACGCATCGTCTCCAAGCTTCCAATGTCTGGTTGATGGGGAACAAGCAGGAAGTTGAGAAAGTAAGGAGAGCCAATTGGGGAACCAAAATTTGCCTTTAGTCTCCATTAATGGGCGACGATGATCTTAGAATCGGAGACACACTGGAGCGACGATGTTGTTATGTGAGTTTAGGATTTGGTAAAGTGGAGTCATCAAGGAACATGATGGAGGAGAACGATTGAAGATGGGTCTAGTGTGAACAGAACTAAGGATCAATCCCTTCGTGATGTCTGTGTGGTGGGTTTCGCCTTCATGACTGAATGAGCACTCTTTTTTCCTCGCGACATTTCCCAGGTTCAGTAAAAAAATACTACCTACATTTAGGCCCCTGCGTTCGTTTTCCGGCTTATGGGCCATGCCTGCTTTTCTTTCCCCTCTTCCGTTGTCGGCACCCGTCGCTGGGCAAAATGCTCGCTGGTGAGCGACGGAGGTGAGCCATGGTTCCTTCGTGCATGGTTTCTCTCGCCATTAGTTTCATGGGGGTGTGTGTGCGGTGTCCACGACATGTTGCGACGCTCTCGGGAAGCTCCAGAGAGATGCATCGTCTTCATCGAGTTTTGTTTCGACTGTTGGCATCTTCGGCGTCCTTCGACTATAACGCCTACCTGCTGGGGGTGGGAGTTAGGCGAGGTCGTCCTTTATTGCAGTCGCGAGAAGGGGTTGCGACGGGCTGGCCTACACCCGACAAGGGAGGTGGCTTCGGGCGACGATGAGATGGGGCGGACTTGGGTCTAGCGTCGTGTTGCCTTGGTGGCATTGTACGCGGTCAGATCTGCTGGGTTCGCCTCAGATCTTATGGGTGGCTCCCACCTCCTATCTCGATGGCAGGTTGGCACCCCTAGGCCTTTGTGTGCAGTCATCGTGGTGATGAGCATTGTGGTTCCTTAGTGTCGCACATGCTTGCTGGTGTGGTGTCGAGCGGTGCCTCTTCTATCGTGCGTGCTTCCCAGAAAGTTATTAGCTAACATGGTGTCGGGAAGCATGATTGGTCACCTCTTCTTCACTCTATCGTCTTACTGCAATTGCGCCGGTTTGCAGTTCCTCAGCTAGTAGACGGTCCCGATGGACTGACTTCGGCCAGTACACGACAAAGTCATGTTACCTGACCCTCTTTCAGGGATCGACCACCGACCCTTTCCAGCTTCCAACTTTGAAGACATGGATGCCTCTACGCGTCGAGGTTTTCACTTGGCTGGCTTTGCAGGGTAGACGCTAGAAAGTGGACCACCTCACCCGTCCTCGCCTCCCCCATGACGAATATTGCACTCTTTGCGAACAGGTTCCCGAGTACCTACAACACATGCTAGCCAGTTGTTCCTTCTTCTTGCAAGTGTAGCATGAGGTGCTCTTTTGGTGCCGATATACGGCTACACTGCCATTCCCATCGGCATCTTTTTGTCGACTGCTGGGCTGCCTCCTTCTTTTCCTCCCCATCCGCGCTTCGCAACGGTCAATCCTCCGTCATCATGCTCTCTGGAGACACCGGAATGGACGCATCTTCGATGTGAAGTGGCCCTCAGCCTCACATCTAGTGGAGTCCATCGGAGGGGAGACCCGTCTCTGGGATAGCACGACTCCTATGCATTAGCCATTTTGCTACATGAGAGATAGGTTTCTTCATTGGTGTTTGGGCTTAACAATACTGGTCTCTCTGCTTTGGTCTTTGAGCACATGCCGACTCATGTATGTGTTGCTCTTGTAACCACGCCCTATACTCTTTCTCTTCTTTTAACAATGCAATGATACTCAATCTTTGCGTATTCGCAATATATAAAAGTTTTTGTCAAATCCATTGCCCCCAGGTGTCGTCCACCATGGACAGCAAACAAGCGGTGTGGACGACAACCACGAGCCGCGACTCACAAGCAGCCGTGGTCAGCTCCCGCACGGCATCACGCCAGACACCCCAACGGGAGATCTAAACCTACCTTTTTAGGAGAGTCGAAACTTACTGCTTCTAGGAGAGTCGAAACTTACTTCTAATATATACTTTGGAGCACTACCTTACATCTCCATGGGACCTCCTATTACGCGCCTTCAGCGCCGCGCAACCTAACTGGCACTCGCAACAACGTCTGGGTGGGCCGGCCCATGACGGCGCACGGTGAAAAAACCCTCGCAAAAATTTGCCGCAGGCGGGATTCGACCCCGCGCGAACATGCTTACGCTCAGCGCCGTTGACCACTAACTACACATGACTACTAACAGTGCGGAACTTTTAAGAAGCAAACTAGACGTGCTATTTATCACACAATGTTTAGATGTTTCAATTATTTCAAAACATGTTCACAGATTTCAAATGAAGTTAACATGCAAAAACAGTCGCGCATACAAAAAAAGTTCGCCAAAATCGAAAAAGTTTGCGTCTTCAAAAAAAGTTCACCAAAATAAAAAAAGTTCATTTTATAAAAAAAAATCAGTATATTTGGCAAACTCAAAAATAGTTTATGAGTTTAAAAAATTTCATTTATTTTTAAAAAAAGTTCATCAAATTTGAAAATAGTTCATTGAATTGGAAACAAGTTCATCGGATTTGCAAAAATTTCGTCGAATTTGAAAAAAATTCATCGAATTTGGAAAAAAGTTCATCCAAATTGAAAAAAAGTTCATCGAATTAGAAAAAAAAGTTCACGATTTTCAAATACAGTTCATTGAAAAATGAAAAAAAAATCATCGATTTGACGAAAAAAGTTCATCAAAAAATGAAAAAAATTAGGAATTTGAAGAAAAAGTCATCATATAAAGAAGAAGAAAAACAGAAAACAAAAAATGGAAAAAAGGAAAAGAGGAACAAACAAAATCGAGCCAATTTTTCTTCATGCTTGCAGGGCGTACAAGAAATTGCCCGCAAAGTGTTAAAAAAAATTGTGCCATTCAGAAAAATGTTTCACATCTATTCGGAAAATGTCCCAACATGTATTTGAAAAGTAGAAATCATATATTTTAAAAATGTTCATTGTGTATCAAAAAAATTCAGTGTGTATAAACAATATACAACAGGTATTGAAAAAATGTTCAGCATGATTTGAAAATAATGGTCATCATTTATTTAAAAAATGTAAGGTGTATTATAAAAAGTTTCACGTTTATTAAAAATATGTTCAACTTCTATTCTTAAAATTTTCAACGTGTATTTAGAAAATATGTAAAATGTATTCAATAAAATGTCCACCATATATTTAAAAAATGTTGAATGTGCATCAAAAATTGTTAAGTGTGTATAAAAACAATATACATTGTGTATTAAAAAGTTGGTGTGTATTTAATAACATGAAAGGAAAATTGAACATAAAAAGGATTGAAAATAAAGAAGCGAAAGAAAAATATAAAAATGTAAAGAAAATACCGTGTGGAACCTTCCAAATCTATTGGAAGGTTCCATGAATCGGTGGAAAACCACTCACTAAACACATTACACTGGGTTGGCTTATCCTAGCGATTGTGTACTGTGATTTAATAATAATAATAATAATAATAATAATAATAATAATAATATTATTATTATTATTATTATCATTATCATTATTATTATTATTATTATTTAGAAATTGTGTACTGTGATAAGGTACTCAATCTTGGAGTAGACAAGACATAGCTCTCGTGGACAATTCGTCGAGCAACGTATAGGATTTGCTCCAGCCCATAGCCCAGTCAAAATTTGGTCCAGTTGACTATCGGGCCAAATTTACGAGAGCAACTAGTTAACGAGCGCTCCTTCGGGAGCCTCACAATGATCAACGCCACTTGGCGCGCTCTTAACCATTCGCCACGTGTCGGGTTCTGGACGCTTTCCTCGGATTTTGTTTTTATTTAATTTTTTCGCACGCGTTTTTGGCTTTTTAAACGTTTTTTTTAATGTTTTGGTTTTCCACCGGTCTTCCTTAGCTTTCCGATAAAAATTTTAAATTTTTTTTTGCGAAAAAATGTATTTTATTTTTTTCTTTTCTTTCGCGAGAGTCATGGTTTTGCTTCCGTGAGAGCCACGGTTTTGGTTTCAGGAGAGTCACGGCCGTGCCTCTCAGAAACCAAAAAAAACATGTTTTCTGTTTTTTTTCCTTTCGCGAGAGTCATGGTTTTTCTTCCGCGAGAGGCACGCTTATGCTTTCGCGAGAGTCACGGCCGTGCCTCTCGGAAAACGGAAAAAACACATTTTCTTTTTTTTCTTTTCCCGAGAGTCACGATTTTGCTTCCCCGAGAGGCACGGTTGTGCTTTAGCGAGAGTCACGGCCGTGCCTCTCGGAAACGAAAAAACGTATTTTCTATTTTTTTTCCTTTCGCGAGAGTCACGATTTTGCTTCTGCGAGAGGCACGATTGTGCTTTCGCGAGAGTCACGGCCGTGCCTCCCGGAAAACAAAAAACAAACACGTTTTCTGCTTTTTTCGTGAGAGTCACGGCTTTGCTTCCGCGAGAGGCATGGTTGTGCTTTCACAAGAGTCAAGGCCGTGCCTCCTTGGAAACGGGAAAAAACGCGTTTTCTCTTCTATTTTTTCTTTTGCGAGAGTCATGGTTTTGCTTCCACGAGAGGCACAGTTGTGATTTCGTGAGAGGCATGGGCGTGCCTCTTTCGAAAAGGGAAAAAATCCGTGCTCCCGGTTCGGTTTTTTCTTCCAGCTTTTTTCGTGAAAAAAAGTTCATCAAAACCTATCAACATGGTATCTAGTTTTGAAGATCTCGGCGCGAGGAATCCAACGGTGAAAGCGCTTCGAGATTTGAACGCACGGTTTAAGAGATAAAACATTTTGAATAAACGGATCTACGAAAAAGAGAAAACTCCCAGGTTACAACAAGTGGCGCACATGCAGCGCTCCACTTGTCGTAATCTGGGAAGGTTGGAGTGATCTTTGCAACGAGTACTTAACCAGTGATGTCGCAAATTTACACAAAGCAGATAGCGGGCATCAAACACGGCGATCATACGTCGCCCGCTAGCTAGTTGGCGCGTACCCCCCTAGCGTCTGCATCTTTTTGGGCCGGCCCATATAGGGATTCCTCCCCACCGGTTTTGGGAAGGTTCTAGAACCGTTTTTTTCTTGTTTTTTTCTTCCAGTTTTTTCCTTTTATTTCCTTTTCTTTTTTACTTTTTCTGATTGAATTTTTATCTTTTTTTCTTTTCTTTAATGTTCTGTTTTTTATTTTTCCTCTATTTTCACCCTTTCTAAAAAATGTTCGGCCATGTATCAATTTTTTAGAACAAATTTTCTTAATTTGTGAACGTTTTTTCTAAATTATGAACATTTTTCAAATTGCCAAACTTATTTTTTACAAATTTGTGAATATTGTTTTGAAAAAGTGAACATTGTTTTTAAATCAAGAACATTTTTTAAATCCGTCAACATTTTTTAAATCTTGATATTTTTCGAATTCTCGAACATTCCTTGAAATTGTGTATATTTTTCTGGAACGGTGGACATTTTTTGAAATTTCTGACATTTTTTGAAATTCAGGAACATTTTTTGTTTTTGACGAACATTTTTTAGTTCCTTAATAGTTCTTGAAATAGCGAACATTTTCTGAATTTTGTGAACATTTATTTTTAAATTTTTGAACATTTTCAAAATTCCTGAACATTTTTTAATATTGTGAAAAAAATCTAGAAATTCATGAACATTTTTTGAATACATGAACATTACTTTTGAAATTGTGAACATTTTTTGAATCATTGAGAATTTACCATTTCCTAAAAAAATTCAAATTGGGAACAATTTTTTAATTCGCGAATAATTAGACAATCTCTAACTTTTTCTGAAATCCTAAATTATTTTTTAAATTAAAATAAAGCTGAAAACAGAAAAAAAATGGCTAGAAAACAAGGGGCTCCCCATCCCCGCACATGGGCGGGCCCATGAGGGCGCGCGGGGGAGCAGGGAGGGTTCGCGCTCCCGTGGCTGCCGGCGCGTACCGCGCTGTATAGGCGCTCCCATCAAACACCTCCTGCCAACATAACTTTAGGGCCAGTTCTTTTGAGCTGTGGCTTGTGCATAAGCCACGGTGAAATTAAGCCCACGAGAAGCTGCAGTGAAAATAAGCCCCCTGTGAATAAGCCATCCAGTTCTTTTCTGTTTCTGTTTGTTTAGCTTATTTTCATATATACTAGTGAAAAGTCTGTGATACCCCTGGATTGTAGTTTTGTTCTCGTTAAACAATATTGAGTTATTTCGTAGTTGTAGTGGAGAGCTGAAGTGGGGCGTCCCTCGAGTACAAGAACAATGGACAGACCTCAAGGAGCGGGGCGTCCGAGCAAATCTGTAGCTGCGTCGGCTACCCAGGAGACTCCATGCGAGCGACGACGGCGGCTGGCGGCGATTGGCGGAGGGAGGCAGGACGGTGGCGGCGGATGTGCAGCACGCCAGCACGGTGGCAATGTTGTCACGTACGCAGATTGTTCTGTACGTGCATGGGCCATGGACGGCTTGTTGTGTAGGCTTAGCGGTGGCAGTTTTGTCGTAAATACAAGTGACAAAAAGGGCAATGAGAAATACCGCTTCACTTTTTAAAGGGCTGCGCTCGGGAAGCTGCCCTTCGCTGGCTTCTCTGAAACGTGAAGGAGGGGGCTGTCCCTGGAAATTAAGCCAATGGCACATAAACAAGTTCTTTTCGGCTTGAGCTTAATTTCCACCATAAGCCTCTCATAAGCCTGAAAAGAACTGAGCCTAGTTTCCGGCTTCAGATTACAAGATAGAAAAAAAAGATGCACGAAACAAGCAAAATTAAGCTAAGCACTAATAAAAAACCATGTGATACATGT
The DNA here is from genome assembly GCA_021605145.1 of Aegilops bicornis. NCBI lineage: Eukaryota > Viridiplantae > Streptophyta > Magnoliopsida > Poales > Poaceae > Aegilops > Aegilops bicornis. The sequence goes on from CM038672.1 coordinate 534,273,267, forward strand.
GATAAGCAATCAGAAGAATTCAGAAAGGTAAGCATCACTTAATCATCTGGGAATACACATGTCTTTGCTCACTGTGCGCCTGAAAGCTACAAATATCGATACCAACAGGACGGACGAAATTGCAAGACAAGTAGAAGACCTCCTGGTTGAAGTATGTGTGATACAATGATCTTATAAGGAGCCAAGTACAATATCGACATACATACATACATGCAAGACAGAACACTGGACGACCTACATTCTCACATAGCCTCTACTGAAGATTGAAAACATTTTATACACACACACACATGGGGTCAAACTAGCCACGTTTGGTTGAGCTAAGAGTAAACCCGCCTCAAACGTCCAAGCGGACGACCCGATCACTGGTCGGTCATAAAAATCAACCCAGACGGGCGTCTCAAATGGGCCTTGGACGTCCTGGCTGACTGACACCCCTTATATCTAGCCCAAATATGGGACGGATATAGGAACATCTAGGCGCGTGCGCCACATCGGACTAAGATGGGGTCCCACATGAAATCTCCCGGAAACCCGGCGGTCCGACGGATGTCTCCTCCTGTAGGGGTGTGAACACCACGCGACGCCGTTCCAACTCGCCGCTCGAGGCCAAATATGGCTATTTAAGCTGGCCGATGCCCCAACCCTAGCCTCATCCACCTCACTCTTCGCGTCGCCAGCCCGAGCCCATCCACCTCTCTCCTATTGGGGAACGTAGTATTTCAAAAAAAATCCTACGATCATGCAAGATCTATCTAGGAGAAGCATAGCAACGAGCAGGGAGAATGTGTCCACGTACCCTCGTAGACCGAAAGCGGAAGCGTTAAGTAACGCGGTTGATGTAGTCGAACGTCTTCGCGATCCAACCGATCAAGTACCGAACGCACGGCGCCTCCGCGATCTGCAGACGTTCAGCTCGGTGACGTCCCTCGAACTCTTGCTCCAGTTGAGGCCGAGGGAGAGTTCCGTCAGCATGACGGCGTGGTGACGGTGATGATGAAGTTACCGGCGCAGAGCTTCGCCTAAGCACTACGACAATATGACCGAGGTGTAAAACTATGGAGGGGGCACTGCACACGGCTAAGAAATCAACATGTGTGTCTTTGGGGTGCCCCCTCCCACGTATATAAAGGAGGGGGGAAGAGGAGGCCACCCTAAGGGGGGCGCGCCAAAGGGGGAGTCCTACTTGGACTCCCGGTCCAAGTAGGATTCGCCCCCACCTTTCCTATTCCAACTAGGAGAAGGAAGGGAAGAGGAAGAGGGGAGAAGGAAGGAGGGGGGCGCCGCCCCCTCCTAGTCCAATTCGGACCAGCCCATGGGGGGGCGCGCGACCACCCCTTGAGGCCCTTCTCTCCTTTCCCGTATGGCCCATTAAGGCCATCTACTTCCCCCGGCGAATTCTCGTAACTCTCCGGTACTCCGAAAAATATCCGAATCACTCGGAATTTCTGATGTACGAATATAGCCTTCCAATATATCGATCTTTACCTCTCGACTATTTCAAGACTCCTCGTCATGTCCGTGGTCTCATACGGGACTCCGAACAACCTTTGGTACATCAAATCACATAAACTCATAATACCAATCATCATCGAAAGTTAAGCATGCGGACCCTACGGGTTCGAGAACTATGTAGACATGACCGAGACACCTCTCCGGTCAATAAGCAATAGTGGAACCTGGATCCTTAAATTGGCTCCTGCATATTCTACGAAGATCTTTATCGGTCAAACCACATAACAACATACGTTGTTCCCTTTGTCATCGGTATGTTACTTGCCCGAGATTCGATCGCCGGTATCACCATACCTAGTTCAGTCTCGTTACTAGCAAGTCTCTTTACTCGTTCTGTAATGCATCATCCCGCAACTAATTCATTAGTCACATTGCTTGCAAGGCTCATTGTGATGTGCATTACCGAGAGGGCCTAGAGACACCTCTCTGACAATCGGAGTGACAAATCCTAATCTCGGTCTATGCCAACTCAACAAACACCATCGGAGACACCTGTAGAGCATCTTTATAATCATCCAGTTACGTTGTGAAGTTTGATAGCACACTAAGTGTTCCTCCGGTATTCGGGAGTTGCATAATCTCATAGTTAGAGGAACATGTATAAGTCATGAAGAAAGCAATAGCAATAAAACTAAACGATCATTATGCTAAGCTAACGGATGGGTCTTGTCCATCACATCATTCTCTAATGATGTGATCCCGTTTATCAAATGACAACATATGTCTATGGCTAGGAAACATAACCATCTTTGATAAACAAACTAGTCAAGTAGAGGCATACTAGGGACACTTTGTTTGTCTATGTATTCACACATGTACTAAGTTTATGATTAATACAATTCTAGCATGAATAATAAACATTTATCATGATATAATGAAATATAAATAACAACTTTATTATTGCCTCTAGGGCACATTTCCTTCAGTCCCTCACTTGCACTAGAGTCAATAATCTAGTTCACATCTCCATGTAATTTAACACCAATAGTTCACATCGTCATGTGATTTAACACTCTATAGTTCACATCGCCATGTGACCAATACCCAAAGGGTTTACTAGAGTCAATAGTCTAGTTCACATCGCCATGTGATTAACACCCAAAGAGTACTAAGGTGTGATCATGTTTTGCTTGTGAGAGAAGCTTAGTCAATGGGTCTGTCACATTCAAAGCTGTATGTATTTTGCAAATTTTCTATGTCTACAATGCTCTGCATGGAGCTACTCTAGATAATTGCTCCCACTTCCAATATGTATCCAGATTGAGACACAGAGTCATCCGGATCGGTGTAAAAGCTTGCATCGGTGTAACTCTTTACGACGAACTCTTTATCACCTCCATAACCGAGAAATATATCCTTATTCCACTAAGGATAATTTTGATCGTTGTCCAGTGATCTACTCCTGGATCACTATTGTACCCTCTTGCCAAACTCATGGTGAGATTCACAATAGGTCTAGTATATAGCATATCATACTTCATAGAATCTATGACTGAGGCATAGGGAATGACTTTCATTCTCTTTCTATTTTCTGTCGTGGTTGTGTTTTGAGTCTTACTCAACTTTACACCTTGCAATACAGGCAAGAACTCCTTCTTTGACTGTTCCATTTTGAACTACTTCAAAAATCTTGTCAAGGTATGTACTCATTGAAAAATATTATCAAGCGTCTTGATCTATCTCTATAGATCTTGATGCCCAATATGTAAGCAGCTTCACCGAGGTCTTTCTTTGAAAAACTCCTTTCAAACACTCCTTTATGCTTTACAGAAAATTCTACATTATTTCTAATCAACAATATGTCATTCACATATACTTATAAGAAATGTTGTAGTGCTCCCACTCACTTTCTTGTAAATACAGGCTTCACCGCAAGTCTGTATAAAACTATATTCTTTGATCAACTCATCAAAGCGTATATTCCAACTCCAAGATGCTTGCACCAGTCCATAGTGTTGGGGAACGTAGTAATTTCAAAAAAATTCCTACGCACACGCAAGACCATGGTGATGGCATAGCAACGAGAGGGGAGAGGTGAAACCAGTCTCGCGTAAGCGTACGCGTAATGTCGGTCCGGGCCGCTTCATCTCACAATACCGCTGAACCAAAGTATGACATGCTGGTAAGCAGTATGACTTATATCGCCCACAACTCACTTGTGTTCTACTCGTGCATATGACATCAACGCATAAAACCAGGCTCGGATGCCATCGTTGGGGAACGTAGTAATTTCAAAAATTTCCCACGCACACGCAAGACCATGGTGATGGCATAGCAACGAGAGGGAGAGTGTTTGTCCACGCACTCGTGAGACCGTAAGCGAAGCGTTATAACAACGCTGTTGATGTAGTCGACGTCTTCACGATCCGACCGATCCAAGTACCGAACGTACGGCACCTCCGAGTTCAGCACACGTTCAGCTCGATGACGATCCCCGGGCTCCGATCCAGCAAAGCGTCGGGGATGAGTTCCGTCAGCACGACGGTGTGGTGACGATGATGATGCTTCACCGACGCAGGGCTTCGCCTAAGCTCCGCGACGATATGACCGAAGTGGAATATGGTGGAGGGGGGCACCGCACACGGCTAAGGAACGATCCGTAGATCAACTTGTGTGTCATGGGGTGCCCCCCTGCCCCCGTATATAAAGGAGCAAAGGGGGGGTGCGGCCAGCCCAAGGGGGGCGCGCCTGGAGGAGTCCTACTCCCACCGGGAGTAGGACTCCCCCCCCTTTCCTAGTTGGATTAGGATTGGGGAAGGGGGAAGAGAGAAGGGGGGCGCCGCCCCCTCTCCTTGTCCTATTCGGACTAGAGGGGGAGGGGGCGTGCGGCCTGCCTGGCCGGCCCTTTCCTCTTCTCCCTATGGCCCATCAAGGCCCATAGACCCCCGGGGTTCCGTAACCCTTGTTCCGTAACTTCCTGTTTTCATCCGAACCTTTCCAAGTCCAAACATAGGCTTCCAATATATCAATCTTTATGTCTCGACCATTTCGAGACTCCTCGTCATGTCTGTGATCACATCCGGACTCGAACAACCTTCGGTGCATCAATACTTATAAACTCATAATGAACTATCATCGAAGCGTTAAGCGTGCGGACCCTACGGGTTCGAGAACTATGTAGACATGACCTAGAACCATTCTCGGTCAATAACCAATAAGCGGAACCTGGATGCCCATATTGGTTCCTACATATTCTACGAAGATCTTTATCGGTCAAACCGCATAACGACATACGTTGTTCCCTTTGTCATCGGTATGTTACTTACCCGAGATTCGATCGTCGGTATTCAATACCTAGTTCAATCTCGTTATCGGTAAGTCTCTTTACTCGTTCCGTAATACATCATCTCACAACTAACTCATTAGTTGCAATGCTTGCAAGGCTTATGTGATGTGTATTACCGAGAAGGCCCAGAGATACCTCTCCGACAATCGGAGTGACAAAACCTAATCTCGATTCATGCCAACTCAACATATACTTTTGGAGACATCTGTAGAGTACCTTTATAATCACCCAGTTACGTTGTGACGTTTGGTAGCACACAAAGTGTTCCTCCGGTAAACGGGAGTTGCATAATCTCATAGTTGCAGGAACTTTGTATAAGTCATGAAGAAAGCATAAGCAACATACTAAACGATCAAGTGCTAAGCTAACGGAATGGGTCAAGTCAATCACATCATTCTCCTAATGATGTGATCCCGTTAATCAAATGACAACTCATGCCTATGGTTAGGAAACATAACCATCCTTGATTTAACGAGCTAGTAAAGTAGAGGCATACTAGTGACACTGTGTTTGTCTACGTATTCACACATGTATTATGTTTCCGGTTAATACAATTCTAGCATGAATAATAAACATTTATCATGATATAAGGAAATAAATAATAACTTTATTATTGCCTCTAGGGCATATTTCCTTCAGCCTCCCACTTGCACTAGAGTCAATAATCTAGATTACACAAGAATGATTCTAACACCCATGGAGTCTTGGTGCTGATCATGTTTTGCTCGTGGAAGAGGCTTAGTCAATCGGTCTGCAACATTCAGATCCGTATGTATCTTGCAAATCTCTATGTCTCCCACTTGGACTTGGTCCCGAATGGAATTGAAGCGTCTCTTGATATGCTTGGTCCTCTTGTGAAATCTGGATTCCTTTGCCAAGGCAATTGCACCAGTATTGTCACAGAAGATCTTCATTGGTCCCGATGCACTAGGTATGACACCTAGATCGGAAATGAACTCTTTCATCCAGACTCCTTCATTTGCTGCTTCCAAGCAGCTATGTACTCCGCTTCACATGTAGATCCCGCCACGACGCTTTGTTTAGAACTGCACCAACCGACAGCTCCACCGTTTAATAAAAATACGTATCCGGTTTGCGATTTAGAATCGTCCGGATCGGTCAAAAGCTTGCATCGACGTAACCATTTACGATTAGCTCTTTGTCACCTCCATATACGAGAAACATATCCTTAGTCCTTTTCGTGTATTTCAGATGTTCTTGACCGCTGTCCAGTTGATCCACTCTGGATTACTTTGGTACCTTCTGTCAAGCTTATTGCTAAGCATACGTCAGTGCGGTACACGACATTGCATACATGATAGAGCCTATGGCTGAAGCATAGGGAACATCTTTCATTTTCTCTCTATCTTCGCTATGGTGGGCATTGAGTCCGACTCAATTTCACACCTTGTAACACAGGTAAAAGACCTTTCTTTGCCTGATCCATTTTGAACTAAAACTTTATCAAGGTATGTGCTTTGTGAAAGTCCAATTAAGCGTCTTGATCTATCTCTATAGATCTTGATGCCCAATATGTAAGCAGCTTCCCCGAGGTCTTTCATTGAAAAACTTTTATTCAAGTATCCTTTTATGCTATCCAGAAATTCTATATCATTTCCAATTAACAATATGTCGTCCACATATAATATTAGAAATGCTACAGAGCTCCCACTCACTTTCTTGTAAATACATGCTTCTCCAAAAGTCTCAGATAAAACCATATGCTTTGATCACACTATCAAAGCGTTTATTCCAACTCCGAGAGGCTTGCACTGCACCATAAATTGATCATTGGAGCTTGCACACTTTGTTAGCACTTTTGGATCAACAAAACCTTCTCGTTGCATCATATACAACTCTTCTTCTAGAAATCCATTCAAGAATGCAGTTTTACATCCATTTGCCAAATTTCATAATCATAAAATGCAGCAATTGCTAACATGATTCGGACAGACTTAAGCATCGCTACGGGTGAGAAAGTCTCATCGTAGTCAACCCTTGAACTTGTCGAAAACCATTCGCAACAATTCGAGCATTATAGACAGTTATATTACCATCGGCGTGAGTCTTCTTCTTAAAGATCCATTTATTCTCAATGGCTTGCCGATCATCGGGCAAGTCAACCAAAGTCCATACTTTGTTCTCATACATGGATCCCATCTCAGATTTCATGGCTTCAAGCCATTTTGTGGAATCTGGGCTCACCATCGCTTCTTCATAGTTCGTAGGTTCATCATGATCTAGTAGCATGACTTCCAGAATAGGATTACCGTACCACTCTGGTGCGGATTTTATTCTGGTTGATCTACGAAGTTTAGTGACAACTTGATCTGAAGTTTCATGATCATTATCATTATCATTATCTTCCTCGCTAACTGGTGTAGGCGTCACAGAAACCGATTTCTGTGATGAACTACTTTCCAATAAGGGAGCTGGTACTATTACCTCATCAAGTTCCACTTTCCTCCCACTCACTTCTTTCGAGAGAAACTCCTTCTCTAGAAAGGATCCATTCTTAGCAACGAATGTCTTGCCTTCGGATCTGTGATAGAAGGTATACCCAATTGTCTCCTTTGGGTATCCTATGAAGACACATTTTTCCTATTTGGGTTCAAGATTATCTTGTTGAAGTTTTTTCACATAAGCATCGCAACCCCAAACTTTCAGAAATGACAACTTTGGTTTCTTGCTAAACCATAGTTCATAAGGTGTCGTCTCAACGGATTTTGACGGTGTCCTATTTAACGTGAATGCGGCCGTCTCTAAAGCATAACCCCAAAACGATAGCGGTAAATTGGAAATAGACATCATAGATCGCACCATATCTAGTAAAGTACGATTACGACGTTCGGACACACCATTACGCTGTGGTGTTCCCGGTGGCGTGAGTTGCGAAACTATTCCGCATTGCTTCAAATGTAGACCAAACTCGTAACTCAAATATTCTCCTCCACGATCAGATCGTAGAAACTTTATTTTCTTGTTACGATGATTTTCAACTTCACTCGATATTCTTTGAACTTTTCAAATGTTTCAGATTTATGTTTCATCAAGTAGATATACCCGTATCTGCTTAAATCATCTGTGAAGGTGAGAAAATAACGATATCCGCCACGAGCTTCAACATTCATCGGACCACATACATCTGTATGTATGATTTCCAATAAATCTGTTGCTCTCTCCATACAACCGGAGAACGGTGTTTTAGTCATCTTGCCCATGAGGCACGGTTCGCAAGTACCAAGTGATTCATAATCAAGTGATTCCAAAAGTCCATCTGTATGGAGTTTCTTCATGCTTTTACACCGATATGACCTAAACGGCGGTGCCACAAATAAGTTGCACTATCATTATCAACTCTGCATCTTTTGGCTTCGACATTATGAATATGTGTATCACTACCGTCGAGATTCAACAAGAATAGACCACTCTTCAAGGGTGCATGACCATAAAAGATATTACTCATATAAATAGAACAACCATTATTCTCTGATTTAAATGAATAACCGTTTCGCATCAAACAAGATCCAGATATAATGTTCATGCTCAACGCTGGCACCAAATAACAATTATTTAGGTCTAAAACTAGTCCCGAAGGTAGATGTAGAGGTAGCGTGCCGACCGCGATCACATTGACTTTGGAACCGTTTCCCACGCACATCGTCACCTCGTCCTTTGCCGTTGTTAAGCAATCAGAAGTCCTGCTTCGAGTTGCAAATATTAGCAACAGAACCAAGATCAAATACCTGTGTGCTCATGCGAGCTCTAGTAAGGTACACATCAATAACATGTATATCACATATACCTTTGTTCACCTTGCCATCCTTCTTATCCGCCAAATACTTGGGGCAGTTCCGCTTCAAAGGACCTACCGCTTGCGGTAGAAGCACTCGATTTCAGGTTTAGGTCAGCACTTGGGTTCCTTCCCTTGAGCAGCAACTTGTTTGCTGTTCTTCTTGAAGTTCCCCTTCTTCTTCCCTTTGCCCTTTTTCTTGAAACTAGTGGTCTTGTTGACCATCAACACTTGATGCTCTTTCTTGATTTCTACCTCCGCGGCTTTTAGCATTGCGAAGAGCTCAGAATTGTCTTAGTTATCCCTTGCATATTATAGTTCATCACGAAGCTCTTGTAGCTTGGTGGCGTTGATTGGAGAATTTCATCAATGACACTATCATCCTAAGATTAACTCCCAAATTGAATTAAGTGATTATTATACCCAGACATTTTGAGTATGTGCTCACTGACATAACTGTTCTACTCCATCTTTCAGCTATAGTACTTATTGGAGACTTCATATCTCTCAATCCGGGCATTTGCTTGAAATATTAACTTCAACTCTTGGAACATCTCATATGCTCCATGACGCTCAAAACCTCGTTGAAGACCCGGTTCTAAGCCGTAAAGCATGGCACCGAACTATAGAGTAGTCATCACTTTTGCTCGCCAGATGTTCGTAACTTCGGCGTTGCTCCTCGCAGGCACGGCACCCGGCCCGGTGCTTCCGGGGACGTAATTCTTCAGGCAAGAATGAGGATAATCCTCAAGTTACGGACCCAGCCCGTGTAATTGCTACCATCATCTTTCAACTTTGCTTTCTCAAGGAACGCATTAAAATTCAACAGAACAACAAAGACGAGCCATCTATCTACAAGTAAACATAGACAAGCAAAATACTATCGTGTACTAAGTTCATGATAAATTTAAGTTCAATTAATCATATTAAATAACTCCCACTTAGACAGATATCTCTATAGTCATCTAAGTGATTACGTGATCCACATCAACTAAACCATAACCGATCATCACGTGAGATGGAGTAGTTTTCAATGGTGAACATCACTATGTTGATCATATCTACTATATGATTCACGCTCGACCTTTCGGTCTCCGTGTTCCGAGGCCATATCTGCATATGCTAGGCTCGTCAAGTTAACCTGAGTATTCTGCGTGTGCAAAACTGGCTTGCACCCGTTGTAGATGGATGTAGAACTTATCACACCCGATCATCACGTGGTGTCTGGGTACTATGAACTTTTAGCAACGGTGCATACTGTGGAGAACACTTCTTGATAATTTTAGTGAGAGATCATCTTATAATGCTACCGTCAATCAAAGCAAGATAAGATGCATAAAGGATAAACATCACATGCAATCAATATAAGTGATATGATATGGTCATCATCATCTTGTGCTTGTGATCTCCATCGCCGAAGCAATCGCCATGATCACCTTCGTCACCGGCGCGACACCTTGATCTCCATCATAGCATCTTTGTCGTTTCGCCAACTATTGCTTCTACGACTATCGCTATCGCTTAGTGATAAAGTAAAGCAATTACATGGCGTTTGCATTTCATACAATAAAGCGACAACCATATGGCTCCTGCCAGTTGCCGATAACTCGGTTACAAAACATGATCATCTCATACAATAAAATATAGCATCACGTCTTGACCACATCACATCACAACATGCCCTGCAAAAACAAGTTAGACGTCCTCTACTTTGTTGTTGCAAGTTTTACGTGGCTGCTACGGGCTGAGCAAGAACCGTTCTTACCTACGCATCAAAACCACAACGATAGTTTGTCAAGTTGGTGCTGTTTTAACCTTCGCAAGGACCGGGCGTAGCCACACTCGGTTCAACTAAAGTGAGAGAGACAGACACCCGCGGTCACCTTTAAGCAACGAGTGCTCGGGCGGTGAAAACCCGATCTCGCGTAAGCGTCGCGTAATGTCGGTCCGGCCGCTTCATCTCACAATACCGCTGAACCAAAGTATGACATGCCGGTAAGCAGTATGACTTATATCGCCCACAACTCACTTGTGTTCTACTCGTGCATATGACATCAACGCATAAAACCAGGCCTCGGATGCCATCGTTGGGGAACGTAGTAATTTCAAAAATTTCCCTACGCACACGCAAGACCATGGTGATGGCATAGCAACGAGAGGGGAGAGTGTTTGTCCACGCACTCGTGAGACCGTAAGCGAAGCGTTATAACAACGCTGTTGATGTAGTAAATGCGTCTTCACGATCCGACCGATCCAAGTACCGAACGACGGCACCTCCGAAGTTCAAGACATCGCTCACTCGATGGCGATCCCGGGCTCCGATCCGAAAGCGTCGGGGATGAGTTCCACAAGACGACGGTGTGGTGACGATGATGATGCTTCACCGACGCAGGGCTTCGCCTAAGCTCCGACGACATGACTTCACCGCGCAGGGCTTCGCCTAAGCTCATGACGATATGACCGAAGTGGAATATGGTGGAGGGCACCGCACACGGCTAAGGAACGATCCGTAGATCAACTTGTGTGTCTTGGGGTGCCCCCGCCTCAGATATAAAGGAGCAAGGGGTGCGGCCAGCCCAAGGCGGCGCTGAGGAGTCCTACTCCCACCGAGTAGGACTCCCCTTCCTAGTTGGATTAGGATTGGGGAGGGAAGAGGGAAGGGGCGCCGCCTCTTCTCCTTGTCCTATTCGGACTAGAGGGGAGGGGGCGCGGCCTGCCCGGCCGGCCCTTTCCTCTTCTCCCTATGGCCCATCAAGGCCCATAGACCCCCGGGGTTCCGTAACCCCGGTGTTAAATAACTTCTGTTTTCATCCGGAACCTTTCCAAGTCCAAACATAGGCTTCCAATATATCAATCTTTATGTCTCGACCATTTTGAGACTCCTCGTCATGTCTGTGATCACATCGGGACTCGAACAACCTTGATTGCATCAATACTTATAAACTCATAATGAACTATCATCGAAGCGTTAGCGTGCGGACCCTACGGGTTCGAGAACTATGTAGACATGACCTAGAACCATTCTCGGTCAATAACCAATAAGCGGAACCTGGATGCCCATATTGGTTCCTACATATTCTCTGAAGATCTTTATCGGTCAAACCGCATAACGACATCGTTGTTCCCTTTGTCATCGGTATGTTACTTACGAGATTCGATCGTCATTATTCAATACCTAGTTCAATCTCGTTACCGGTAAGTCTCTTTACTCGTTCCGTAATACATCATCTCACAACTAACTCATTAGTTGCAATGCTTGCAAGGCTTATGTGATGTGTATTACCGAGAAGGCCCAGAGATACCTCTCCGACAATCGGAGTGATAAAACCTAATCTCGATTCATGCCAACTCAACATATACTTTTGGAGACATCTGTAGAGTACCTTTATAATCACCCGATTCGTTGTGACGTTTGGTAGCACACAAAGTGTTCCTCACAGTAAGCAGGAGTTGCATAATCTCATAGTTGCGGGAACTTTGTATAAGTCATGAAGAAAGCATAAGCAACATACTAAGCGATCAAGTGCTAAGCTAACGGAATGGGTCAAGTCAATCACATCATTCTCCTAATGATGTGATCCCGTTAATCAAATGACAACTCATGCCTATGGTTAGGAAACATAACCATCTTTGATTTAACGAGCTAGTAAAGTAGAGGCATACTAGTGACACTGTGTTTGTCTACGTATTCACACATGTATTATGTTTCCGGTTAATACAATTGTAGCATGAATAATAAACATTTATCATGATATAAGGAAATAAATAATAACTTTATTATTGCCTCTAGGGCATATTTCCTTCACATAGATGGATCGCTGGAGCTTGCACACTTTGTTAGCACCTGTAGGATTGACAAAACCTTTTTGTTGCATTATATACAACTTCCTCTTTAAGAGATCCATGAAGGAATGTAGTTTTGACATCCATTTGCCAGTTTTCATAAAATGTGGCAATTGCTAACATGATTCGGACAGACTTAAGCATCACTACGAGTGAGAAAATCTCATCATAGTCAACACCTTGAACTTGTCGAAAACCTTTTTGCGATAATTCGAGCTTTGTGGATAGTAACACTACCATCAGCGTCCGTCTTCCTCTTGAAGATCCATTTATTCTCAATGGCTTGTCGATCATTGGGCAAGTCAATCAAAGTCCATACTTTGTTCTCATACATGGATTGAAGGAAATATGCCCTAGAGGAAATAATAAAGTTATTATTTATTTCCTTATATCATGATAAATGTTTATTATTCATGCTAGAATTGTATTAACCGGAAACATAATACATGTGTGAATACATAGACAAACAGATAAGTCACTAGTAAGCCTCTACTAGACTAGCTCATTAATCAAAGATGGTTATGTTTCCTAACCATAGACATGTGTTGTCATTTGATTAATGGGATCACCTCATTAGAAGAATGATGTGATTGACATGACCCATTCCGTTAGCTTAGCACTTGATCGCTTAGTATATTGCTATTGCTTTCTTCATGACTTATACATGTTCCTATAACTATGAGATTATGCAACTCCCGCTTACCGGAGGAACACTTTGGGTACTACCAAACGTCACAACGTAATCGGGTGATCATAAAGGAGTACTACAGGTGTCTCCAAAGGTACTTGTTGGGTTGGCGATTTTCGAGATTAGGTTTTGTCACTCCGATTGCTCTGGAGAGGTATCTTCGGGCCTTCTCGGTAATACACATCACATAAGCCTTGCAAGCATTGCAACTAATGAGTTAGTTGTGAGATGATGTATTACGGAACGAGTAAAGAGACTTGCCAAGAACGAGATTGAACTAGGTATTGGATACCGACGATCGAATCTCGCAAGTAACATACCGATGACAAAAGGAACAACGTATGTTGTTATGCGGTCTCGACCGATAAAGATCTTCAGAGAAAATGTAGGAACCAATATGGGCATCCAGGTCCCGCTTATTGGTTATTGACCGGAGATGTGTCTCGGTCATGTCTACATTGTTCTCGAACCGTAGGGTCCGCACGCTAAGGTTTCAAGGACGGTTATATTATGAGTTTGTGTATTTTGATGTACCGAAGGTTGTTCGGAGTCCCGGATATGATCACGAACATGACGAGGAGTCTCGAAATGGTCGAGACATAAAGATTAATATATTGGACGGATATATTTGGACACCGGAAAGGTTCCGGAGAAGTTTGGAGCTCCGGGAGGTTACCGAACCCCCGGGAGGTATATGGGCCTTATTGGGCCCATGTAGGAGGAAGGGAGAAGGAATAAGGGAGGGGCGCGCCCAAGCCCAATCCGAATTGGGGAAGGGGCCGCCCCCTTCCTTTCTCCTTCCCCTCTTCCTATTCCTACTACTAGTACTACTTCCTAATACTAGTACTCCTTCCTTCCCTCCAAATAAGATAAGGAAAGAGAGGGAAACCTACTTGGAGTAGGTTCCCTCCCTATGGCGCGCCCCTTGTGGCCGGGCCACCTCCTCCCTCCCTCCTTTATATCACGGGGTGGGGGGCACCCTAGGACACACAAGTTGATCCTTGAGATCGCTCTTAGCCGTGTGCGGTGCCCCTCCACCATATTCCACCTCGGTCATATCAGAGCGGTGCTTAGGCGAAGCCCTGCGTCGGTGAAACATCAAGATCGTCACCACGCCGTCAGGCCGACGGAACTCCCTCTCCCCGAGCTTTGCTGGATCGGAGCCCGAGGAGCGCCATCGAGCTGAACGCGTGTGCCAAGAACTCGGAGGCGCCGGAGTAACGGCGCCGATCGGCCGGATCGCGAGGAGAACGACGACTACTTCCTCTACGTCATCATCGACTCGGAGGTGCCGGAGTAACGGCACTGGATCGGCAGGATCGCGAGGAGAACGACGACTACTTCCTCTACGCCAGATCGCTTCCGCTTTGGTCTACGAGGGTACGTAGACAACACTCTCTCCTTCGTTGCTATGCCATCACCATGGTCCCGTGTGCGAGGAAAATTTTGAAATTACTACGTTACCCAACAAAGGCATCCGAGCCAGGTTTTATGCGTTGATGTCATATGCACGAGTAGAACACAAGTGAGTTGTGGGCGATACAAGTCATATCGCCTACCAAAGATGTCATACTTTGGTTCAGCGGTATTGTGAGATGAAGCGGCCCGGACCGACATTACGCCAGACGCTTACGCGAGACTGGTTTCACTGCTACGAGCACTCGTGCTTAAAGGTGGCTGGCGGGTGTCTGTCTCTCTCACTTTAGTTGAACTGAGTGGCTACGCCCGGTCCTTGAGAAGGTTAAAACGGAGTCTATTTGACGAAGTATCGCTGTGGTTTTAATGCGTAGGTAAGAACGGTTCTTGCTCAGCCCGTAGCAGCCACGTAAAACTTGCAACAACAAAGTAGAGGACGCCTAACTTGTTTTTGCAGGGCATGTTGTGATGTGATATGGTCAAGACGTGATGCTATATTTTATTGTATGAGATGATCATGTTTTGTAACCGAGTTATCGGCAATCGGCAGGAGCCATATGGTTGTCGCTTTATTGTATGAAATGCAAACGCTCTGTAATTGCTTTTACTTTATCACTAAGCGGT
The DNA here is from genome assembly GCA_021605145.1 of Aegilops bicornis. Lineage (NCBI taxonomy): Eukaryota > Viridiplantae > Streptophyta > Magnoliopsida > Poales > Poaceae > Aegilops > Aegilops bicornis. Next base: position 534,288,432 of record CM038672.1, read on the forward strand.
AGCGATAGTCGTAGAAGCAATAGATGGCGTAAACGACAACGATGCTACGATGGAGATCAAGGTGTCGCTACCGGTGACGATGGTGATCATGACGGTGCTTCGAGATGGAGATCACAAGCACAAGATGATGATGGCCATATCATATCACTTATATTGATTGCATGTGATGTTTATCCTTTATGCATCTTATTTTGCTTTGATTGACGGTAGTATTTTAAGATGATCTCTCATTAAAATTATCAAGTAGTGTTCTCCCTAAGTATGCACCGTTGCCAAAGTTCGTCGTACGAGACACCACGTGATGATCGGGTGTGATAAGCTCTCACGTCCATCTACAACGGGTGCAAGCCAGTTTTGCACACGCAGAATACTCAAAGTTATACTTGACGAGCCTAGCATATGCAGATATGGCCTCGAACACGGAGACCGAAAGGTCGAGCGTGAATCATATAGTAGATATGATCAACATAAGATGTTCACCATTGAAAACTACTCCATCTCACGTGATGATCGGTTATGGTTTAGTTGATTTGGATCACGTGATCACTTAGATGACTAGAGAGATGTCTGCCTAAGTGGGAGTTCTTTAGTAATATGATTAATTAAAACTTAAATTTATCATGAACTTAGTACCGATAGTATTTTTGCTTGTCTATGTTTACCGTAGATAGATGGCTCGTGGCCGTTGTTCCGTTGAATTTTAATGCTCCTTGAGAAAGCAAAGTTGAAAGATGATGGTAGCAATTACACGGACTGGGTCCGTAATTTGAGGATTATCCTCATTGCTGCAGTAAGAATTACGCCCCGAAGCACCGCTGGTGCCAGTGCTCTGCAGGAGCAACGCCGGTTGTGAACGTCTGGCGTAGCAAAGTCGATGACTACTCTATAGTTCAAGGTGCCATGCTTTACGGCTTAGAACCGGTCTTCAACGAGGTTTTGAACGCCATGGAGCATATGAGATGTTCCAAGAGTTGAAGTTAATATTTCAAGCAAATGCCCGGATTGAGAGATATGAAGTCTCCAATAAGTTCTATAGCTGCAAGATGGAGGAGAACAGTTCACAAGGAGCACATACTCAAAATGTCCGGGTATAATAATCACTTAATTCAGCTGGGAGTTAATCTTCCGGATGATAGTGTCATTGATGTAATTCTCCAATCATCGCCACCAAGCTACAAGAGCTTCGTGATGAACTATAATATGCAAGGGATAACTAAGACAATTCTGAGCTCTTCGCAATGCTAAAAGCCATGGAGGTAGAAATCAAGAAAGAGCATCAAGTGTTGATGGTCAACAAGACCACTAGTTTCAAGAAAAGGGCAAAGGGAAGAAGAAGGAACTTCAAGAAGAACAGCAAACAAGTTGTCGCTCAAGGAAGGAACCCAAGTCTGGACCTAAACCTGAAATCGAGTGCTTCTACCGCAGCGTAATCGTCATCGAAGCGGAACTGCCCCAAGTATTTGGCGGATAAGAAGGATGGCAAGGTGAACAAAGGTATATGTGATATACATGTTATTGATGTGTACCTTACTAGAGCTCGCAGAGCACCTGGTATTTGATACTCGGTTCATTGCTAATATTTGCAACTCAAACAGTGGACTACAGATTGCGAACACCGGCAAAGGACGAGGTGACGACGCGCGTGGGAAACGGTTCCAAAGTCGATGTGATCGCGGTCGGCACGCTACCTCTACATCTACCTTCGGGATTAGTTTTAGACCTAAATAATTGTTATTTGGTGCCAGCGTTAAGCATGAACATTATATCTGGATCTTGTTTGATGCTAGACGGTTATTCATTTAAATCAGAGAATAAAGGTTGTTCTATTTATATGAATAATATCTTTTATGGTCATGCACCCTTGAAGAGTGGTCTATTTTTAATGAATCTCGATAGTAGTGATACACATATTCATAATGTTGAAACCAAAAGATGCAGAGTTGATAATGATAGTGCAACTTATTTGTGGCATTGCCGCTTAGGTCATATCGGTATAAAACGCATGAAGAAACTCCATACCGATGGACTTTTGGAGTCACTTGATTATGAATCACTTGGCACTTAAGTAACCGTGCCTCATGGGCAAGATGACTAAAACCCTGTTCTCCGGTACTATGGAGAGAGCAACAGATTTGTTGGAAATCTTACATACAGATGTATGTGGTCCAATGAATGTTGAGGCTCGTTTGGTATATCGTTTTTTTATCACCTTCCCAAATGATTTAAGCGTATATGGGTATATCTTCTTAATGAAACATAAGTCTAAAACATTTGAAAAGTTCAAAGAATTTCAGAGTGAAGTTGAAAATCATCGTAATAAGAAAATAAAGTTTCTACGATCTGATCGTGGAGGCGAATATTTGAGTTACGAGTTTGGTCTACATTTGAAACAATGCTGAATAGTTTCAAGAACTCACGCCACCCTAACACCACAGCGCAATGGTGTGTCCGAACGTCAGAATCGCACTTTACTAGATATGGTGCGATCTATGATGTCTCTTACAGATTTACCGCTATCGCTTTTGGGGTTATGCTCTTGAGACGGCCGCATTCACGCTGAATAGAACACCGTCAAAAACCGTTGAGACGACACCTTATGAATCTGTGGTTTAGCAAGAAACCAAAGTTGTCGCTTTCTTAAAGTTTGGGGATGCGATGCTTATGTGAAAAAGCTTCAACCCGATAAGCTCGAACCTAAATCGGAGAAATGTATCTTCATAGGATACCCAAAGGAGACAGTTGGGTACACCTTCTATCATAGATCCGAAGGCAAGACATTTGTTGTTAAGAATGGATCCTTTCTAGAGAAGGAGTTTCTCTCGAAAGAAGTGAGTGGGAGGAAAGTAGAACTTGATGAGGTAATCGTACCTTCTCCCTTATTTGAAAGTAGTTTATCACGTAAACCAGTTTCGCGATATCTACACCAAATAGTAAGGAAGTTGATGATGTTGATCATGAAACTTCGCATCAAGTTACTACGTAACCTCGTAGATCAACCAGAATAAAATCCGCACTGTGAGTGGTACGGCAATCCTGTTCGGAAGTCATGCTACTAGATCATGATGAACCTACGAACTATGAAGAAGCGATGGTGAGCCCAGATTCCATAAAATGGCTTGAGGCCATGAAATCTGAGATGGGATCCATGTATGAAAACAAAGTGTGGACTTTGGTTGACTTGCCCGAGGGTCGGCAAGCAATAGAAAACAAGTGGATCTTCAAGAAGAAGACCGACACGACGGTAATATTGTCGTCTACATTAAAGCTCGACTTTGTCGCAAAGGTGTTTCGACAAGTTAAAGGGATTGACTACGATGAGACCTTCTCACCCGTAGCGATGATTAAGTCTGTCCGAATCATGTTAGCAATTGCCGAATTTTATGATTATGAAATTTGGCAAATGGATGTAAAGACCGCATTCCTGAATGAGTTTCGGAAGAAGAGTTGTATATGATGCAACCGTAAGGTTTTATCGATCCAAAGGGAGCTAACAAAGTGTGCAAGCTCCAAATGATCCATTTATGGACTGGTGCAAGCATCTCGGAGTTGGAATAAACGCTTTGATAGTGTGATCAAAGTATTTGGGTTTATACAGACTTTTGGAGAAACCTGTATTTACAAAAAGGTGAGTGGAGCTCAGAGCATTTCGATATTATATGTAGATGACATATTACTAATCGGAAATGATATAGAATTCTGGATAGCATAAAGGGATACTTAAACAAGAGTTTTTCATGAAAGACCTTGGTGAAGCTGCTTACATATTGGGCATCAAGATCTATAGAGATAGATCAAGACGCTTAATTGGACTTTCACAAAGCACATACCTTGATAAAGTTTTGAAGAAGTTCAAAATGGATCGTGCAAAGAAAGGTTTTTACCCAGATTAAAAGGTGTGAGATTGAGTCGACTCAATGCCCGACCACGCAGAAGATAGAGAGAAAATGAAAGATGTTCCCTATGCTTCAGCCATAGGCTCTATCATGTATGCAATGCTGTGTACTGCACTGACGTATGCTTAGTCAGAAGCTTGGCAGAAGGTACCAAAGTAATCCAGAGTGGATCATCGGACAGCGGTCAAGAACATCCCGAAATACCGAAAAGGACTAAGGATATGTTTCTCGTATATGGAGGTGACAAAGAGCTAGTCGTAAATGGTTACGCCGATGCGAAGCTTTTAATCGATCCCATTTACGATTCTAAATCGCAAACCGGATACGTGTTTTTGTTAAACGGTGGAGCTGTCGGTTGGTGCAGTTCTAAACAAAGCGCCGTGGCGGGATCTACATGTGAAGCGGAGTACATAGCTGCTCGGAAGCGCAAATGAAGGAGTCTGGATGAAAGAGTTCATTTCCGATCTAGGTGTTATACCTAGTGCATCGGGACCAATGAAGATCTTCGTGACAATACTGGTGCAATTGCCTTGGCAAAGGAATCCAGATTTCACAAGAGGACCAAGCATATCAAGAGACGCCTAATTCCATTCGGACCAAGTCCAAGTGGGAGACATAGAGATTTGCAAAATACATACGGATCTGAACGTTGCGCACCCGCTGACTAAGCCTCTTCCACGAGCAAAACATGATCAGCACCAAGACTCCATGGGTGTTAGAATCATTAATGAGTAATCTAGATTATTGACTCTAGTGCAAGTGGGAGATCAAGGAAATATGCCCTAGAGGCAATAATAAAGTTATTATTTATTTCCTTATATCATGATAAATGTTTATTATTCATGCTAGAATTGTATTAACCTAAACATAATACATGTGTGAATACATAGACAAACAGATAAGTCACTAGTAAGCCTCTACTAGACTAGCTCATTAATCAAAGATGGTTATGTTTCCTAACCATAGACATGTGTTGTCATTTGATTAATGGGATCACCTCATTAGAAGAATGATGTGATTGACATGACCCATTCCATTAGCTTAGCACTTGATCGCTTAGTATATTGCTATTGCTTTCTTCATGACTTATACATGTTCCTATAACTATGAGATTATGCAACTCCTGCTTAACGGAGGAACACTTTGGTACTACCAAACGTCACAACGAATCGGGTGATCATAAAGGAGTACTACAGGTGTCTCCAAAGGTACTTGTTGGGTTGGCGTATTTCGAGATTAGGTTTTGTCACTCCGACCGTCGGAGAGGTATCTCTGGGCCTTCTCGGTAATACACATCACATAAGCCTTGCAAGCATTGCAACTAATGAGTTAGTTGTGAGATGATGTATTACTTTAACGAGTAAAGAGACTTGCCAAGAATCTAGATTGAACTAGGTATTGGATACCGACGATCGAATCTCGCAAGTAACATACCGATGACAAAAGGAACAACGTATGTTGTTATGCGGTCTCGACCGATAAAGATATTTGTAGAAAATGTAGGAACCAATATGGGCATCCGTGTCCCGCTTATTGGTTATTGACCCGGAGATGTGTCTCGGTCATGTCTACATTGTTCTCGAACCGTAGGGTCCGCACGCTTAAGGTTTCAAGGACGGTTATATTATGAGTTTGTGTATTTTGATGTACGAAGGTTGTTCGAGTCCCGGATATGATCACGGACATGACGAGGAGTCTCGAAATGGTCGAGACATAAAGATTAATATATTGGACGGATATATTTGGACACCGGAAAGGTTCCGGAGAAGTTTGGAGCTCCGGAGGTTACCGAACCCCCGGGAGGTATATGGGCCTTATTGGGCCCATGTAGGAGGAAGGGAGAAGGAACAAGGGAGGGGCGCCCCCAAGCCCAATCCGATTGGGGAAGGGGCCGCCCCTTCCTTTCTCCTTCCCCTCTTCCTATTCCTACTACTAGTACTACTTCCTAATACTAGTACTCCTTCCTTCCCTCCAAATAAGATAAGGAAAGAGAGGAAACCTACTTGGAGTAGGTTTCCTCCCTATGGCGCCCCCTTGTGGCCGGCCACCTCTTCCCTCCCTCCTTTATATCACGGGGTGGGGGGCACCCTAGGACACACAAGTTGATCCTTGAGATCGTTCCTCAGCCGTGTCTGGTGCCCCCTCCACCATATTCCACCTCGGTCATATCAGTAGCGGTGCTTAGGCGAAGCCCCGCCGGTGAAACATCAAGATCGCTACCACGCCGTCAGGTCGACGGAACTCCCTCTCCCGGAGCTTTGCCGGATCGGAGCCCGAGGAGCGCCATCGAGCTGAACGTGTGCCAAGAACTCGGAGGCGCCGGAGTAACGCGCTGGATCGCTGGATCGCGAGGAGAACGACGACTACTTCCTCTACGCCATCATCGACTCGGAGGTGCCGAGTAACGCACCTTTGGGATCGGCAGGATCGCGAGGAGAACGTACTGACTACTTCCTCTACGCCAGATCGCTTCCGCTTTGGTCTACGAGGGTACGTAGACAACACTCTCCCTTCTCGTTGCTATGCCATCACCATGGTCCTGTGTGTGCGTAGGAAAATTTTGAAATTACTACGTTACCCAACATGGATCCCGTCTCAGATTTCATGGCCTCAAGCCATTTCGCGGAATTTGGGCTCATCATCGCTTCCTCATAGTTCGTAGGTTCATCATGGTCTAGTAACATGACTTCCAAAACAGAATTACCGTACCACTCTGGTGTGGATCTTACTCTTGTTGACCTACGAGGTTCGGTAGTAACTTGATCAGAAGCTTCATGATCATTATCATTAGCTTCCTCACAAATTGGTGTAGGAATCACTGGAACTGATCTCAGTGATGAACTACTTTCCAATAAGAGAGCAGGTACAGTTACCACATCAAGTTCTACTTTCCTCCCACTCACTTCTTTCGAGAGAAACTCCTTCTCTAGAAAGAATCCATTCTAAGCAACGAATATCTTACTTTCGGATATGTGATAGAAGGTGTACCCAACAGTCTCCTTAGGGTATCCTATGAAGGCGCATTTCTCCGATTTGGGTTCGAGCTTATCAGGTTGAAGCTTTTACACATAAGCATCGCAGCCCCAAACTTTAATAAACGACAACTTGGGTTTCTTGCCAAACCACAGTTCATATGGTGTCGTCTCAACGAATTTAGATGGTGCCCTATTTAACGTGAATGCAGCTGTCTCTAATGCATAACCCCAAAACGATAGTGATAAATTGGTAAGAGACATCATAGATCGCACCATATCTAATAAATTACGGTTATGACATTCGGACACACCATTATGTTGTGGTGTTCCATGTGGCGTGAGTTGCGAAACTATTCCACTTTGTTTCAAATGAAGACCAAATTCGTAACTCAAATATTCGTCTCCGTGGTCAGATCGTAGAAACTTTATTTTTTTGTTACGATGATTTTCCACTTCACTCTGAAATTCTTTGAACTTTTCAAATGTTTCAGACTTATGTTTCATCAAGTAGATATACCCATTCCTGCTCAAATCATCTGTGAAAGTCAGAAAATAACGATACCTGCCGCGACCCTCAACATTCATTGGATCGCATACATCAGTATGTATTATTTCCAATAAGTCAGTTGCTCGCTCCATTGTTCCGGAGAATGGAGTCTTAGTCATCTTGCCCATGAGGCATGGTTCGCAAGCATCAAGTGATTCCAAAAGTCCATCAGCATGGAGTTTCTTCATGCGCTTTACACCAATATGACCTAAACGGCAGTGCCACATATAAGTTGCACTATCATTATTAACTTTGCATCCTTTGGCTTCAATATTATGAATATGTGTATCACTACGATCGATATTCAATAAACCATTTATATTGAGTGTATGACCATAGAAGGTTTTATTCATGTAAATAGAACAACAATTATTCTTTGACTTAAATGAATAACCGTATTGCAATAAACATGATCCAATCATATTCATGCTCAACGCAAACACCAAATAACATTTATTTTAGGTTCAACACTACCTCAAAGGTATAGGAAGTGTGCGATGGTGATCTTATCAACCTTGGAATCACTTCCAACTCACATCATCACCTCGCCCTTAACTAGTCTCTGTTTATTTTGCAACTCCTATTTCGAAGTTACTACTCTTAGCAACCGAACCAAAGATCAAATACCGACAGTTTGCTATAAACACTAGTAAAGTACACATCAATAACATGTATATCAAATATACCTTTGTTCACTTTGCCATCCTTCTTATCCGCCAAGTATCTAGGGCAGTTCCACTTCCACTGACTATTTCCTTTGCAGTAGAAGCACTTAGTTTCAGGCTTGGGTCTAGCTTTGGGCTTCTTTATGGGAGTGGCAACTTGCTTGCCATTCTTCTTGAAGTTCCCTTTCTTTTCCCTTGCCCTTTTACTTGAAACTAGTGGTCTTGTCAACCATCAACACTTGATGCTTTTTTTAATTTCTATCTTCGCCGATTTCAGCATCATGAAGAGCTTGGGAATCGTTTCCGTTATCCCTTGCATATTATAGTTCATCACTAAGTTCTAGTAACTTGGTGATAGTGACTAGAGAACTTTGTCAATTACTATCTTATCTGAAAGATTAACTCCCACTTGATTCAAGCAATAGTAGTACCTGCATAATCTGAGCACATGCTCACCGGGTTGAGCTATTCTCCTCACTCTTGTAGGCAAAGTACTGTCAGAGGTCTCATACCTCTCGACATGGGCATGAGTATGAAATACCAATTTCAACTCTTAGAACATCTTATATGCTCCGTGGCGTTCAAAACATTTTTGAAGTCCCGATTCTAAGCCGTAAAGCATGGTGCACTAAACTATTAAGTAGTCATCATACCGAGCTTTGTCAAACGTTCATAACGTGTGCATCTGCTCCTGCAATAGGTCTGTCACCTAGCAGTGCATCAAGTACATAATTCTTCTATGCAGCAATGAGGATGATCCTCAGATCACGGACCTAGTCTGCATCATTGCTACTAACATCTTTCAACATAGTTTTTCTCTAGGAACATATCAAATATAAACGGGGAGCTACATCGCGAGCTATTAATCTACAACATAGTTATGTAAATACTATCAGGACTAAGTTCATGATAAATTAAAGTTCAATTAATCATATTACTTAAGAACTCCCACTTAGATAGACATCCCTCTAATCATCTAAGTGATCACGTGATCCATATCAACTAAACCATGTCCGATCATCACGTGTGTAAGGGCATTTCCCAACTTTGTGTTTTGGATGATGATGAAAACCCTTTGTTGGTCTAATCTTGTGCTAAGTGCTTCAGGTTCTCGGTGTTTAGGCTTTCATCGGATAGCTATTCTCTTTGGAAGGAAAAGATCGAAGACGGAGTTTTCTACGCTTTTTATCTCTTTGATCGTAGGGAACCCGTACTATCAAGAGGGAATCCACATTGGAAGGAGTTGGGGGGGGGGATCTTTTCACGTACACTTGCCTCACCCCTCTCTTGCCTTCCTTAGTTGTGAGCATTTCCCTTCTTATCTTACTGCTTGCTGTGGTTTCCCAGCGGTTGTACCGCTGGTTCTTGGCGCTTACCAGTCTTGATCGAGTGGTTGTACCGCTGCTTCCGGGCGGTGGTACCGCCACCATGCTCAAAGAAAGATCATGCGGTTGTTCCGACAAGTACCGCCCAAGCACCGGTCAAACTTCTGTTTTGATGCGGTACTGCGGTGGTGGCCCGTTGGTTCGGTCGCATCGGTACCACCGGTGCCCTCGAGCAGTTCTACCGCCAGACTTAGCCGCCAAGCGCTCAAGGCCAAGCGGTTGCACCGTCCTGTCTCAGCTTCGACCACCGCACTCAGGTGACTCCCACTGCTTCTCAGGCGATGGTTGAGCGGTGGCTGGGCGGTTGGTCCGGTTATTCACATAAACTGGTACTACCACCTGGTCGCCCGGTTGTACCGCCCGGTAGGGTTCTGCAGGTAAACCGTGAGTCCCGGTTGTACCGGGACAACGAGCGGTTGTACCGCTGTAGTACAGAAAACGCAGTAACGGTTGGATTTTTAGGATTGCTATATAAGGGTGGTTCTTCCACCTACCACACTCACCTCTTACCTCTCTCACTCCACCATTAATGCTACTCAAGCTCTCTTGCCCGATCTCTCTCTCTAGCCACTCAAACTTGTTGATTTGCTAGGGAATCAAGGAGGAGACCTAGATCTACACTTCCACCAAAGGATATTTGCTTCCCCCATACTTTCTTGTGTGGATTTTGTTACTCTTGGGTGTTTGAGCACCCTAGACGGTTGAGGTCACCTCGGATCCACATTCCATTATGGTGAAGCTCCGCGGTTTTGTTGGGAGCCTCCAACTAAGTTGTGGAGAGAGCCCCAACCTTGTTTGTAAAGGTCCGGTTGTCGCCTCCAAGGGCCCCAATAGTGGAATCGTGGCATCTCGCATTGTGTGAGGGCGTGAGGAGAATACTGTGGTCCTAGTGGCTTCTTGGGGAGCATTGTGCCTCCACACCGCTCCAACAGAGACGTACTTCCCTTCAAAAGGAAGGAACTTCGGTAACACATCCTCGTCTTCACCGGCTCCACTCTTGGTTATTTCGTGCCTTTACTTGTGCAAGCTTATTTGTGTTATATCCATTGCTTGCTAGTGTGCTTGTTGTTGTTGCATCATATAGGTTGCTCACCTAGTTGCATATCTAGACAACCTACTTTGATGCAAAGTTTAAATTGGTAAAGAAAAGCTAAAAATTGTTAGTTGCCTATTCACCCCCCTCTAGTCAACTATATCGATCCTTTCAATTGGTATCAGAGCCTCGTCTCTTTATTAAGAACTTTGCCGTTCGAAGAGTATGGTTGACACCGTAGACGGTGTGGAGGAGCACTTCGGTGTGAATCCGGTCTCGTATACGGCTGATGGGGGAACCTCGCGCGGTCTCTCGTGAGGAATTCAATGTGGCTTTGGACACATTGAAAACATCCATGACGACCGAGGTTGAAAGCATGTTTGATAAATTCATAGAAGGGCTTAAATTATCCACCGCACCGTTGAAAGTGGGTGATCCCACTAACAAGGTGACGGATGCTAACTCCGACAAGGGGGAAGCTACTAGTGAAATGGCTGCTTCTTCTAGTGGTAAAAATGGCACCGGCATCTTTGCCCATGTGGAGCCTCCACTTGCTTATGGTGGATCAATTCCTTCCACTCATTTGAATCATGCCGGTCCTCCCCCTAAGATTGTGAAAAATGAGGACTTTGATTCTTGGGTTTATCGCTTTAAGTATCATTTAAATCATGTGAATACTAATCTTTGGAGAATCATTGAAGAAGGTTTCTATCTGTATGACCGAAGCAACTTCACTCCTAGAGAAGCCGCGGATAATCAATTCAATGAGAATGCTCTCTTCATCATCCAAGATGCAATTCCACCCAAAGATCTTCCTCATCTTTGGCCCTTCGCCATGGCCAAAGATGCATGGCATTGTGTTGTTTCCCTCTACAGGGGAAGCGTAAGCATTCAACGCTCCAACTATGAAGTGGTGCAAGATGAAGCCGATGAGTTTGCAATGAAAGAAGATGAAGAACCTCGTGAGCTTTATCCGAGAGTAACCAAACTTGCGGTCTCACTCCGAGATCATGGGAGCAAGGACACAGATGACAATCGGATCAAGCGCAAATTCCTCAAGGCAATGATGCCTTACCACAAGGCCATGTCCTCCGTCATTCGTCAAAGGCCGGAATTCCACACCTTGTCCTCAAGTGAAGTGTTGGATGAGTTTGTGGCTATGAGCATCTTGGACAAGACCGCCGACAATGCGGTGCTACGTTCTCAAAGAGCAAAGAAGCCCAACCTTGCATTGAAGGCCAAGATTAGTGTGGAAGAAGAGGAAGAAGAGGAAGAAGAGGAGAGCGACCCCGAAGATACAAAGTATGCCTATCATGAACACATGGCTCTTGCTTCAAGGCAATTTTGGAGCAAGAAGAACACATGGCCCAACTTCAACAAGAACAACTCAAGTGGCGCAAAGGTCAAGCAACGAGTGAGGACTTGCTATAATTGTGGCAATATGAGCCATTTTATTGCGGAATGCCCTTATGAGAAGAGGGAGGACAATGGTGGCAAGCTCATCCGAAAGGACAAGGCCAAGTCTTTCCCCAACACGAGCAACTTCACCAAGAAGTCTCCTCCCAAAGTGTCGTGGACTTGTCACGGCAGATGTCCTCATGAAAGGACTTAGTCGTAGGGCCATCGTACGGGTTTACCTAGAGAGGTTAAAGCGGACACAAGACACGGGAATTATACTGGTTCGGCCCCTTCGATGAAGGTAAAACCTACGCCCAGTTGTGATGTGATTGATATGGTTTTCGCAACTAGGGAGCAATAGCTTTGCCTTAGCCTCAAATCTCTGTCTCCAACTCGCCGCCGGGTCGTCCCTTATATACATGGGTTGACGCCTTGGCCGGCTTACAGAGTCCCAATCCGGCTCATACAAGAGTCCGCTTGATCTCTCCTTTCTTGTCTTACAACACAAGCTACAACGTTAAGGCGGTTTACATACATGGATCTTAATTAGCCTCTGGGCTCCAAAGCGCCCACATGGGCCTCGATCATGAACGAGGGTAAACCGGCCCTCCCGGGCGGTTCACACTCAAGAGTTATATCCCCAACATTAGGCCCCAGATTGACTTGAACCGTTCATGTTAATCTTCACACCTTCAAGCTCTTGATCTCCTTCCTCATTTCAGAAACCGCCAAATGTTTTAACCGCCGTGACGTCTTCTTCCGATTCACGTGCCGGAGCGTCCTGACGTCATCTTTAATAAAGAAATCCAAACAGTAAGATTCCCTGCATTTAATACCATTCCGGAAATCGAGGCGGCCGCTGCACCTTCCGCCGCTTTTGACTCCTCGATTCTCGCGCCCGTTGATTGCTCCGGTCCCTTATAAATAAACCGGTCGGGCCATTCTCTTCTTCTTCTTCCTCTCTTCTTCTTCCTCGCGACCGCCGACCACAAGCTCTTGCCGTCGCCCTTAACCTTCGACCGACGCTTCGCCGGGCCTGCATCAACCTGATCTTACCAGAGTTTCAGCGCTCCTCCGTGGTTCCCGCTCGTCAGGTAAGGTTTTCTTTAAACCCTAGATCTCATCCGGAAACTCGGTTCGTCTCATAGCTCGTGAGCGTTCATGCCGATTCTTCATACCGGTTCCGCCATGGCCGTACGGCTCAGCCGTACCGCTCCTCATATGCAAGCGGCTGCCTTCGCCGTTTACCCGACTCTAGGCATCTTCCCCTTCTGTTCAGATCTTTCACTTTAACATGCCTGAACCTTCCTGCACTGTAGGAGGTCTGTATAGGTCGCAGAAATTTTCCTCATCAACCCCCGGTAGATCTAGATTATTTCCTTTTGCATGGGAAACCTGTTTCATCTACACTTAGCAACTTTTTCAGCACCGCTTTCTCGCGGTTTAACTCCTGATATCTAATCCGTCCTCCATTAGCCTTTAGTTAAACCGAATGGGAAGCCGGTTATCGAACTGCCGGTTTAACATTATTTGTAACACCTGACCCGTTCAATGGTGAACCGCTTTTCTTTCTTTCTTCGCAGCCTTAATCTTCCGGAATGGCTCCTCAATTTTTCGCTTGCAACCGGGTCCGGTCAAAAATCACCGAGACGCAGCTCAACGGCTACGTTACCACCGTGGTTTGGCTCCAAAAGACGCCCTCCATTGGCGTGTTCCGGAGGGCGAAGTTTCTCCCGAGTCGCGAGCGGGAAGTAATTGTGTTTATGCAGCACCTAGACCGGGTTCTCGCCTACCGTTCAAAGTTTTTCCGGGACGTCCTTGCCAGTTGGCAACTCCATCCGCAGGATATCGGCCCGAATTCTATTTCGAACATATGCAACTTTCAAGTCTTCTGTGAAGTCTATCTTCAAGAAGAACCATCTGTGGAGTTGTTCCGGGATTTTTTCCATTTGAACCGTCGCACAGAATTTTCTCGATGGTCCCAACACGGAGCTGGGCGGCGTTTCAATTCAGAAGAGGAAGGAAGCCGATTTCCTCACGCCAAGCACCACAGCCATCCAAAGGATTGGAACCAAACTTGGTTCTACCGGAACACCGCGCTACCGCCAACGAAAACCCCTTACCGGGTTACCGTCCTCACCGCTCAAAGAACCATCATCCATCGCCTTCACGCTTAACCGCCATGAACGGAAAAACTTCGCGCCACAAATAATCAAGCTCCGTGCTCTAATGGCCAATGGCTTAACCGGCGTGGATCTTGTGCGCTGTGGGTCTCTTGGGGCGTGTTGCCACTAAGCCGCCGCCCGGATTGATGCACGAGTACACCGCAGCCTCAAAGATCCTCAAAGGCGCCACGAGCTACCCATAACCGAACAGGAGACCACCGAGATCGCCAAGAAGATGCTCGATGAGCCAATCTCCGTCTGCAGCCTCACCGGTTGGCTCCATTTTGTGCCGCCAACAAACCGCCGGGCGTAAGCTCTTCTTCATCGCTCTTTCGTGCTCGTAACATCGCTGACATATGCTAATGCTTGCTGCTTCGTGCTGAAAGCTCCTTCCGAAACGCACCAAACCGGTCCGGGCTCGCGTGCAAAGTCCAAGGCCACTAAGAAAGCTGGCAAGAAAAAGACCACCGAGTCCTCTCGAATCACGGAGGACGAAGAATCGTAAGCCGAGGTACAACTTTGACACTTACGAGGGAGCCGCCTTTTTCCGGCTTTCCGGTTTGTATTTCTTGTTGGATTTGCTTGGCCTCTTTACCTTCTTTTTACTGACTCTTTCTTCCTGTGATGATGTCAAGCCAGTCATGCCGATCCTGTTGAGGTAATCCTTCTTTCTTCCGAATCTGAGCTTACGCTGTTAAGAGAATTCGTCGCTACCGTCCGGAAAGTGAAAAAATACCATTCCTGTGCTTATTTGAATCCAAATCTTTCCTTGAAGACACAAGAGATCGAAGAGCCGTACAACCCAAGACAATTGGTCAACAGGTTACCTCAGCCGGTTTACGGACACCCTAATCCGAAGCGTCCAGAGGTGACTTGCTCTCCGAAAAGCGTTATCCCTTAAAAGGTTTCTTCCGATGTCCTCTCAATCCGTCGACCCAATTATCGTGCCTCTTCCAACTCGTCCGCGGTTCATCCACCACACAACTGCCTCACGAACATCGCCAAGGGTATGTAATTATCGTCATTAATTCGATTCCCTATTACCTTGGTCAATTTATCTTGATCCAACTCTGAACATTGCAGTACCAAGGCTCGCTGAGCAAGAAAGCGAAAACTCTTGATCCTACTCCGAATGTTGATCCGGAAAAACCCCTGAACAGCCACATGAAAATCCACGGTTACCAAGGAAAGCTCACGAGCTGTACAAGGACGACATCACTGACCGCCAGAAGTTGAACCGAGGTCCAAGTGGAAACCTCACAGCCTGCTTCCATCAAACCCGTCCACCGAAGCGGATCGCGATCGCCGAACCGCCGAGCCAAAGCAAGACGACATCGAGCCCAAACAAGACCGCTGAAAATGACGATGTTATTGTGACAGTAATCGCTACACTGCTCCTAGCTAACCGTCGCTTTAGCAAAGCACAAGATCAAAGAAAGTTCCACTACTATCAAGAAAGACAAGGGAAGATCGACATGTCTGCCACGACAATTTCTCCGCCTAAGAACTTCATTCCGGCTTCAACCGGCTTTACACAAGCCGTGACCTTGAAGCCGGTCTAGTAAATCGCATGAAGGACCGCTATGAGGTAATAAGCTGACCTTTCTCATCTTTTCACTGCATAATAGCCCCCAAGGGTCGGTTTAACTTTGCAAAGTTAAACCGGGACTTAAGTTGCGTCTTTTCTTAGCAAATTGAGATCAACTAGCCATTAGCCCCCAAGTGCCAAGTTGAATACTTGTATTAAGCTTGGGACTTGTATAATGAAACCACTAACATGCTTTCTTTGTCATCAGAATGAAATACACCAAAGAAGTCAGGTAACTCAAAGACCTCCGAACCAATCTGGAAACCCAAAGAGCAGAAGCCACCAAAACCAAGGATGAGCTAAAGACTGCCCTGACCACCATGGAGTGGTACAAATCCGAGCGGGTCAACTGGGACACCGAGAAAGCCGGTTTAATAAAACGGGCGGAGGAAGCTGAGGCGGCCCTTAAACCGGTGACTGAAGAGCTTACCGGACTCAAACGCCAAGTGCATGCCATGACCTCTGCCGTCTTTGGTAAGTAAATTTATACCGAATATGCTGTGTTTAACGCTTTACGGTTTAACTTGAGCTGTCTAAACCTGGTGTAGGCAAGTGTATTGCTCATCCCAGGCTCGGGACGTGCGAAAAAAAGCTCAAGGCTTCAGACACCCCGATTGAACAGCTATATACCGTGCCCAAGCCATATGCGCCACTTCATATGACAACACGGGCGCCGCCCCTCGATCGAGAGACGCTGGACCGGCTGTCCATGATTCCGGGCAGCTTGAAGAGATGAAGCGATCCGCAGCCCGGCCGGCACCTGCTGGCTCTAACTTCGTGCCAAGGCATGGATAGCGAGATCTTGATCCGCCGACATGGCGAAGGTTTTCCCAGTAGCTCAAGAGAACGGTGAAGCCTTTGATAACGATGCCTCAAACGGATTACAAAGGAGATGCGTCCGCTGGCGAAGTCAACTGCCGCCAAGCCAATCTGGAAGTTCACCGATCTTTTATGACGCAAACAACAAACGGGTGGAGTTTGTCATCCCGGAAGTGCAGAGCCTGATTCCGCCAATCCGTAAGCACACTTACGCCTCGACATTGATCCGGCCAGGCCGATAAGTGAAGAAGCTGTCTTCGTGCCTTAACCCGGATTGACCGTCTACCAATGACTTCCGGCTTTGGGTGAAGAAGAAGAGTAGCTGAACCGACGCCAGCGCCAGGTTCTCCACCTCGCGCCCACCCGTGAAGCAGCGTAATCCGCCAAGCCGGGCGACATATTCAAATTTTCAAGGCATAACTCACGTGAAACGCCGGGCCTCAAAAAAGGCTTTGTAATAGGGTAGCAAGTGTCTTTCTTTGAACAATGCCGTACAATCTCACCAGAACTTGTGCATGGCAAGACGGGATCCGTTGGCTTTCGTAGTAAATCCTGCAACATATTTTGTCTCGCAATCACAAGTTCTTAAACCGCCGTGGCGGTTTACGCCCGCTTATAAACTGATACCAATATATTTATATGAGATAATACCGAGGTATATGATCAAAACTATGTGATACTTAACATACCGCCAAAGGTTAGGCACACAGCTTGGCTTTAGTCAAACCCAAGTGAAGGCCTTATAAACCATCACCGCCAAAGGAGAACAGTCCTTCAGTATAAAACCGATTTACCGTGTAAATCGTGGTCGGGCATGATAAGCCCCTATTACTCCATAATGGGATGTTAACAAAGAAAATCAAACCGAACAAAAAATCGCCACTAAAAAGGGACTGAATGCGGAACATAAATCCGGTTTAAAGAATTTTGTCGGTTTAAGAAGGCCAACAAAAACCAAATGACAGGCATAAAGACCACATGGAAGCAAAATCAATGAGGAAAATCACTTTGCAAGAAAAGGCTGCACTGAGCCGGATCAGATGGCGCTACCATGGTCGGACATGACCAAGCCCCCTATACGGTGTAGCGGTGGTTCAAGTCAGCCAGGTCCCCAATCGAACTCGTGGCATGACGCCGATCAAATGGCATTGCGATGGTTCGGGTTCACCAAAGCCCCTAAGTGATTCTATGGCCTTAGGCCGACCAAGAGGTGTGACTGGTTCAGACGTGACCATGCCCCCAAATGATCTAGTGGCTTTCGGCCGCCAAGAGGTGTTGCATTGGTTCTGGACACGACCAAGCCCCCAAATGACAAAAATTTCTAAAAACAAGGCCAAGGGTTAAACCGAGGCCGTTTTACGACAAAGATCTCCATGTACCCAAACCGGTCCTTTTGTATGTAATGTATACCCCGCTTTTAGCCGAGGATCCGGTTTATTGCTTTTATTCATAATATATACATCGCCTTGATATGTACATAAGTGGAGCCAATGGCTCAAGTATAATAAGGTCAAGATGAGCTATGTTCCATGGCTCGTTGGTCTCCTCCTCCGACGTATGCGTGAGTCTTTTCGCTCTCGAACATCAATCGATAGTAGGACCCGTTGTATAGATTCTTCATTGACCACAAAAGGCCCCTCCCAAGGTGGGGATAGCTTGTGCATATCTTTCGATCTTGAATGAGCCGCAGCACTAAGTCTCCTTCCCGAAAGGTTCTGGTTTTAACCTCACGGGCTGTGATACCGACGAAGATCCTCTGTAGACCGCCGAAGCGAAGCTGCTGCCATATCGCGCTTCTTCGTCCAAATGATCCAAATCATCTTGCCGTGCTGCCTCGCTTATCTGCCTCAACATAAGCTGCTACTGGGCGAGTCGTGACGGATATCATCAAAGGACCGCCCGCTCCATAGACCATAAAGAACGGCGTGTATCCGGTGGATCGGTTGGGGTAGTATTTATACTCCATATCACCGATGGTAGCTCTTCCACCCAACAACCCGGCGTCCTTTCTAAAGGGACCATAAGCCGGGTTTGATACCTTTCAAAATTTCCTGATTAGCTCGTTCCGCTTGACCATTGGATTGCGGGTGGCTACGGAAGAAACATCAAGCCGGGTGTGCTCTCGCTCACAAAATTCCTTCATAGCTCCTTTGGACAAATTGGTGCCATTGTTCGTGATGATACCGCGGAAACCCAAACCGAAAATCACCCTCTTGATGAACTGAACCGCCATGGCCGCATCACACTTGCTAACGTGCTCGCCTCGACCCACTTGGTAAATTTATCCACCGCTACCAACAGGTGGGTCTTTTGTCCTTGGATCGTTTGAAAGGTCCAACCATATCCAGCCCCCAAGTCGCAAACGGCCAAGTAATTGGAATCATCCTCAATTCTTGGCTGGCACATGAGCACGCCTCGAGAACTTTTGGCAACCATCACACCGTCGACCAGATCCTCCGCATCAAGATGGGCAACAACCAATAGAAGCCATGGCGGAACGCTTTGGCCACCAGGGATTTTGAACCGGCGTGGTGACCACAATCCCCTTCATGAATCTCTCGCAATATCTCACGGCCCTCTTCGTGGGACACACAACGCTGAAACGCCTCGACATCGCTGCGACGGTGCAACTCGCCATTAACAATGGTCATAGACTTAGACCGCCGAACTATCTGCCGGGCCAACGCCTTGTCCTTCCGGTAACTTCGCCTCGATTCATGTACGCCAAATAAGGGAGCGCCCAATCCGAATGATGTGCAAGGCCGCCACCAATTGAGCCTCCGGATCAGGGATAGCCAAATCAATTTCATCAGTAATTTTAACCGACGGCTTATGCAGACGTCAAGGAAAACGCTACGGGACCGGTTTACGCTGGGACCCCAGCCGGCTCAAAGCATCACCGCTTTCGTTCTTCCGACGATCCACATGGTCCACCTGGTACCCTTAAAATGTCCCGCAACAACATCCGGTTCCCGACGATATGCAGCCATGAGTGGATCTTTGGAGTCCCAAGTGCGGATACCTGCTGGCTACTAAGTCCGAATCACCAAAGCATTTAACCCTACCGAGGTTCATTTCCTTGGCCATCCAAGACCATGGAGCAAAGCTTCATACTCAGCTGCATTGTTAGTACAAGGGAACATTAGGCGGAGAACATAATGTAACTTGTCACCTCGTGGGGAAGTTAATACGACTCCAAATTTTCGAAAGCCCTCCAATTGCTCGGACCCATCAAAATGGATGGTCCAATAGGTGTGATCCGCTTCTTCCGATGCTTGCAACTCCGCCCAATCATTAATGAAATCCACAAGTGCTCGAGACTTTATGGCCGTCCGGCACATACTTTAAACCGTATGCCCAAGTTCTATAGCCCACTTAGCAATCCGCCGCCGCTTCCGGTTCAAGATGATATCGCCTAAAGGAGCCGAACTGACCACTGTGATGGGGTGCCCTTGTAATTATTGCTTCAGCTTCCGGCTTGCCATAAAAACACCATATACCAGCTTATGCCAATGCGGATATCTTTGCTTAGATTCAATGAGAACCTCATCGATGTAGTAAATCGTCACGAACCGATACTCCTTCCCGCCTCCTTGCGCTCCACCACAATGGCTACACTCATCGCCTCGGCATTAGCAGAACATATAACAGAGCGGCTCCTCGTCAATAGGGGCAGCAAGAACAAAGGGTTGGCCACCGCCGCTTTAAGTCCTCCAATGCCTCATCAAGAATGAGCTCCGCATTTAATTGATCCGCTTTCTTCAAAGATCTCGGTACAAAGGGATGGCCTTCTCTCCTAGGCGATCGATAAACCAGCTTAGCGCAGCAATCCGCCTGCCAAGCGTTGGACATCGTTGACGATTTCGCTTAGCTAATGAGGTGATAGCTGTAATCTTCTCCGGATTAGCCTCAATCCCCGGTTAGATACGAGAAAACCCAACAATTTGCCTCATTGGAACACCAAAGACGCACTTGGCGTGGTTGAGCATCATCTTGTACACCCGCAAGTTGTCGAAGGTCTCCCTTAAATCCTCAATCAATGTTTCCTTCTGCCTTGATTTCACCACGATATCATCCACATAAGCGTGCACATTACGGCCGATCTGTTTATGCAAACAATTTCAGACGTTAACGCTGATAAGTTGCTTGGGCGCTCTTGAGCCCAAAAGGCATGGACACATAGCAGAAAGCTCCAAAAGGGGTGATAAACGCCGTTTTCTCTTGGTCCTTAAAAGCCATCTTAATCTGATGATAACCGGAATACGCATCCAGAAAGCTCAAACGCTCACAACCCGCCGTTGCATCAATAATCTGATCAATGCGGGAGGGCGAAGGATCTCGCCGACAAGCTTTGTTAAGATCTGTGTAATCTACGCACATGCGCCAAGTGCCATTCTTTTTAAGGACCAGAACCGGGTTAGCGAGCCACTCCGGATGAAAGACTTCGACGATAAACCCTGCTGCCAACAGCCTAGCAACTTCTTCTCCGATGGCCTTGCGCCTTTCCTCATTGAACCGCGAAGAAACTGTTTTACCGGTCTCAGATTTCGGGTCAACATTAAGAGTGTGCTCAGCGAAGTTCCCTCGGTACACCGGCATGTCGACGGCTTCCATGCAAAATGTCCCGATTCTCACGGATGAACTCGATGAGCGCCGCTTTCCTATTTAGGATCCAGTTGGCACCGATGGTGAACTGTTTGGATGAATCGCCGGTACAAAATCAACAAGCTTCGCCTCACCGCCGATTTGAACTTCAAGTCCGGATCATGCTCCGTAGTTGGCTTCTTCAAAGGGGTCATATCCGCCGGATCAACATTATCTTTATAATACTTTAACTCTTCCGTGGCACAAACCGACTCCGCGTAAGCCGCATCACCTTCCTCGCACTCTAGAGCGATCCGGCGGCTCCCATGAACCGTTATCGTTCCTTTGTGACCCGGCATTTTCAGCTGTAAGTAAACGTAACAGGGCCGTGCCATGAATTTAGCATAAGCCGGCCGCCCAAAGAGGGCGTGGTAAGGGCTTTGAATTTTCACCACCTCAAATGTCAACGTTTCTGTTCTGGAGTCATGTTCGTCCCCAAAGGTCACCTCCAAAGCTATCTTACCGACCGGCACGCCGACTTACTGTGCACCACTCCGCGTGAAACACCGTCTTTGGATGACCTAAGATGCCTATCTGCTAACCCCATACGCCGGAAAGTCTCGTAGTACGTGATGTTGATGCTGCTTCCTCCATCCATAAGAACCTTGGTAAACTTGTACCCTCCTACCGGGTGCCACCACCAAGGCTAATCGACCCGGATTGTAAACCCGGGAGGATGATCCTCTCTGCTCCACACAATCGGGCTGCTCGGACCAGCGTAGGTAATGCGGCGCAGCCGGTTCAACAACACCGACCGCCCGCCTGAAGTTTTCGGTCCCGTCGGTCCAAGCTGGTTGTAAAGACGTGGTACCGCCCCATTCAACTGCTTTGGGTTGCTCGATAACCCGATCGCCGCTGTTGTTGATTGTAGCCCCTTGGTTCTCGATCGCCGATTACCTTGATTATTCTGATTGCCTTGCCCGCCTGGATTACCACCAATCCCGGGCCGGAATTTCCTCCATCAGAATCTTGAGCGGGCCCTGAACCGCCGCCGGTCCCTTGATCATACCGGAAAGAGTTGGAGTTTTTAAACTCCTGCATAATATAACAATCCTTCCAAAGGTGGTTCGCCGGTACCTCCTTCGTCCCGTGCTTCGGACAAGGTTGATTCAATATGAAATTCAAACGATCCGGATTGTGACCGCCCCGGTTTGACTGCCTGCTCTTGCGCCGCTGACCCTTGTCCTGCGCATTGGTATTGGCCACGAAGCCCATGTTGCCGTTCGCTTTGGCGCTTGTTCCTCCATTGCTTGCCAAATGGTGCTGCCGGCCCTCGGAGTTGCCGCTCTGCTTTTCCCTTCCCCACTTCATCATTATCGATTCGGGATCCTTGGTACTATCGTAATCAGCGTACTTTACCAACACGCCCATTAGAGTGCCCATGTCATGGCAAAACGCTTCATGCGACTCCAGCTTCAATTTCAATGGCTCGAACCGCAATTGGCTTCCAAGGTCAAGATTGCGGAATCAGGATTGATCCGTCTCAAGAATGTAAAACTTCCAAACGCGGCGCACCCAATGGGTTGTAGACTCTCCTCCCGCCGACACAAGCTGCCAGATCCACCACCGACATGGGCTGCTTACGGTGTCTTTGAAATTTTGGATGAACCGGTTCGCAATCGGGTCCACGAGCTGATGGAGTTGGGCGGCAAGTTTTTAACCAAGTCCGCCGCATCTTCCAACATCATTGTGAAGTACTTCGCACATGCCGCTTCATCCACGCCTAGCATCTCCATGGCCATCTCGTAGCTTTCTATCCACGCCTCTGGAGCCAAGTCGGCAAGATAATTCGGCACCTTGCGTGGCCCCTTGAAGTCCTTGGGCAAGCGACGCTGCGTAAAGCGGGACGAGGCAAGGCACCCCCAAAGAACCAGACGCGTGACCCCTGGTTCAAGATGGTCGGTCGAACCGCGCGGGCGGATGATCCTCCGCTTGTGCCGCTAACTCGGCCTCCCCACGCAGTTCTCGGGCGCGTCCACTACCACCGAGCATCTTCAAAGCCGCCGCGGATTGTTGCCGCGAGGCGGACCACGCCGCGCATTGCTCGACACGGCCGGTTCATCGACGCTGCCGCTGTAGCTCGGCTCGGGCGGGGTGGAGTGGATCCGATCCCGACTACGAGCACGCTTTGCCGTGCCAAGGCCGCCCCGAGGAGCTCCTTAACCCGACGTGTCTCCACCGCTGCGGTGAATCGCCTTCAATTGAATCGCTTCCAACCGTGCCGCAGCCGCCACGAGGTTATCCATCGGGTTGGAGTAGTGACCGAGGTGTTCTGCACGGTCCGGGGCGCACCGGTATGATGGCGAGGTAGATCTATCACACGGGCTGAACCGCGCGGCCGTCCCTGTGTGCTTCCAAACCGGTTTACCAATGGTGGCGGATTGCTGGTCCTCGCCTCGGGTATTGAAAAGCTCCTTCCTCGAAAACGGAAGGTAAACGGGACTCTGTACTTCCTTTTCATGACTTTCGTGATGCGCTTCCGTCCACCGAGCCTATAAGCTCACAGATCCAAAGCGCCCGCTCCGCTGCCATCCTTTCGTCCGCTGCTGCCAGTCCGCTTTAGCATTAGTGATCTGTTCCTCACCTTTGCAATCTCCGCCAGTAGGTCCTGATCCGCGGATTAGCTTCCGCCAAGAGCACAGCCTAACGCGTCAAGAGCTCGACAAAACTTGAGCCGGCGGGCGACAGTGGCCTCCTTCCCCGCTGCCATCATCATTGTTGAACTGGCGACTGTGGGCGCCATGGTCGAAGAGTGAAGCGCCGCCTGCATCGCCATGAAGATCCCAACCCGTTGGGTAGATCGAAGGGTCCTAATACTCTCTCCGTCGGAACAGCCCCGATCCGCCATCTTGTAGCTGGTATAGAGACTCGGCTCCGCCCGACGATTCGTCACCGTGAGTAGACAACAGCTTGCCGCCAGATGCTGATCCGTCCTCGTAGTCTCCGTGGACGACTCCCACGAAAACATGCTTGACCGCCGGTTTAGCTGTGGCAGGACTCTTCTTCGCCTGCTGAGCCGCTCTCGACGAGGTCGGCAGACGTCCGCCTAGGCTCGCTCGCCGATCTTGCCGATAAACACGTGTATGCCGCCAAAGGGGACCCGGTACCCAGATTAACCGAGCCGGCCTCGGGCCCCAAATCCGCATCGTTGATGTAGAGCTTGCCGCGACGACTCTTAGTCATCCGCCCATCAGATAGCCTTCGAGTCCTTCAACTTGCCCTCTAAGATCATCAAACCGTCGTGCGATAGCCCCACGGTGGGCGCCAACCGTCGTGGACTTGTCACGGCAGATGTCCTCATGAAAGGACTTAGTCGTGAGGGCCATCGTAAATGCGGGTTTACCTAGAGAGGTTAAAGCGGACACAAGACACGGGAATTATATCGTTCGCCCTTCGATGAAGGTAAAAACCTACGTCCAGTTGTGATGTGATTGATATGGTTTCGGCAACTAGGGAGCAATAGCTTTGCCTTAGCCTCGAAATCTCGGTCTCCAACTCGCCGCCGGGTCGTCCCCTTATATACATGGGTTGATGCCCGGTCGGCTTACAGAGTCCCAATCCGGCTCATACAAGAGTCCGGCTTGATCTCTCCTTTCTTGTCTTACAACACAAGCTACAACGTTAAGGCGGTTTACATACATGGATCTTAATTCGCCTCTGGGCTCCAGGCGTCCACATGGGCCTGGATCATGAACGAGGGTAAACCGGCCCTCCCGGGGCGGTTCACACTCAGTAGTTATATCCCCAACACAAAGCGTTGGTGGTTCAAGAAGAGTACAATGAGGATGATGATGATGAAGATGGTGAGTCGGTTGCCATGGCCTCCGTTGCCATTGCGACAACTCCACGGGTGTCTCTCTTCGACTCACCCAATGAGAGCATCATCGCCAAGTGCCTCATGGCTAAAGCCACCAACAAGGTAACCCCCAACATCAAAACTACCATCATTAATAATCCTTCTTTGACGGATTGCATTGATGAACATGAGGGATCTAATGTGGAGGAGAATGAGTTTGAGTCTTTTATGAGTAAACTCAAGGGTAAATCCAAGAAGCACTTCGTTGCTCTCTTGGAATAACTTGGTGAAGCCAATGACATGATCGAGGCTCATGAAGATACCATCTCTAAGATGGAGGGGCATAGTCGTGATTATGCCGATGAGATTTCAGATCTTTCCAATGCTCTTGAGGAAGAGCGTGGTCTTTGTTTGGCTCTTGAGGAGTCACACAACGATGATCATGCTAAATTAAAGAAAGATCTTGATCATGCTCTTGTTGCCTCTCGTGTGCTAACCTCCGAGAAGGCCGAGCTTGGGGTTGATCTTGCTAGACTCAAAGAGGAGTTTGACTTACTTGACAAGGCTCACAAGGTCTTGAAGGGTGCTCATGCTAGCCTCAAAGAGTCTCATGATTAACTCCAAGTAAAGCTAATCAAGGAGAAAGCCACATTTCCTCATATGGTCTTAATTGATAACGCAAATGCAACTAACCCGTGTTGTGAGCATGTGCATCTTGTTGAGGAGAATGCTAAGTTGAAGGAGTAACTTGAGAAAGGCCTTGTGTCTTGCATACAAGGCGAGAAGGACCTCAACGACCTTTTGAGCAATCAAAAGGAAGTTGTAGCCAAGGAAGGGATTGGGTACGCACCCAAGTCCAAGAACAAGAAGAAGAAGAATGACAAGGCCAAACGACCTCCCCCTCTCAAGCAAACCTTTGTGAAGGAGGGAGAGGGTGCTACTAAGGAGAAGAAGAAGAACACCATGAAGGGTGGTGATGCCAAGAAGGGCAACACTTCCCTTCCCAACAAAGCCGGTGACTTTAACCCTTTCTTATGTGTTGTGTCGTGCTAGTGATGGACATGTTTATGCCAAATTTCTTGGTTCTCCTTATGAGTACATTGAATGGTCTATTTGGGTTCCGAAGACCCTTGTTACTAACATCAAAGGACCCATTACAAAATGGGTACCTAAAACCAAGCATTGATCTCTTGTAGGTGTTTGCTTCCGGTGGGGATCATGGTTGCTCGATAGTGGAGCCACTAATCATATGACCGAAGCAAGGACTTGGTGGTGGACGTTCACAAGATTCCATCTATGCCCACCAATATCGAGTGGGGTGATGCCTCGTCCTCTAAGGTATTGGGGCTTGGCAAGGTTGTCATTTCTCATGATCTCACGATCGAGAAGGTCATGCTTGTTGAGTCCCTTGCATACAATTTACTTTTCGCTCATTAACTTGCACTCATGGGCTTTGCCACTTTCTTTGATGTTGATACTGTGGCCCTCTTGTGGAGCAAGACTCTTAAAGTAGCCTTTGTTGGGCATGTCGAGAACGGTCTCTATGTGTTTAACTTTTCGGAGCGACCCAATAAGACCGCGACATGCCTAATGGCTAAAGTTGACGTGGGATGGCTTTGGCATCGCCGTTTAGCCCATGTCAATATGAGATCTTTGCAAAGTATTCTCAAGGGGGACCATGTTCGTGGACTAACAAATGTTAGTTTTGCTAAAGATCGTGCTTGCAGTGCTTGTATCGAAGGAAAGCTACATGAAAAGGTTTCACCCGCCTACCCACTATCATTTACTCGAAGAGGCCTTTGGAGCTCCTTCACTTGGATCTCTTTGGGCCTCCATCCTTTGATAGTCTTGGGGGTAGAAAGTATTGCTTGGTGATTGTGGATGATTATTCAAGATACACTTGGGTATACTTCTTGAAGAGGAAGAGCGAGACCCAACAAACCGTCATTGATTTTGCAAATGAAACTCAACGACAACACAATGCAAAGATCTTGACAATAAGAAGCGACAACGGCACTGAGTATGAGTTTCTTAGTGATGAGGGGATGAAGCATCAATATTCCGCACCATACACCCCTCAACAAAATGGTGTAGCGGAGAGGAAGAACCGGACGTTGATGGATGCGGCAAGGACCATGATGGCGGAGTACAAATCTCCATACAACTTTTGGCCGAAGCCATCAATACCGCATGTCATGCATCCAATCGGCTCTATCTCCGCAAAGGCTTGAACAAGACTCCATATGAGATTCTCACCGGTAACAAGCCCAACCTCAAGTACTTCCGGGTGTTCGGGTGTAAGTGTTTCATTCTCAAGAAAGGTGTCCGGTTGTCTAAATTTGAGGCTAGAGCTTATGAGGGCATTTTTGTTGGTTATGCTACAAACTCTCATGCTTACCTTGTCCGCAATAAGTCCACGAGACTTATTGAGGAGACGTGTAACGTGGAGTTTGATGAGAATAACGGCTCCCAAGTGGAGCAAAGTGGCACTTGTGATGTAGGTGATGAAATCCTCCTCAAGCCATAAGAAGAATGGGAGTTGGTTTTATCCTACCCATTGAGGAACCCCTTGTGGCCGAAGGAGAAGGACAATGCTCCACTCAAGTGGAGCCATCACCAACCCAAGGCCCACATGCTTCCGAAGAACAAAGTGAAGGCCCTCAACCTCATGAACAAGACCAAGGGAAAGATCGTGTTGAATCACCAAGTGATGCTCAAGGTCAAGTTCTCTCCTCCGAGCATGTTCAAGATCAAGAACAAGCTCAAGACGGTGCTCAAGATGATCAAGTGACCGCTCCTCAACTCA
This sequence comes from Aegilops bicornis, assembly GCA_021605145.1. Classification (NCBI taxonomy): domain Eukaryota; kingdom Viridiplantae; phylum Streptophyta; class Magnoliopsida; order Poales; family Poaceae; genus Aegilops; species Aegilops bicornis. Next base: position 534,316,146 of record CM038672.1, read on the forward strand.
CCCCCGAGGAGGTATTGGAGCATCGTGCCACCAAGATTGCATCCAAGCCCTCCACCAAGGGTCATCTTATGAAGAATGTGCTTGGAAGCATTCAAAAGGGGGTACACACTCATAGACAATTGGCAAACTATTGTGAACATCACGCGTTTGTCTCGTGTGTTGAACCCCAAAAGGTCTATGAGGCGCTCGAAGATCCGGATTGGCTCAATGCCATGCATGAAGAACTTAACAACTTCGAGTACAACAAGCTGTGGAGATTGGTGCCAAGGCCAACAGGGAACCATAATGTCATTGGAACCAAGTGGATATTCAAGAACAAGCAAGATGCTCATGGGACCATCGTTCGCAATAAGGCAAGATTGGTAGCACAAGGCTACTCCCAAGTCAAGGGTATCGACTACGGTGAAATCTTTGCTCCCGTTGCTTGCCTTGAATCCATTCGTTTTTTGATTGCTTATACTTCTCATCACAACTTTAAATTATAACAAATGGATGTGAAGAGTGCTTTTCTTAATGGCCCTATTAATGAGTTGGTGTATCTCTCTTTTCTTAATGAGCTCACATCGGCCTGGCTCTCGAGAAACTGCCGATTCGAGCGTTTCCAGCGAGCCAGGCTCTGGGGTGCTTTAAGAAGTGTGCGATGCAGGCCCAACAGTGAAAACGGGCAACCAAACATGCCTCTTTCTTCCCGCGCGGGTCTGGTTGGGCCCGATACGGGCAACCAAACACGTTCTTAGAGTATAGATTCACTCATTTTGCTTCGTATGTAGTCCATAGTAAAATCTCTACAAAAACTTATATTTAGAAACAAAGGAAGTAGCATTCTCGACACTACACAACATCATTGCAGAATGATGTTCAGGTTCCCTCTCTCCCGTGAATTAGCAACACTTTCACAGTACGTGTGGGAACAGATGCCAAACATCATTTCGGTGTTTGTTGCCTCTACGTGGCAACACGCCGCTTTGCCCCGTACCAAAGACGCGTGTACATAAGCAGACATGAGGCCAACTCCATCGCTACGACCCCATCCTGTCCTACCGTCTGCTTGGGGCAAAGGGCCAAACGAGGCGGCCCAATACATGACGGCCCGGACCCATCTCGTCTGCTTTCGTGTCCGGCCGACCCATTTCGAAAGCGCAAACTTGCGCTGGTTTGGGTCATGGCGGACACCAAAGGGACGCGCCTACCGTCTGCTGCCGGGCCGTGGTGGCGGCCACCTACCTCCCACCCGCCCACATCAATGCGCACGAGCGAGCGGCCCCACTGTCATCCGCACGCCGAACGGTCGCCGCCCTTCTTTAAGTGGGAAGCGTGGACGGGTCGTCGCCCACACCGCCCCACGCCACCCCGCTGCCTCCTCGAACCCCGGCCGAACCCTAGCCTTCCCATCGCCCTCGAGCTTGCTGCCGCCCACCTCGCCACGGGCTTCGGAATCGCAAGGGCCAAGACGACCGTGAGGCCGGCTCCTCCTCGGGCGCCGCCTGCTCCGTGAAGAAGGAGGAGCCTGCTCTCCGCCAGCTCCTCCGTCGAGCCCCGCCCCGCCCCCTTCAAGATTCAACCCTAGGCCCGCCCGGCGAAGGCGACCGGCAAGACTCGCGGCGGACGTGTGTCGGAGGTATCGGGACACGAGGACGCCGGGTCCCATGGAGTGACGCCCACCTCCCCAACGGGTGGCACCTCGCGCCCGACTGGTCCCGATCCCTCCTCAGGCCGGGCGAAGGCCACAGCCGCGATGAGATCGAAGCGCCGCCGCCTCCTCCCCGACGACTGTTTCTACGACGGTATGGCCCCGACTCCCAGCGGGACACGTGGCTCGGGGCGAAACACGACACGCTGCGTCGCGCGTCATACTTTCAAGCCCGGCCGCAGTGTCGAGGCCGCGGCAGCCCACGCCGAGAGGTGCGGGCGTCTGCTGCGTCTGCTGCCTTACGCTGCCGCCTTCCTTCTCCGGCCACCTCCACCTCCTCGCATGATGACGGAGGAGGAGGCCCGGATCGTCTGGCGTGTCATGGGCGACTCCATGTACACCCACGACGAGCGGCAATGGAACGGCTTGGAGGAGGCTATCAGACTGCTCTGCCGGGCGACGTGGCCTTCCTGAGCCTGCAGATGGCGGCCTTGACGGAGGAGAGGATGAGGACGCCATGGAGGAGGAGCGGTCGGCCGCCTTCCGGCCGGGATCGGGTGAGCCTGGTCTGCATCGCTTCCGGAGATGGCCAGTATGCGTGAATCGCGCGCCACTCACGCGATCACCGGAAATGAGGCGTCGCCACGGGAGGAGGTGGTGCGAGCACCTCCGCCCAGCCCGCCTCGTCTACCACGCACCGCCGCCCCACATGGACGCCACGCCACGCCGACCACAACGATTTACGCAGCACCGGGCGCTGCTGAAGACGGCGACGCCCACGGCACCGACGGGCGGGAGCGCGCGGAGGCGTTTTTTTTTATATGTTAATTATGAAACTGGGTCTTTTAAGTGGCCGTGAAAACTGGGCCGTTTTGTGGCCAACCCCTATATATGTTTTATGTTTTTTAAATGCATTTATTTACTTTTTTAGTTATTTTATTCTAGTTTTTATATTTTTTTATTCACGTCCACCCCGGACACGATTTGGGGTACGGCCGCGCGGTGGGCGCACACACGATCCATCTGACAAAGCCGGACACGGGCGAACCCATCAGCGCCCCAAAGGACAAAAGCCAGCAAAACCGGACGTCCGTTTGGGGTCGCGCGGTGAAGTTGGCCTGAAGTCGTGATATACTGCAGTTGCACTTGCAGTCTAGTGGGTAGCGTATGGTAGCTACGATGGACGTGCACGAGGCGCCCCGTGTGCGTGAATTCATGATTCTAATACGGCGCAATACTGAAAGATAGAAGTTCTTTTCTGTTCACAGTAGTATTTCGTAAGGATGGAGTTGATTGCCAGGCGTGTAGCTCGACCGAAACGGACAGATAACTGCCCCATGAGTGGTCAATCGATCTGACGGACAGCCGGTCACCCGTCCCGTGACGCGCTGCATCTGGAGCAGGACCAGTGGGCAGATCGATAGGACAGATCGGGCGCCGTACGTACTTGGCGCGTCGGTGGCAGGCAGCTATTAGCTAGCAAGCGACGCCGCACCAACCCGGCCGGCCCCTCCAGAGTTGCGTGGATCGCCCACGGGAAGACGAAAATTCTATACCAACGGACTTTTACGCGCCTATTACGGGGTCTGTTTCGTTAACTAATCTTCACCCCCTGATTTTCAGGGAGTATGGCCCCCGTCATGATTTCCTCCAATTAAAAGGTCCCAGCTAGGCTTCCCCGTAAAAGCCCGTGCTCGTGTGCCCGTGCGTGTAGCAAAGCTCACGGGAAGCGGCAGGCAGGCACTGATGATTTTTTTTTTGAGGGGGAGCACTGATGATTGAATGATTGATTAATCGTACCTCGTGCGTAAGTGCATGCATGCATGGCACCGACGTTGGTTTGAACAACTCGAAGAAAAATGGTGCAGGAGCGTGGTCGCCATCGGCGCAACGCAACAGATATATATACTTACTCACTTCGTCTTATAATATATAAGAGCGTTGAGAAAAAGAAAGTGCATGTTTATTTTTATTATTTTAGAAAAAAAATCTAATCTATTCATCTTCAATTATGGTATCACACCAAACACTAGAAATAATAAAAAATACATCCAGATCCGTAGACCACTTAGCGACAACTACATGTTACCGGCTTCGGCCGCAAACCTTATTGTATTAAACAAATGGAAGTCGTCGCATACATGTAACCAACGCAGCAGTAACAAATGATCGCCGCGAATGAAGAGTGTAGATCAGAAGGATCCAACCTAAAGACATACGAACGAAGATGAATGACAAATAGATCCGAACAAATCTATCAAAAACAGATCCGCCGGAAACACACCTCCACACCCTGCGAATGAATAGGGGTTAGACGGAGAGACCTTTATTTTATCTTCAGTATCGCATGGTTCGCGACAAGGCACGTGCAATGCATTCATGCATTGATGTGTGGACAGGACCGGGACGCATGTATGCTCTCTACAGCCTTCTAAATGCGTGTTTCCGCTTTGGCATTGCAGTATTTATAGGTGAAGGAACGTACTTACGTTAACAACCTGACTAGTTATGCAATGTTAGTTCCTTAGGTACAAAAATACAGATTGAAGATGAGGTTTAGTAGCAGCGTAGTAGGTGTGGGACAAACTGTACGCATGACCTCTCTTTTTTTCTCTAGAGGACTGTAATAATGTACTACCTTTAGTCCTTTACTACCGCGCAGAAGAAAATAGTATAGAAGAAAACAATAGAAAGAACAAGGCGAAATATTATCATAGGAGATTTTTCATGATGAAAATTTTCATTTCTTTTTGCATCATACAACAGTCCTATCTTCTTCTTTTTTTGACACATCCTATCTTTTTCTTCACCACTTCTTTTAGAAAGAGAGGAAGACGACTGAGCAAAATAAGACTGTCTGTAATGAAAGTATCATAGCTAGTGTTACGCATGTCAACTAGACAATTTTGAAGAGACAACATCAAATTAAATGAAGAAATAAGGAGTTGGGTAGAAAGCTATTATGATACTGTATCATAATAAATGTTATGCTACTATATGTCATGTATGGCAACGAACATGGCCACCTAAGATACGAATTTATGATACTATACATTACGGATGTAGTACCATACATTAGTTATTGAATTCATCCTCCACTCAGTTGCTTCAAAAGTCTAAACTGATGGAAAGAGACGGACAATATATTTTAAACACTAGTGTCATATGTATGGTACTAACTTAAGATATTACTCACTACAGGCAGTCTAAATATGCATGCCCCGCATGCACAGCTCCATATAATTTTTTTGACTCAATTATTGCTCTTGCTAGGTATCTATTTGTTGCATGCATTGGTAGTGCTGCTAGCTGATATGGGCATGGATGGATGTTGCACACAGATCTTATTGCTCTTGCTGGGCATCTATTGGTTGCATGCATTGGTAGTATGGGCATGGATGGATGTTGCACAGAGATCTTATTGCTATTGCTGGGCATCTATTGGTTGCATGTATTGGTAGGTCCGGTAGCTGATATGGGCATGGATGGTGTTGTACAGAGATCAAGAGGCTAATGCGGTGGCTAAATCCAGATAAGTGGAGGACCATCCCGATGGAAAAAGGGAATTGGACTGTGTATGAGTCCATGGTGTGGCGCCACCCGTGTCACCATCAAAAAATGTCCATCTCCCTAGAATGATTTGTTCATCTAGTGTCTTAGTAGACTTCACACTTACAAGAATGTTCTTGCAAGTCTAAAAACGTATGTCATGTAATTAGTGTTTATTTAGAACTAATAAAAATATAACATATTGTTATTGAAGTTAAAAAATGTAGAATGATATACCCATCTCAATGTCAAATCAACGATGGTCAACATCAATTGAGTGTTTAGAAGTTCATATACGGTTGAGAATTAGCAAAATCATAAAAAATAGCGGTCAATGTCATATTTTGGGGAGCATGCAAATTTTAAAACATTGTACATAACCGGCAGAAGTAAAAAAGTACTCAATGATGCTAACAAGATTAAATCATCAATACCGGCACCTGCAAGCAGCCGCCTCAGCTAAAAAAAAGCCTATGTTTCCTCTGCCTCCCACCGGCGCTGTCACCGGTCTGTCTCGTCTCCGGTGGCCTTAGGGCCATTGGGGGGCAATGGATCTCGGCCCTTGCCGATGGGATGGCTTTGTTTCTAGATGTTTCTTTGAGTTTTTGTTAGGGTTTATGTCTTGCTTAGGAAGACGAGCGGGTGGCGGCTCCCTGGAGATGGAATAAGGTTCTCCCCGCCAAGTCCCCGACCCGGTGATGCGTGCAGCATAGTCGGCGGACGTGTGGAAGTGTGTCTTCAATGGATCTTTCTTTGGTGGACTTGCTAGGGTATGTTCGTTGTTCATCTATGTTCATGCGTCTTCAAGTTAGATCCTTCCTATCTACACTACTCTTCATCTCGGCAGTGATTGTTGTTCTGGTGCGCTGGTTCTATAGGGTATTAGGACGACGACTTTTTGAATGTCTACTACAACGAGTTTTGTCCGGCTCCACCGAGGGAGGGATGCTGACGGTGGCGCGCCTTCGGCTCGCTTTAGTATCTGTAGTCGTCACTAGTTAGTCTACGCATCTGGATGTAATTTTTATTATTTTTAATATTTATCGTACTGTCATAATTGAAGATGGATAGATCAAAAGTTTTGGGAAAAAGACTAATGTAATGCTAACTGGAGAATGCTCGTTGGGAGGTCCGAGCGGACATCGCGCACGGCCGTTCTTAGTTCGATCGTGATCAAATGATGGCAGTGTTTTTTCTTTTGAGAAAAACGCCTAATAACGGCGCGAGTAGATACGTACGTGGCATCACAACCCAGATCCATGACCTCAGGCATAACTTTTACGTTTCCTTTTTTTGACATAGACATCAGAAAAGCTACACCAACATGCAGCATTCTATCATAAACAAAAGACATCCAGCTGATAAGAGGATGCATGCAACAAGTTCCCCTCCTCTTCGTCTCCATCGCAGCCCCGGTGATCTTCGCGGAGTGAGTCAAATCTTGCCTAAACGCAAGGAACCTTGGCGTTGGTTCTTTCTCATCGACTATGAACATGTTTGATTGCCTACATACACTTCAACCAGGCCTGCGCGGGAATGATTCGGTTTGTTTGATAACCCGCATACATGACTGGACCTGCATGGCATGCTTTTTAAAGCACATCTGGACCTGACTCGCCTGGAAACAATCAGATTGTCAGTTTCTTGCGAGCCACGGCGAGCGGAAGCGCAGCGAGCTGGCCCCTGCACGAAGAGAAACGGGAGGGATGCGAGGTGTTTACGTGGTGTCTTCTTCAACCTCCAGTAAGCTCCTCTCTAATCTTCTCTCTTCCATGTCCCTCTAATCTACACAACGGTGCTTCGATTTGAGGTAAGCTCTACACGAAAAGGATGCACATCGATGCTGTGGTTTCATTCAGGCGATCGGTTTGTAGTTTCTCGACCGTACATGCTCAATTTCTTGTTCCCGTTTGGAGCTGCTTTGGACGAATTTTGTCAGATTCATCGCGCATGATCAATTGTTCGAAATTTCCTTTGACCAGCAGCCTAATCTTGCAGTTCTGCACAACATTTGTGTTGCAAGTATTTTGTTTCGACGATCGTAGACGAGAAGATCTATATATTTCTCATGGCTGTACATATGGATATGCGTGTTGTGATTTAAGACTGTCGGAGTAAATGACCACGGGTAGCCTCATCTGCTCCCCATGGCGATTCAAGACATCGGGGCTGGCTGCGCCCCTCAAGCCTCGAAGGCGAAGCGCCGCCTTCTCAAAGCTGGTTGGTCCAAGCGGCCGGCTGCCAGAGGGCGGCAGTTCCCAGAAGACCGCCTTGAGGTGGGCCGACTCCTACCAGGCGGCCTCCAGAGAGGCCGGCTCCCAGGAGGCGGCCCCCTCCGCCCCTTGAAGTTTGCACCACATTAAGACGACGAGACGGGGCGTGGCTACAGTGCAGCCTGCCACCCACGAATCCAGGGCGGAGCGTGGCCACAGTGCGGCATACTGGGCGGACATCCCCCGCCCTTCGCGGCACTGTTGCCACGCAGCCCATGGCATCACCCATAACGGGAGAGGCCATGCCTCCACTACGGGCTGTCAGTACGGCCTGCGAACGGCAGGCCCTACCTGTCAGCGAGAAGCCAGAAGGCGGCGAGCCCCAACCAGTCGGCATGGAGGAGGACGACTCCTAGTAGGCGGCCCTTCCCCTCCCTCAAAGTCTATGCGCCATTAACCAAAAGAGACGGGGAGTGGCTACAGTGAACGCCCGCCAGGCGGCGGTACTGGAGCCCCGACTCCCCAGACAAAGCGTATATTATCAGTGGCATTGCCACAGATTTCAGAACCAAGACCCGCCAACAAGGGCGCGACTGTCGGCTAAGTCATTTAGATAGCGGGACCCACCAGTTGGCGGGCCCCAGCGGCCGGCAGAGAAGCCGGCGACCACAGTCACTGACAGCCAGGTCCTACACCCGGCCAGATTACCTTTATACCCCTGGGGGGTAGGCCTATATAAACCCCCTAGGGCACCCATGCAAAGGGTTCAGACCTCAGTCCACCCACACATACGTATAGGGAGAGGAAGTTAGGGCTAGCCTTGTTCTTCTTCTTCCTCTAGAGAAATAGCTCAAGGAGCAAGCTTGTAGCCACCATTGTTGCTTGAGTGATCATGCGGAGACCCCGTAGAGCAGAAGTAGGGGTGTTATCTCCTAGGAGAGCCCCGAACCTGGGTAAGATTCGCCGGCGGGCATGTTTGCGCCTTATCCCATTTCCTGGCACCGGCGACCTATTATTAGCCCCCTCCATGATAAGCCATCCTTTGGCATATGTGGCACGACACCCTCGACATTTGGCGCCCACCGTGGGGCTAGGTGCACCGTCGTCCGGAGATCTGTTCTGGACGGGAACCTTGTTCCTCCCTAGCGAGCGCAGCCAGCCCGGCACGCCTGATGGCGTTTGCGCCGACGCGCTGCATGGCACCGAGCTCGCCAGCGTGGCGAGCTGCCTCGCTGACCTCATCGGCAAGATCCGCCTCCCCGACGATCTTGCGCCCGACACGGGAGCAACTAGCTCCGGGATCTGCCTTGTCGACCTCCTTGGCAAGCTCGACATCGCCAACGAGCCGGCCTCCGACCTGGAGTCAATCGGCTCCACTGACCCGATGCTTGTCGACTCCGACACAACATCCCTTGACGCCTTCCCCACCAACGTGGTGATCATCGACGACCGGCTTCCTCGCGCCGATAGTGGGGCAGCACCGTCACGGAGGTGCTCGTCATCAGCCATGACGGAGCCTCTGGTGGGGATGCCCAAGACCCGCTGCAGGCTGCGCTGCGGGATCTGTCTGCACCCATCTGAAAGTGTGTTATATCGACTTGAGAGGGGATGAATAGGCGATTTTTATGAATTCTTCACTGAGGAATTTGCGGGTGAGGAAATTCCTTAGTGAAGAACTACTTGCAGCGGAATAAGTACTCAGATGTAAATGTAACAAAACACAAGCATGGTCATCATGATGAAATGAAGACAGATACAGAGTACAGAAAGCGTAAACACAGGATAGCACAGGATGAAGACAAATAGACTGAATAAATTGAACTGAGGAAATTGAGAAAGTCTTCAAACAGATATGAACAAGCACACAACACAGTAATGAGGAAATGAAAGAGTTGAGGAAATAGAACCAGTAAGCTTGGTGAAGACAATGATTTGGTAGACCAGTTCCAACTGTTGTCTTAGTTGTACGTCTGGTTGGACCGGCTAGGTATTTAAACCTGAGGACACACAGTCCTCACCGTATTCTCCTTGAGCTAAGGTCACGCAGACCTCGCCCAAACGCTCATGGTAAGTCTTCAGGTGACTTCCAAACCTTCACAAACTCGGTCACTCGATGATCCACAATTTTCTCTTGGATGCTCTAGACCATGGCGCTTAATCGTCTGGAAGAAGCCCAGTTTTCAAAGGTAACAAGCGTCGGATCCATGCAAGATCAATCTCTTCAGTGATGCTCAATCACTTTGGGTTTGTAGGTGTTTGGGTTTGAGTTTCCTCACTTGATGATCTTCGCTCAAAGTCCTCAGAGGATGGGATGCTCTAAAATGACAAGTGTCAGTTTCTCTTGGAGCAGCCAACCAGCTAGTGGTTGTAGGGGGTGGCTATTTATAGCCTAGGGAGCAGCCCGACATGATAATACATAAATTCCATTCAATGATATGACCGTTAGGTTGGTAGATATTTTGGGACAATTGGCACAAGGCACAACAACGGTTGGAAATTTGAGTATCAAATTCCTCAGGGGCTATCATGTTCCTCACTTTGTAGGCAATCCGCACTGGCGAATTCCTAACTCCTCGGTCAGAACAAATTCCTAGGAGACCAGAAGAACTTCGTCTACATCCTTTGAAGAATATGACTGAATCAGTATGAGATTTCCAATGGCTTCACTCGAAGGGATTGGTAGGTGTAGGATTTTGAGTTGAGCATCACTTGGAATTTTTTCCTTAGTATTTCCTCGGCCCCCTTTAACAGTACGGTGTTTCCTATGACTCAAGAAAGAGAAAATGAAACTACGAAAACAAAAGTCTTCACGCTTCATGTTCCTCGAATGGATACCTAGTCTTCAAGGTCACACCAATTTCTTCACTTTCAAAGTCTTTAGAAATCCAAAGTCTTCAGTCGAAGAACTTCATTTTTAGGGGTCAACTTTCTCTGTAAATATCAAACTCCTCATAGACCCGTGTACACTCACAAACGCATCAGTCCCTTAACCTATAAGTCTTCAATACACCAAAATCACTAAGGGGCACTAGATGCACTTGCAGCTCCCCCTTTTTGGTGATTGATGACAATATAGGTTAAGTCTTTAACGGGGATAATCATATGAAGTGTAAATACTGATATTGAGGAATTTGATTGCAAGATATAGAGGAACTCCCCCTGAAGATGTGCATAGTGAGGAATTTGCTTTTGAAGCAATGCACACTTGAAGAGTAGAATCATGGAGATCTCCCCCTATATCTTGTAATTCATACACGCATTTGACATAATATAAGAAGTATTTGAAATGCATGATGAAATATGGTGACTGATGAAATTCAGCATGCGTGCATTAACATTAACGAGGAATAAGCATGCAGAAAATCTCAGCAAAAGTATCAGGCCACCATAGGGTTTAAGTTTACAACTCGATCCAACAAAGTTTCAGAAGAACGAGAGTTGTAACTTAGCAAAAAAAACGCCCATATAAGATAGACCTGCTTGAAGACTAACTCAAATTTCTCCCCCTTTGTCATCGAATGACCAAAAGGATCGAAAATGAGGACTAACGCCCCTGAAGAATATCATGTTGGTGGAGGAGCGCCAACGTTGTTGGGATCGTTTGTCGTTGTAGGGCCTGCCACGGTGTTGTCCAAGTCTTCATACTTATTGGTGTCGCGTGATGAGGAACAGGAGCTGGCCACCAAGGAAGGAACCTTGACCTTCTTATATTTCTTCGGTGGAGGTGCAGACCAGTCAAAGTCCTCCTTGAGACCCATTTGCTTCAGATCTTCTTCACCATATACATGTGACAGAATAGCCCAGGTGCGACCGAAGACTTCACGGAGGTAGTAATGGTTTTTCTTCACCACATTATGTGTAGCAGTCATGTTGTGAAGAATAGAACCAAACTGACGCTTAACCCATTTATGGTTTTGATCCACCTTCTGGTGAAGACTAAGAAGCAGCTCAAGGTGAGTCATCACCCTTGGAGCTGTGGCTTGAGGAGTAGGCTTGGATGCATTGGCAGCAGAGTCATGAGTGGCAGAGTCATCATTGGTAGAATAAGATGCAGTTTTGCGAAACTGACCATCCAATGGACGAATGCCTTCATCAATAATAGCTGGTGCCTTGCCCTTCTCATGAGCTGAGGAATATGTCTGCTTGAGAACTTCGATTGGGGGCAAGTAGCTGAGGTGATTCTGAAAATCAGCCTTGTAGTTGAGTGAAGACCTTGTTCTAAGGAATCTCATAATCCAAGGAGCATAAGGCTTCAACTCAAACAGAGAGAGTGCAACATTTGCCAGAGTCCTCATGAAGAAATCATGATAGTTGACAGGGATGCCATGCATGATGTTGAATAGCAGATTCTTCATGATGCCAATGACTTCTTCATCAGACGAATCGTGGCCTTTGATCGGACTCATTGTCTTCGTCAGAATGCGATAGACAGTTCTTGGAACATAGAGCAATTCCTTTACGAGGAATTTGGTCCTTGGGGCTTGACCGGGCTTCAGAGGCTTCATAAGCACTTGCATGTAATGAGCAGTGAGTTCAGGCTCTTGGTACAGGCAACGAGAACCTTCAAGGAGAGGACTGATTGGCAGGGCATGAAGCAATTCAGAGGCCGGTGCTTTATAATGAGTGTTTTCGGTCATCCGATCCGAACCTGTATTCACATCGTCAGCATCTCCTGTGATGTGCAGCGTTGCGTAGAACTGAAGAATAAGTTCTTCATTCCAATCAACAATGTCAGAGCAAAAGTTGAGGAGGCCTGCATCATGAAGCACACTGAGGACAGGAGAGAAGCATGGCAGGGATTCCATGTCCACATGAGGAATGTGCTCGTGGTCGAAGACTTTATCCTTGTTGAAGAGCAGTGAAGAATAGAAGTTGGCCTGGCTGGCAGTCCAGAAGCGCTTCCTTCTAAGACGAGCAGAGTCATAAGGATTATAATCATTGAAGAACACGTGCTCGCCAAGAAGTCATCGACCTTGAATTTTGTTTCTTGAGAATGGATCCTTTGGCTTGGGCCGAGGAGTATCACCAATTGCATTACTACCTCAGAATCGCAATCTCGTGTTCCACGATCGAGGAATTTCAGCTTCTTCTTCAAATGGCAGCCTGGGTCTTCAATTCTTCATTTACATTTTCTTCAGCACTAGTGGCTGGAATCTCTTATGTACAGAAGGAGTTGCACGAGGTTCTTCAGATCCCATTTGTACTTCAGTGTTGACAGGGGACTGAGGAATTTGTTGTGGTGGTGTGAACAGAGGAGAGTTGGGGTGCTAAATTTCCCAAAAGTCATCATTCAGCACTGGTGTTGTACACCCAGTGTCCACATCTTCATCTTTTTATTGTTCTTCAACGCCAGCCTCTTCAGCAGTGAACTGAGGCATGGGCGATGAGACTAGTGGGGTTGAAGAGACTGCATCCACTTCAATTTCTTCATCCAACTGCTCTGACGAAGCAGCAGTAGGAATGTCATCATCAGATTCACTTGGAATCACATATTCTTCATCAAAAGGAACAAGGTCCTTTGATGACATGGATGAAACTGGAATAGCATCAATAGGATTTGCAAAAAGAGCTGGTCAATGGCTTCATCTTCTTGAGTCAAGAATCGATGAAGTTGATGCCTTCCTTTTCTTCACCGCTGCGCTCTGCAGCCTTGCTTTTCTTCACATCATTGCGGATGGAAGGATCGGAGTTGGTGTAGGCGCAGGAGGAGCGGAGGAATTTGGTTCAAATTCTTCAGCACAACCGATGCGGTTGCCTGACTTCTTCAGCTTTCTTCAGCGCAACACTAGTGGTTGCCACGGCAATTTCTTCAATGGTGGAATGCGCCATCAGCCACAGTACTTTGAGTTTCTTCAAGACCTGAATGTCATCGATTGGTCTTTGGCATTTTCTTCAGTCGGCTGAGCAGATGCTTCAACCTGAGGAATTTATTTTCGCGTTGGTGCTGCAACATTGGAAGTGAACTTTTCAGTCAATTTCACAAGCCTGACTTTGGCTCCAAGCCAGTCAGCACAGTATACGTCAAATTCATCAGTGAGTTTCTTGATCTCTGATTGAATAGTGAAAGTTCTTCAGTTGTCATAGAGACAACGTTTTTCTTCAGGAAGCGCTCCTCCTTGTACTGCGCTTTCTTGATCTGCCTGGCCTTTTCAAATTTCCATTTTTCTTCTTGGATGAAGGCAACAAGATATGACTTTGGCCAGAGTCGACTTGAAATCAGGCATAGGAGTGTTGGGGTCCTTGTGCCAGAGATCGATGTAATCAAAGATCAACTTGGGATCCAAAAGAAGAGGCACATTTGTGCCTTTGGCTCTAACGGCCTTGAGCTGCCTGTCTCTGATGATTTCGGCAAGTTCCTCATCATCAGCTTTGTCTTCATCAGACGGCACTTGGAAGGCGACCTGCTTCTTGTGAGGACTTGGGCGAGAGCCACGCCCAGTAGTGGCCTTTTTCTTCAGCGGAGAGGGGCCAGTTGAAGAATTTGGTGCAGCTGAGGAACTAGCAGAAGCTCCTGAGGCAATAGAGATGCCTGTTGTCCTTTGGCACGTAGCGAGATACACATGTGCAGAGGATTTGGTTGGAGCAGCTGAGGACTTTAGCGGAGGATCTGAGGACTTTGGAGGAGCGGGATCATCTTGAGGAGTTGGCCGTGAGGGCTTTGAAGAATCTGGTCGTGAGGGCATTGCTGAGGAACTTGGCCGTGAGGGCATTGAGGGTGAAGCACTTGGCTTATGAGCAGGCTTCTTTGCCATGGCCTTCTTGACTTGCTTGCAGAGGCCTCAGCAGTGGCAGCAGCAGCAGCAAAGTCTTCATTAAATTTCCTCACTGCTTCTCTTGCCTGTTTGGCCAGTTTGGCCTGGCGCTTGGCCCATTCGTCAGGATAGTCCTCACCGCGCTTGAGGCTGGTGGGATCTGCTACTTGGCCAGGTGCCAATGGAGGTCTTGGGCATGGAGGATTTAGAGCGAATTTCTTCATATACTTGGGAGTAACATACCTGTACTCCCTCCACTCTCTTTCCCATCTCCTCTCTATTCTTTGGTGCGCACCTTGCGCTGATTTTTGTCCTCCTTGCCAAACTTGGCCTCATCAGGAGTGCAATAGTCCTTGTATATGTCATCAGGGATCTCAAAGGCAGTATTGACCTCAGGCCTCTTTCCTCCTTTCTTTGGCTTCTTACCGTCAGCCATTTTCTTCAGATGAGGAATATGAACAACTGAATTTTCTGAAGAGGTGTGCAACTTTTCTTCAAGGAATGCTGCAAATGAGTTAAGTTGATGATAACCTAGTGATTCAGCAGCGGACATGAGTACCTGTGAACAGAGTATAGTTGCGAGGAATTTGGAGAGGTCATATGCGTTCTCAGAAGGTTTTGCAAAAAACAACAAGTTTGAGGAATTTGACCAGATGAGTCTTGAAGAATTTCACTAAGTGTCGTGGCATTGTCACGACGGATGTCCTCATGGAAGGACTTAGTCGTGGAGCCATTGCAACTAGGAAGCTTAAAGGGGTTAATCGGGACAAGGGACACGAGAGAGTTTATACTAGTTCGGCCCCTTACGATGAAGGTAAAGCCTACGTCTAGTTGGGTTGGTATTGCTAGGGTTTCGATGACCAGGGAGCGAGATACGCTGTGCCCGGCTCTCGATGAGATGTTTCTTGCCCTAATCCGCTAGCGGGTCGTCACCTTATATACTCGGGTTGATGCCCTGCGGCCTACAGAGTCCCGGTCGGCTCATAAATAGTGTCCGGCTTGGTGACCAGTTAATTCTACCTTACGATACAAGTCATGCCATTACAACGGTTTATCACTATGGGCCTCAAGTCACCCGTGGGCTTTACACCCTTCATTGAACCGCCATCTTCATGCTTGATCTTGGGCTTCATATGATGAATCACCTTTGCATAACCCGGCCCCTCCTGTGCGGCTTACAAAAATAGTTATAACCCCATGTTGGAGAAGAACTGCCGCTTTGAGCCGTTGAGACAGAAACTGGGGCGCCTTAAGCGTGATTGCAATGATATGGGTACGCTGATGGCAGCTTTAGTCAAATACGCCGACTCTGATAGTACCAAGGATCCCGTGGCTGATGAGGAAAAGACAGGGAAGGGAAAGAAGAACGGCAATGGGAAAGGTCAGCAGCATAATGTAACACCCCGGATGTAACTTTCCATATTTGTAACTCCAACTCTTGCCATTTTCGGCATTGTGATATGATATTCCCTCCATGGTTGGGTTTTTGTCTTTCGTTTTTGCTTTTTGTCCATGTCATGCATCTCATATCATGTCATCATGTGCATCTCATTTGCATACGTGTTCGTCTCATGATTCCGAGCATTTTCCCTGTTGTCCGTTTTGCAATCCCAAGACTCCTATGTCCCCGGCGTCCCCTTTTACATTTTTCCGTGAGTGGTACTAAACTTTCTCGGAATGGACCGAGGTTTGTCAAGTGGCCTTGGTACACCACCGTAGACCACTGTCAAGTTTCGGGTCATTTGGAGCTCGTTTGGTACTCAGCAGTTAACCGCACTCTCTCAAAGGCCTCTTTTAAGTTGCAGCCCAACACCCCTCCAAAACAGCCCAATAACCCATCTAAGTCACTTCCATGCTCTCCGTCGTTCAATCACGATCGTGTGGGCGAAAACTACACCTCATTTGGAGCTTCCTAGCTCCTTCTACCTATAAAACACCCTCCCAAATCCCGGATCATTCCACCTAACCCTAGCGCCTCTCCCCGCCGGACGTGTCCGATTTGGGCGGACACGTCCGCCCGCCCGCCCGACCAGCCAGGCGCGCCACGTGTGGCGTGCCCACATCGCCGCCGCCAGCCGCGCGAACCAGCGGGGCCCCGCCGAACCAGCGCGCCCGCCGCCCGCCAGCGCTCCAGCGACCCGGCCGCCGCCCCGCCGCCCATGACCCTCGCTCGGCCGCCGCCTCCGTCGCCCGCCCGGCCGCCGCCTTCGCCGCCCTCGCCGCCCTCATGGCCCGCCTCCTCCGCCCGGATCCGCGCGCCGTCCGCGCCTCCCTCGCCGACCCCGGCCTCGGCCCCGGCCCTCCTCCGGCGCCCTCTCCCGCTCCGGCGAACCTCGTCCCGCGCCGGATCTGAGATCCACCTCGGTTGACTTCTTCTTCCCCCCGAAATTCCCTCTAAGTCATATTTCTGTAGATATTTTGTTGCATTTTCATCATCCATAACATCGCACCCGTGGCTCCGTTTCGGGCATGTAGCATACCGAAATTTTTGCCTCGAAGAGTAGATCATTTCATCTCATTGCATAATTTTCATTTGAGCTCACCTTGATGCCCGAAATGCTGTTAGAAGAGGGCTATATGATGTTAGTTTCAGATTCTTATCAGAACATGCACTTTTGTCATTTTTGCCATGATTGATGTGTGCATCCTATGAACTTGAGTCCTACATGTGTTTTGTAATATGTCATGCCATATTTACAGGGGTGTATGCCATGTATTTTTTTAATCTCTGTGGTTACTAGCACAAGCATGCAAACTAGGCTTCATGATGTTGCTGATTTCAGCCCTGTTTTGCTGATATTTTTATGCCATGTTAACTTGATGCTACCGAGAGATCCATGCATATTTTGAGATACTTAAGTAAGTATGTTTTGAATATATGGTTATGCTCTATCCATTCATGCCCTTGTTTGAAATTATGGAGTGCCATAGCTTGAGTCAATCAAGCTCTACTTTTGCTATAAAATGTTTCCTGGCAGATTGTTTACATGTTATTCAATTTTGCCAAGGTTGTTATAGTTGATCCGTGTATGATATGATGTTATTCTTGCCACATATATCTTCTATGACATATCTTCTTAATGGATGTATGCTTAGTTTATCATGAAATGCTCTGTAGTGGGTGCATCGAGCTCGCGAACATGCCTACTTGTTATCTGGTTTTGTCATGCCCTGTTGCTGAATCTGTTAACGGAACTTGCTATGTTGACATGGGTGCTATTGCTTTTTCTGATCCCTTTTGGCTTATGGTCAGTAAGTGACTTTTGTTCTATGCTTTGAGTAGATTAATTCCATGCCTTGTTTTGTTATTATAAGTTCATGTAGCATGTCGTTTGCTTGCTCTGAACATTGCTTCCTGATGCTGATTCTGCCATGTTCAGTATTTTCACTAAGTTTGTGAAGCTGATATATTTTGCACTTTTTCCATGCTTGTTTGGACCTGTTAATGTGTGAATTAGCCGTAGCTCAGTGTTCATCTTTTGTCAAGCATCTTGAGTAGATCACTTCCATATGCTTTTCTGGTACGTTTGGGTGCAGTAGCTTAATTTCTTGTTGCTTGCTAAGTGGTATCATGTTGTTAATGGCAGATTTGTGTCATTCTTGTTTTGCTTGTCATTTGCAAACCGTGCATCCGATTCCGGTGATCTTTATATCAATTTCAACGAAATCATCTCACCTTTCCAGCGGCATACTTGGTTTGCCAAGTTGATGCCTGGTTCATCTTTTCTTTCCGGAGCACGCATATGCATTGCATATCACATCTCGCATATCATGCCATGTTTTGCATCATGTTGCTTGTGCATTGCACCGTGATTTATTGTGGTTCCATTGTTTGTGTTCTTGCTTTGGGTAGAGCCGGGAGACGATTACGTGAACGAGGAACCTGTTGAGAACGCTTACGAGGATCAAGCTTTCGACAACTCTGAGAACTTTGCAGGCAAGATGACCATACCCTCGAAATCACTTCTATCTTTGCTTGCTAGATGCTCGCTCTTTTGCTATGCCTATGCTACGATGCCTATCACTTGATATATCATGCCACCCATATTGCCATGTCAAACCTCTAACCATCCTTTCCTAGCAAACCGTTGTTTGGCTATGTTACCGCTTTGCTCAACCCCTCTTATAGCGTTGCTAGTTGCAGGTGAAGATGAAGTTTGTTCCTTGAAGGAACATAGAGATGTAGTTCCTTGATGGAACATGTATACTTGTTGGGGATATCACATTATATCTGCTATAATTAATGCATCTATATACTTGGTAAATGGTGGAAGACTCGGCCTTATGCCGGGTGTTTTGTTCCACTCTTGCCGCCCTAGTTTCCGTCATACCGGTGTTATGTTCCTTGATTTCGCGTTCCTTACACGGTTGGGTGATTTATGGGACCCCTTGACAGTTCGCTTTGAATAAGACTCCTCCAAAGAAGGCCCAACTTTGGTTTTACCATTTGCCACCTAAGCCTTTTTCCCCCGGGTTTTCGCGAGCCCGAGGGTCATCTTTATTTTAACCCCCCCCGGACCAGTGCTCCTTCGAGTGCTGGCCCGAACCGAGCCGCCTGCGGGGCCACCTCGGGGAAACTCGAGGCCTGGTTTTACTCGTAGCCTGTCTCATCCGGATGTGCCCTGAGAACGAGATATGTGCAGCTCCTATCGGGATTTGTCGGCACAATCGGGCGGCTTTGCTGGTCTTGTTTTATTGCTATCGAAATGTCTTGTAGTCCGGGATTCCGAGACTGATCGGGTCTTCCGGTAGAAGGAATATCCTTCGTTGACCGTGAGAGCTTATAATGGGCTAAGTTGGGACACCCTGCAGGGTATTATCTTTCGAAAGCCGTGCCCGCGGTTATGAGGCAGATGGGAATTTGTTAATGTCCGGTTGTAGAAAACCCGAAGTTGACCTTGATTAAAATACATCAACCGCGTGTGTAACCGTGATGGTCTCTTCTCGGCGGAGTCCGGGAAGTGAACACGGTGTTGGAGTTATGTTTGACGTAAGTAGTTCAGGATCACTTCTTGATCGCTACTAGCTTTACGACTGCGCTTTGCTTCTCTTCTCGCTCTCTTTTGCGAATGTAGCCACCATATAAGCTAGTCACTTGCCGCAGCTCCACCTCACAACTCTGTCCTTCCTATAAGCTTAAATAGTCTTGATCTCGCGGGTGTGAGATTGCTGAGTCCCCGTGACTCACAGATTCTACCAAAAGCGATTGCAGTGCCGACGATGCGGTGCAAATGACGCAACCGAGCTCAAGTGGGAGTTCGACGAGGAACGTGGTCGTTACTATGTGTCTTTTCACGATGATCAGTAGTGGAGCCAGTTGGGTCGATCGAGGATCCGTGTAGCTTTTGGGGTATCTTCTTTATTTTGGTTCCGTAGTCGGACCTTGAGTGTAATCTGAATGATGGATGTTTAATTATGTATTGTGTGAAGTGGCGACTGTAAGCCAACTATGTATCTCTTTCCCTTATGTATTACATGGGTTGTGTGAAGATTACCTCACTTGGGACATTGCTTTCAATGCGGTTATGCCTCTAAGTCGTGCTTCGACACGTGGGAGATATAGCCGCATCGAGGGCGTTACACATAATCCAATGAATCAAGGAGGCAATAAGCGTAAGGCTGAGGGTAACCCGGAGTTTGTAGCCAACGCCAATGCACAGGGTAACAATCAGAGATGTAAGGGCAAGCCGCCCCCTCGGTCTGGCGGGTCGTGCCCATCCCTTGAGCAGTTACTCAATGAGCCTTGCCCGAGACACGGCACCCGGGAACGACCCGCCACCCACTTATGGAAGGATTGCGCGATCATGAAGGCTTTTAAGAATTCCAACACGTTTGATGGCAATCACGGGTCGGGCGGCGGCTCAGGAGCCGGCGGTTTTCATGGCCCGGGCGGTGGTTCAAGTTCCGGCTTTCAGGGACATCAAGGCGGATATATTCAACAACAGTTTGGTCAAGGGGGACAACAGCAGCAGCAGTCGGGTTATAAAAGCCACGCGAAACAGCTGAATAGTGGGCAGTATCACGTGTTCACCACTAACTTGTGCAAACGTGACCAGAAGGTTCATAAGAGGGCCGTGAATTCTGTTGAGCCGGTGGTCCCTCGTTATTTGAGGTGGTCAGAACAACCCATTGTATGGAGCAGGGAAGATCACCCCCTCCGGGTTGATAATCCGGGTCAGTTAGCCACAGTGGTAGCACCTCAGGTTGGTGGATATAAATTCACTAAGGTACTCATGGACGGAGGCAGCAGCATCAATATCCTTTATTATGAGACCTTTCGACGCATGGGATTGACTGATAAGGATTTGAAGACGTCCAACACTGTTTTTCATGGGGTGGTGCCTGGTAAGTCGGCTTACCCAGTTGGCAAGATAGAACCGAAGTGGCCTTTGGAGATGAGTATGATTCTAGAGTCGAGAAATTAACTTTTCGAATTGGTTAAAATCAAGAGTCCATATCATGCTCTGCTTGGTCGGCCGGCTTATGCCAAGTTCATGGCGCTTGGCCGTGTTATGTTTATCTGCAACTTAAGATGCCGGGTCACAAGGGCACCATCACCGTGCATGGAAGTCGAAAGGTAGCCCTGGAATGTGAGGAGGGCGACGCGGCTTATGCTGAGTCTGTTTGTGCAGCAGAGGATCTGAAGTTTTATCAAGATAAGGTTGACCCGGCGGATATGACCTCTCTAAAGAAGCCAACCACCGAGCATGACCCGGCGATGAAGTTTAAGTCGGCTGCTGAAACCAAGCTTGTTGATTTCACTCCAGGCGATTCTTCTAAACAGTTCGATGTCGGTGCCAATTTGGATCCTAAATAGGAAAGCGCTCATCGAGTTCATCCGTGAGAACCGGGACATCTTTGCATGGAAACCTTCTGACATGCCGGGTGTACCGAGAGAACTCGCTGAGCACACTCTCAATATTGATCCGAAGTATAAGCCGGTCAGGCAGTTTCTTCGACGGTTCAATGAAGAAAGACGGAAAGCTATTGGAGAGGAAGTCGCCCGGCTCTTAGCGGCTGGGTTTATTGTGGAAGTTTTTCACCCGGAGTGGTTGGCTAACCCGGTGATCGTTCTCAAGAAAAACGGCACCTGGCGGATGTGTGTGGATTACACGGACTTAAATAAGGCTTGTCCGATCGATCCTTTGCTCTCCCCGTATTGATCAAATCATTGATGCTACGGCGGGTTGCGAGCGTTGAGCTTTTGGATGCTTACTCGTAATCATCGGATCAAAATGGCGATTAAGGACCAGGAGAAGACGGGCGTTCATCACTCCGTTTGGAGCCTTCTGCTATGTATCTATGCCATTTGGGCTCAAGAGTGCTCAGGCGACTTATCAGCGATGTTTATAGAACTGTCTCCACGATCAAATTGGGCGCAATGTTCATGCTTATGTGGATGATATCGTGGTGAAGTCCAGAGAGAAGGAAACCTTGATATCTGATTTGAAAGAGATCTTTGATAATCCCTGGGTTTATAAGATCATGCTTAACCCGGCAAAGTGTGTATTTGGTGTACCTGCAGGCAAGCTCTTGGGTTTCCTGGTCCCAAACAGAGGCATTGAAGCTAATTTGGAGAAGATCAAGGCAATTACCTCTTTGGCTAAACCGGCGTGCATCAATGATGTTCAGCGACTGGCGGGTCGTGTTGCAGCTTTAAGCCGGTTCATAAGTCGGTTAGGTGTGAAGGCCCTACCGCTGTATCAGATGATGAAGAAAACGGACACTTTTGTCTGGAGTGATGCTGCTAATACTGCCTTTGAAGATTTAAAGAGACAGTTGTCTGAGCCGCCGGTCCTTGCGGCTCCCATTGATAAAGAGCCGTTGTTGTTATATGTGGCTGCTAACTCACGAGCTATCAGTGTTGCCATCGTGGTGGAGCGTAAGGAGGTGGCAAGGAGCATCCGGTTCAACGGCCGTTTATTACATCGATGAGGTGCTCATAGAGTCCAAGCAAAGGTATCCGCATTGGCGTAAGCTTGTTTACGGAGTGTTTATGGCAAGCGGAAGTCAAGCAAGATTTCCAAGGTCATCCTATAACTGTGGTAAGTTCTGCCCCCTTGGGAGACATCATCCAGAATAGGGAAGCCACATGACGAGTCGCCAAGTGGGCCATTGAGCTTCGGTCTCATGGTTTGAAGTACATGCCACGTACTGCTATTAAGTCTCAAGCCTTAGTGGACTTTATTAATGATTGGACAGAGTTACAGGCACCTGAGGAGAAGCCAGATAACACATATTGGACTATTCACTTTGATGGGTCCAGGCAGTTGGAAGGCTTGGGGGCTGGAGTCGTTTTAACTTCCACCCGAGGTGACAAATTTTGATATGTGCTCCGGCTTATGTTTCCTTGTACTAACAATGCAGCTGAATATGAGGCCTTACTCCATGGTCTCAGGATGGCCAAAGAGATGAATTTGAGCAGGTAAGGTGTTTGGGTGACTCAGATCTTGTAGCTCAACAGGTATCAGGCAAGTGGGATTCTAAGGATCCCTTAATGGCGGCTTACCGTTGTGAAGTTGATGCTGTAGTTGGGCACTTCAAAGGTTATCAAGTGGAGCACATTGATCGAAGGAAGAACCGAAGAATGAGGTGGCTGATGCTTTAAGCCGGCTGGGATCTCAGCGTAAGCCGGTGCCG
Source organism: Aegilops bicornis (assembly GCA_021605145.1). Lineage (NCBI taxonomy): Eukaryota > Viridiplantae > Streptophyta > Magnoliopsida > Poales > Poaceae > Aegilops > Aegilops bicornis. Next base: position 534,338,930 of record CM038672.1, read on the forward strand.
CCTAACACCTTTCTCAATGTTTTGCATAATCCTTCTGTCAAGGTACCTACAGAGGAAGAACTGGCAGTGCTAGACCCGGAGGCACAGCTGGTGGTAGCTCTTCACGTCATCCCGGATTGGACAGTGCCATATTTGGCCTATATGACCCGGGGAGAATTGCCTGAGGATGAGACTTTGGCGAGACAAATCATCAGGCGGTCCAAAGCTATGACGATTGTTCATGGCGAGTTACATCACCGCAGTGTCATTGGGGCGTTTCAACGTTGTGTGTCGCCTGCGGAGGGTCAGGAGATACTTCGTGAGATCCTTGAAGGAGATTGTGGTCATCATGCCGGCTCAAAATCTCTTGTGGCCAAGGCTTTCCGTCATGGTTTCTATTGGCTGATGGCTCATGCTGATGCGGAGGATCTGGTCAGTAAATGTGATGGATGTAAAAAATTCTCACGACGAGCTCATGTGCCGGCTCAAGAATTGAGTATGATTCCAATTACTTGGCCGTTTGCAGTCTGGGGGCTTGACATGGTTGGACCTTTCAAGAGGTCTAAACATAAAAAGACACACCTCTTGGTGGCAGTGGATAAATCCACAAAGTGGGTTGAGGCAGAGCCGGTCAGTAAGTGTGATGTAGCCACGGCGGTTCAGTTCATGAAAAAGGTGATCTTTTGTTTTGGTTTTCCACACAACATCATAACTTATAATGGCACTAATCTCTCCAAGGGTGCCATGGAGGAGTTCTGTCAATGAGAACATATCCGGCTTGATGTTTCGGTTGTTGCTCATCCTCAATCCAATGGTCAAGCAGAAAGAGCTAATCAGGAGATCCTGAAGGGTATCAAACCCCGGCTCTTGGTCCCCTTACAGCGGACCCCGGGTTGTTGGGTGGAGGAGCTACCCTCTGTACTGTGGAGCATCAACACTACGCCTAACAGGTTTATAGGTTACACACCTTTCTTCATGGTGTACGGAGCGGAGGCAGTCCTGCCAAGTGACATCCGGCACGACTCACCCCGTGTGACGGCTTACGTTGAGGCTGATAACGAAAAAGCTCGTCGGGATGCACTTGACTTGTTGGATGAGGAGCGAGACTTGGCGATAGCCCGCTCGGCGATTTACCAGCAAGACCTGCGCCGCTATCACAGCAGCCGGGTTAGAAGTAGAACCTTTCAGGAAGGCGATTTAGTGCTCCGGCTCATCCAGGATCACCGATATGCACAAGCTGCCCCTCCTTGGGAAGGACCCTTTGTGGTCAGCAAGAATCTAAACAACGGGTCATACTACCTCATCGATGTTCGAGAGCACAAAGACTCACGTAAGTCGGAGGAGGAGACCTGCCGGCCATGGAATATCGCTCATCTTCGGCCTTATTATACCTGAGCCGCCGGCTCTCAATATGTATATATTTTGAAGATGTATATATTATATAAAGCAATAAAGCAGGACCTCTATCCTTTTCACCCTCAAAGGTTTATATTTCTTTTTTATCAGGTGGTGGAAACAACCAACAGGGAGCGGATCATATCTGAATCCGGCTTTCCCGTTGATCCGGCTTATGATCATATCTGAATCTAGCCATGATCACTTGGGGGCTTCCTATTCAAACATAGGTCGTATTCGAACCAAAGAGAACATAGCTGTCGATACCCACTTGATTGGCATACTGCCAAACCCACTTGGGGGCTTCTTGATCATATTTGAATCATAGCTTAACTCATTTGGTTCTGACGTGGATCGTATTCGAATCAGCGTCATTAAACAACTCTTATGGTCACTTGGGGGCTTCCTGTTCAAACATAGGTCATATTCGAACCAAAGAGAACATAGTTGTCGATACCCACTTGATTGGCATCGCCAAAGCCACTAGGGGCTATATGATTGTATCCGAATCTTAGCTTAACCCCTTTGGAACGGTTTTCTGGTCGTATTCGAATCAGAAGCCTTTAAATTTTGTCTATTGTTCATTACCCTTTGCAATGACAAGTATTTGATTATTGTGAGATCATTTTTGAAAGCTTTTTGGGGTGGTCTCAGATTCCACCGGTTTAATATTGACCAAGCAAAACTGTTAGTGCACAAACAATCATTATATGTGCCAGGTTTCAGGAATAACAAGGTTTATCCTCATTTTCTGGGTCACATAAGCCGACAAGGTAATCAAAGGATCACAGGTATGCTGTTACGATTGTATCTCAAGGATATAACTGAGAACCAGCTTTTATGATTTTTTGATTCAATAGTACGGGTTATCAACACATTATGTGACCCCCTATGCGGTAAGTCGCCAAGGGACTTGTGTTTTGTTCTATACGCAGGGCGATGCAAGTAATTTATTTTAAACATAAAGGAAGCAGAAGACTGATATAAGCCGGAAGCATATAAATGATGGCGGCTTAAGAAAGTATTGAGCGCCAAAAACATGCGCGAAGGCATGGCAAAAGTCGAGAGGTTTTTTCTACCCTATTACAAGACTCCCCGAGTCAGAATAATGAAGCATTGTTTTCGCAAAGACATAAATATATGACGCCTGGCGGTTCACTCGTTTGGTTGGCTTGAAGAATCCGAGTTATCCTTCTCCGCCTCTCCGTCGGCTGCCTTGTCCTGGAAGGTGGACGATGCCCAGTCAATGCCACTCAAAGCTTCAAACTCAGCTTCGTCATCTATTAAACCGGCTGGGTCGACTTCAGGGGCAAAGGTATGCTTACAGATTGGAGGGATCATGCTGACATCGTCATAAAAAGGCGTTGGGATTCTCCAATTCTCGCTGTCATAACCCGACATATATTTCGTAAGATCAGTATCGTTCCCAATAAGAGTAGCCACAGGGCGTATAACTTTGACACAGGCGGTGAAATCCTGGTCATCAAATACGGTCCCATCCTCTTTCAGACTCGGGTATCCAAGAGCGAGGTCGGCCGGGTCTAGTTCTGGAATCCATGCTTTAGCCCGGCTCAACGCGGCTATGGCCCCGGCTCTTGCGGGCGACCGCCTTAACTCTTGGATCCGCTGAGGTAACACAGCAAGCCGATTCAGCATGTCTTGCAGGAAGTGATGAATGTCATTGGATAAAGCTACAACGGCGAAAGCACGTTGTGACCCGGTGTAGAGCTGTTCCACCAGAGTATAAACCGCCTTCAGCTTGATCAACATATTCTGGTTGAGGTTTGTGCTCCTGGGGCCTGCATTATTAAACATAAGGTAAACTGGAGGTAACAATTGAAGTAATCATTGAAAGAAGGTTTGCAATATTTCAAGTTTGTATGAGTAACTTACCAAAGACTGCTGAGACCATTTGAGATATCTGGCGCTTTAAGCCGGACAACTCAGCTGTGGCTTCTGCAAGCGATGCCTCTGCCATTTCGGCCCGGGTCACCAGTGAAGCCTTTTCATCAGCCCAGTTTTTCTTATTCGTCTCAAAGTTTTTCTTCAACTTCTCTTGTTAAGAAATACTGAATTCAAATTTGGAGTTGGCCTTTTGAATTTCAAGTTCTTGAGCTGCCAGGCGTCTCTTCAGGCCAGCAATCTCCGACTCAAATTGACTTGTGGTGGTCTGCATTTGTGTCGGGTTATAGTCAGAATCATGGTAAGATAACATTAAGTCCCAAGTACTTTGCAAGCAAAGGTACTTGACACTTGGGGGCTAATGTATGCTGAAGAATTTTAAACTTACAATGCCGGTTCATGGAAATTAAGTCCCAAGCACTTTGCAAGCAAATGTACTTGACACTTGGGGGCTAATGTGTATCGCAAGTTCAAGGTATCATGTTACAACCGGGTTAAAAATCTTCCTTCTAAACAGGACAAAGCAGTGTTAAGCAGGTTTCTAAGTCTATAGCATATTTATTCATAAGCAATAGACTTGGGGGCTGATACAGTAAGTATGATTAAGAAAAGTAGCATAAGGTATACCTCAGATTTTTGCTGTATTTGCTTCACCATGTCAATTTCCAGGTCACGGCTGCTATGTACTTGATTGATATAGCCAGAGACTATCTCTCCAATGCTCAAATGAGTATAGTCAGCAATGTCTAGCTTGGCCTTTCGGCGTTCCAGAAACTCCTCCTTGGCAGAGCACTTGGCAAGGACAGTGGGCTGTCCCGGCTCAACAAACTGAGTCTTCAGAATCTCAATTTCCGGATCAATTGTCTTGGCCGGGCTAGGAGCTTCCGGGTTATCAGAGCTGTTGAGAGTATCTTCGACGGGTGGATCAGAGGATGGTGCTGGAATATCATAGGTTGGTTCAGGTGGCGGCTGATGGGTAGAACTGTATGGAGCAGCCGTGCCAAGCTCCGGTTCAGTCGCGACCGGGTCTTAGGAAGACTTACTCTGTTTTGCCCTCTTACTTGGTTTCACTTGTACGCTGTGGACAAAGGCAGAAGGATGAGTACAAAAGCATGAGTAAGGTAAAGCATAAGGTAAACAAAATTATTACCCAGGGGCAGTTTTGAAAGCCGGCATGTTAGATTGCATAGACTCGCCGGAGGAAGGAGAGGTATCCTGATAGTTGGAGTCAGATGGATTGAGAGGTTGACGAATTAAACCCGCCAAAGGGTAAACAGAACGTAAATCGAAGATAACCTCAGCCCGACGCTTTCTGGTTACGTCAGCTAAGCCGGAGGAGAGCTCTACATCCTTGCTGGTCCGGGTCTGCCTCCGGCTTTCAAATTGTGTTGCTTCAAAAGAAATTGAGGATCTTGGTAAGCCAAAGGATGTGAAAATCTTACTTTCCGGGTTACTCTTCGAATTTTCTGACGCGGCAGGGGCTCGGAGTCGGAGGAGATTATAGTTACCTCTTCCTCGACGACTCGGCTGTTCCCTGTATCTTCCTAAAAAGATTTAATGTCAGCAAGGTGATGATAAAGAGTCAAGGGAGTTAAAAAGTTACCTCTTCTTCATCATCATCAGAATCGTCAAGTTTAAACATATCTGAAGCGCTTGGCTTCCTCTTCTTCGAAGTTCCAGTCTTGGCGGCTTTCCTTTCGGTTCTTTTTGCCGCTCTGGCTTGTTTGGCCGCCTCATGGTTATACTTGACCTTCCAGAAGTTATCATCACCGTGAAAATGATAAGGGGTTATGAGTAAAAGCAAGGTATAACACAGTAAGGATTAAATTATTGAGGTTAATGACTTACTGCAGGGGCCGGATTCTTCTTGCAGAAAGGAAGTAATCCAAAGGAATTACTAGTCACCGTGCCCTCTTTCAGCAATTTTTGGTTTGTAGCCTCCACCACATCATCTGGTAAGTCGTCGGGACTATGACGCAGTGGGTCATTCTTCTCGCCTGAGTAAGTGCACATTAAGCCGGGGCGGCGGCTTAACGGAATTACTCGCCAAGCGACCCAGACTCGGACCAAGTCAATGCCATCTAAGTCATCCCCAAAAGATCTTTGATCTTACTAATGGTGGGAGCGAGTCGCAGACGTTCAACAGCAGTCAGGTTATCCGGCAGCGGGTGATTGGATTCAAGGCGCAAGGCACGGAAGCCGGGCAGAGGATTTTCGTCAGCCGAAGAAGTATCCTCGCAGTAGAACCATGTCTGATTCCAATCCTTTGGATGACTCGGCAGTTCAGCATAAGGAAAAAGCCAATCTCTCCGCCGCTGAATCGAGATGCCACCAAGTTCCAAACTGGGCCCGTTCGCGCGTTCGTTCTGCCGGTTTAAGTAAAACAATTCTCTGAATAAAAGTAAGCTAGCTTCTTCCCCAAGGTACACTTTGCAGAAGACTTGGAAGTTGCAAATATTTGACACGGAATTGGGCCCGATGTCTTGAGGTCTGAGATCGAACAAATGTAAAACATCCCTAAAGAATTTTGAACCGGGTGGAGCGAAGCCCCGGTTCATGTGATCAGTAAACACGATCACCTCCCCTTCCTTGGGTTGAGGCTTCTCCTCTGACGGGTTAGGAGCATGATAAGACATGATCTCTCTCTTGGGCAGATGGCCGGATTTCACAAATTCAGACAAAGTGCTCTCCGAAACTGTGGATTTGACCCAGTTGCAGGTCACGGGAGCTTTGGGAGCCTTGGGTGCCATTGTATAAATTGAAGCCTATGACAAAATAAGAGTTTCCGGTTCAAATTTAACCCGGAAGAAAGCATTTTTAAGTCTACTCAAGATGGCGGCTTAAGAAGGGGCCTAATGACATATGGATAGCTATGCAGTGATGTTTAAGCCGCCATGTATCAAAGGCGCTTAAATTTTCTTAAGTTATGGAAGCAAGCAAAGTCGACAATCAGTGTTGTCTTCTTAAACCGCCACATGAGCTACCGTGTGAAGCAGATTTAATGACACAGTTTTTCGGTTAAGTATGGAACAAACAGGTTTCACAAGTTGCAAATTGTTATTTTGGATCTAATGGTCGTTCGGAATGAAATATTTCTAGACCTAAAACTAGTGCGTAGAAGTTCATACGCTCGAAGGAAGCCTCCTGAACAAGCGAAAAGGGATCTATTTGCATTGAAATGTAAAGTAAGCTACCGCAACAATTTTATACTATCTTAAGATTAGAAAGAGGCGTTGGAGGTGGAATCTGTCAAGAGTTCGTGACGGACGATGACGAACACTGATGAACTCGAGAATCCTAATGTAGATCCGAGGAACAGGGAGGAAGAAGCTTACAGATGCAGAGTTGCTGCGGAGGTCCGTCGCGTTTTTTCTGGTCAAGTCAGGTTGATGCAGCGGCCTGAGTTAGTGAAGACGAGGGAATCTGCGGCGGCGGCTGATGAAGTCATGTACCTGGGGTAGGGTCATAGACCTGCCCAAAGGTACCATCCACAAGGACACTCGCAAGAGAAGCGGCCTTCCAATCGACCTGGTAGGTTTCCACTCGACGGATTCAAAGACACTCGACCATGAAGACCCACTCGACCACCAGGAGTTCAAGAGCCACTCGGTGCCCAAATGATCTGTAGTTAAATAGTCTTTATGATCATAATGACACTTTATGTAAGGCGTTACCAGTAACGCCTAGCCTTAACACACCTTAAACCCTCTGCTACGTGGGCTGGCTGGGGTCCTGGTGCACTCTATATAAGCCACCCCCTCCACAGGTGGAAGGGTTCGCACCCCTGTAACACATACGCATATAATCCAGTCGACCGCCTCCAGGCTCCGAGACGTAGGGCTATTACTTCCTCCGAGAAGGGCCTGAACTCGTAAATCCCTTGCGTATACAACTACTCCATAGCTAGGATCTTGCCTCTCCATACCTACCCCCCATTCTACTGTCAGACTTAGAACCACGACAGTTGGCGCCCACCTTGGGGCAGGTGTTCTAGCGATTTGTTGGAGAAGTTGGGATTCTTTCGATCTCCTACATCATGGTTTCAAGTGGAGTTCTGGTTGGCGGCCACGAGATCCGTCTCGGTGCGCTCATGTTCGTCGCCGACGACTCCGCTTGGCTTCAGGAGGCTCCACTCGACGTGGACGCGCTCCCCGTCCACGGGGCGACGCACTTTCGTGCGTGTGTCCGCGGCGTCCTCGTGCGGCAACCGTCGACCCAGTATGGGTCGGCTCCTGTGCCGTCTTCGCTCCCAGTCTCCCACCTGCGCAAGCATTCCGGTCGGTCGAGGCTTCAGCGGTGGGTGAGGCATGCGGTGGCCCGCCAGTCGGCCACCCCCAAGTCATGATGATCGAGCCCGACGAATCTCTACGACCTGCTCGACTGTTGATCGTTCGCAGAGACTGCGTCCGAATGCGACAGCAGTGACCCGTCGGCAGAGGTTCTGATGGTCGATGGACCACGCAGTCCCCCCGGATTCACCCGCACAAACGAAGGTGACGGTGGAGGCGATTCGGAGCAAGCCCACGAAGAGTACCTGCCCGAGCCCCTCACTTCGCTCCAGAGGGAGGAGCTTCGCCGTTGGAACATGGATGCACTTTACACTCCTATCGTTGGAGAAACCCCCGAGGCTCATGCCTTGGAGGATGCGCACTTGGCCAACCTGGCTGAGCGCACTCGACTGAAGAACCTTCAGCGAGTACTCGAGCTGCGACCAAGGGTTCCGTAATCCAAATGACGCCACCTCTTTCAACCACCAACTCAGGTATATCGAACTCCGATTCAGAATTTAGCAGCCGCCCAGATAGCAGAGTCAATTCAGCCTTCCCAAAGAGGAGGCGGGTAGAGGTTTGCTACAAATCGTAGATCTGCTCCGGCGGCAGGAGATCAAAACTCAGTTGTATCACGGTCGGAACAGGATTCACACCGATCCGTCGCCATGACCAGTCCATCGGCCCATAGTCCGAGATCGCCCCGAGGCGTGAGGAACGTGGGGGCGGCGTGATGATCAAGATAAGGGTCATGAAGCAGTATGAGCACCGATTCGATCGCAACGATCGATGTCGAGTGCCCACTCCTCCCCAAGGGGTGGATCATACGCCCTAGGCAGCAGGACGACAGACGCCAAAGACAAGGTGTTGGGTGAAGAGTTCCACCACCCTGTGGAACCGTGCTTTGATGCGAGATCTATTATCGCTCAAGGTTTGGTCGACAGAACAGAGCTCACCGAGACGGCCATGATAGAGATGTTCCCTCCTGGCAGCAGAGTTCATGTCTCGGGACCAGAGTGTTTCAGCAGAGCCATCGAGCCGCGGTGATTCCTCCCAACTTCAAAGTTGGCGATCGAGTCGATAAGTTCATCGGTGAATCCAAGCCCGACACTTGGCTTGAAGATTACCGAGTGGCTGTTCAGATCGGCGGTGGCAACGATGAGGTAGCCATGAAGCATTTGCCTCTTATGTTGGAGGGTTCAGCCAGTATGGTTGAATCAGTTAGCACCCAGCAATATTTAAACTTGGGAAGATCTTGCCCGAGTGTTTGTCAGGACATTTGAAGGAACTTGCAAACGACCAGCAGGATTGACGGGGTTGCAGTCATGTGTGCAAAAGTCGAGTGAAACTTTGAGAGATTATATCTAGAGGTGGATCACTTTGCACCACACAAATGAGAATGTATCTCGATCACCAAAGTATCAGGTGCCTTCAAAGAAGGTGTCAAGAACGTAGAGTTGAGTTTGAAATTTGGTCGAACCGGAGATATGACCCCGAGTCGGATGATGGAGATTGCCACCAAGTATGCAAATGGTGAAGAAGAGGATCGGCTCGGAGTGGTAAATACAAATCGGCCGCCAATGAGGCCGGGCGGAGGAAATTCCAATGGAAGGCGAAGCGCAAAGCCGAGCCACCGCTCTCGGAGAGGCCTTGGCTGTGACCCTGTGAAAGTTCAAGGGGAAACCCAAGGGTCCTTGGAACCCCAAGAAGGTGAAAGACCAGGATGGAAACGACGTGTTGGATTTGCCATGTCATATTCATACAAAGAAAGCTGAAGAGGGTAAACTCATTTACCCGAAACATACCACTCGACAGTGTCGGCTCTTGATTCAGCAGTTCCAAGGGAAACAACTCAAGGATAAGGATAAGGAAACAGACAAAGTTGAGGACAAAGATGACAGTGATGATGGATATCCCCAGGTCAATTCCACCCTGATGATTTTTGCTGACGTCGGAAGCAAAATTCGATTGAAGGCTATCAATCAGGAAGTGAACTTGGTTGCTCCGTGACTCCCAATTATCTGAAATGGACCTGCACCGCCATCACATTCGACCGGCCGATCACCGACGCACATTGCCACCCCGGGAGGCAAGCATTGGTGGTCGACCCAGTTGTTGAGGGCACTCGGTGACCAAAGTCCCGATGGATGGTGGTAGTGGCTTGAACATATTGTATGCGGAGACATTGAAAGGGATGGGCATTCCGATGTCCGGACTTCGATCAAAGAACATGAGCTTCCACAGAGTCATTCCTGGAAAGAAGGCTGAGTCACTTGGCCAAATTGCTCTTGATGTAGTTTTTGGTGATTCGAAGCATTTCCGGAAAGAAAAGTTGACCTTTGAGGTCGTGGATTTCCAGAGCGCTTATCACGCTATTCTGGGAAGGCCAGCTTATGCACGTTTCATGGCCCGACAATGTTACGTGTATCTTAGACTGAAGATGCCTGGTCCCAAGGGCGTGATCACATTACGGGCAATCGGAAGAAGGCGTAAGAGTGCTTCCAGAAGGCTCTAAGATCGCCGATGCTCGGTTGGCGATGGTAGAGCTACGAGAGTATCGAAAAATGCAGATCCGAGTGATTTGTTGTGAGCTAAGAAGTCCTGCTACGAGTCAAGATTTCAATGACCGGTGAGACGTAAACAGGTTCACATTCACCCGACTGATCCCAATGCTGCTCCGACCAACATCTCAACAACACTCGACTCAAAATAGGAAGAAGCGCTCATCCGGTTCCTCCGTGAGAACTGGGACATCTTTGGATGGAAGCTTCACGACATGCCGGTGTTCCTGTGGAGTCGGGCTGAGCATCGCCTATGAGTCGCACCCAAAATTTAAACCGTTAAAGAATATCTTGCGGTCCGCCGTCGGAAGAGAAAGGCCATTGGCGAGGAGGTGGCTCGGCTCTTAGCGCCGAGTTCATCCGAGAGATCTACCACTCCGAGTGGCTCGCCAATGTCGCCATGGTCCCCAAGAAGGACAAGTCGCTGCGCATGTGCATCGATTTCAAGCATATCAATCGGCCTGCCCGAAGATCATTTCCTCTTCCTCGCATTGACCAAATAGTCGATTCAACTGCGGGATGTGAGAGGTTGTCTTTTTAGACGCCTATTCCGGTACCATCAGATCCGTCAGATGGACCCGATGAGATTAAAACAACGCTCATCACTCCATTGGGTGCTTCGTTATGTCACCATGCCATTTGGTCTCAAGAATGCCGGAGCCACATTCATGAGGATGATTCGAAGTGTTTGCTCACTCAAATCACCGGAATGTGGAAGCGTACATGGATGATATAGTGGTCAAGTCACGAAAGGGTTCCGACCTGTTGGTGACCTTGCTGGAAACATTTGCCAATCTCGGAGGTATGATATCAAGCTTAACCCATCAAAGTGTACATTTGGAGTTCCTGGTGGAAAGTTACTCGGTTTTCGTTTCGAGCGAGGAATCGATGCTAACCCCGAAAAGGTTGGCACCATACTCGAATGAAGCGCCTCGTATGCGTGTGCACGATGTCCGTAAACTTACCGGATGCTTGGCCGCTTTAAGTCGATTCATCTCTCGCCTCGGTGAAAAGGCATTGCCTCTTTACCGACCGATGAAGAAGTCGACAAGTTCGAGTGGACTCTAGAAGTCGATGCAGCGTTTGCGAGCTCAAAGCTCGCTCTCCACCCAGCCGGTGCTTGCTGCCCCAATCAGCAAAGAGCCTTTGCTGCTTTACATTGCAACCTTTGGACAAGTCGTCGATTGCATTTACGGTCGGCGGGAAGAAGATGGAAAAGCCTTCAAAGTTCAACGCCCAGTTTATTATCTTTCTGAAGTGCTGACACCATCAAAGCATAGATACCCTCACTATCAGAAGCTTGTTTATGGGATCTATATGACCACAAAGGAGGTTGCTCATTATTTCTCCGATCATTCCATTACAGTCATCAGCGACGCCCCATTGTCGGAAATTCTTCATAACAGAGATGCAACTGGTCGAGTGGCAAAATGGGAGATTGAACTCCTTCCCCTTGATATCAAATTCGAGGCAAAGAAAGCCATCAAGTCCCAAGCGATAGCAGACTTCCTCGCCGAAAGTGGATCGAACAGCAGCTTCCGACTCAAGTTCACTCGGAGCACTGGACTATGTTTTTTGATGGTTCCAAGATGCTGAACGGTTCTGGTGCGGGGGTTGTATTGGTTTCCCCCCGAGGAGATAAGCTCAAATATGTTCTCCAGATTCACTTTGATTCTTCCAACAACGAAGCAGAATATGAAGCACTCCTGTATGGGTTGCGCATGGCCATTTCACTCGGCGTCCGTCGCCTTATGGTCTACGGCGACTCGGATCTGGTTGTTAATCAAGTGATGAAGTAGTGGGATTTCAGAAGCCCAACTATTACAGGTTATTGTAATGCAGTGAGAAAGCTGGAGAAGAAATTTGAGGGGTTAGAGCTTCATCATATACCCCGACTGAAAAACCAAGCTGTGGATGATTTGGCGAAGATAGGATCCAAGAGGGAAGCCATTCCTAGTAATGTATTTTTGGAGCACATTCATGCACCATCAGTGCAGGAGGATCCTTTCACAGAAGAAGCCCCGCAGCAAAAGAGTGCCAATGATCCGACTGAAGTTGAGGTCCCAGCCGTGGTCGACCTAATTATGGAAGTTGTGATCATCACTCCCGACTGGACGGTGTCGTACATCGCATATATCCTAAGGAAAGAGCTCCCTGAGAATGAAGAAGAGGCTCGACAGATCGTCCGACGATCCAAGGCCTTTACAGTGATCAAGGGACAGTTGTTCGAGAAAGCGTGGATCGAGTCGGCTAGAAGTGTATCACGCCAGAAGAAGGTCAGATAATTCTTGAGGATATCCACTCGGCGACCTGTGGCCATCATGCGTCCTCTCGGACCATTGTGGCTAAAGCATACCGAGCGGGATTTTACCGGCAAGCAAATGAAATGGCAAAAGAAATAGTTGACAAGTGTGAAGGATGTCATTCTATTCCAACATGTCGCACAAGCCCGCCTCAGCCTTGAAGACCATTCCACTCGTCTGGCCCTTCGCTGTTTGGGGATTGGACATGATTGGACCGTTGAGAACTGGCAGAAGCGGCTTCACGCATTTGCTAGTAGCAGTCGACAAGTTCACCAAGTGGATCAAAGCCAAACCCATCAAGAATCTCGATGCATGCACTGCTATCAGTTTCATCAGAGAGTTGATATTCAGATATGGAGTTCTGCATAGCATCATCACCGACAATTGGTCAAACTTCGATAATGCCAAGTTCAAAGCCTTCTGCGCCTCTCAAGGCACGCGGGTCGACTATGCTTCAGTGGCTCATCCTCGATCCGAATGGACAAGCGAGCGTGCAAACGGCCTCATTCTCAAAGGGCTGAAACAACGGCTGATGCGTGATCTCAAACACGCAGCAGAGCTTGGGTCGACGAACTTCCATCAATTCTCACGGGGATTGAGGACCACTCCTAATCGGTCGATCGGGAGAACTCCATTCTACCTGGTCAATGGAGCTGAAGCAGTACTGCCGGGTGACCAGCTTCACAATGCGCCTCGAGTCGAACTATACTCTGAAGAAGAAGCGGAACAAGCCCGGCAAGATGCAGTCGACCTCTTGGAAGAGGAGAGAGAAATGGCCCTGATCCGCTCGACTATCTATCAGCAAGACTTGTGTCGATTCCATGCCAGAAATGTGAAGAGTCGAGCCTTCCAAGAGGGAGATTTGGTCCTCCGAGTGGATCAACAGAAACCACACAAGCTCGCTCCCACTTGGGAAGGTCCCTTCATCGTCACAAAAGTTCTCCACAACGGAGCGTATCATCTCTACAACGTTGATCGCCAGATCGACGAGCCTCGAGCTTGGAACGCGGAGCTGCTCCGCCCCTTTTACACTGAATAATCACTCGGTTGATATATAATAAAAGTACTTTTGTAGTTTGTTTATCTAAGACAATAATGTTATAATTTTCCCATTGATTGTTATTACTTTTTGTTGTAATTTCCCCGATGGGTGGCTTAGTTGCGAATCCGGTTCGCCTAAGTTTGTAAAAATCCTTTCCGAGTGGCGAGCAGGTCTCTCACTTTCGGGGGCTTAGCTGCGAATCCGCTTCGCCTAAGTATTCAAAATCCCACCGAGTGGTGAGCCGCCTCCCACTCGGGGTCTTAGCTGCAGTCCAAGTACTCGCCTAAGTATTCAAAATCCTACCGAGTGGTGAGCCGGCCTCCCACTCGGAGGCTTAGCTGCAGTCAAAGTACTCGCCTAAGTATTCAAAATCCTACCGAGTGGTGAGCCGGCCTCCCACTCGGAGGCTTAGCTGCAGTCCAAGTACTCGCCTAAGTATTCAAAATCCCACCGAGTGGTGAGCCGCCTCCCACTCGGGGCTTAGCTGCAGTCCAAGTACTCGCCTAAGTCTTCAAACTCCGACCGACTGGTGAGCCGGCCTCCCACCCGGAGGCATAGATCCTGGCCAAGTACTCGCCTAAGTATTCAAAATCCTACCGAGTGGTGAGCCAGCCTCCCACTCGGAGGCTTAGCTGCAGTCCAAGTACTCGCCTAAGTATTCAAAATCCTACCGAGTGGTGAGCCGGCCTCCCGCTCGGAGGCTTAGCTGCAGTCCAAGTACTCACCTAAGTATTCAAAATCCTACCGAGTGGCGAGCCAGCCTCCCACTCGGAGGCTTAGCTGCAGTCCAAGTACTCGCCTAAGTATTCAAATCCTACCGAGTGGTGAGCCAGCCTCCCACTCGGGGCTTGCAACAGCCCAAGGATTCGCCTTAACATCCAAAATAATGAAAATCGCAAGGACGACGAGGTGCAGGTCGACTGCTACCTTCTCCTTCAAAGCTACGCCATAAAAATCCTACCGAGTGGAGAGCAAACCTCCCACTCGGAGGCTTAGTTGCAGCCCAGTGCTCGCCTAAGTAATAGAAATCCTACCGAGTGGAGAGCAAACCTCCCACTCGGATGCTTAGCTGCAGCCCAGTGCTCGCCTAAGTAATAAAAATCCTACCGAGTGGAGAGCAAACCTCCCACTCAGAGGCTTAAGCTGCAGCCAGTGCTCGCCTAAGTAATAGAAATCCCATCGAGTGGAGAGCAAACCTCCCTATCGGGGGCTTAGCTTCAGCCCAGAGCTCGCCTAAGTAATAAAAATCCTACCGAGTGGAGAGCAAACCTCCCACTCGGAGGCTTAGCTGCAGCCCAGTGCTCGCCTAAGTAATAAAAACCCTACCTAGTGGAGAGCAAACCTCCCACTCGGGGGCTTAGCTGCGGTCCAGTGCTCGCCTAAGTAAGGAATTCATCCCAATCCGCAAGGACGACGAGGTGCAGGTCGACTGTTACCTTCTCCTTTGGAGCTTCGCCACAAGTACAACGAGCGGTCCATCCCAATCCGCAAGGACGACGAGGTGCAGGTCGACTGCTACCTCCTCCTTCGGAGCTTCGCCACAAGTACAACGTGCGGTTCATCCCAATCCGCAAGGACGACGAGGTCGGGCCGTAGTCATGCGTTCCATCTCTACCTGCAGGATAGATGAAGCACAAGTAGATCGGAGTTTCAACGGAATATCTTCCGAATGAGGAACAAAGTTACGTCAAGGCAAACAAAGCATGTTAAAGGATAAATCAAGTTCGTATAAACGCCCCACGGATCCAAAAGTGCTCAAAGCGTTAAGCCTGTTAAAGTTTATCGGTTACAGAAACCACTCGGCATTCCGAGACAAATTTAAAGTGGGACTTAGAAGTTTTTTACTCCTCCGGCGGAGGGCTGGAAGGTGCAACAAACTGGTCGAGGTCGATTCCGTCAGCAATACGGGTAGCAGCAGCGATGAAAGTCTCCATGAAAGATCTGAAGTCATGCTTCACGGTGTTGGCAACCTTGAGAGACACCAGCTTGTCCTCTTGCGCTTCCTTGCAGTGGACACGAACCGTAGATAGAGTAACATCAACACCACACCGGCGAAGACTTTTTCCATTCTTGCACTCGACTTGGAATCTCATTCGACCGAGTCATCGTGGATTCAAGGTCATTCTCAAGGCCCGATCTGTCAGAGAGTCGAGTCGATCCGCCGACAATCGCAACTTTCAGTCGAGCAAGATAATCCACCACGCTAGCAACGCGAGATTCCAGTCGGAGCACATTCATAGCAGCTTCGTCCTTCACAGGAGAGTTGATGGGGTCCAAGCTGGTTTCCACTCGACTGGTTTCTTCTTCGAAGTTTTGACAGAATTCTGAAAACACAGCTCAGACTCAAAATAACGATCATGTGATGAGCCGGTGATAGCAAGACAGGCGGGTAAAAGAGATTACCTTCAAGCATGAGAAACAGCTTCTTGGCGAGCCCTCCAAGATAAATCTCCAGGTCATTTCGCTTCCCTGCCAGTTGGCCAGCCTTGTCAGACAGAGCAATCTTGTCGTTCTTCAGTCGACTAACTTCCTTGTTAGCCGCATCAAGAGCGGCTTTCAGCTTGGCATTTTCATCTTCAAGTTTGTCGGCTGAGGCAAGCTTCTCTTCAACGAGCTTTGTTTTCTCCAAAGCCGCCTTCTGTGCCTCTGCAAGGTCAAGGTCCTTCTTCTTCAAAGTCTCTTCCAGCTTTATCTCGCAAAGCAACAATGAGAACAGAGTTGAGAATGAGCAGAAAAACAAAGGCAGTCGTCAAAAGTTCTCACCAGCCATACCTTTTGCTTCATCCTTTGCCTTCTCGCAAATTCTCCCGAGCAAGCTTCAAATCGAGGTTGAGCTGGATCTGTTTGTTCTCTAACTTTCAAGATAGCGAGCCACAAGCTCGCAAGATTTCTACAAAGAGTCAACCAATGAAAGACATCAAAGACAGATCAATTCCGAGTGATTAAGGAAAAATAGTAGCATTTCTAAGACTATAGTCGAATCAAAACATTCGACAGAAGTCTCGGGGACTACACCCAGCGGGTGCACTCAGCGTGCCCCCACTGGTTTTACCAATTTGGTTCGATCAGTCGACCAAAAGGGGAAAAAAGGTTATGTGTCAGCGGTCAGCCGAAAAAAAACAACACACAGTTCTTTAGACTATAGTCGACTGCACGCAGTCGACCATAGTCTCGGGGACTACACCCAGTGGGTGCACTCAGCGTGCCCCCACCGGTTTTACGGTTCCATTCGACCTTGTCCGTCCAGGTCGAGTGAAGAAGTTCACGGCATAAAGACTATAGCCGACTGCACGCAGTCGACCATAGTCTCGGGGACTACACCCAGTGGGTGCACTCAGTGTGCCCCCACAAAAATTCAATCGACACACCCACCCAGTGGGTGTACAGATATGGAAATCTCCGAAGGAAGCGCTTGTGTAGCATATCCTAACAAAGCAAGCAACGATCAACTTACTTGAACATTGCTCACGGAGAGCTGAACTAGCATCATAGGCCACTGGCTAGCCTCTCGGACCGCTTTCACTTGCTCCATCATGATCCCTGCACGGCGTATGGCCTCCTTAGCGGCACTCACTTGGTCTTCCGGACGTGGTGTATAGCAAAGAGAGATGGTGGATCAGCAATGACGGTGGGTCCTGCACTTGTCGGTGATGCAAATGAAGACACAAGCTTGAGTGGGGTTGCCTCCCTCGGAAACCAGCGTCTCAGGAATCGCCGCGACTGGAGCAGCCTTGCCAGCAGACACTCTCTTGTTCTTCCTCTTCCTCAATGGCGCTTCCTCGTCATCGTCGGGGAGATCAATGACGTGAGGCGGAACTACAAGAAAGATTCAAAAGTAAACATGGAAGTCCAATCGACTAAAAGCTCCAGTCGACTAAAAGCGAAACCTCAGAGATCATACCAAGGTTGGAGGTGGCAGCATCCTCCATTTCCCGATCTTCATGCTTGGCTGAAGTCTCACGTAGCGGCAATCAGAGATTTCAAGAATCGGCTGATCACCATCAAGTCGACCTAAAGTTCACTCATGTTGAATAAGGAAATACAAGGTTTTGTTGGTTACCCGGAGATGGTGGGGATGACCACCCGCATCTTGGGCAGGGCCTTCGCCGGCTTTGACGACGTTGCTCGAGGTTGCTTTGGCGGTTTCTCAGTCGGCGCAGGGAAAGTTGTCCTAGGTCGCTTCATCGACTGCCCAGTGGGCACAACAGCTTTACCGTGCCCGGCCGCCGGGTCATGCGTCAACTTGGACTTTCCCTCCGAGCGAGGAGGATCGACGTCTTCCTCCTGTTCCTCCTCCTCCTCCTCTTCATCAGAGTTGTCATCCCCCTCATCCTCCTCGCGGTTGGACTCCCATTCCTCCTGACTTTCACCTCCACTTCCTTCTTCTTCTTCGACTGTTTCCTGCGCCCCGTTGGGCATCGAGTACATCTCAGTGGTGACCTAGAAGACAACAAAACAAGGCGAAAGTCACCGACGAATTGGCATCTAAACAGAATGAATGCAGCCGAATCACAAATAAGATAAGTGGTTGTACCTTGTCTACTTCAGAAGTCCGGTCGAGTGGTGGAATCCTCCTAGCTCCGCGAGGGTTATCTTTGTTTCCTGTGATGGCAGTCATCCACTTCTCCAAAGATGGCGTCATCGACCTCCTCCGGATGGACCCGAGTGGTATCATCCGTGCAGTACATCCACATCGGATGACCTCGGTATTGGAGTGGCTGAATACGCCGTCGGAGGAAAACCTCCAGGAGATCCATGCCGGTCACCCCGCTATGAATGAGCTGGACTACGCGCTCCATCAGCAATTTTACTTGGGCCTTCTCCACCGGTAACACCTTCAGTGGAAGATGGCTTGTTCACTCGACTCATGGAGAAAGGAGGGAGCCCAATGACCGGCCTGCCGGCTGGTCTTGGCAAGAGAACCAGGTCGACCGCCACCCTCTAACCGAGTCAGGAGAGTCATAGCCGGAAAGGCGCTCTTCCCCTCATCCGACCCCGAGTCCCCACACATCTGGATTACTTGGGTTCTCTCGTCATTCTGGTTCGCTTTCTTCACCGTCTGAGAGCGACAGTGAATATGTGCTTGAAGAGACCCCAAAGGCGGTCGACAACCCAAGAAGTTTTCGTGATAACGAAATGAAAGCAGCAAGGTAGACAATGGAGTTGGGAGTGAAATGATGGAGTTGCGCTCCAAAAAAGTTCAGAAACCCCCGGAAAAAAGGATTCGGTGGCAGAGAAAATCCCCGATCTACGTGGGTGGCCAGGAGAACGCACTCACCCTCTTCAGGCTGCGGTTGCCACTCCGTTCCCGGAAGCCTCGCCGACCCATGGGGGATCAGTCCTTCATTGGCCAGATCGGTGAGGTCCTTCTCGGTGATGGTCGAGCGGATCCGATCTCCTTGGACCCAGCCTTGTGGAAGTTTGGACCGCGAAGAGGATCCGCCTGACCGGGCGCTCTCCCTTAGCCTTCACGCCGCCTTCTTCACCTGCTCCAGGTTGCGGTCTTCTCCTTCACCATGGTCGCCGGGCGAAGCGAATCGAAGCTGCGCGCTAGATGTGCTAAGAGCGCAGCGAGAAGGTTTGGAGGCGGAGGGAGGAGAAGATTGAGGTCGCCTTGCTCAAAATACCTGTCCGGACGCTTTATATGGGGCCGCTTCGAGTGGTGACCGGTAGGCCTGTGCAATCCCACAAATCCAAGAATAAAGCGCCGCGCACGCCGATACGTGGCGAAAAAGGCGGCGCGAAGATCAAGGCGTCATCGTCTTATCCCATCCGAGTGCCGTAGTTTTCTCGCTTCAAGGCTTCCCAAAATTCAGATCCCGCGAAAACCGCTAACCGCGGAGCAACCCGTCAGATAGCAGATTTCCTCCCATCCGTCGCTCGGAAATCCTCAAGTTCACAAAGTTCACTCGACAAAACGTGAAGAATGGATCAAGGTGACTGAAAGAGAAGTTGATGCCATCACTAAAAGGCCGTTGATCCAGAGTAAGACACACTCGCAACACGAAGAACAGGTCGGAAAGATTATCAACTCCTTCCTCACTCAAACCTCGATCCATTCGGGGGCTAATGATGAACTCATGTACCTGGGGTAGGGTCATAGACCTGCCCAAAGGTACCCTCCACAAGGACACTCGCAAGAGAAGCGGCCTTCCAGTCGACCTGGTAGGTTTCCACTCGACGGATTCGAAGACACTCGACCATGAAGACCCACTCGACCACCAGGAGTTCAAGAGCCACTCGGTGCCCAAACGGTCTATAGTTAAATAGTCTTTATAATCATAATGACACTTTATGTAAGGCGTTACCAGTAACGCGTAGCCTTAACGCACCTTAAACCTCTCGCTACATTGGGATGGCTGGGGTCCCGCGCACTCTATATAAGCCACCCCCTCCACAGTAGAAGGGTTCGCACTTCGTAACACATACGCATATAATCCAGTCGACCGCCTCCGGGCTCCGAGACGTAGGGCTATTACTTCCTCCGAGAAGGGCCTGAACTCGTAAATCCCTTGCGTATACAACTACTCCATAGATAGGATCTTGCCTCTCCATACCTACCCCCCATTCTACTGTCAGACTTAGAACCACGACAGCGGCGGCGGCGAAGCTCGAGCAACAGAGAGACAGTGAGAGGAAGAAGATGAACAAAGGGGGAGAATGGAAAAAAGACCTAGGTCGTGCCTATTTATGAGGAAGGGCCGACTGAGACGGCACGAGAAACGAGGAGATTAAACATCATTATCCAGCGGCCCCGACGCCTCGGTTTTCGGAACGGTCAGTAAAAGCAAAGATCCGTTGGAGGATATGGCGGAGTAAAATATGAATTTAAGTAAAGATGACGTCACGGAGGG
The DNA here is from genome assembly GCA_021605145.1 of Aegilops bicornis. Taxonomy (NCBI): domain Eukaryota; kingdom Viridiplantae; phylum Streptophyta; class Magnoliopsida; order Poales; family Poaceae; genus Aegilops; species Aegilops bicornis. Next base: position 534,359,234 of record CM038672.1, read on the forward strand.
TTAAACCGGATCCAGAAGATGACGTCATGGAGGGTTAAAAAACCTTTGCACAGGAAGAAGGCTGAAGGTTTATTTCTTAAGGTATTTTAAGATTGACATGAACCGGTTCAAATCAATCTGGGGCCTAATGTTGGGGATATAACTATTTGTGTAAGCCGCCCAGGAGTGGCCGGGTTACGCAAAGAAGACTCATCAAAAAGAAGCCCAAGGCCAAGCATGAAGATGGCGGTTCAATAAAGGGGCTGAGGCCCACAGGCGGCTTAAGGCCCATGGTGATAAACCGCCATAATGACATAACTTGTATCATAAGGTAGAATTAACTGGTCACCGAGCCGTCATCGCTTATGAGCCGGCCGACTCAGAGGCCGTGAGGGCGTCCACCCGTATATAAGGGGGCGAACCGCTGGCGGCTTAGGGAAAGAAACAACTCATCGAGAGCCGGGCATAGCGTATCTCGCTCCCGGGTCATCAAAACATCAAGCAATACCAACCCAACTAGACGTAGGCCTTACCTTCACCGTAAGGGGACGAACTAGTATTAAACCTCTCGTGTCCTTTGTCCTGATTAACCCCTTTAAGCTTCCTAGTTGCGATGGCTCCACGACTAAGTCCTTGCAAGAGGACATCTGACGTGACAAACCCACGACAGTTGGCGCCCACCGTGGGTTACTGCGGAGGTCCCTTCATAAGCCGCCATATTGAATAGAACCTGAAATATTTTTCTCCGGGTTAAGCTGAACAGGAAAATTTTTATTCTATCATAGGCTTTCACCTGCATAATGGCACCCAAAGCTCCCAAAGCACCTGTGACTTGTAACTGGGTCAGGTCCATCGTTACTGATAACACCTTATCTGATTTCGTGAAGACCGGCTATCTGCCCGAGAAAAAGGTTATGTCTTATCGTGCTCAGGACCCGTCAAAGGAAAAGCCTCAGCCCAAGGAAGGAGAAGTGATCGTCTTTACTGATCATATGAACCGGGGCTTTTCTCCACCCGGCTCAAAATTCTTCAGGGACGTCTTACACTTTTTTGACTTCAGACCTCAAGATATCGGGCCCAACTCTGTGTCAAACATTTGCAACCTCCAAGTCTTTTGCGAGGTATATCTTGGAGAAGAACCCAACCTACCGCTTTTCAGAGAATTGTTTTACTTAAACCGGCAGAATGAACGTGCCAACGGGCCCAGCCTGCAGCTTGGTGGTATTTCCATTCAGCGACGGAGAGACTGCCTTTTCTCATATGCTGAACTGCCAAGCCACCCTAAGGATTGGAATCAGATGTGGTTCTATTGCCACGACACTTCTCCGGCTGATGAGAACCCGCTACCCGGCTTTCGCGCCCTGCGCCTTGAATCCAACCATCCACTGCCGGATAAGATATCTGCCGCTGAACGCCTACAGATTGCTCCTACCATGAAGAAAATCAAAGCTCTATTGGGGAAAGACTTAGACGGCATTGATTTGGTCCGTGTCTGGATCTCATGGCGGGTGATACCGTTAAGCCGTCGCCCCGGCTTAATGTGCACTAACACAGGCGAAAAAGATGACCCGCTGCGTCATTGTCCTGATGACTTCTCTGATGATATGGTTGAAGCCACGATCCAATCTCTTTTGAAAGAGGGCTCAGTGGTCAGCAACGCCTTCGGGTTACTTCCGTTCTGCAAGAGTAACCCGGCTCCTGCAGTAAGTTATCAATCTAAGAATTTACTTTTTCTGTGGAATGCCTTGCTTTTACTCATAACCTTTTCCCGTTATTCACAGGCAAAAGACAATTTCTGGAAGGTCAAATATGATCATGAGGCGGCCAAACAGGCGAGAGCGGCCAAGAGAGCCGCAAGGAAAACCGCCAAAGCCGGAGCTCAGAGGAAGAAGAAGCCAAGTGCTTCAGATTTGCTCAAATTAGATGACTCTTCTGATGATGAAGAAGAGGTAATCTTTAACTCCCCTGATTCCTTTGACATCATCCTATTAACACTAATTTCCTTCAGGGAGACACGGGAAATAGCCAAACAGTTGAGGAAGAGGTAACTATAATTTCCTCCGACTCCGAGCCTTTGCCAAGGCAGAAAATCCGAAGAGTGACCCGGAAAGTAAGATTTTCACATCCTTTAGCTTACCAAGATCCTCAATTTCTTTTGAAGCAACAAGCTCACGATAGCTGGAGGCAGACCCGGACCAGCAAAGACGCGGAACTCTCCTCCGGCTTACCTGACGTGACAAGGAAGCGCCGGGCTGAGGTTATCTCCGAATTACGTTCCTTTTTTCCTTTGGCGGGTTTCATTCGTCAACCCCTCAATTCATCTGACTCAAACCATCAGGATACTTCACCTTCTTCCGGCGAATCTATGCAATCCAACATGCCGGCTTTCAAGACCGCTCCAGGGTAATGTCAATGTATTCATTTTCATGCTTATCTTACTCATGTTTTTGTACTTAGCCTTTCTGTTTTGCACACAGCGTACAAGTGAAGCCCAGCAAAAGGGCGAAGAAAAATAAGCCGGCCAAAGAGCCAGTCGTAACTGACCCGGAGGTCGGAACAACTGTTCCTGAGACCTCCACCCATGAGCCGCCACCTGAACCGGCCCATGACATTCCATCTCCAACCTCTGATCTGCCTGCTGAACAGACTCTTAACAGCTTTGATAACCCGGAGGTTCCCAGCCCGGCAAGAATAGATGATCCGGAAGTTGAGATTCTTAAGACTCAATTTGTTGAACCGGGAAGACACACTATTCTTGCTAAGTGTTCTGCCAAGGAAGAACTTTCAGAGCGCCGAAAGGCCAAGCTGGACGTCACTGATTACACTCATCTCAGCATTGGAGACATTGTTTCTGGCTATATAAGTCAAGTGCACAGCAGCCGTGATCTGGAAGTTGATATGGTGAAGCAAATCCAACAAACATCTGAGGTATAACTCTTGTTGATATTCCTTATTCCTCCTTACTGTACTAGCCCCCAAGTCTATTGCTTATGAGAAAGAATATGTTGTAGACTTTTAATCTGCTTAGCACTGCTTGTCCGACGACCGGCTTATGCTGTAAAAATAATTGAACCGGCATCGTATGATACTTTTAACTGCAACATGCATTAGCCCCCAAGTGCCAAGTATCTTTTGCTTGCAAAGTGCTTGGGACTTAATTTCCATGAACCCCCACAGTAATTTAGAGTGTTTCAGTATACATTAGCCCCCAAGTGTCAAGTACCTTTGCTTGAAAAGTGCTTGGGACTTAATGCTGTATTATCACAATGCTGATTGTAGTCCGGCTTGATTCAGGCCACCATAAATCAATTTGAGTCGGAGATTGCTGATTTGAAGAGTCGCCTGGCAGTTCAAGAAACTGAAATCCAAAAGGCCAACTCCAAATTTGAGTTCAGCGTGTTTGAGCTGAAGAAAAGCTTAGTAGCTGATAAGAAGGCATGGGCTGATGAAAAAGCCTCCTTAGTCACCCGGGCCGAGAAAGTTGAAGCGGCTCTCGCAGACACAACTGCCGAATTAACCGACTTAAAACGCCATATATCTCAGATGACCTCAGCAATCTTTCGTAAGCTATTCTGCAAGTTTATATACTGTAAATCTTTTTTCGATAAGTAACTTGTCTGTCATCTCCGGCTTACCTGAGGTTTGTTAATGCAGGCCCAGGAGCTCCAACCTGAACCAGAATGTGTTGATAAAGCTGAAGGGAGTTTACACATTGGTGGAACAATTGTACACCGGGTCACAACGCGCTTTAGCCGTTGTGGCTTTGTCAAACGATGTCCCCACTCGCCTGGCTGACGTGCTGAAGCGACTTGCCGTGCTTCCTCAATGGGTCCAACAGCTAAGGCGGGTGTCTGCAAGAGTCGGAGCCATAGCCGCATTGAGCCGGGCTAAGGCGTGGTTACCAGAACTAGACCCGGCTGACATCGCTCTTGGATACCCAAGCCTGAAGGAGGACGGCACCTCATTTGATGAGAAGGATTTTACCGCCTGCGTGAAAGACATACGCCCTGTGGCCACTCTTATTGGGAATGACACTGACCTTACCAAGTACCAGCCGGGTTATGACAACCATAATCAGAGACTCCCAACGCCTCACTATGATGAAGTCAGCCTGATCCCTCCAATTCGTAAGCATGCCTTTGCCCCTGAAGTCGATCCAGCCGGATTAATTGATGATGCAGCTGAATTTGAAGCTTTGAGTGGCATTGACTGGTCATCATCAACCTTCCAGGACAGGGTAGCCGACGGAGGAGCGGAGAAGGATAACCCGGAAGCTTCAGGCCAACAAGACGAGTGAACCATCAGGCGTCTTATGTTTATGTCTTGTGGAAAAAACAATGCTTCATTATCCAGACTCGGGGAGTCTTGTAATAGGGTAGAAAAGCACTTGATTCTGTCATGCCTTCGCGCATGTTGGAGGCGCTCAATCATTCTCTTAAACCGCCATCGTTACATGTTTCCGGTTTATACTGGTCTACTGCTTTGTTTATGTTAAAAGAAATTGCTTGCACTGCCCTGCGGATAAAACAGACACAAGTCCCTTGGCGACTTACCGCATAGGGGGTCACATAATGCGTTGACAACTCGGAATATGAATCAAAAAATCATAAAAACCGGTTCGCGATCATATCTTTAAGACACAATCGCAACAGCATACCTTGCCGGCTTATGTAACTCGAACAATGACGGTAAGCTTTGTTAATCCAGAAACCAGGCACATATGATGCTTGTTTATGTGTTAACAACGGTATTTGATCAAATTAAGCCAGTGGGATAAAAATCACCCCATAAATGCTTTCAAGAAATGATCTCAAAACAGTCAAATAACTATGATTGCAAAGTATTTATAAAAAATAGACAAAATTCAAAGGCTTCTGATTCGAATACGATCAGTAAACCGTTCCAAAGGGGTTAAGCTAAGATTCAGATACGATCATATAGCCCCCAGTGGCTTTGGCGATGCCAATCAAGTGGGTATTGACAACTATGTTCTCGTTGGTTCGAATACGACCTATGTTTGAACAGGAAGCCCCCAAGTGGCCATAAGAGTTGTTTAATGACACTGATTCGAATACGATCCACGTCAGACCCAAAAGGGGTTAAGGTATGATTCAGATATGATCAAGAAGCCCCCTAGTGGGTTTGGCAGTATGCCGATCAAGTGGGTATCGACAGCTATGTTCTCTTTGGTCCGAATACGACCTATGTTTGAATAGGAAGCCCCCAAGTGATCATGGCTAGATTCAGATATGATCATAAGCCGGACCAAAGGGAAAGCCGGATTCAAATATGATCCGCTCCCTGTTGGTTGTTTCAACATCATAATAAAGAAGGCATGTAAACTTTTTGGAGATGAGAAGGACAGAGGTCCTGCTTTATTGCTTTTCATAATATATACATTATCAAAATATATACATCCTGAGAGCCGGTGGCTCAAGTGTAGTAAGGCCGAAGATGAGCGATATTCCACGGCAGTGCTACGTCTTGAGCTTGCGTTGGTTTTCCTCGAAGAGGAGAGGGTGATGCAGCAAGTCTAGCGTAAGTATTTCCCTTAGTGTTGAGAACCAAGGTATCAATCCAGTAGGAGGCTCCTCAAAAGTCCCACGCACCTACACAAACAACCGAGAACTCGCAACCAACGCAATAAAGGGGTTGTCAATCCCTTCATGGCCACTTCAAAAGTGAGATCTAATAAAGATAGTAAGATAAGATAAATATATTTTTGGGATTTTATAATATAGATGCAAAAAGTAAAGATGCAAATAAAAGTAGATTGGAAGCAAATATGATAAGAGATAGACCCGGGGGCCATAGGTTTCACTAGTGGCTTCTCTCAAGATAGCATAAGTATTACGGTGGGTGAACAAATTATTGTCGAGCAATTGATAGAAAAGCATAGTTATAAGATTATCTAGGCATGATCATGTATATAGGCATCACGTCCATAACAAGTAGACCGACTCCTCGCATCTACTACTATTACTCCACACATCGACCGACTCCTGCCTCGCATCTAGAGTATTAAGTTCATAAGAACAGAGTAACGATTAAGCAAGATGACATGATGTAGAGGGATAAACTCATGCAATATGATATAAACCCCATCTTGTTATCCTCGATGGCAACAATACAATACGTGCCTTGCAACCCTTCACATCCTTTGGTAAGGACACCGCAAGATTGAACCCAAAGCTAAGCACTTCTCCCATGGCAAGAAAGACCAATCTAGTAGGCCAAACCAAACCGATAATTCAAGAGACTTGCAAAGATAACTCAATCATACATAAAAGAATTCAGAGAAGATTCAAATATTATTCATATATAAACTTGATCATAAACCCACAATTCATCGGATCTCGACAAACACACCGCAAAAAGAGTTTACATCGAATAGATCTCCACAAGAGAGGGGGAGAACATTGTATTGAGATCCAAAAGAGAGAAGAAGCCATCTAGCTAATAACTATGGACCCAGAGGTCTGTGGTAAACTACTCACAACTCATAGGAGGGGCAAGGATGTTGATGTAGAGGCCCTCCATGGTTGATTCCCCTCCGGCAGAGTCTTGAAGGCTCCAAGATGGGATCTCACGGATCTGAGAAGGTTACGGCGGTGGAAATTGTGTTTCGTGGTGCCCCTGGATGTTTTCGGGGTACGTAGGTATATATAGGAAGAAGAAGTACGTCGGTGGCCGCCCGAGGCACCCACGAGACAGGGGGCGCGCCTACAGGGGGGGCGGCCTCCTATCTCGTGGGGTCCTCGGAAGGTTCTTGACTTGCACTCCAAGCTCTCCGGATCACGTTCGTTCCAGAAATCACGCTCCCGAAGGTTTCATTCCATTTGGACTCCTTTTGATATTCCTTTTCTTCGAAATACTGAAATAGGAAAAAAAACACATCAATATGGGCTGGGCCTCCGGTTAGTAGGTTAGTCCCAAAAATGATATAAATGTGTAAAATAAAGCCCATAAACATCCAAAAGGGGTAATATAATAGCATGGAACAATCAAAAATTATAGATGCGTTGGAGACGTATCAAGCATCCCCAATCTTAGTTCCTGCTCGTCCTCGAGTAGGTAAATGATAAAAAGAGAATTTTTTATGTGGAATGCTACCTAGCATAATTCATAATGTAATTTTCTTTATTGTGGCATGAATGTTCAGATCCAAATGAATACAAAATAAAAGTTCATATTGATAAAAGAAATAGTAATACTTCAAGCATACTAATCAAAGTAATCATGTCTTCTCAAAATAACATGGCAAAAGAAAGTTCATCCCTACAAAATCATATAGTTCGGATATGCTTCATTTTCGTCACACAAAGATATTCCCAACTTCTATGTTGGGGAACGTAGCAGAAATTCAAAATTTTCTTACGTGTCACCAAGATCTATCTATGGAGAAACCAGCAACGAGGGGGAGGAGAGTGCATCTACATACCCTTGTAGATCGCTAAGCGGAAGCGTTCAAGAGAACGGGGTTGAAGGAGTCGTACTCGTCGTGATCCAAATCACTGGAGATCCTAGTGCCGAACGGACGGCACCTCCGCGTTCAACACACGTACAGCCCGATGACGTCTCCCATGCCTTGATCCAGCAAGGAGAGAGGGAGAGGTTGAGGAAGACTCCATCCAGCAGCAGCACAACGGCATGGTGGTGATGGAGGAGCATGGTAGTCCAGTAGGGCTTCGCCAAGCACCGCGGAAGAGGAGGAGTAAGGGAGGTAGGGTTGCGCCAAGAGGGAGAGGTTCTCATGTGTTGGCAGCCCCAAAACCCTCAAATATATATATAGGGGAAGAGGGAGGGCTGCGCCCCCACCTAGGGTTCCACCCTAGGGGCGGCGGCCAGCCCAGATCCCATCTGGTGGGCGGCCAAGGGGGGGAGAGGGGAAACTTGCCCCCCAAGCTAGGTGGGTGCGCCTCCCCAAACCCTAGGCGCCTTGGGCCCTTGTGGGGGTGCACCAGCCCACCCGGGCTGGTCCCTCCCACACTTGGCCCATGCAGCCCTCCGGGCCAAGTGGCCCCACTTGGTGGACCCCGACCCTCCCGGTGGTCCCAGACGTTACCTATAATACCCAAACTTTTCCGGTGACCAAAACAGGACTTCCCATATATAAATCTTTAACTCCGGACCATTCCTAACTCCTTGTGACGTCCGAGATCTCATCCGGACTCAACAACATTCGGTAACCACAAACAAACTTCCTTTATAACCCTAAGCGTCATCGAACCTTAAGTGTAGACCCTACGGGTTCGGGAACCATCTTGAACATGGCCAAGGGCGTTCTCCGGTCAATAACCAAGAGCGGATCTGGATACCCATGTTGGCTCCCACATGTTCCACGATGATCTCATCCGATGAACCACGATGTCAAGGACTCAATCGATCCCGTATACAATTCCCTTTGTCTAGCGGTATTGTACTTGCCCGAGATTCGATCGTCGGTATCCCGATACCTTGTTCAATCTCGTTTCAGGCAATTCTCTTTACTCGTTCCATAACACATCATCCCGTGATCAACCCCTTGGTAACTTTGTGCACATTATGATGATGTCCTGCCGAGTGGGCCCAGAGATACCTCTCCGTTTACACGGAGTGACAAATCCCAGTCTCGATTCGTGCCAACCCAACAGACACTTTCGGAGATACCTGTAGTGCACCTTTATAGCCACCCGATTCGTTGTGACGTTTGGTACACCCAAAGCATTCCTACGGTATCCGGAGTTGCACAATCTCATGGTCTAAGGAAATGATACTTGACATTAGAAAAGCTTTAGCATACTGAACTACGATCTTTGTGCTAGGCTTAGGATTGGGTCTTGTCCATCACATCATTCTCCTAATGATGTGATCCCGTTATCAACGACATCCAATGTCCATGGTCAGGAAACCGTAACCATCTATTGATCAACGAGCTAGTCAACTAGAGGCTTACTAGGGACATGGTGTTGTCTATGCACACATTTATCTGAGTTTCCTATCAATACAATTATAGCATGGATAATAAATGATTATCATGAACAAGGAAATATAATAATAACTAATTTATTATTGCCTCTAGGGCATATTTCCAACAGTCTCCCACTTGCACTAGAGTCAATAATCTAGTTCACATCGTCATGTGATTAACATGATAGGTCACATCGCCATGTGACCAACATCCAAAGAGTTTACTAGTGTCTGTAAACTAGTTCACATCATCATGTGATTAAGACTCAATGAATTCTGAGGTTTGATCATGTTTTGCTTGTGAGAGAGGTTTTAGTCAACGGGTCTGTAATATTCAGACCCCTATCTATTTCGCAAAACTTTATGGCATATCATAGATGCCGCTACCACGTTCCACTTGGAGCTATTCCAAATTATTGCTCCATTATACATATCCGGTATCTCTACTCAGAGTTATCCGGATAGGTGTTAAGCTTGCATCGACGCAACTCTTTACGTCGAACTCTTTATCACCTCCATAACCGAGAAACATATCCTTATTCCTCTAAGGATAATTTTGACCGCTATCTGGTGATCTACTACTTGATCACCTTTGTACCCTCTTGCGGATATGTAGCAAGGCACACATCAAAGTGCGGTACACAAGATAGCATCTTTGTAGATCCTACGTCTAAGGCATAGGGGACGACCTTCGTCCTTTCTCTCTCTTCTGCCGTGGTCAAGCTTTAACTCTTAACTTCATACCTTACAACTCAAGCAAGAACTACTTCTTTGACTGATCCATCTTGAACACCTTCAAGATTATGTCAAGGTATATGCTCATTTGAAAGTATTATTAAACATTTTGATCTATCTTATAGATCTTGATGCTTATTGTTCAAGTAGCCTAATCTAGGTTTTCCATTGAAAAACACTTTTCAAACAACCCTATATGCTTTCTAGAAATTCTACATCATTTCTGATCAACATATACTCATCAGAAATTCCATAGTGCTCCCACTCACTTCTTTGGAAATACAAGTATCTCATAAACTTTGTATAAACCCAAAATCTTTGATCATCTTATCAAAGTGCATATTCCAACTCCGAGATGCTTACTCCAGTCCATGGAAGGATCACTGGAGTTAGCATACCTTTTAGCATCCTTAGGATCGACAAAACTTTTCTGATTGTATCACATACAACCTTTCCTTACGAAAACTGGTAAGGAAACTCATTTTGACATCCATCTGCCAGATTTCATAAATGCAGCTAATGCTAACATGATTCCGACGGACTTAAGCATCGCTACGGATGAGAAAATCTCATCGTAGTCAACTCCTTGAACTTGTGAAAAACTCTTCGCCACAAGTCAAGCTTCATAGACGGTGACATTACCGTCCACGTCCGTCTTCTTCTTAAAGATCCATTTATCTCAATGGCTTGCCAATCATCGGGCAAGTCCATCAAAGTCCATGCTTTGTTCTGATACATGGATCCTATCTCGGATTTCATGGCTTCTAACCATTTGTCGGAATTTAGGCCCACCATCGCTTCTCCACAGCTCGTAGGTTCATTGTTGTCTAGCAACATGACCTTCAAGACGGGATTACTGTACCACTCTGAAGTAGTACGCATCCTTGTCACCCTACGAGGTATGGTAGTGACTTGATCCAAAACTTCATGATCACTATCATAAGCTTCTACTTCAATTGGTGTAGGCGCCACAGGAACAACTTCCTGTGCCCTGCTACACACTTGTTGAAGTGATGGTTCAATAACCTCATCAAGTCTCCACCATCCTCCCACTCAATTCTTTCGAGAGAAACTTTTCCTCGGGAAAGGACCTAATTCTAGAAACAATCCTTTTGCTTCCGGAACTGAGACTTGAGGTATACCCAACTGTTTTGGGTGTCCTATGAAGATGCATTTGTCCGCTTTTGGTTCGAGCTTATCAACCTGAAACTTTTTCACATAAGCGTCGCAGCCCCAAACTTTTAAGAAACGACAACTTAGGTTTCTCCAAACGGTGTCGTCTCAACGGAATTACGTGGTACCCTATTAAAGTGAGTGCGGTTGTCTCTAATGCCTAACCCATGAACGATAGTGGTAATTCGATAAGAGACATCATGGTACGCATCATATCCAATAGGGTGCAACTATGATGTTTCGACACACCATCACACTGTTGGGGAACGTAGCAGAAATTCAAAATTTTCCTACGAGTCACCAAGATCTATCTATGGAGAGACTAGCAACGAGGGGAAGGAGAGTGCATCTACATACCCTTGTAGATCTCTAAGCGGAAGCGTTCAAGAGAAAGGGGTTGAAGGAGTCGTACTCGTCGTGATCCAAATCACCGGAGATCCTAGTGCCGAACGGACGGCACCTCCGCGTTCAACACACATACAGCCCGGTGACGTCTCCCATGCCTTGATCTAGCAAGGAGAGAGGGAGAGGTTGAGGAAGACTCCATCTAGCAGCAGCACAATGGCGTGGTGGTGGTGGAGGAGCGTGGCAATCCTGCAGGGCTTCGCCAAGCACCACGAGAGAGGAGAAGAGAGAGAGGTAGGGCTGCGCCTGGAGAGGTGAAAACTCATGTGTTGGGCAGCCCCTAGACCTCAAGTATATATAGGGGGAGGGGAGGGGGCTGCGCCCCCTCTAGGGTTCCCTCCCCAAGGGTTGCGGCAGCCCCTAGATGCCATCTGGGTGGCGGACAAAGGGGGAGAGAGGGGAGGCGCGCCTGGGGTGGGCCTTAGGGCCCATCTGCCCTAGGGTTTGCCCCCTCCCACTCTTCCCTGCGCCTTGGGCCCCTTGTGGGGGGCGCACCAGCCCACAGGGCTGGTCCCTCCACACTTGGCCCACGCAGCCCTCTGTGGTTGGTGACCCCACTTGGTGGACCCCAGGACCCTCCCGGTGGTCCCAGATGCGTTACCGATAAAACCCGGAACTTTTCCGGTGACCAAAACAGGACTTCCCATAGATAAATCTTTACCTCCGGAGCATTACGGAACTCCTCGTGACGTCCGGGATCTCATCCGAGACTCCGAACAACATTCGGTAACCACATACAAGCTTCCTATATAACCCTAGCGTCACCGAACCTTAAGTGTGTAGACCCTACGGGTTCGGGAATCATGCAGACATGACCGAGACGTTCTTCGGTCAATAACCAACAGCGGGATCTGGATACCCATGTTTGGCTCCCACATGTTCCATGATGATCTCATCGGATGAACCACGATGTCAAGGACTCAATCAATCCCGTATACAATTCCCTTTGTCTAGCAGTATTATACTTGCCCGAGATTCGATCATCGGTATACCGATACCTTGTTCAATCTCTTTACCGGCAAGTCTCGTTACTCGTTCCGTAACACATCATCCCGTGATCAACCCCTTGGTCACATTGTGCACATTATGATGATGTCCTACCGAGTGGGCCCAGAGATTCCTCTCCGTTTACGGAGTGACAAATCCAGTCTCGATTCGTACAACCCAATGCACACTTTCGGAGATACCTGTAGTCCACCTTTATAGCCACCCGGTTATGTTGTGATGTTTGGTACACCCAAAGCATTCCTACGGTATCCGGGAGTTGCACAATCTCATGGTCTAAGGAAATGATACTTGACATTAGAAAAGCTTTAGCATACCTGAACTACGATCTTTGTGCTAGGCTTAGGATTGGGTCTTGTCCATCACATCATTCTCCTAATGATGTGATCCCGTTATCAACGACATCCAATGTCCATGGTCAGGAAACCGTAACCATCTGTTGATCAACGAGCTAGTCAACTAGAGGCTTACTAGGGACATGGTGTTGTTTATGTACCCACACATGTATCTGAGTTTCCCATCAATACAATTATAGCATGGGTAATAAACGAATATCATGAACAAGGAAATATAATAATAACTAATTTATTATTGCCTCTAGGGCATATTTCCAACAGTCTCCCACTTGCACTAGAGTCAATAATCTAGTTCACATCGCCATGTGATTAACACTCACAGGTCACATCGCCATGTGACTAACATCCAAGGAGTTTACTAGTGTCACTAAACTAGTTCACATCATCATGTGATTAAGACTCAATGAGTTCTGGGGTTTGACCATGTTTTGCTTGTGAGAGAGGTTTTAGTCAACGAGTCTGCAACATTCAGATCCGTATGTACTTCGCAAATCTCTAGGTCATATTGTAAATGCTGCTTCCACGCTCCACTTGGACCTATTCCAAATGGTTGCTCCACTATACGTATCCGGTTTGCTACTCAGAGTCACTCGGATAGGTGTTAAAGCTTGCACCGACGTAACCCTTTACGCCGAACTCTTTATCACCTCCATAATCGAGAAACATGTCCTTATTTACTCCAAGGACAATTTTGACCGCTATCCAATGACCCATTCCTGGATCATTCTTGTACCCCTTAGTCGACTCATGGCAAGGCACACTTCCGATGCGGTACACAAAGATAGCATACCGTAGAGCCTACGTCTAAGGCATAGGGGCGACCTTCGTCCTTTCTCTCTGCTCTGTTGTGGTCGAGCTTTAAGTCTTAACTTCATACCTTACATCTCGTGCAAGAACTCCTTCTTTGGTGATCCATCTTGAACACCTTCAAGATCATGTCAAGGTATATGCTCATTTGAAAGTACCATTAAGCGGTTTTGATCTATCCCTATAGATCTTGATGCTCAATGTTCAAGTAGCTTAATACAGGTTTTCACTTGAAACACACTTTTCAAATAACCCTATATGCTTTCCAGAAATTCTACATCATTTTTGATCAACAATATGTCAACAACATATACTCATCAAAAATTCTATAGTGCTCCCACTCACTTCTTTGGAAATACAAGTTTCTCATAAACTTTGTATAAACCCAAAATCTTTGATCATCTTATCAAAGAGTATATTCCAACTCCGAGATGCTTACTCCAGTCCATGGAAGGATCACTGGAGCTAGCATACCTTTCAGCATCCTTAGGATCGACAAAACCTTTCTGATTTTATCACATACAACCTTTCCTTACGGAAACTGGTAAGGAATCTCGTTTTGACATCCATCTGCTAGATTTCATAAATGCAGCTAATGCTAACATGATTCCGACAGACTTAAGCATCGCTACGGATGAGAAAATCTTATCGTAGTCAACTTGTGAAAAACTCTTTGCCACAAGTCGAGCTTCATAGACGGTGACATTACCGTCCACGTCAAATCTTCTTCTTAAAAATCCATTTATCTCAATAGCTTGCCGATCATCGGGCAAGTCCACCAAAGTCCATGCTTTGTTCTGATACATGGATCCTATCTCGGATTTCATGGCCTCTAACCATTTGTCGGAATATGGGCCCACCATCGCTTCTCCATAGCTCATAGGTTCATTGTTGTCTAGCAACATGACCTTCAAGACAGGATTACTGTACCACTCAAGCAAGACGCATCCTTGTCACCCTACGAGGTACGGTAGTGACTTGATCCGAGTTTTCATGATCACTATCATAAGCTTCTACTTCAATTGGTGTAGGTGCCACAGGAACAACTTCCTGTGCCCTGCTACACACTAGTTGTAGTGACGGTTCAATAACCATATCAAGTCTCCACCATCCTCCCACTCAACTTTTCGAGAGAAAGTTTTCCTCGAGAAAGGACCCGTTTCTAGAAACAATTACTTTTGCTTCCGGATCTGTGATAGGAGGTGTACCCAACTGTTTTGGGTGTCCTATGAAGATGCATTTTTATCCGCTTTGGGTTCGAGCTCATCAACCTGAAACTTTTTCACATAAGCATCGCAGCCCCAAACTTTTAAGAAACGAAAACTTAGGTTTCTCCAAACCATAGTTCAAAAGGTGTCGTCTCAACGGAATTACGTGGTGCCCTATTAAAGTGAGTGCGGTTGTCTCTAATGCCTAACCCATGAACGATAGTGGTAATTCGATAAGAGACATCATGGTACGCACCATATTCAATAGGGTGCAACTATGATGTTCGGACACACCATCACACTATGGTGTTCCAGCGGTATTTATTGTGAAACAATTTCCACAATGTCTTAATTGCGTGCCAAAGCTCGTAACTCAGATACTCATCTCTATGATCATATCGTAGACATTTTATCCTCTTGTCACGATGATCTTTAACTTCACTCTGAAATTACTTGAACCATTCAATAATTCAGATTTGTGTTTCATCAAGTGAATATACTCAACATCTACTCGAATCATCTGTGAAGTAAGAACATAACGATATTCATTTGCATGCCTCAAAGCACTCATTGGACTGCACACATCAAAATGTGTTACTTCCAACAAGTTGCTATCTTGTTCCATCTTCTTTGAAAACGAGGCTTTTCAGTCATCTTGCCCATGTGGTATGATTTGCATATCTCAAGTGATTCAAAATCAAGTGAGTCCAAACGATCCATCTGCATGGAGTTTCTTCATGCGTATACACCAATAGAAATGGTTTGCATGTCTCAAAATTTTCAAAAAACGAGTGAGTCCAAAGATCCATCAACATGGAGCTTCTTCATGCGTTTTATACCAATATGACTTACATGGCAGTGCCACAAGTAAGTGGTACTATCATTACTATCTTATATCTTTTTGGCATGAAAATGTGTATCACTACGATCGAGATTCAATAAACCATTCCTTTAGGTGCAAGACCATTGAAGGTATTATTCAAATAAATAGAGTAACCATTATTCTCCTTAAATGAATAACCGTATCGCGATAGACATAATCCAATCATGTCTATGCTCAACGCAATCACCAAATGACAATTATTCAGGTTTAATACTAATCTTGATGGTAGAGGGAGCGTGCGATGTTTGATCACATCAAACTTGGAAACACTTCCAACACATATCGTCAGCTCACCTTTAGCTAGTCTCTGTTTATTCCGTAGCTCTTTTATTTCGAGTTACTAACACTTAGCAACCGAACCGGTATCTTAATACCCTGGTGCTACTAGGAGTACTAGTAAAGTACACATTAACATAATGTATATCCAATATACTTCTATCGACCTTGCCAGCCTTCTCATCTACCAAGTATCTAGGGTAATTCTGCTCCAAAGGTTGTTCCCCTTATTACGTAAGCACTTAGTCTCGGGTTTGGGTTCAACCTTGGGTTTCTTCACTAGAGCAGCAGCTGATTTGCCGTTTCATGAAGTATCCCTTCTTGCCCGTGCCCTTCTTGAAACTAGTGGTTTCACCAACCATCAACAATTGATGCTCCTTCTTGATTTCTACTTTCGCGGTGTCAAACAACGTGAATACCTCAAGGATCATCATATCTATCCCTGATATGTTATAGTTCATCACGAAGCTCTAGCAGCTTGGTGGCAATGACTTTTGAGAAACATCACTATCTCATCTGGAACATCAACTCCCACTCAATTCAAGTGATTGTTGCACTCAGACAATCTGAGCACAAGCTCAACGATTGAGCTTTTCTCCCTTAGTTTGCAGGCTAAGAAAATCGTCGGAGGTCTTATACCTTTTGACGTGGGCACTAGCCTGAAATCCCAATTTCAGCCCTCGAAACATCTCATATGTTTAGAAACGCCTTTGGTGCCTCTACTCTAAACCATTTAACTGAACTATCACGTAGTTATCAAAACATGTATGTCTAATGTTCGCAACATCCACAGACGACGTTTGGGGTTCAGCACACTGAGCGGTGCATTAAGGACATAAGCTTTCTACATTCCGCATAATCGCTACTGTCAACTTTCAACTATATTTTCTCTAGGAACATATCTAAACAGTGGAACTAAAGCGCGAGCTTACGATATAATTTGCAAAGATCTTTTGACTATGTTCAGGATAATTAAGTTCATCTCATGAACTCCCACTCGAATAGACATCCCTCTAGTCATCTAAGTGATTACATGATCCGAGTCAACTAGGCCGTGTCCGATCATCACGTGAGACGGACTAGTCATCATCGGTGAACATCTTCATGTTGATCGTATCCTCTATACGACTCATGCTCGACCTTTCGGTCTCTTTTATTCTGAGGCCATGTCTGTACATGCTAGGCTCGTCAAGTTAACCTAAGTGTTTCGCGTGTGTAAATCTGGCTTACACCCGTTGTATGTGAACGTAAGAATCTGTCACACCCGATCATAACGTGGTGCTTGAAGCAACGAACTTTCATAGCGGTGCACAGTTAGGGGAACACTTTCTTGAAATTTTAATGAGGATCATCTTATTTACTACCGTCGTTCTAAGAAAATAAGATGTATAATCATGATAAACATCACATGCAATCAAATAGTGACATGATATGGCCAATATCATATTGCTCCTTTTGATCTCCATCTTCGGGGCTCCATGATCATCGTCGTCACCGGCATGACACCATGATCTCCATCATCATGATCTCCATCATCGTGTCTCCATGAAGTTGTCTCGCCAACTTATTACTTCTACTACTATGGCTACCGTTAGCAATAAAGTAAAGTAATTACATGGCGTTGTTTAATGACACGCAGGTCATACAATAAATAAAGACAACTCCTATGGCTCCTGCCGGTTGTCATACTCATCGACATGCAAGTCGTGATCCCTATTACAAGAACATGATCAATCTCATACATCACATATCATTCATCACATTCTTCTTGGCCATATCACATCACATAGCATACCCTGCAAAAACAAGTTAGACGTCCTCTAATTGTTGTTTGCATGTTTTACGTGGCTGCTATGGGTTTCTAACAAGAACGTTTCTTACCTACGCAAAACCACAACGTGATATGCCAATTGCTATTTACCCTTCATAAGGACCCTTTTCATCGAATCCGTTCCGACTAAAGTGGGAGACTGGCACCCGCTAGCCACCTTATGCACCAAGTGCATGTCAGTCGGTGGAACCTGTCTCACGTAAGTGTATGTGTAAGGTCGGTCCGGGCCGCTTCATCCCACAATACCGTCGAAACAAGATTGGACTAGTAACGGTAAGCATATTGAACAAAATCAACGCCCACAACTACTTTGTGTTCTACTCGTGCAAAGAATCTACGCAATAGACCTAGCTCATGATGCCCTTTGTTGGGGAACGTGGCGAAATTCAAAATTTTCCTACGAGTCACCAAGATCTATCTATGGAGAGACTAGCAACGAGGGAAGGAGAGTGCATCTACATACCCTTGTAGATCGCTAAGCGGAAGCGTTCAAGAGAATGGGGTTGAAGGAGTCGTACTGCCGTGATCCAAATCACCGGAGATCCTAGTGCCGAGCAGACGGCACCTCCGCGTTCAACACACATACAACCCGGTGGCGTCTCCCATGCCTTGATCCCGCAAGGAGAGAGGGAGAGGTTGAGGAAGACTCCATCCAGCAGCAGCACAACGGGCGTGGTGGTGGTGGAGGAGCGTGGCAATCTGCAGGCTTCGCCAAGCACCGCGAGAGAGGAGAAGAGAGAGAGGTAGGGCTGCGCCTGGAGAGGTGAAAACTCATGTGTTGGGCAGCCCCTAGACCTCAAGTATATATAGGGGGAGGGGAGGGGGATGCGCCCACTCTAGCGTTCCCTCCGCAAGGGTGGCGGCAGCCCCCAGATGCCATCTGGGTGGCGACCAGAGGGGGAGAGAGGGGAGGCGCGCCTGGGGTGGGCCTTAGGGCCCATCTGCCCTAGGGTTTGCCCCCTCCCACTCTTCCATGTGCCTTGGGCCCCTTGTGGGGGGTGCACCAGCCCACCTGGGGCTGGTCCCCTCCCACACTTGGCCCACGCAGCCCTCCGGGGTTGCTGACCCCACTTGGTGGACCCCCGGGACCCTCCCGGTGGTCCCACGCGTCTGAAAAAACCCAAACTGTTCCGGTGACCAAAACAGGACTTCCATTATATAAATCTTTACCTCCGGACCATTCCGGAACTCCTCATGACGTCCGTGATCTCATCCGGGACTCCAACAACATTCGGTAACCACATACAAACTTCCTTTATAACCCTAAGCGTCATCAAACCTTAAGTGTGTAGACCCTACGGGTTCGAATCATCTTGAGACATGACCGAGACGTTCTCGGTCAATAACCAACAGCGGGATCTGGATACCCATGTTGGCTCCACATGTTCCACGATGATCTCATCGGATGAACCACGATGTCAAGGACTCAATCAATCCCGTATACAATTCCCTTTGTCTAGCGGTATTATACTTGCCCGAGATTCGATCATCGATATACCGATACCTTGTTCAATCTCGTTACCGGCAAGTCTCGTTACTCGTTCCGTAACACATCATCCCGTGATCAACCCCTTGGTCACATTGTGCACATTATGATGATGTCCTACCGAGTGGGCCCAGAGATAATTCTCCGTTTACCGGAGTGACAAATCCCAGTCTCGATTCGTGCCAACCCAACAAACACTTTCGGAGATACCTGTAGTGCACCTTTATAGCCACCCAGTTACGTTGTGACGTTTGGTACAACCAAAGCATTCCTACGGTATCCGGGAGTTGCACAATCTCATGGTCTAAGGAAATGATACTTGACATTAGAAATGCTTTACATACGAACTACGATCTTTGTGCTAGGCTTAGGATTGGGTCTTGTCCATCACATCATTCTCCAAATGATGTGATCCCGTTATCAACGACATCCAATGTCCATGGTCAGGAAACCGTAACCATATGTTGATCAATGAGCTAGTCAACTAGAGGCTTACTAGGGACATGGTGTTGTTTATGTACCCACACATGTATCTGAGTTTCCCATCAATACAATTATAGCATGGGTAATAAATGATTATCATGAACAAGGAAATATAATAATAACTAATTTATTATTGCCTCTAGGGCATATTTCCAACACACACTATGGTGTTCCAGGCGGTATTTATTGTGAAACAATTTCCACAATGTCTTAATTGCGTGCCAAAGCTTGTAACTCAGACACTAATCTCTATGATCATATCATAGACATTTTATCCTCTTGTCACAATGATCTTTAACTTCACTCTGAAATTACTTGAACCATTCAATAATTCAGACTTGTGTTTCATCAAGTAAATATACTCAGTATCTACTCAAATCATCCGTGAAGTAAGAACATAACGATATTCACTGCATGCCTCAGCACTCATTGGACTGCACACATCAAAATGTGTTGCTTCCAACAAGTTGCTATCTTGTTCCATTTTACTGAAACCGAGGCTTTTCAGTCATCTTGCCTATGTGGTATGATTTGCATATCTCAAGTGATTCAAAATCAAGTGAGTCCAAACGATCCATCTGCATGGAGTTTCTTCATGCGTATACACCAATAGACATGGTTTGCATGTCTCAAACTTTTCAAAAGCGAGTGAGTCTAAAGATCCATCAACATGGAGCTTCTTCATGCGTTTTATACCAATATGACTTACATGGCGATTGCCACAAGTAAGTGGTACTATCATTACTATCTTATATCTTTTGGCATGAAAATGTGTATCACTACGATCGAGATTCAATAAACCATTCTTTTAGGTGCAAGACCATTGAAGGTATTATTCAAATAAATAGAGTAACCATTATTCTCCTTAAATGAATAACCGTATTGTGATAGACATAATCCAATCATGTCTATGCTCAACGCAAGCACCAAATGACAATTATACTGGTTTAATACTAATCTTGATGGTAGAGGGAGCGTCGATGTTTGATCACATCAAACTTGGAAACACTTCCAACACATATCGTCACTCACCTTTAGCTAGTCTCTGTTTATTCCGTAGCTCTTTTATTTCGAGTTACTAACACTTAGCAACCGAACCGGTATCTCAATACCCTGGTGCTACTAGGAGTACTAGTAAAGTACACATTAACATAATGTATATCCAATATACTTCTATCGACTTTGCCAGCCTTATCATCTACCAAGTATCTAGGGTAATTCCGCTCTAGTGACTGTTCCCCTTATCAAAGAAGCACTTAGTCTCGGGTTTGGGTTCAACCTTGGGTTTCTTCATTAAAGCAGCAGCTGATTTGCTGTTTCATGAAGTATCCCTTCTTGCCCTTGCCCTTCTTGAAACTAGTGGTTTTACCAACCATCAACAATTGATGCTCCTACTTGACTTCTACTTTCGCGGTGTCAAACATCGCGAACACTTGAAGGATCATCATATCTATCCCTGATATGTTATAGTTCATCACGAAGCTCTAGCAGCTTGGTGGCAATGACTTTGGAGAAACATCACTATCTCATCTGGAAGATCAACTCCCACTCGATTCAAGTGATTGTTGCACTCAGACAATCTGAGCACAAGCTCAACGATTGAGCTTTTCTCCCTTAGTTTGCAGGCTAAGAAAATCGTCGGAGGTCTTATACATCTTGACGTGGCACGAGCCTGAAATCCCAATTTCAGCCCTCGAAACATCTCATATGTTCCGCGATGTTTCGAAAAACGTCTTTGGTGCCTCAACTCTAAACCGTTTAACTGAACTATCACGTAGTTATCAAAACATGTATGTCCGATGTTCGCAACATTCACTGCATTTACATTTGGGGTTCAGCACACTGAGCGGTGCATTAAGGACATAAGCTTTTTCTGTCCGCATAATCGCCATCACAACTTTCAACTATATTTTCTCTAGGAACATATCTAAACAGTGGAACTAAAGCGCGAGCTTACGATATAATTTGCAAAGATCTTTTGACTATGTTCGGGATAATTAAGTTCATCTCATGAACTGCCACTCGAATAGACATCCCTCTAGTCATCTAAGTGATTACATGATCCGAGTCAACTAGGCCTTGTCCGATCATCACGTGAGACGGACTAGTCATCATCGGTGAACATCTTCATGTTGATCGTATCTACTATACGACTCATGCTCGAGCTTTCGGTCTCTTGTGTTCCGAGGCCATGTCTGTACATGCTAGGCTCGTCAAGTTAACCCTAAGTGTTTTGCATGTGTAAAACTGTCTTACACCCGTTGTATGTGAACGTAAGGATCTATCACACCCGATCATCACGTGGTGCTTGAAGCAGCGAACTTTAGCAACGGTGCACAGTTAGGGAGAACACTTCTTGAAATTGTTGTAAGGGATCATCTTATTTACTACCGTCGTTCTAAGCAAATAAGATGCATAAACATGATAAACATCACATGCAATCAAATAGTGACATGATATGGCCAATATCATTTTGCTCCTTTTGATCTCCATCTTGAGGCTCCATGATCATCATCGTCACCGGCATGACACCATGATCTCCATCATCATGATCTCCATCATCGTGTCTCCATGAAGTTGTCTCGCCAACTTATTACTTCTACTACTATGGCTACCGTTAGCAATAAAGTAAAGTAATTACATGGCGTTGTTTAATGACACGCAGGTCATACAATAAATTAAGACAACTCCTATGGCTCCTGCCGGTTGTCATACTCATCGACATGCAAGTCGTGATTCCTATTACAAGAACATGATCAATCTCATACATCACATATCATTCATCACATTCTTCTTGGCCATATCACATCACATAGCATACCCTGCAAAAACAAGTTAGACGTCCTCTAATTGTTGTTTGCATGTTTTACATGGCTGCTATGGGTTTCTAGCAAGAACGTTTCTTACCTACGCAAAACCACAACGTGATATGCCAATTGCTATTTACCCTTCATAAGGACCTTTTCATCGAATCTGTTCCGACTAAAGTGGGAGAGACTGGCACCCGCTAGCCACCTTATGCACCAAGTGCATGTCAGTCGGTGGAACCTGTCTCACGTGGAAATGCGTGTAAGGTCGGTGCAGGCGCTTCATCCCACAATACCGTCGAAACAAGATTGGACTAGTAACGGTAAGCATATTGAACATCATCAATGCCCACAACTACTTTGTGTTCTACTCGTGCAAAGAATCTACGCAATAGACCTAGCTCTGATACCACTGTTGGGGAACGTAGCAGAAATTCAAAATTTTCTTACGTGTCACCAAGATCTATCTATGGAGAAACCAGCAACGAGGGGAAGAAGAGTGCATCTACATACCCTTGTAGATCGCTAAGCGGAAGCGTTCAAGAGAACGGGGTTGAAGGAGTCGTACTGCCGTGATCCAAATCACCGGAGATCCTAGTGCCGAACGGACGGCACCTCCGCGTTCAACACACGTACAGCCCGATGACATCTCCCATGCCTTGATCCAGCAAGGAGAGAGGGAGAGGTTGAGGAAGACCCCATCCAGCAGCAGCACAACGGCGTGGTGGTGATGGAGGAGCATGGTAGTCCAGCAGGGCTTCGCCAAGCACCGCGGAAGAGGAGGAGTAAGAGAGGTAGGGCTGCGCCAAGAGGGAGAGGTTCTCATGTGTTGGCAGCCCCAAAACCCTCAAATATATATAGGGGAAGAGGGAGGGCTGCGCCCCCACCTAGGGTTCCACCCTAGGGGCGGCGGCCAGCCCAGATCCCATCTGGTGGGCGGCCAAGGGGGGGAGAGGGGAAACTTGCCCCCCAAGCTAGGTGGGTGCGCCCCCTCCCCAAACCCTAGGCGCCTTGGGCCCTTGTGGGGGGGGTGCACCAGCCCACCTGGGGCTGGTCCCCTCCCACACTTGGCCCATGCAGCCCTCCGGGGCCAGTACGTTACCGATAAAACCCGAAACTTTTCCGGTGACCAAAACAGGACTTCCCATATATAAATCTTTACCTCCGGACCATTCTGGAACTCCTGGTGACATCCGGGCTCTCATCCGGGACTCCGAACAACATTCGGTAACCACATACAAACTTCCTTTATAACCCTAGCGTCATCGAACCTTAAGTGTGTAGACCCTACGGGTTTGGGAACCATCTTGAGACATGACCGAGACATTCTCCGGTCAATAACCAACAGCAGGATCTGGATACCCATGTTGGCTCCCACATGTTCCACGATGATCTCATCGGATGAACCACGATGTCAAGGACTCAATCAATCTCGTATACAATTCCCTTTGTCTAGCGGTATTGTACTTGCCCGAGATTCGATCGTTGGTATCCCGATACCTTGTTCAATCTCGTTTCCGGCAAGTCTCTTTACTCGTTGCATAACACATCATCCCGTGATCAACCCCTTGGTCACTTTGTGCTCATTTTGATGTTGTCGTACCGTGTGGGCCCAGAGATACCTCTCCGTTTACGGAGTGACAAATCCGATCTCGATTCGTGCCAACCCAATGTACACTTTCGGAGATACCTATAGTGCACTTTATAGCCACCCGATTACGTTGTGACGTTTGGTACACCCAAAGCATTCCTACGGTATCCGGAGTTGCACAATCTCATGGTCTAAGGAAATGATACTTGACATTAGAAAAGCTTTAGCATACGAACTACGATCTTTGTGCTAGGCTTAGGATTGGGTCTTGTCCATCACATCATTCTCCTAATGATGTGATCCCGTTATCAACGACATCCAATGTCCATGGTCGAAACCGTAACCATCTATTGATCAACGAGCTAGTCAACTAGAGGCTTACTAGGGACATGGTGTTGTCTATGTACCCACACATGTATCTGAGTTTCCTATCAATACAATTATAGCATGGATAATAAACGATTATCATGAACAAGGAAATATAATAATAACTAATTTATTATTGCCTCTAGGGCATATTTCCAACATTCTATACCCCCTATGACAAGCCAAGCAATTGTTTCATACTTAAATAATCTCAAACTTTTTCAACCTTCACGCAATACATGAGCGTGAGTCATGGATATAGCACTATGGGTGGAATAGAATATGATGATGGGGATTGTGTGGAGAAGACAAAAAGAAAGTCTCACATTGACGAGGATAATCAACGGGCTATGGAGATGCCCATCAATTGACGTCAACATGAGGAGTAGGGATTGCCATGCAACAGATGCACTAGAGCTATAAATGAATGCTCAACAAAAGAAAACTAGTGGGTGTGCATCCAACTTTCTTGCTCATGAAGACCTAGGGCATTTGAGGAAGCCCATCGTAGGAATATACAAGCCAAGATCTATAATGAAAAATTCCCACTAGTATGAAAAAGACAACTTATGAGACTCACTATATGAAAAACATGGTGCTACTTTGAAGCACAATATATGAGACTCGCTACATGAAGAACAAAGTGCTACTTTGAGGCACAAGTGTGGAAAAGGAGATCGTAACATTGCCCTTTTTTATTTATTTATTATTTTTTTTCTTTTTTTCTTTTTTTTTCTTTTTTTTCTTTTTTGGGCCTTTCTTTTTTTCTTTTTGGCCTCTCTTATTTTTTTTTCTTTGGGCAATGCTCTAATAATGATGATCATCACACTTCTATTGATTACAACATAAGAATTACAACTCGAAACTAGAACAAGATATGACTCTATATGAATGCCTCCGTGTTGTAATCGATGGTGCAATGAATCAAGAGTGACATGTATAAAAAGTAATGCATGGTGGCTTTGCCACAAATACGATGTCAACTACATGATCATGCAATGTCAATATGACAAAAGTAAAGTATGTCATGATGATGATGAACGGAACGGTGGAAAGTTGCATGGCAATATATATCTTGAATGGCTATGGAAATGCCATAATAGGTAGGTATGGTGGCTGTTTTGAGGAACATATAGGGAGGTTTATGTGTGACAGAGCGTATCGTATCACGGGGTTTGGATGCACCGGCGAAGTTTGCACCAACTCTCAAGGTGAGAAAGGGCAATGCATGGTACAGAAGAGGCTAGCAAAGGCGGAAAGGTAAAAGTGTGTATAATCCATGGACTCAACATTAGTCAAAAGAACTCATATACTTATTGCAAAAATTTAGAAGTCGTCAAAAAATCAAGTACTACGCGCATGCTCCTAGGGGATAGATTGGTAGGAAAATACCATCGCTCGTCCCCGACCGCCACTCATAAGGATGCACAAGCCAGGTACACTTCATGGTTCAAATTTGTTACACAACTTTAACCATACGTGCATGCTACGGGACTTGCTAACTTCAACACAAGCATTCTTTAAATTTATAATCACCCAACTAGCATGACTTTAATATCACTACCTCCATATCTCAAAACAATTATCAAGTATCAAGTTGATCATAGCATCCAATTCACTTCCTATGATAGTTTTTATTATACCCAACTTGGATGCTCATCATTCTAGGACCAACTTTATAACCATAGCAAATACCATGCTGTTCTAGAAGACTTTCAAAATAATATAAGTGAAGCATGAGAGACTAGTAATTTCTTCAAAATTAAGACACCACCGTGCTCTAAAAGATATAAGTGAAGCACTAGAGCAAAAACTATCAAGCTCAAAAGATATAAGTGAAGCACATAGAGTATTCTAGCAAATTATAATCAAATAGGCTTCTCCCAAAAAGGTGTGTACAGCAAGTACGATTGTGTTAAACTAAAAAGCAAAGAATAATATAATACACGAAGCTCCAAGCAAAACACATATCATGTGGCGAATAAAAATATAGCTCCAAGTAAAGTTACCAATGAACGAAGACGAAAGAGGGGATGCCTTCCCGGGGCATCCCCAAGCTTAGGCCTTTGGATATTATTGAATATCTTGGGGTGCCATGGGCATCCCCAAGCTTAGGCTCTTGCCACCCTTTATCCATAGTCCATAAAAGCTTTACCCAAAACTTGAAAACTTCACAACACAAAACTCAACAGGAAATCTTATAAGCTCCGTTAGTGAAAGAAAAACAAAACAACCACATAAGGTACTGCAATGAACTCATTCTTTATTTATTTTGGTGTTAAACCTACTGTATTACAACTTCTCTATGGATTATAAACTATTTTATTGGCCATAGATTCATCAAAATAAGCAAAAAACACACGAAAAACAGAATCTGTCAAAAACAGAACAGTCTGTAGTAATCTGTAACTAACGCAATCTTATGGAACTCCAAAAATCGTACCAAAATAGGAAGACCTAGGAAATTTGTTTATTGATCATCAGCGATTGGAGTCACTATTTTATCACGTTCTGGTGATTTTTAACAATTGTTTTCGTGAACCGAAAGTTTCTGGAAATTACAGCAAGATCAAATAACTATCATCCAAGAAGATCCTATAGGTTTAACTTGGCACAAACACTAATTAAAAGATAAAAACACATATAAACAGAAGGTAGATGGATTATTTATTCCTAAAAAGAAACAAAAACAAAAAAATAAAAATAAAATTGGGTTACCTCCCAACAAGCGCTATCGTTTAACGCCCCTAGCTAGGCATAAAAACAAAGATAGATCTAACGAGTGCCATCTTTGGCACTAAACTCATAAGTAGCACGTAGATACATAAGTTAATTTAACTTTATTTCTTGGAAAGTGCTCCATGCCTTTCTTTAATGGAAATTGGAATCTAATATTCCCTTCCTTCATATCAATAATCGCACCAATCGTTCTAAGGAAAGGTCTACCAAGAATAATAGGGCAAGAAAGATTGCAATCTATATCAAGAACGATAAAGTCTACGGGCACCAAATTTCTATTTGCAACAATAAGAACATCATTGATCCTTCCCACAGGCTTTTTAATGGTGGAATCCGCAAGGTGCAAATTTGAAGAACAATCATCAAGATCATGGAAACCTAGAATATCACATAAAGTTTTTGAATTGTGGAAACACTAGCACCCAAATCACACAAAGCAAAACACTCATAATCTTTAATTCTAATCTTTATAATAGGTTCCCACTCATCATTAAGTTTTCTAGGTATAGAAACTTCCAAATTAAGTTTTTCATCATAAGATTGCATCAAGGCATCAACAATATGTTTGGTAAAAGCTTTGTTTTGACTATAAGCATGAGGAGAATTAACAACGGATTGCAACAAGGAAATACAACCTTTTAAAGAGCAATTATCATATTCAAATTCCTTGAAATCCGAGACAGTAGGTTCAATATTATTAGAAGTTGAGGATTCTCCAATCTCACTTTTACCAAATTTAACATTAAGATCTAAAGACTCCGAATTCTTGGGACGCATTCTAGGCAAAGTTGATTCATCATCAGTCCCATAATTATCAAAATTCATATTGCAAAACATAGATCTAATCGGAGACGCATCAATAACTTTAAGATCCTCATCATTATTTTAATGTAATTTTTCTGGTTTAGCGGCCATCTTATTGACTAAGGTGGCTTGCTTGTCAGATATTTTGGCTATAGCATTTTCAAGCCGGGTAATTTGAGCGTTAACACCATAGAATTCTTTATGCATATCATCAAGCTCTTTGTTCATAAACCCCAAAAAACATTGTTCCTTAAGCTCTTTTCTAAAGAAATTATTATGCTCAAATTGCAAATTCATAAAGCTTCGAATATTTGATTCAATATCATCCATCCTTCTGAGAAGGTGGTCAGGACCCTTAGGCGCGGCCATAAGGTAAAACAAGCAAACAAGCACACAAAAGAAGGCAAGCGAAAAAGAAAGGAGGAGATTGGGAAAGAGAGGGCGAATAAAACGGCAAGGGTGAAGTGGGGGAGAGGAAAACGAGAGGCAAATGGCAAATAATGTAAATGCGAGGGGGTGGGTTTGTGATGGGTACTTGGTATGTCTTGACTTGAGCGAAGACCTCCCCGGCAACGGCGCCAGAAATCCTTCTTGCTACGTCTTGAGCTTGCGTTGGTTTTCCTCGAAGAGGAGAGGGTGATGCAGCAAGTGTAGCATAAATATTTCCCTCAGTTTTGACAACCAAGGTATCAATCCAGTAGGAGGCTCCTCAAAAGTCCCACGCACCTACACAAACAAACTGAGAACTCGCAACCAACGCAATAAAGGGGTTGTCAATCCCTTCATGGCCACTTCAAGTAAAGTGAGATCTGATAAAGATAGTAAGATAAGATAAATATATTTTTGGTATTTTATAATATAGATGCAAAAGGTAAAGATGCAAATAAAAGTAGATTGGAAGCAAATATGATAAGAGATAGACCCGGGGGCCATAGGTTTCACTAGTGGCTTCTCTCAAGATAGCATAAGTATTACGGTGGGTGAACAAATTCTTGTCGAGCAATTGATAGAAAAGCGCATAGTTATGAGATTATCTAGGCATGATCATGTATATAGGCATCACGTCCATAACAAGTAGACCGACTCTGCCTGCATCTACTACTATTACTCCACACATCGACCGACTCACTTTTGCATCTAGAGTATTAAGTTCATAAGAACAGAGTAACGCATTAAGCAAGATGACATGATGTAGAGGGATAAACTCATGCAATATGATATAAACCCCATCTTGTTATCCTCGATGGCAACAATACAATACGTGCCTTGCAACCCTTTCTGTCACTTGGTAAGGACACCGCAAGGTTGAACCCAAAGCTAAGCACTTCTCCCATGGCAAGAAAGACCAATCTAGTAGGCCAAACCAAACTGATAATTCGAGGAGACTTGCAAAGATAACTCAATCATACATAAAAGAATTCAGAGAAGATTCAAATATTATTCATATATAAACTTGATCATAAACCCACAATTCATCGGATCTCGACAAACACACCGCAAAAAGAGTTTACATCGAATAGATCTCCACAAGAGAGGGGAGAACATTGTATTGAGATCCAAAAAGAGAGAAGAAGCCATCTAGCTAATAACTATGGACCCGTAGGTCTGTGGTAAACTACTCACAACTCATAGGAGGGGCAAGGATGTTGATGTAGAGGCCCTCCGTGGTTGATTCCCCCTCCGGCAGAGTGCCCCCCAAGGCTCCAAGATGGGATCTCACGGATCTGAGAAGGTTACGGCGGTGGAAATTGTGTTTCGTGGTGCCCTGGATGTTTTCGGGGTACGTAGGTATATATAGGAAGAAGAAGTATGTCGGTGGCCGCCCGAGGGGCCCACGAGACAGGGGGCGCGCCTACAGGGGGGGCGGCCTCCTATCTCATGGGGTCCTCGGAAGGTTCTTGACTTGCACTCCAAGCTCTCCGGATCACGTTCGTTCCAGAAATCACGCTCCCGAAGGTTTCATTCCGTTTGGACTCCGTTTGATATTCCTTTTCTTTGAAATACTGAAACAGGCAAAAAAACATCAATATGGGTTGGGCCTCCGGTTAGTAGGTTAGTCCAAAAAATGATATAAATGTGTAAAATAAAGCCCATAAACATCCAAAAGGGGTAATATAATAGCATGGAACAATCAAAAATTATAGATGCGTTGGAGACGTATCAGCCGGCGGGTCTCCTCCTCCGACTTACGTGAGTCTTTGTGCTCTCGAACATCGATGAGGTAGTATGACCCGTTGTTCAGGTTCTTGCTGACCACAAAGGGTCCTTCCCAAGGGGGGATAGCTTGTGCATATCAGACTGGTCCTGGATGAGCCGGAGCACTAAGTCACCTTCCTGAAAGGTTCTGGACCTAACTCGGCAGCTGTGGTAGCGGTGCAGGTCTTGCTGGTAAATTGCCGAGCGGGCTATTGCCAAGTCTCGCTCTTCATCCAACAAGTCAAGTGCATCCTGACGAGCTTGTTCATTATCAGCCTCAACGTAAGCCGCCACACGGGGCGAGTCATGACGGATGTCACTTGGCAGGACTGCCTCTGCTCCGTACACCATAAATAAAGGTGTATAACCCGTAGATCTGTTAGGTGTAGTGTTGATGCTCCAAACCACAGAGGGTAATTCCTCCACCCAACAACCCGGCGTCCGCTGTAAGGGGACCAAGAGCCGGGGTTTTATACCCTTCAAGATCTCCTGATTGGCTCTTTCGCTTGACCATTGGATTGAGGATGGACAACTGCCGAAACATCAAGCCGGATATGTTCTCGTTGACAGAATTCTTCCATGGCACCTTTGGAGAGATTAGTGCCATTATCAGTTATGATGCTGTGTGGAAAAGCAAAACGAAAGATCACCTTTTTCATGAACTGAACCGCCGTGGCTGCATCACACTTACTGACCGACTCCGCCTCAACCCACTTTGTAAATTTATCCACTTCCACCAGGAGGTGTGTCTTTTTATCCTTAGACCTTTTGAAAGGCCCGACCATATCAAGCCCCCAGACTGCAAACGGCCAAGTAATTGGAATCATCCTCAACTCTTGAGCCGGCACATGGGCTCGTCGTGAGGATTTTTGACAACCGTCACATTTACTGACCAGATCTTCCGCATCAGCATGAGCCGTCAGCCAATAAAAACCATGACAGAAAGCCTTGGCCACAAGAGATTTTGAGCCGGCATGATGACCACAATCCCCTTCATGGATCTCACGAAGTATCTCCTAACCCTCCGCAGGTGACACACAACGTTGAAACGCCCCAGTGACACTGCGATGATGTAACTCACCATGAACAATTGTCATGGATTAGACCGCCGGATGATTTGTCTCGCCAAGGTCTCATCCTCGGGCAACTCTCCTCGGGTCATGTAAACCAAAAATGGCACTGTCCAATCCGGGATGACGTGAAGAGCCGCCACCAACTGTGCTTCTGGGTCTGGAACAGCTAAGTCTTCCTCTGTGGGTAATTTAACAAAAGGATTATGCAAAACATCCAAAAAGGTGTTAGGTGGCACCGGCTTACGCTGAGATCCCAGCCGCTCAAGGCATCCGCCGCCTCATTCTTCCTTCGATCAATGTGCTCCACTTGATAACCCTTGAAGTGCCCAGCTACAGCCTCGACTTCACGACGGTAAGCCGCCATGAGGGGATCTTTGGAGTCCCACTTGCCTGACACCTGTTGAGCCATGAGATCTGAGTCGCCCAAGCACCTCACCCGGCTCAAATTCATCTCTTTGGCCATCCGAAGACCATGAAGTAAGGCCTCATATTCAGCTGCATTATTAGTACAAGGAAACATAAGCCGGAGCACATAACAAAATTTGTCACCTCGAGGGGAAGTTAAAACAACTCCAGCCCCGGAGCCTTCCAACTGCCTGGACCCGTCAAAGTGAATAGTCGAATACATGTTATCCGGCTTCTCCTCAGGTGTCTGCAGCTCTGTCCAATCATTGATAAAGTCCACCAAAGCTTGAGACTTTATAGCAGTACGTGGTACATACTTCAAACCATGAGGCCCAAGCTCAATGGCCCACTTGGCGACTCGTCCTGTGGCCTCTCTATTCTGGATGATGTCTCCCAAGGGAGCATAACTTACTACAGTGATAGGGTGACCCTGAAAGTATTGCTTAAGCTTCCGGCTTGCCATGAACACCCCATAAACAAGCTTCTGCCAATGTGGATATCTTTGCTTAGACTCAATGAGTACCTCACTGATGTAATAAACCGGCCGTTGAACCGGATGCTCTTTGCCAGCCTCCTTACGCTCCACCACAATTGCAACACTGACAACACGTGAGTTAGCGGCCACGTATAAAAGCAACGACTCTCTATCAATGGGAGCCGCAAGGACCAACGGCTCAGATAGCTGTCTCTTTAAATCTTCAAAGGCAACATCGGCAGCATCGCTCCAACCAAAGTTATCCGTTTTCTTCATCATCTAATACAGCGGCAAGGCCTTCTCACCTAATCGACTTATGAACCGGCTTAAAGCAGCAACTCGACCCGCCAGTCGCTGAACATCATTGATGCACGCCGGCTTAGCCAAGGCGGTAATCACCTTGTTCTTCTCCGGATTGGCTTCAATGCCTCTGTTGGAAACAAGAAAACCCAAAAGCTTGCCTGCTGGCACACCAAACACACACTTTTTCGGGTTAAGCATCATCTTGTAGACCCGGAGATTGTCAAAGGTCTCCCTCAGATCAGCTATCAAAGTTTCCTTCTCTCTGGATTTAACCACTATATCATCCACATAAGCATGTACATTGCGCCCAATTTGATTGTGGAGACAATTCTGCACACACCGCTGATAAGTTGCTTGGGCACTCTTGAGCCCAAATGGCATAGATACATAGCAGAAGGCTCCAAACGGAGTGATGAAGGTCGTCTTCTCCTGGTCCTTAACTGCCATTTTGATCTGATGATAACCAGAGTAAGCATCCAGAAAGCTCAAGCGCTCACAACCCGCCGTAGCATCAATGATTTGATCAATATGGGGGAGAGCAAAAGGATCAGCCGGACAAGTTTTGTTTAAGTCTGTGTAATCCACACACATTCGCCAGGTGCCATTCTTCTTAAGTACAAGCACCGGGTTAGCCAACCACTCGGGGCGAAAAACTTCAACAACAAACCCGGCCGCCAAGAGCCGGGCCACCTCCTCTCTGATAGCTTTCCGCCTTTCCTCATTGAACCGCCGAAGAAATTGCCTGCCCGGTTTAAACTTTGGATCAATATTAAGCGTGTGCTCAGCAAGTTCTCTTCGTACACCCGACATGTCAGAAGGTTTCCATGCAAAGATGTCCAGGTTCTCACGGATGAACTCAATGAGCGCGCTTTCCTATTTAGGATCCAGATTGGCACTGATACTGAAATTCTTAGACGAATCGCCTGGGGTAAAATCAACAAGCCTGGTTTCAGCAGCCGATTTAAACTTCGTCGCCGGGTCATGCTCTGTAGTTGGCTTCTTCAGAGAGGTCATATCCGCCGGGTCAACGTTATCTTGATAAAACTTCAACTCTTCTGCTGCACAAACAGATTCGGCATACGCCGCGTCGCCTTCTTCACACTCCAGGGCTATCTTTCGACTCCCATGCATAGTGATGGTGCCTTTGTGACCCGACATCTTGAGCTGTAAATAAACATAACACGGCCGCGCCATGAACTTGGCGTAAGCCGCTCGTCCAAACAGAGCATGATACGGGCTTTTGATTTTGACCACCTCAAAGGTTAATTTCTCAGCCCTTGAATCGTATTCATCTCCAAAGGCCACCTCAAGTTCAATCTTTCCAACTGGGTATGCCGACTTACCAGGCACCACTCCATGGAAAACGGTGTTGGATGTCTTCAAATTTTTGTCAGTCAACCCCATACGTCGAAAGGTCTCATAATAGAGGATGTTGATGCTGCTACCTCAATCCATGAGTACCTTAGTAAATTTATATCCACCGACTTGAGGTGCCACCACCAAGGCTAACTGACCCGGATTGTGAACCCGGGGAGGGTGATCCTCTCTGCTCCAGACAATAGGCTGCTCTGACCATCCTAAATAACGGGGAATTGCCGGCTCAACAGCGTTCATGGCCCTTTTATGAAGCTTCTGGTCCCGCTTGCATAAGCTAGTGGTGAACACATGATACTGTCCACTATTCAGCTGCTTTGGATTGCTCTGATAACCTGACTGCTGCTGCTGCTGACCTCCCTGACCAGATTGCTGGTGATTATGGCCACCTTGATTTCCCTGAAAGCCGGAGTTTGAGCTGCCACCCGGGCCATGAAAACCTCCGGCACCTGAGCAACCACCCGACCCATGATTGCCATCGAACATGTTGGAATTCTTGAAAGCCTTCATGATTGCGCAATCCTTCCACAAGTGAGTGGCCGGTCTTTCCCGGGTGTCGTGTCTCGGACAGGGTTTATTGAGTAGCTGCTCGAGGGATGGACCTGACCCGCCAGACCGAGGGGGCGGCCTCCCCTTGCGTCTCTGATTGTTACCCTGCACATTAGCATTGGCCACAAACTCCGGGTTACCATCGGCCTTACGCTTATTGCCTCCTTGATTCGCCGGGTTATGCTGCTGACCCTTTCCATTGCCGTTCTTCTTTCCCTTCCCTGTCTTTTCCTCATTAGAAGCGGGATCCTTGGTACTATCAGAATCGGCGTATTTGACTAGAGCCGCCATCAGCGTACCCATATCATTACAATCACGCTTGAGGCGCCCCAGCTTCTGCCTCAGCGGTTCAAACCGGCAATTTTTCTCCAACATTAAAGCAGCGTAACCGGCATCCATCTTGTCGATTTAATGTATTATTTCCTTGACCCGGCGCACCCAATGAGTGGTAGATTCACCCTCTTCTTGCTTACAATTAGTCAAGTCCACAATTGACATGGACTGCTTGCAGGTATCTTTGAAGTTCTGAATGAACCGGGCTTTCAGCTCCGCCCATGAGCCAATGGAATCAGGCGGCAGGCCCTTTAACCAAGACCGGGCCGTTCCATCCAACATCACGGTGAAGTACTTAGCCATCGCCACGTCACTGACCTCCAACAGCTCCATAGCCATCTCATAGCTCTCAATCCATGCCCCGGGCTGTAAGTCGGCCGTATAATTTGGCACCTTTCGAGGTCCCTTGAAGTCCTTAGGCAGACGCACATTACGTAAAGACGGCACCAAACAAGGAACACCGCCGGTTCTAGTGGCCACTCCTGCCTCAACAGAAGTCGTCGGATAATCCGGGAAGGCTTGATGAGTCGCTTGCTGAGCCGCCAGTTGAGCCGCCCGCTCATCCTCCTGACGTATCCGGTCATGTACCGGGTTATAGCCGCCGGGTTGGTTACGGTGCTGGGCGTTGCTTGACAAAGCTTCCGACTCCATGTGCCTGCTATAACTCGGACTCCGGCTTGGGCGAGGAGTCGAATGAATCATGTCCCGGCTATAGGAATAAGCCTCTTCTTTGAGCGAGCCGTCTCGACGAAGTTCTCACGATCGCCAGCGTCTCCACATTGCCGGATCGTCGCCGTCCCTTTGGGAGAGCTGCCAAGCGTCTTGGCTGCGATCAGGTTCTCCATGGGGTTAGAAAAATGACCCGATGGTGTTGGCACGTAGCGAGGCGGGGCCATATTCCCATGAGAATGTGCTATCACCCGAGGCTGAACCGGTCCCCCTGGTCCGGGTGTTATAAACTGGTTTGCTTCTGGCGGGTTACTAGGGCCGGCTCCGGGTGTCGTAAAAAGGCTCTGAGGATCATAAATCGGAGGCAAATATGATTGAGTTTTCTGGTGTCTCCTCCTCATCACCTCGTTAGATGCGTTTAGGTTCATCGTCAGCTGGAAAGCCTCTGACTGGAGCTGTTGAGCCCGTGCATCCAAGGTCGCCCATTCTGCGGCTAACCTGGTGTCCTCAGCTGCTAAGGCCTCCTTGGCCCGAGCTATATCCTCGCGCACCTGTGCCACCTCCGCATCATGTTCGTCTTGATTTGTGGGAATAACTGTGGTGGTTAATAGGGCCGTGAGTTTATCCATGAGATCAAGTAGCACCTGAGCCGGCGGGCGCACAGGGCCTCTTGCCCCGGCCGCTCCTGACCGGGACGTTATCGCTGCCGCAGCCGTAGAGTTCTGGCCGGGTTGAGTGCCAGCCATGAAGACCCCTACCCAGCTTGGCGGCTCAGAGGGGTCCGGAATACTGCTGCCATCGGAACAACCCCCAAGCCAGCCATCTTGCAATTGATACAACAAATCTGTCTCACCAGTGGACGAATCACCATCAGAGTAGACGGCCGTCTCACCACCATCAACAGATCCTTCAGAAAGTTCTCCTCCATGGATGCAACCTACGAAGGCACGCTTCACCACGGGTTGAGCACGGGCGGCTCTCGCACGCTGAGCCGTCTCGACGAGGTCGGTGCAGTTGTCCGACTCAGGGCCCGGCTCATCGATCCGGCCGATGAAAACGTGGATTCCTCCGAAGGGGACCCGGTACCCGTACTCAATTGAGCCTCCGTCGGGGCCCCGGCCTTCGTCATCGACGTAGATCTTGCCGCGATGACTCGTGGTCATCCGGCCCACAGCGTATCCCTTGAGCCCTTCGAAGTTGCCCTTCAAGAACTCAAATCCACCGTGTGCTGGCCCCATGGTGGGCGCCAACTTTCGTGGAATTGTCACGGCAGTTGTCCTCATGGAAGGACTTAGTCGTGGAGCCATCGCAACTAGGAAGCTTAAAGGGGTTAATCGGGACAAGGGACACGAGAGAGTTTATACTAGTTCGGCCCCTTACGAAGAAGGTAAAGCCTACGTCTAGTTGGGTTGGTATTGCTAGGGTTTCGATGATTAGGGAGAGAGATACGCTATGCCCGGCTCTCGATGAGATGTTTCTTACCCTAAGCCGCT
Organism: Aegilops bicornis; assembly: GCA_021605145.1. Taxonomy (NCBI): domain Eukaryota; kingdom Viridiplantae; phylum Streptophyta; class Magnoliopsida; order Poales; family Poaceae; genus Aegilops; species Aegilops bicornis. The sequence goes on from CM038672.1 coordinate 534,395,987, forward strand.
AGCGGGTCGTCCCCTTATATACTCGAGTTGACGCCCTGCGGCCTACAGAGTCCCGGCCGGCTCATAAACAGTGTTTGGCTCGGTGACTAGTTAATTCTACCTTACGATACAAGTCATGCCATTACAACGGTTTATCACTATGGGCCTCAAGTCACCCGTGGGCTTTAGACCCTTCATTGAACCGCCATCTTCATGCTTGATCTTGGGCTTCATATGATGAATCACCTTTGCATAACCCGGCCCCTCCTGGGCGGCTTACAAAAATAGTTATATCCCCAACACTAAGCGTTCTTTGTCTTAGATTCCAGAGGTGTACAGATCAGAAATCCACACAATTGAGGAATCTTGAAGAAAAATATTGATTAGAGAAACAAATCAAGAACAGATGACATGTGAGGTGTTTTAGTGTGTGAGGATTTGAAGAAAAAAAACACCTTTGAAGATTTTGTAGAAATCATTTGAATCAAAGAGGGCAGTAAAAATAACTTTTAATTACCCTGGACGAAGAACACGACGAACTGGGAAATGTAGATGTGAAGTTCGTCAGTTCAGATCTTCCACGCCCTAACTCGGCTGAGGAAGACAGCTATGGCGGTGGCGGAGAGAAGAAATCCGCAGCCGAAGCGAGTACGATGGCGAGAGGTCGAGGTAGTGAAGCTCTTCCTCACCAGCGACGATGAAGTAGCGGCGACGCTAGGGTTTGAGAAGCTCGAGCTGGAGTGAGGTCGAGCGGAGTAAAAGAGAAGTGAGGAAGGGGAGGGGTATTTATAGCCAGGGTGAAAAACTGTTCACCCGAAAAAATTGGACGAACGTGCCCCTGACCCTTCTGATTCGCTTGACATGTGTCACCCACGTACTGAGAGTTGGCGATCGTGTGAGATCGTGGGTGAATAGATAAGTGTTATCGTGGAATGTGGAACGGTTTGAACGGCAAAGCTGAAAATTTAGATAAGATAAGTTAAAAGTTCCATTCGCAAATTCTTCAGATGACAAGGACACAGTGAAGATTTTGAACGAGTTTCAAATAGAACGCACATGAAGAATTTGTGAATAGATTGGGTTGAGTATAGCATAGAGGGGGAAGAGACCGATCAAATTCACTTAGCAGAAAAAGCAACTTAAAGAATTAGCAATAAGTGAATGCTATAGAGGATGTAAACTCACACACACACACACACACACACACACACACACACACACACACACACACACACATATATAGATATATATATATATATATATATATATATATATATATATAGGGTGGTTCTATTATGATAACAACCTTAAGACCTTATTCTGCACCTCAAAATGCTTATTTTGATAACACTGCACTTACCCTGCACTCCACCCACCACCTCCCTCCTGCGACTCTCCCTCCCCCACCATCGAACCACCTCTCTTCCCCAACAACCGCACCCCCTCCTCCCCACGCACACTCCCCAATCCCTCCCACCTTCTTCCTGTAGCCCCACCCGACGACTTCCAGAGCCGCCATGGCCCGCCAACTCCTCCCGCCCGGCCGACAACGGCTACCCATGGCTGCCTCCTAGCCCTCACGCCTTTGCCCTCACCCCAGGCCCCAAGCCGCGCCGCCCTCGCCAGCCCCCCCATCCTGCCCGCCCTCCCTCCGCCCCACCTCAATCGCGCCGCCTCCCCGTCGACCGCTCCTCCGCCCCGCCCGCCCGCCCCTTACCCTCGATTTGCTCCACTCGCAGGCTGCGTTGCCGTCGCCGGGACTGAGATGAGCGACGGCCGTCGCCCCAGCGACCAGCTCCTCCAGATGGAGACGAGATCGGGGAGCAGGACACCCAGAGGGACCAGATCCAAAGTGCAGAGGAGCGGTCATCGCCTATCATCGCTGGATCCGACCGGTGTCGCACCCCTACCTCCCCTGGACTCGCCGGCGCATGTGCCACCCGACACCAACCCTGGATCCTCCTCCCTTCTGCTCACCCACTGAGCGCTGCATCCCCTTGACCCTGTTTCATTTTCTCTGTGCAGTTCAGCGGCACATAGACGTGCAGTGCAGTGGCGCAGGGAAGACGGTGACGGAAGACGATGGTGTGTGCCTTGTGGTTCGCCGACTCGTCGTTTGCAGCTCACTTTTGCTAGTCTATCTGTTTTAATATTGTTTGCAATTCTCTAGATGTGTGTTGCAGTGCACTGTATAAAGGTTTTGTATAGACATCTTTGAAGTTCGCTAAGGTTTGCCACTCCGGCAGTGAGCGCACTTGCAGTACACTCTAGTGATGTTGGGATTGCATCCTGGGTTTGCACAAAAAACGTGGTTTGCCACTGGACATGGTCTGGTCCAGTTCGGCTAGGTGCCCCGCGCGACTCACTATCTATTTTTCATAGGATGGAGTTCATTGTGTATAGCTTTGTTGGTCACTATGTGTGAAAAAAGGATTAAAGATGTGAGTGTGGTTGTGTCAAAATAATGAATGGACATGTATGTTTTGAAGCTCACTTTGTTCTCTCATGAAGTTCGCCATAAAACTCCTTTGAGGTTCACTCGGTACTTCTAAACAAAAACACCTCAGAAGAAGCTCGCTAATCATTACATGTAGTGTGTTTGGTCCTCAGATGTTGTGCACTTTTGAGAGTGATGTCGTTCACTTGCGTCTAGCATGAAAAATGTGAAAATTTTAGCGAATCAAAAAAAAAGTAAAGCGGTTCAATTCGATATATTATGTGGTTCACTTGCCTCAGTCTCTGCGGTCCACTCTCGTTCATAAAAAAAAGTAAAAAAACAACGAAAACATGTCCGACAAAAGAAATATGCAGCTCGCTTGCCCCTCCGATGCAGTGCAGTTTTCATTCTGAAGCAGTGCGGCCGGCCTATGATGTTGTTCATCCCGTAAGTGCAAAAAAAATGTTACAGAAGCGAAGAAAAAGCAATGCGGTTCACTTCTTAATAGTGTTGTGGTTCATTTACACCCGATGTGAAGTGCACTCTACTTTCTCGTTCTTAAAATACGTTTGAATAAAACAAACCATGCAGTTCTCTTACCCGTGTGATGCAGTGCGGTTTTTTGTCCGTTGCAGTGCGGTTTTCGTCAGATGAAGTACCCACGTCGATTTGGGTGTCGCGAAAAACAGTGTCCGCATTTCGATAAATTTAAAACTGCTCTTAAATCGTAACGAATTAGAGAGAGTGTTCTACATGAAAAAGTTGCGTCTCGTCGATATCTTTCCAACGGCATATCGTTTGAATCATTCCGACCAGCGGTTTGCAAAAATTTCACGAAAAACGGCCGCTGCCACTCGTAGTCCGCCGCACGATTTTCAAAATTAACTAAAATCCGCAAGGAATCTCAAAACCATTTCAACATATGAAAGTTGCGCCTCGTTCGTAGCTTTCCAACGGCGTATCACACGCCTCGTTTCGACAAGTGGTTCAAAAACTGGAGCAAAAACAGTACCGAAAAGTTTAAAAAACTTGAAAAACAGAGTTCCGCGATTTAGTAAATTTGAAAGTGCTCTTAACCGTAATGAATTAGAGAAAGATTTATATATGAAAAAGATGCGCCTCGACGATATCTATCCAACGGCGTATCATTTGCTTCATTCCGACGAGCGGTTTAGAAAAAAACGCGAAAAAACGCTCGCTGCCACTCGTCATGGGACGCGCCAATTTCAAAACTGCTCTTAAACCGTGTGGAATATCGAAAAGTGTTCAACATGTCGAAGTTGCGCCTAATCCATAGATTTTCAATGGTATATTACACGCCTCATTCTGATAAACGGTTAAAAAATTAGAGCGAAAACAGTACCGAAAAATAACGCGTGCAGTTTTTTCCGACGAGATGTTTACTAGTCTCTATTGCAGTGCTCGTCGTCAAAATGATGCAGTGCGCTTCTGTTGAGCATGCGATTGCGAAGTGGTGTGCAGAATAGTTAATCTGATAATATTAGCAGAATAGACCGTCTGTATATATATATATATATATATATATATATATATATATATATAAACACTATTCTGATCACAACCTGACATGCCCCGCTAGTAGTACGTTGAATTTCCCCATGAACTCGGTTGAACTTCCGCCAACATTGCCCAAACGGGGCTTGCGATATATCGTTGGAAAGCTATGGACACCAATGTCATGACCTAACTTAAATTTTTGGCAAAATATAAGCGGTTTAAGAGCAGTTTTGAAAACCGTTTTTTCTTCGCACAAAAAATGTGAATCGTATTTTCGATCGCATTTCTAAATCGTTTATCGGAATGAGGCATATAATATGGCATTGGAAAGCTGCTGCAAAACCGCTCCTTCCACATGTTGAAAGTTTTTTCTAATTCCCTATGGTTAAAGAGTAATTTGAAAAAACGTAAAATTTTGTAAACCGAACATCCAAGTTCGTTTTTTCGATGTCATTTCTAAACAGCTAATCCAATGGAGGCATATGATATGGCGTTGGAAAGCTTATGAAAATGCCCTACTTTTTCATCTTGAAAGTTTTTTTCTAATTTTGAATGGTTCAAGAGTAATTTAGAAAATGGTTCAAGTCCTACCGAGTTCGTATTTTCGAGCTAATTTTTTAACCGTGCGTCCGAATGCAGCAAATGATATGGCGTTGGAAAGCTTGAACATATGCGAAACTTTTTGGTATGTATTATTTCTCCCAATTCGTTACGGTTTTAAGTCAGTTTTGAAAATGGAAAAAAACATATTTTCACCGTAATTTCTACGAACTTTATCGGAATTGGGCAAACAATATACCGTTGAAAAGCTACGGAAAATGCGAAACTTTTTCATGTTGATGGTTTTATCTGATTCCTAGTCGTTTTCAAGTAATTACGAAAACGGCAGGATCATTCGTTCTGCCTCTATCGCGAAACAGATTCTTCGAAAATGCACCGCATGAAGAACCTGAACTTCTCGGTGCGTGTACCTGAACTTCACTCTGTTTTTCACGTGATTTTTTTGCTCGTAGATCTTCATCCACAGCTCGTAGCTCTCCATTCCACTCACGGGAATTGAGCGGGTGATATACCGATGGAAAGCTGTTGTAAACACGCAACTTTCCCGTGTTGATCATTTTTTCATACTCGTGACGATTTTGAAAGTTTTTCATCTAAAATTCATTTAGTGTAGTAGGTGGAACTTCCTGCTGTTTTCACATTGAACTTTTGTGACGTATTCTCGTTTGTAATTTTCTCATCCATTTCGTCAGTGTTACAGAAATGATATTCTTTTTGTAGAAACCTCCCTCGCAATATTTTTTAACTTTATCCGACCGAGGACTTGAATTTACACAAATAATATTCCTGCCGTTTTGAGGTAAATTAGAAAATGGCGAGATCATGATTTCTGCGTTCATCGCGAACGGAAATGCACTGCGTGAAGTAGTAGAACTTCTGGGGCATGTCTGTTTGAACTTCACTTTGTTTTTGACGTGCTGTTTTTTGCACTGCATGAAGTAGTTAAACTTCTGGGGCATGTCTATTTGAACTTCACTCTGTTCACTTTATTGTATTTTTCTTATATGAAACACACACCATGTAGTACGTGAACTTCCGGTTGTTATCACGTGGAACTTCTCTCTGCTTTGACAGAGTTATTTAAAACACAAAAAACAACATGTTTTTTATGTATTCTGGACATCTAAATACACGGTAAACCTCTCTCACAAGAATTTTTCGAACTTTTCCTCGTCGAGCACTTGAACTTCCAGCAACCATTTTTTTGTTTATGAGGTTGTTTTTAATAGTGCAAAAAATGGCGTTGTGTTTTTTAGTTTTTGAACAGATAAATCCTAGGTTTTAATAAACTCCGAACTTCTCTGTTATTTCGATATGAACTTCACCTTTTTATATTTTGAGTAAAGAATTGTATTCAATTTTTATACGGAAAAAATCAAACATGGAAATACAAGGTGAACCTCTCTCGCAAGAATTTTTGAACTTCTTGGTTAGTTCGAATTGAACTTCTTGGTTTATTCGTTAGTAACGGGAAAAAATCAAGTTTTTGTAATGAATATTGAACTGCTCCATTTTTTGAAATTGAACCTCTTGGTTTATTATTTAGGAACGAGGAAAATCTAAGTTTTTCATATACATTCAACTATTTTTTTAAAAAATTGAACGTCTTCGTTTTTTCAATTTGGACTTCTTAGTGTTATTCATTAGTAATGATTAAAGTCTTAGTTATGCAAAAAAACATCAAACCATCCAACTATTTAAATTTGAAGTTCTAGGGATTTTTAGAAAACAAGAAAATTTTGTTTTATATTTTTTTTTGAACTGCTCTTTTTTTAACTTGACCTTCTTGGTATCTTAATAAACGTTGAACTTCTCCATTATTTAAGTTTGGACCTTTATTTTTTTGTAGAAACGGGAAAAATCCATTTTCTCTACAAGCAAAAGAACGAATAGTTGAACATCAAATCACGAGAAAGTAATATTATCTTTTTTGGGGCATAAACACGAGCAATTCTGATGCACATGAGCTGGCTACAAAATCTAAAATTCTCTTCAGTTCATGTGTGGCAGCACGCATGTGCACTCGTACATGCATGCACCCAACACACACCACTCAGCACAGTGCACGCACTCACCACTCACGCGACACACCAGCAGAACGCACACACCCAGCGGCAACAATGGTTGCGTCGTCGTCTGTGGCCGCACCCCATGGATTGGCTCGACTGCTCGGCCGGTTCTGCCTCCGCCAGTCCTGGCCCCAGCGCCTCCACTTTCTTTTCTTGATGCTCTTTCATTTTCCTTCTTTTAATATACACATTGAACCACATAGACTGCCAAGATGAACTTCCGTGAGGAAAGGAGAAATATAGGATATGGAATTTTCACAGCAAGTGAATTACTCAACATAACAGGAAGGGCCCTTGTAGATTCCGTGAGCAAAGGAGCCATTGCCACTTAGATAGGCCAACATTTTTTTTTTATGCGAAAGAATGACACCCCGGTGGTGGCGATAAAACAGAAGGGCTCCCTTGTATATTTCGTGAGCAAAGCAGGCACACAATTGTTTGTGCAAGATCCGATTCGTGCTCCTCACCCAGACCAAGTTGAACTCCGTTTTTCTTCTTGCTTTCTGAACTTTGCAAGAAGATGTAACCATATACGCAAGTGGCCAAGTGCAGGTGCAAAGTTGCAGAATGGGCACAATCCAAAAGCCAAAACTAAAGAATCAGTTGTTCTAAACACCATCCCTAATACCGTACATGTTCAGAGATTTTTCACCAGCATTTTTAAACCTTGGGAACACACGCTTCAAACTCCATAGATCAGCAGCTAACCGATGGGAGCGATGATTACAAACAGCGAACACTGAAATTCCATGCGGATGTGCACTATAAGAGAGTGCAAAGAGCTACAACTAGTACCTACTTACCTCGTGTTGATGGATAAGTTTGTTTGTACGTATATGCCCATGAATGTTTCAGGTAACTCAGCTACTCCCCGCACTTTATAGCGTAAACGCACCTGATGGAGGGATATGCTATGCAAGAACTCATACAATCACATTTGGACTTCTACTGTTTTACAAACCTCGGCCAAGAACGTGAGTGCATCTGAATCCACACCTAACGCCATAACTGAACTTGTTATATGGTAATGCTTGAACGTCTCGGGAGACAACTAGCTGAAATTTGAACAGCCTCGGTGGTGGCATCTCACACACACCCCATCGGCACAAATGGCCCTGATGCGGGGAAGGTGGATGCCCAGTAGCGATGTGAGGGTCGGTGGTGGCGTCGCCGGAGGAGGCCGTCGGCAGCGTCACGAAGCAGGGAGTTATGGCTGTGACAAGTTGAGCGAAAGTTGGGATCCCGCTTACCTCACGCTTCACAACCGAGCGGATGCGATCGGAGACGTTGGACTGCAATGGTAGGGTGCAGGCGGAGGACGCGGCCCACGGCGGTGCGCGTCGCCGGTGGGTGGCGGAGCTGGGAGCAAGCAGGCGCGTCGCCGAGCCGGGCAAAGCCGGGACGGCAGGCTGGTCAAGCGGGTCGGCAGCCAGCAAAGCGGGTTCAGGACCTGCGGTGGCGCCGGGGATCCATGGCTGGCGAGGTGGCGGGGAGGTGGCTCGTCGGCCGTGGCGGAGGAGGGTCGTCGCCCGGCCGTTGTGGAGGAGGGAGGTGACGGAGGATGCGGGGTCCGGGCGTGTGGGGGTTCCGAGGAGGGATCGAGGCAGGGAAGAATCTAGGGAGGCGGCGCGGCGACGGGGATCTAGGGAGTGGGAGTCAGCCTTGTCCCGGCTGGGGAGGCTCACCGGCCGTTGGGAGGAGGGGCAGGCGCCGCGGCGTGGATGGGGCCGACCCCGGCGGTGGGTTGGGACTGGGGAGGGGCACGTGGGAGAGGGAGGCGGGTGGATCCAGAGACGTGGGGGAGGTGGAGGTTCGATGCGGGAGAAGGTGGAAGAGATTTTTTCTTTTTCTTTTCACCGGTTCGGGAGTTTGGGAGGTCCTGTGTGCGCCCTTATAGGGTGATCGTGATCCAAATAACTATATATATAGGGATTGTCTATTCGTCACCCTGGGTGAGGAATAGTTATTCTTCACCCCCTCTATTTTACCATCAATACACCGTAATTTTACGTTTCGTAAGTTTTGTCTTATTTTCGACATAAAAAGAGACCGTAAGAAAATACATAATAAATCGTAAAAAATATTTTATGTTATGTAAAATTACAAACGTAAAAATATAGTGTAAAATACACATAAACTGCAAAATTTTCTTGTCTTATGACCTATATTTTTATTTTCTTATGTCAAATATTACGTAGTGAATGAATAGGAATGTAACTATTTGAATTCTAAATGTAATTTAATTATGAAGTGATCGTAAGATTATCTTGGGTGAAGAATAAGTTATTCTTCACCTGAGGTAATAGTGATGCTATTCATCACCCAGGGTGCAGAATAACTTATTCTTCACCTGAGGTAATCTTACGATCATTTCATAATTAAATTACGTTTGGAATTCAAATAGTTACATTCATATTGATTCACTACGTAAAATTTTGTATAAGAAAATAAAAATATAGGCCATACTTAGCGAATTTTTGGAGTTTATGTATATTTTACTCTATGTTTTTATGTTTGTTATTTTTCATAACATAAAATATTTTTACGGTGATTATATTTTTTACGGTCTCTTTTTACGTCAGAAAGAAGGCAAAACTTACGGAACGTAAAATTACAGTGCATTGGTGGTAAAATAGAGGGGGGGGGGGGTGAAGAATAACTATTCCTCACCCAGGGTGACGAATAGTCAATCCCTGTATATATATAGCCAATGAAGAAGAACGACGGAAACAGGGAAGACAATGCAAAGTTGAAGAAATTGAACAACTGAGGAATTTCAAAACTAAGGAAAAACTCAAATTGAAGATTTTCAACATTTGGTGGTGGCGTGACCCACCGTATAAGAATGACGATTTCAGACACCGCGTACAATTGTCGTAGGGCTATGAGAATCAAATTCTTCGTTAATTTCTTCACGCTTAGAGTGTTATTCTTCATTGATTGAAGAAAACTTTTCTTCATGTGTTGCACATCTAAGTCATCAATTTTGCATAAGTGTTAGGATGAGTGTCCTTTTCAAAGAACATTCAAAGATTCTAAGATATTTAGCTCACACCGCAACTTGCTAAATATCTTCTCATCCAAGGGCTTTGTGAAGATATAGGCTAGCTGTTCTTCAGTCTTCACATGCTCAATAGAAATGTCGCCCTTCAACACATGATCACGAAGAAAATGATGAAGAATCTGAATGTGCTTCGTCTTCGAGTGCTGAACTGGGTTGTGAGCAATCTTCATTGCACTCTCATTGTCACAGAAGAGAGGCACATTCTTCACGTTGACGTCGTAGTCCTTGAGAGTTTGCTTCATCCATAACAATGGAGCACAGCAAGAACCAGCAGCAATGTACTCAACTTCAGCAGTAGACAGTGATACGCAGTTCTGTTTCTTTAAGGACCAACAGATCAAAGATCTTCCGAGGAAATAACATATGCCAGATGTTGACTTGCGGTCCACACGATCACTAGCATAGTGAGAGTCTGAATATCCAATGAGATCAAAAGCCGAGCCGTTGGGGTACCATAATCCAAGTGTTGGTGTGTGAGCTAGATATCGAAGAATATGCTTCACAACCTTATGGTGTGATTCCTTCGGTGTTGCTAGAAATCGGGAACACATGCAAATACTAAGCATAATATCTGGCCTAGAAGCACATAAGTACAATAAAGAACCAATCATGGAGCGGTATACCTTTTGATCGAAGTCAATACCATTTTCATTAGTGCATAGATGGCCATTTGTGGGCATAGGAATTTTGACACCTTTGCAATCTTGCATGCTGATGTCTACTACACAACCTTCTTCTTCTAGACGTTGTTGGGCCTCCAAGTGCAGAGGTTTGTAGGACAGTAGCAAGTTTCCCTCAAGTGGATGACCTAAGGTTTATCAATCCGTGGGAGGCGTAGGATGAAGATGGTCTCTCTCAAACAACCCTGCAACCAAATAACAAAGAGTCTCTTGTGTCCCCAACACACCCAATACAATGGTAAATTGTGTAGGTGCACTAGTTCGGCGAAGAGATGGTGATACAAGTGCAATATGGATGGTAGATAAAGGTTTTTGTAATCTGAAAATATAAAAACAGCAAGGTAACAAGTGGTAAAAGTGAGCGAAAACGGTATTGCAATGCTAGGAAACAAGGCCTAGGGTTCATACTTTCACTAGTGCAAGTTCTCTCAACAAGAATAACATAGATAGATCATATAACAATCCTCAACATGCAACAAAGAGTCACTCCAAAGCCACTAATAGCGGAGAACAAACGTAGAGATTATGGTAGGGTACGAAACCACCTCAAAGTTATTATTTCCAATCAATCCGTTGGGCTATTCCTATAAGTGTCACAAACAGCCCTAGAGTTCGTACTAGAATAACACCTTAAGGTACAAATCAACCAAAACCCTAATGTCACCTAGATACTCCAATGTTACCTCAAGTATCCGTGGGCATGATTATACGATATGCATCACACAATCTCAGATACATCCAACCAACACAAAGTACTTCAAAGAGTGCCCCAAAGTTTCTACCGGAGAATCACGAACGTGTGCCAACCCCTATGCATAGGTTCATGGGCGGAACCCAAGTTGGTCACCAAAACATACATCAAGTGGCACGTGATATCCCATTGTCACCACAGATAAGCACGGCAAGACATACATCAAGTGTTCTCATAAAAGACTCAATCTGATAAGATAACTTCAAAGGGGTACGTCGGTGGAGCTTCAGGGGCCCCACGAGGCAGGGGGTGCGCCCTAGGGGGGTGGGCGCGCCCCCCACCCTCGTGGACAACTCCCATATCTTCTGACGTAGAGTCCAAGTCTATCTGGTGGCTTTCCTTCCAAAAATAACTTCTCCAGTTGATTTTGTTCCGTTTTGACTCCGTCTGATATTCCTTTTCTTCAAACACCGAAATAGGCATAAAAGCAAATGCAGGCTGGGCCTCCGGTTAATAGGTTAGTCCCAAAAATAATATAAAAGTGGAAAATAAAGCCCAATATTGCCCAAAACAGTAGATAATATAGCATGGAGCAATAAAAATTATAGATACGTTGGAGACGTATCAAGCATCCTAAGCTTAATTCCTACTGCCCTCGAGTAGGTAAATGATAAAAAAGATAATTTTTGATGTGAAATGCTAGTTGGCATAATTTCAATGTAATTCTTCTTACTTGTGATATGAATATTCAGATCTAAAAGATTCAAGACAAAAGTTCATATTGACATAAAAATAATAATACTTCAAGCATACTAACAAAGCAATTATGTCTTCTCAAAATAACATGGCCAAAGAAAGTTATCCCTACAAAATCATATAGTCTGTCTATGCTCTATCTTCACCACACAAAGTATTTAAATCATGCACAACCCCGATGACAAGCCAAGCAATTGTTTCATACTTTTGACATTCTCGAAACTTTTTCAATCTTCACGCAATACATGAGCGTGAGCCATGGACATAGCACTATATGTGGAATAGAATGGTGGTTGTGGAGAAGACAAAAAAGTAGAAGATAGTCTCACATCAACTAGGCGTATCAATGGGCTATGGAGATGCCCATCAACAGATATCAATGTAACTGAGTAGCGATTGCCATGCAACGGATGCACTAGAGCTATAAGTATATGAAAGCTCAACAAAAGAAACTAAGTGGGTGTGCATCCAACTCGCTTGCTCAAGAAGACCTAGGGCATTTTGAGGAAGCCCATCATTGGAATATACAAGCCAAGTTTTATAATGTAAAATTCCCACTAGTATATGAAAGTGACAACATAGGAGACTCTCTATCATGAAGATCATGGTGCTACTTTGAAGCATAAGTGTGGTAAAAGGATAGTAGCATTGCCCCTTCTCTCTTTTTCTCTCATTTTTTATTTTTTTATTTGGGCCTTTTCTCTTTTTTTTGGCCTCTTTTTTCTCTTCTTTTTTTTATTTTTTTATTTTTCGTCCGGAGTCTCATCCCGACTTGTGGGGGAATCATAGTCTCCATCATCCTTTCCTCACTGGGACAATGATCTAATAATGACGATCATCACACTTTTATTTTCTTACAACTCATGAATTACAACTCGATACTTAGAACAATAATATGACTCTATATGAATGCCTCCGGCGGTGTACCGGGATGTGCAATGAATCAAGAGTGACATGTATGAAAGAATTATGAACGGTGGCTTTGCCACAAATACGATGTCAACTACATGATCATGCTAGCAATATGACAATGATGGAGCGTGTCATAATAAATGGAACGGTGAAAAGTTGCATGGCTATATATCTCGGAGTGGCTATGGAAATGCCATAATAGGTAGGTACGGTGGGTGTTTTGAGGAAGGTAATGGTGGGTGTTATGGTACCGGCGAAAGTTGCGCGGCACAAGAGAGGCTAGCAATGGTGGAAGGGTGAGAGTGCGTATAATCCATGGACTCAACATTAGTCATAAAGAACTCACATACTTATTGCAAAAATCTATTAGTTATTGAAACGAAGTACTACGCGCATGCTCCTAGGGGGATAGATTGGTAGGAAAAGACCATCGCTCGTCCCCGACCGCCACTCATAAGGAAGACAATCAATAAATAAATCATGCTCCTACTTCATCACATAACGGTTCACCATACGTGCATGCTACGGGAATCACAAACTTTAACACAAGTATTTCTCAAATTCACAACTACTCAACTAGCATGACTCTAATATCACCATCTTCATATCTCAAAACAATCATCAAGCATCAAACTTTTCTTAGTATTCAACACACTCATAAGAATTCTTACAAATCTTGTATGTTTAGCATATTATGATTATTTAAGCAAATTACCATGCTATTTAAGACTCTCAAAATAATATAAGTGAAGCATGAGAGCAAATAACAAACTACTCTGAAAGATATAAGTGAAGAATAATGAGTAGTCGAATAATTATGCAACTATGTGAAGACTCTCTAATATTAAGGAATTTCAGATCTTGGTACTTTATTCAAACAGCAAGAAAAGCTAAAGAAAATAAAATGACGCTCCAAGCAAAACACATATCATGTGGTGAACAAAAATATAGCTCCAAGTAAAGTTACCGATGAACGAAGACGAAAGAGGGGATGCCTTCCGGGGCATCCCCAAGCTTAGACGCTTGTTTATACTTGAATATTACATTGGGGTGCCTTGGGCATCCCCAAGCTTAGGCTCTTGCCACTCCTTATTCCATAGTCCATCGAATCTTTACCCAAAACTTGAAAACTTCACAACACAAAACTTGACAGAAAACTCGTGAGCTCCGTTAGCGAAAGAAAACAAAACACCACTTCAAGGTACTATAATGAACTCATTCTTTATTTATATTGGCGTTAAACCTACTGTATTCCAACTTCTCATGCGTTTATAAACTATTTTACTAGCCATAGTTTCATCAAAATAAGCAACCAACACAATGAAAACATAATCTGTCAGAAACAGAACAGTCTGTAGTAATATGTAACTAACGCAAACTTCTGGAACTCCAAAAATTCTAAAATAAATTGGTGGACCTGAGAAATTTATCTAGTAATCATCTTCAAAAATAATCAACGAAATAGTACTCTCCAGTAAAAAGTTCTAACTAATCTCGTGAGCGCTAAATTTTCTGTTTTTTACAGCATGATCATAAAGACTTCACCCAAGTCTTCCCAAAGGTTCCACTTGGCACAAACACTAATTAAAACATAAAAAAACATCTAAACAGAAGCTAGATGGATTATTTATTCCTAAAAAGAACCAAAAAGCAAGAAACTAAAATTGGGTTGCCTCCCAACAAACGCTAACGTTTAATGCCCCTAGCTAGGCATGATGATTTCAATGATGCTCACATAAAAGATAGGAATTGAAACATAAAGAGAGCATCATGAAGAATATGACTAGCACATTTAAGTCTAACCCACTTCCTATGCATAGGGATTTTGTGAGCAAACAACTTATGGGAACAATAATCAACTAGCATAGGAAGGTAAAACAAGCATAACTTCAAAACTTTAAGCACATTGGGAGGAAACTTGATATTATTGCAATATGTAGAAGCATATGATCCTCTCTCATAATAATTTTCATTAGCATCATGAATTAATTCAACAATATAACCAGCACCTAAAGCATTCTTTTCATGATCTACAAGCATAGAAAATTTACTACTCTCCACATAAGCCAATTTCTTCTCATGAATAATAGTGGGAGCAAACTCAACAAAATCATTATCATGTGAGGCATAATCCAATTGAAAACTAAAATCATGATGACAAGTTTCATGGTTATCATTATTCTTAATAGCATACAAGTCATCACAATAATCATCATAGATAGCAACTTTGTTCTCATAATCAATTGGAACCTCTTCCGAAATACTGGATTCATCGCTAAATAAAGTTGACACTCTTCCAAATCCACTTTCATATTCATCACAATAAGATTCAAGATCCTCCAAAATAGTGGGATCATTAATTCCTAAAGTTGACACTCTTCCAAACCCACTTTCATCAATATAACGATCATAGATAGGAGGCATGCTTTCATCATAGTAAATTTGCTCATCAAAGCTTGGGGGACAAAAAATATCATCTTCATCAAACATAGCTTCCCCAAGCTTGTGGCTTTGCATATCGTTAGCATCATGGATATTCAAGGAATTCATACTAACAACATTGCAATCATGCTCATCATTCACATATTTCATGCCAAGCATTCTATGTAATTCTTCTTCTAGCACTTTGGCACAATTTTCCTTCCCATCATTCTCACGAAAGATATTAAAAAGGTGAAGCGTATGAGACAAACTCAATTCCATTTTTTTTGTAATTTTCTTTTATAGACTAACTAGTGCTAAAACAAGAATAAAAAGATTCGATTGCAAGATCTAAAGATATACCTTCACTTACCTAGCCTCCCCGGCAACGCTTGAAAAAAGAGCTTGATGTCTATTACACAACCTTCTTCTTGTAGATGTTGTTGGGCCTCCAAGTGCAGAGATTTGTAGGACAGTAGCAAGTTTCCCTCAAGTGGATGACCTAAGGTTTATCAATCCGTGGGAGGCATAGGATGAAGATGGTCTCTCTCAAACAACCCTGCAACCAAATAACAAAGAGTCTCTTGTGTCCCCAACACACCCAATACAATGGTAAATTGTATAGGTGCACTAGTTCGGCGAAGAGATGGTGATACAAGTGCAATATGGATGGTAGATAAAGGTTTTTGTAATCTGAAAATATAAAAACTGCAAGGTAACAAGTGGTAAAAGTGAGTGTAAACGGTATTGCAATGCTAGGAAACAAGGCCTAGGGTTCATACTTTCACTAGTGCAAGTTCTCTCAACAATAATAACATAGATAGATCATATAACAATCCCTCAACATGCAACAAAGAGTCACTCCAAAGCCACTAATAGCGGAGAACAAACATAGAGATTATGGTAGGGAGTGCATAACCACCTCAAAGTTATTCTTTCCAATCAATCCGTTGGGCTATTCCTATAAGTGTCACAAACAGCCCTAGAGTTCGTACTAGAATAACACCTTAAGATACAAATCAACCAAAACCCTAATGTCACCTAGATACTCCAATGTCACCTCAAGTATCCGTGGGCATGATTATACGATATGCATCACACAATCTCAGATACATCCAACCAACACAAAGTACTTCAAAGAGTGCCCCAAAGTTTCTACCGGAGAATCACGAACGTGTGCCAACCCCTATGCATAGGTTCATGGGCGGAACCCGCAAGTTGGTCACCAAAACATACATCAAGTGGCACGTGATATCCCATTGTCACCACAGATAAGCATGGCAAGACATACATCAAGTGTTCTCATAAAAGACTCAATCTGATAAGATAACTTCAAAGGGGAAACTCAATTTATCAGAAGAGAGTAAAGGGGGAGAAACATCATAAGATCCATCTACAATAGCAAAGCTCGGGATACATGAAGATCGTGCCATAGAGGGAACACGAGAGAGAACACGAGAGAGAGAGATCAAACACATAGGTACTGGTACATACCCTTAGCCCCGAGGGTGAACTACTCCCTCCTCGTCATGGATAGCGCCAGGATGATGAAGATGGCCACCGGTGAGGGTTCCCCCCTCCGGCAGGGTGCCGGAACAGGGTCCCGATTGGTTTTTGGTGGCTACAGAGGCTTGCGGCGGCGGAACTCCCGATCTAATCTTCTGTTCTGGAAGTTTTACTATACGTAGGTATATATGGGTGCAAGGGGTACGTCGGTGGAGCTTCGGGGGTCCCACGAGGCAGGGGGGCGTGCCCTAGGGGTGTGGGCGCGCCCCCCACCCTCGTGGCCAGCTCTTGTATCTTATGACGTAGAGTCCAAGTCTATCCGGCGGCTTTCCTTCTAAAAATAACTTCTCCAGTTGATTTCGTTCCGTTTTGACTCCGTCTGATATTCCTTTTCTTCGAAACACTGAAATAGGCATAAAACAGCAAATCTGGGCTGGGCCTCCGGTTAATAGGTTAGTCCCAAAAATAATATAAAAGCAGAAAATAAAGCCCAATATTGCCCAAAACATTAGATAATATAGCATGGAGCAATCAAAAATTATAGATACGTTGGAGACGTATCACATGCCGAATTTCCTCAATACGTCCTTGAGGTATTTCTCCTGAGATATGAATATGGCATTGCGCTGTTGACGAATTTGAAGACCTAAGAAGAATTTCAATTCTCCCATCATATACATTTCATATTCCTCTCTCATCATATAACCAAATTCGTCAGTGTAACATTGATCAGTACAGCCAAAGATAATATCATCAACATATAGTTGGCACACAAACAATTCACCATCATAGGATTTAGTTAAAAGGGTAGGATCAAGTGAACCGGGTTTGAAGCCTTTCTTCATGAGGAATTCCTTCAAAGTATCATACCACGCCCGAGGGGCTTGCTTGAGGCCATAGAGGGCTTTATTGAGTCTGAAGACTTTATTAGGATGCTTTGGATCTTCAAAACCTGGGGGTTGAGCAACATATAATTCTTCCTCAAGCTTACCATTGAGGAATGCACTTTTCACATCCATTTGATATAGAGCGATATCATGATGGTTAGCATAAGCAAGTAATATGCGAATAGCCTCAAGTCTAGCAACAGGTGCAAAAGTTTCATCGAAATCAATTCCTTCAACCAGTGTGTAGCCTTGAGCTACAAGCCGTGCCTTATTGCTCACCACAAGGTCATTTTCATCTTGCTTGTTGCGATAGATCCACTTTGTGCCAATGATATTGTGCTTGCGAGGATCTGGACGTTTGACCAGTTCCCAAACGTTGTTGAGCTCGAACTAATGTAATTCTTCTTGCATGGCTTGAATCCACTCAGGCTCCAGAATGCTTCATCTACCTTAGTGGGCTCTGTGATAGAGACGAAAGCAAAGTGCCCACAAAAGTTAGACAAATGTGAAGCTCTTGAGCGTGTGAGAGGACCTGGTGCTTCAATGTCATCAATGATTTTGTCAATTTGCACTTCGTTTGCAACGCGAGGATGAGCTGGTTGTCGTCGAGGAATTTGATCAACATTTTCTTCAGCACCATTTCCTTCAGGTGCATTAGCTCGACATTCTTCACGTTCTGGAATGAATTCTTCAGCAGATTCTTCGGTCGGAATGACATCCTCAGTATCCTTGAACTTGATAGTTTCCTCAGGTGCTGGTTCATCTATCACAGAAGGTAGGTGCTCTCTTTGCGAGCCACTAGTTTCATCGAACCACACATCTATAGTTTCAACAACTTTGTGGTGAACGTTGTTGAAGACTTTGTAGGTGTGCGAGTCCTTTCCATAACCAAGCATAAAACCCTCTGAGGAAGTCCTGGATTAGAGGGTCCTCGGACAGCCAGATTATAGCCTTTGGCCAGACTTTTGGACTTTGAACATACAAGATTGAAGACCTCGTTCCGTGTCCGGATGGGACTCTCCTTTGCGTGGAAGGCAAGCTTGGTAATTCATATATGTAGATCTCCTCCCTTGTAACCGACTCCATGTAACGCTAGTCCCCTCCGATGTCTATATAAACCGGAGGGTTTAGTCCGTAGGACAAGAACAATCATAACCATAGGCTAGCTTTTAGGGTTTAGTCTCTACGATCTCGTGGTAGATCAACTCTTGTAATACTCATATCATCAAGATCAATCAAGCAGGAAGTAGGGTATTACCTCCATCGAGAGGGCCCAAACCTGGGTAAACATTGTGTCCCCCGCCTTCTGTTACCATCTGCCTTAGACGCACAGTTCGGGACCCCCTACCCGAGATCCGCCGGTTTTGACACCGACATTGGTGCTTTCATTGAGAGTTCCACTGTGCTGTCACCATAAGGCTTGATGGATCCTTCGATCATCAACAACAATGTGATCCAGGGTGAGGTTTTTCTCCCCGGATAGATCTTCGTATTTGGCGGCTTCAGATCAAGGGCCAACTCGGCAGCCATCTAGAGCAGATCGAGAGCTACGCCTTGCCGCCGTCAGTCAGGTTTGGAAACTTAAACTATACTGCCGACATCCGCGGAGACTTGATCTTTGACGGATTCGAGCCTATGTCAGGTGCGCCGCACAGTCACGACGAGCATGACCTAACTCTGCCGTCGGACGGTGTTCGGGAAATCACACCTGTGGCCACTCCGGCCCTCAATCCGGAGCAGATCGCGCCATCCGAGGACGGGTGGATGGACCCCGCCACGGAGGCCGCACACTCAGTGGCCATAGAGCCGAATACTGATTTCACCTCCTATGAGACCTGTGTTGCCGGACACTTGGATTCGTCCCCGGCCACGGGCTCCGCATCGCGCGTCTCTGTGCCTATCGAATCTGATTGGGCACCGATCATGGAGTTCACCTCCACGGATATTTTCCAGCACCCGCCCTTGGGCGATGTGCTTGATTCATTAAGGTCTCTCTCCTTGTCAGGAGACCCTAGGCCGAACTATGTCCGGCTTGAGTGGGAAGCGGACGATGAAGAAATTCGTTCCGCACCCACCATCCACTTAATAGCCACTGTCGACAATCTAACCGACATGCTCGATTTCGACCCCAAAGGCATCGACGGTTTGGACAACGATGCAGGAGAGGAACAGGAACCACCGCCCACAGGGCGCTGGACAACCACTTCATCACACAATATATATATGGTGGATACACCCAAAGAAAACAATGACGAGAAACGGAAGGATGCAGCGAAGGATAGTTCCCTCGAGAAGTAACCAAAGCGACGACGTAGACGCCGCTCCAAATCCCGCCTCGGCAAAAACAGCGACAATAGTGCAGGAAAAAATAATACCCTGGTCGACTCCAAAGGAAATGATGACCACATAGATCCAGCAACAGAGCAGGATGAACCAGCGGACGGCGAACATAGTACGGAGCCGCCGTCCGATCACGGCGACGTCGAGGGTAAAGCTAATCAACCTGTCTCCGGAGAGGAGAACAGTCCGAACGACGATGCACACATCATCCCAGAAAGGCACTTGGAGCAAGAGAACCTCCATAGAAGGCTTATTGCCACCGTGAGGAGTCTAAAGAAGCAGAAGCAAAGGCTTAGGGCCGTGCAAAATACACTCAACAGTAGATGGAACAAAGTGCTCGAGACTACAGAAAAGTACGGCGGCAGTCGCCGCACAAAGAGCTATCCAAAGCGCAAGCTGCTGCCTGAATTCGATGACGAGGCTTTAGAGCCTATACAGCCAAAAAATAAAATGGTCGATCAGCCGGATCGACCACCCCGTGGCCGCGATAGAGCATCTAACGACGTCGCGCATAAGTCAGCACACGATCTACGTGAGGACTTTCACAAAAAATCCGGTATGACCAGGT
Organism: Aegilops bicornis; assembly: GCA_021605145.1. Classification (NCBI taxonomy): domain Eukaryota; kingdom Viridiplantae; phylum Streptophyta; class Magnoliopsida; order Poales; family Poaceae; genus Aegilops; species Aegilops bicornis. Next base: position 534,416,376 of record CM038672.1, read on the forward strand.
CCATCTACGGATCTAGGAAGCGAGCTCTGGCACAGAAGCAAAACTAAACACTACAACCGTCAGAATGCCATGACACATCCAAATACAGGGGTGCCGCACACCCCCTATGCTTCACCGATGAGGTGCTGGATCACGAATTTCCAGAGGGATTCAAACCCGTTGACATAGAGGCATACGACGGAACGACAGACCCTGGGGTCTGGATTGAGGACTTTATCCTTCATATCCACATGGCCCGCGGAGATGATCTCCACGCCATCAAATACTTGCCCCTCAAGTTGAAGGGACCAGCTCAGCACTGGCTGAAGAGCCTCCCTGAAAACTCCATTGGAAGTTGGGAGGAGCTTGAGGATGCTTTCAGGGCTAATTTTCAAGGGACATATGTCCGACCTCCAGATGCAGACGATTTAAGTCATATAATTCAACAGCCCGGAGAGTCAGCCTGAAAGCTTTGGAACAGATTCCTCACTAAGAAGAATCAAATTGTCGACTGCCCGAAAGCCTTAGCGGCTTTCAAACACAGTGTCCGGGATGAATGGCTCGCCAGACACCTCGGCCAGGAAAAACCGAGGACAATGGCAGCCCTAACAAGCCTTATGACCCGCTTTTGCGCGGACGAAGATAGTTGGCTGGCCCGTAGCGGCACTAGCGACCCAGGCACATCCGAAGTTAGGGATGGGAATGGAAAACCACGACGCAATAAAAGTAAGCGTCGAAACAATGAAGACAGCTCAGACAACACGGCGGTAAACGCCGAATTCAGGGGCTCTCGACCCGGTCAATGGAAAAAGCCATTCAAAGGCAGCAGAGATGGACCGTCCAGCCTAAACAAGATTCTAGATAGATTATGTCAGATTCATGGCACCTCTGACAAACCTGCAAATCACACCAACACAGAATGCTGGGTCTTCAAGCAGGCCGGCAAGCTAAACGCCGAACACAAGGGGAGGGAGACACCAAGTGAAGACGAGGGTGAGCCTCGCCAGCAAAACACTGGGGGACAGAAAAAATTCCCACCAGAGGTGAAAACAGTGAACATGATTCACGTAATGAAGAGGAGGAGCAAATGCGCACTCCAAGACGTATGCGCCATAGATCCCGTCGCCCCCAAGTTCAGCCCTTGGTCGGTCTGCCCGATCACTTTCGATCGCAGGGATCACCCGACTAGTACCCGGCACGGAGGATCGGCCGCCTTGGTGCTAGAACCAATAATTGATGGATACCATCTCACCCGAGTCCTTGTGGACGGCGGCAGTAGTCTTAATCTGATATATCAGGACACAGTCCGCAAAATGGGGATAGACCCGACAAGAATCAGCCAAAGCAATACTACCTTTAAAGGAGTAATACGGGCCTGCAGAGGCTGCACGGGCTCTCTGGTACTAGAGGTTGTATTCGGTTCTCCTGACAACTTCCGAAGCGAAAAGTTAACCTTCGACATCGCTCCATTCCGAAGCGACTATCAAGCACTACTCGGAAGAACGACCTTCGCTTGTTTTTAATGCAGTACCGCACTACGCTTATCTTAAGCTTAAGATGCCCGGTCCACGTGGCACCATCATAGTTAGCGGAAGCACAGAGCGTTCCTTAAGTACGGAAGAATGTGTGGCGGCTTTAGTAGCCGAACACTGAACGACCTCTCCAACCAGAAGAAATGATCGGTCGTCAAGACCGCGGACACGGTTAGACGAGTCCGGCGCACCCCTAGCTGTAACAACTCAGATAAACCTGAGATTGGCTCGATGGATATACCCCCATAGGTGGTGCTAGGGGCTTCCCACATGTAAAAAGAACTACAGTTCGGCTTGACCTTATTTAGGTTGAATTTTTATGGTTCATTAAGAATAACCAATTTTTCGCACGAAGACTTTCACCGAAGTTTTTCTCTTTTGCGAGATAATCATCGTACTACACCCTTCCAAAGATAATGGCACAATGGAGACACAGCGCAGACGCAAGCAGGCCCTGCTCAAAGGTTTCTTTTTAGATTTAGAACTTGCTTAAACCTTTTTTACTGTCTCTTGTTGCTTCACGCCCTCCGGATACTCAACACAACCGGGAGGGATGATGGCGTTATTAACATTTCAGCACGTCAGACTAATGCACGTACCTGGAAATTCAGGGTTTATTATCGAGGTCGTTACTTAGCCCAGCATATGTTGTAAAGTCCGAATACCTTAGGGAGTGCTCGGCGTCGCGAGTTTGGCCTTATATGCATCAGCTCCGAATCATGTCTTTGGTCAATAGTTGGGTTTGCCCGGCTCCCGTGTTTTGCTACCTTATGTTTCGCTCTATCGGCTAAGGTGGCACCAGGAGAACTACTGCGATTTTGCCCTGGTTCTGGATGAGCACCTCAGTAGAGAAAGCCGAAAACTGACTGTCATGATAAAGCGCGATACTGGTCAACCACTCGATGACTCAGCGGAATCTTCGCGATTCCTCCGCATTAACAAAGGACCGATTTCTCGGTCATGTATGTACATGCACCGTATTCGGATAAGCACGGAAGTACCAGGGGCTATATAGTAGCCCCACTGTCAAACTCCTATGGCTAAGTGAAAGTGTTAAAGCAATATAGTCCGATTGCCTTGTTCGCCACGCTCTCACCTCCTTAATGGACCAAGACGTTCGATCAAGTGTGAATACGCGCTTTTCCGAACACCCCCACATTATATGCGTGGGGGATGAAGCCGACGACTGCAAACTTTCAGGTTATATACATACATAAACGGCCGCACAGGAGGCATCATAATACTTTCAGGCAAAAGTATAAACACAGGCTTTATAATCAAAATAACATTGTTCTTACAATTGGGATACATGTCACTCAAACATGATACTCTTCGAGCACTGAGCCTCTATTAAACGAGCACCTTCTAGGACTTCCTAAAAATAGTGCTCGACCGAGACCTGGCCTACGGCCGGGCCCTGGGTTGCAATAGCGGTGGCCTCCATCTCTACCCAGTATGTCTTAACACGGGCAAGAGCCATCCGCGCACCCTCTATGCACGCCGACCTCTTTACAGCGTCGATATGCGGCACAGCACCAAGGAATCGTTGCACCAAACTAAAATAACTATTCGGCCTTGGTCCTTCTAGCCAAAGATGATCCACGACAGAGCTCATGGCAAGTCCGGACAATCTATGGAGTTCAGCCCACTCGGCCATTTGTTCATTTAACAGCAGCAGACGCGTTGGAGCACTGAACTGCGACCAGAACAACTTTTCCACTTTGTGATCTTTCTGATCCTTGAAAACTCAACAGATCAAGCGGCACTCGTTGCCAAGTCCGAATCTGGCGTCGCAGCACTCCATAACTGATCCAGAGGGGCATACTGGATCTCCAAACTTCGATCAAGAATAAAAGGGCTTCCCACCGTGATATCTCCGGCTTGAAGCTCCTCCTTTGCCGCTCTGATTTTAGAGCGGGCTTCCTTGGCTGCTACCATGGCTTTTTTCAGGTCCGCCGCTTTCACCTGGCTTTCCTTTTCAAGAAGCTCATACCGGTCGGCAGCATCCTTCAGCTCAACAGCCATCTTGGCTATTTTATCTTCGCTCTGGCTCTTAGCTCTTCGGCTGCCTTTAGGGCAGCCGCATCACTTCTCCTGGCTTGTTCCTTGGCTTGGGCAAGTTCCGCCCGAAGGGTCTCCACGCCGGCAGCTCCATCTGTAATAAATAACATATTATAGATACTAGCATCATGCTCCTCTTAATATTTTTGACCGCCCGAAAATACATACCCTGTGCCTCGTCAAGCCGTTTGTTCACAAGCGCGATGTCGGCATCTGCCGCATCAAGCTGCCGCCTTAGCTCGGCAAACTCAGTCCGGCCAGCCTCCGGACCCTCAGCCGCCTGCACATGTAAGCAGCGCGATCACTACCTGGGACTATGATCCTCTGTTTGCCGCCTTTGGACGGCAACCAGAGTCTCAGGGGCTACTATCTGTACAGAGCACACTTAGCATGTGTGGTACCGTCAAAAATATATATGTTACTTTGCGTACCTCAAAGCCTCTTAGCAGGCTCGTAAATGCTTCATGCAATCCACTTTTGGCAGATGAAATTCTTTCAACCACCGAACCATTAAAGTACGATGCGCTTCTGAGATAGCCGCTTGCTCCAGAAGACCCATCAGCACGTCTGGTTGTGCACAGGACAGTCCAAGACTCTTTTTGTTGCTCTCCTTAGGAGCCGAATACTCCGGACTTCAGGTGGCCGAAGGGTTACCTTCTGGCCTTGGCGGATCAGGAGAAAGTCTCCGTGACGACACCTCAGGTTCGTCCGCCCCTCGAGGCGGGGAGACAAGGGGAGGCGTTTCGCTCTCCATCATCCCCGGAAGAAGACCCCCCGAAGACGAACTCTGTCGAGAAGGGCTACGATCCGAACTGCAAGACATACGTCTCGGTTATTGTCCTCAGAGGTGAAGCGGTATATATTTACCAAAAGTAATCTTATTTACTTACAGCTCGGTGGAGGGTGACCCCCTTGCGGGCACAACGCGGTAAGGACGCCCTCCGGGACAGGGCCTCCTGACAAAGGTTTCTTCCCTCGTTTGTAAACCCTCGCTTCCAAGTCTTCAGAGGCGGTCCTTTTCCTTCCTTGGGGAGAGGGAATTTTAGATTCTTCTCCCCGATTATCCTCCTTTGCGGAGACACTAATTCCCCCGGTTTGGATGTGTAATGTGTGAGGCCCGCTTTTGGCTTCTTTATCCCTCCCTTTATCTTCCTCTGATGGCACTTGATAAGGTGCGTGCTCAAGCATCCTGGCTAGCACAGGATCCGGTGAGCCTTCGGGAAGGGGGCCGAACACCTGATCATCTTTGCCTTTTTTATCTAGTCCTGGCCAAGAGCAATTTCTTCAGAATGATGTTGTGACAAATAAAAAGACAGTGTGTTCGGCCACAGAATTACTTACGGGGGTATCTGGACGGTTGCAGTTGAGACCCGCATCCTCGGTGGTGTCCGGACACTTTATTCGTGATCCGAAGAACAATCCATACATCCCTTCGAAGGCCACGCCAAGAATTGCTGAATAGTTCACGGTCCTTCCGGGTTGAACTCCCACATACGGAGAGGTCGACGTTGGCATGGCAGGACCCGACGAACTAGCATAACTTGCATTACCTTGACAAGACTCGCATCTCTCCTGAGGAGATCTCGGATGTGGCTTTGCAATGTCAGCATGTCATTAACTGGCCCCCAGTTCAGCCACTTGTTGACCCATGATGCCAGTTTTGGCGGAGGGCCCGAACGAAAGGCGGGGGCAGCTACCCACTTAGTACCTCGAGGAGCTGTGATGTAAACCACTCCCGCTGCCATAAGTTGGACATCTCCGGGAAGGAACCCTTTGGCCACGGAGCATCGGTGCCTTTGCTTATTATGGCACCTCCGCATTCTGCGTGTCGCCCACCGATCATCTTCGGCTTCACATTGAAGGTCTTGAGCCATAGGCCGAAGTGTAGGGGGATGTGGAGGAAGGCCTCACACACGCATTTATAAACGCATTTAGATGTGAAGGATGGAATCTGGAGCTAGATCGTGGAAATCAAGCCCGTAATAGAACATGAGCCCTCTAACAAAGGGATCAAGACTAAAACCTAGCCCTCGGAGGAAGTGGGAAAAAAATACAACACTTTCGTTGGGTTCGGGAGTGGGCATGACCTGCCCTTGAGCAGGCAGCCTGTGCGAGATTTCGGCGGTCAGATACCTAGCTTCTCTTAGCTTCTTGATGTCCTCCTCTGTGACAGAGGAGGCCATCCACCGGCCTTGAAGGTTGGATCCGGACATAATTCAAGGTCCGAAGTGCTTAGCCTCAGCCTTGGATGTTGGAATTCGATGTGGGGGAAGGGAAGGATCGAGTGCGAGAAGAAAAGGACAGGCCTTGGCCCCTTTATAAAGAGGGTGAATATCAAGCGTCCTCCACGTGTCCGTTTGGAACTTGCCTAAAATCGAGGAGTGATACCAATAGGCACGGTTGGATTACCCATACCCGTATTGATGAGAATCCCGTGATAAGGGGCACGCGATCTCTACTTCGACAAGACATGCCAATAAAACCGCCTCGCAACACGTGCAGTGGCAGGCTAGGAAAATGGTTCATAATGACCGGACCATGGTGTGATGTCACGTTATGAAAAGTTGTCAGCAGATTAGATTTGTGGAAATATTATACTCTCTACGGTGGTATGTGGAATTTGTTTTGTAGAGCCGGACACGATCCTCGTGTTCAAAATCTTCTATGGAGTATTCGGAGGAAGAACCCGCCTTGAAATGCCGAAGACAATCTGCACGCCGGACTATCATCATTGAAGCCTGGTTCAGGGGCTACTGAGGGAGTCCTGGATTAGAGGGTCCTCGGACAGCCGGACTATATCCTTTGGCCGGACTGTTGGACTATGAAGATACAACATTGAAGACCTCGTTCCGTGTCCGGATGGGACTCTCCTTTGCGTGGAAGGCAAGTTTGGTAATACGGATATGTAGATCTCCTCCCTTGTAACCGACTCTGTGTAACCCTAGCCCCTCCAAAGGTCTATATAAACCAAGGGTTTAGTCTCAGAGGACAAGAACAATCATAATCATAGGCTAGCTTCTAGGGTTTAGCCTCTACAATCTCGTGGTAGATCAACTCTTGTAATACTCATATCACCAAGATCAATCAAGCAGTAAGTAGGGTATTACCTCCATCGAGAGGGCCCGAACCCCTGGGTAAACATTTTGTCCCCCGCCTCCTGTTACCATCCGCCTTAGACGCACAGTTCGGGACCCCCTACCCGAGATCCGCCGGTTTTGACTCCGACACCCTCATGTGCTTTCGGTGCAAATTTAGAGTTGTGATGAGGATCTCTAATCCAACATTTAGCACCGAAGACTTTGAAATAACTCACATTGGGTTTCTTGTCAGTGAGGAGTTCGTATGCAGTCCTTTTGAAGAATTTGTGAAGGTATACTCTGTTGATGATGTGGCAAGCAGTATCAATTGCCTCAATCCAGAAACGACGAGGCGTCTTGTACTCATGAAGCATAGTGTGATCCATCTCAACAAGTGTCCTATTCTTGCGCTCCACGATGCCATTCTGTTGAGGAGTATAAGGAGCAGATAACTCATGAGTAATACCAAGTTCATCAGGATAGTCATAAAGACCAGAATTCTTGAACTCAGTGCCATTGTCACTCCTGATGTGCTTGATCTTCACACCAAAGTTGGTTGAAGCCCTCGAGGAAAATCGTTTGAAGACTTCCTGCACCTCATGTTTGTAAGTGAGAATATGTACCCATGTGTAACGAGAGTAATCATCCATAGTAACAAAGCCATATAGAGATGCGTCATTTGTAACTGCAGAATAATGGTTAGGACCAAAGAGATCCATATGAAGCAATTCAAATGGTCGAGTGGTAGTCATGATTGTCTTCGCTGGATGTTTGGCCTTGGTCATCTTTCCAGCTTCACAGGCTCCGCATAAGTGATCCTTGAGGAATTTGACATTCTCAATGCCAATGACATGCTTCTTCTTCGCAAGCGTGTGCAAATTCCTCATGCCTGCATGACCAAGTCGTCGATGCCATAGCCAGCCTTCTGAAGCTTTTGCAAGTAGGCATACAGCTGTTGTGGTCCTGTAGAGAAATCAACAATATACAAGTCTCCTCTCCTAAAGCCTTCGAATATTTTGGAATGGTCAGCTTCCATGATCACAACACAACGATACTTGCCAAAGACAACAAACATATCAAGATCACAAAGCATTGAGACAGACATGAGGTTGTATCCTAAGGACTCGACAAGCATGCCTTTGTCCATGTGTCGATCCTTTGAGATCGCAACCTTACCTAGACCCAATACCTGACTTCTGCCTTTGTCAGCGAAGATTATATGCTTCAGATGCTATGGAGATAAGGGAGCATCCATCAATAGATTCTTGTCACCAGTCATGTGATTTGTACATCCACTATCAAGGACCCACTCATTGGCTTTGGGTTGATCATCCTGCAGATGAATTAGTGCAACTTACGAACTCGTATACTTCATCAGTGAAGAATATGACATCAATTTCATCAGATCAAGTAATAGAACAGATAAAGCAATATGAGGAAGTGAGAAATGAAAGTTCATTTCTTCATGATTAGCTCAAGGCCCTTTCGTGCAATTTCAGGCCTCCAAGAAATTCTTCAGACGCTTAAGCACGCCCGAGACCTGACCTCGCAGAAGAAATTAGTTCTTTTCTTCACCACCCACATCTGAAGGGGTGGCAAAAGAGTTCATCACTCTGCGAGCTCCATATGAGAAAGGTGGTATAGAAGCCAATCCATTTCATTTCACATAGGAGGAGTTAGGATAAGCATATGAATAAGCAGAGAAATTCTTCGAGGACTTATGAACATAATGATTAGAAGAATAATGCTCATATTCATAGCCCTTAGCTCTTCCCTGCAAGACAGAGGTGTTAGCACGATGATATTCATATAAGGACTTTTATCCTTTTGAGGAATTTGGTCCATATGAGGACTTGGATCCATATGAAGAATTTGCTCCATATGAAGAATTTGGTCCATATGAAGAATTTGATCTGGGGTTCATATCCTTCACAGGTGGTGTCATGAGGACATTCACCTAAAGACTTTTAAGGCACCTTTTGGGAACCCAGATTTTCTTCATAGGGGAACCGTTCCTGCAGTTAGTGCCAACATATCTAGCAAATACTTCACCATTCTGATTTTTGAACAGTTTATAGTTGGAGTCAAATGACTCATCAGAAGAATGAGGAGATTCATATGTAAAGCCAGATAAATTGGATGGATCAACTGGAGGTCCCTTTGCAACAACCCATGAGGTTTTGGGGTACTGCTCAGGCTTCCAATATGTACCATCAACATTGAGTTTCCTCTCAAAGGCAATACCCTCTTTCCTAGGGTTCCTGTTAATGATCTGCTTTTTAAGAACATCACAAAGAGTCTGATGCCCTTTGAGGCTTTTGTACATGTCTGTCATATACAATTCCTTCAGCCCTGCACCATCTGTGATACTAGCAATGTCCTCAGATGAGGAATTAGTGATAGCAGAGACAGTTGAAGAATTTGTAGCATTATAAGCATTTGAACATTCAAGTGAAGAATTAGCAGATTCACGTTCAATGCATTTCAAACATGGAGGAACAAATTCTTCCTGAGAAGCGCTGATTTTTTGAGCAAGTAATGAATCGCGCTCCTTCTGAAGATCTCCATAACTCAATCTTAGCTTTTCAAGATCTTGCTTTCTTTGAAGAAATTCATAAGAAAGCTTCTCATGATCAGATAAGAGAGTGTTATGATGACCTTGAAGGGTGTCAAACCTAGTCCGAAGTCTCTGAAGACTCTCAGCCAAAGCTTTTGACTGATCCATTTCTTCACCCAACATATCATCGCTCTTATTTAGCATGTATTGAACTTTTTCCAACGCTCTTTGTTTTTTAGTGGAAAGGGAAGCAAGTTTGACATAGCTGGGTCCAAATTCATCACCAGATTCATAATCATTGGATTCAGATAGATAACATTCAGTTACCTTTGCATCTTTTGCCATAAGGAATGGTGTAGAAGATGATGATTCTGGTTCGAATGTCATTGCTTTGAGAGATTCCTTGAAGTCCTCGAACCAAGGATCATGACGGGTTCGATGACCTTCATAGACCTCAGAGAGACGGTCCCAGATAAGCTTCACATGATCGAGATGCATGATGTTCCTGAACTGATTTTGAGACAGACAGGAGCAGATGGCGTCCTTCGCCGCGACGTTGAGAAGGGTGAACTTGCGAATGTCATCATCTTCTGCCATCTTGCACAGATCGGTAAGACCAATCTCAGTGACGGTCCACAGCTCACTGTTCATTGCCATGAGACGCTTCTTCATCATGGCCTTCCACTTGGGATACTCGTGACCGTCAATGATGGGTCATGACACGGTCTTCATTCCTGTGGTCGACATAACTAAAACTCCAGGCGGTTAAAACAAAATCACACAGAACAAGGGAGTACCTTGCTCTGATACCAATTGAAAGTGCATTATATCGACTAGAGGGGGGTGAATAGGCGATTTTTATGAATTCTTCACTGAGGAATTTGTGGGTGAGGAAATTCCTTAGCGAAGAACTACTTGCAGTGGAATAAGTACTCAGATGTAAATGTAACAAAACACAAGCATGGTTATCATGATGAAATGAAGACAGACACAGAGTACAGAAAGCGTAAACACAGGATAGCACAGGATGAAGACAAATAGACTAAAGAAATTGAACTGTGGAAATTGAGAAAGTCTTCAGTCAAAGTCTTCAAACAGATATGAACAAGCACACAAAACAGTAATGAGGAAATGAAAGAGTTGAGGAAATAGAACCAGTAAGCTTGGTGAAGACAATGATTTGGTAGACCCGGTTCAAGCTCTTTGTCTCGGTTATGTCTGGTTGGAGCAGCTAGGTATTTAAACATGAGGACACACAGTCCTCACCATATTCTCCGTGAGCTAAGGTCACACAGACCTCGCACAAACGCTCGTGGTAAGTCTTCAGGTGACTTCCAAACCTTCACAAACTCGGTATCTCGGCGATCCACAATCTCCTCTTGGATGCTCTAGACCATGACGCCTAACCGTCTGGAAGAAGCACAGTCTTCAAAGGTAACAAGTGTCAGATCCACGCAGGATCAATCTCTTCAGTGATGCTCAATCACTTTGGGTTTGTAGGTGTTTGGGTTTGGGTTTCCTCACTTGATGATTTTCGCTCAAAGTCCTCAAAGGATGGGATGCTCTCAAATGACAAGTGTCAGTTTCTCTCGGAGCAGCCAACCAGCTAGTGGTTGTAGGGGGTGGCTATTTATAGCCTAGGGAGCAGCCCAACCATGATAAGACATAAATGCCCTTCAATTATATGACCGTTAGGTGGGTAGATATTTTGGGACAACTGGCACAAGGCACAACAATGGTCGGAAATTTGAGTATCAAATTCCTCAAGGCTATCATGTTCCTCACAGTGTAGGCAATCCGCACTAGCGAATTCCTAACTCCTCAGTCAGAACAAATTCCTCGGAGACCGTAAGAACTTCGTCTCACATCAAGAATATGACTGAACTGTACGAGATTTCCAATGGCTTCTCTCGCAGGGATTGGTAGGTGTAGGATTTTGAGTTGAGCATCACTTGGAAAATTTTCCTTAGTATTTCCTCGACCCCCTTTAACAGTACGGTGTTTCCTATGACTCAAGAAAGAGAAAATGAAACTACGAAAATAAAAGTCTTCACGCTTCATGTTCCTCGAATGGATACCTTGTCTTCAAGGTCACACCAATTTCTTCACTTTCAAAGTCTTCAGAAATCCAAAGTCTTCAGTCGAAGAACTTCATTTTTAGGGGTCGACTTTCTTTGCAAATATCAAACTCCTCATAGACTTATAGACTTGTGTACACTCACAAACGCATCAGTCCCTTAACCTATAAGTCTTCAATACACCAAAATCACTAAGAGGCACTAGATGCACTTACACCATCGCAGAAGACGCCAACACCGAGATGCTAGAAGCCTCCCGCGTCTCACTCGTCGAAAGTGCCAAGAAGTTGGCCACCATGAGACACCTCTCAGAGGCCTACCAGCGCGAGATCGACCACATTGAGGCACATTGGTATGCCGGCGGCCCAAACCGCATAGGCACGGTCCGGCAGCGGCGCCGTTGCCGCCAAAGATATTCGGGTAGACCGCCCTGTCTATGCCACGCCCATGGAGAACATACGAGTTGCCCAGGCGGCAGCAGATGAGATGGACCACCTCGAGCGCGACGAGCGCCGCTACATGATGGAGCGCGTTCAGCACCTCATTGATGTGGCTGCCGTGCAACAAGAGGCCGGCTGCCGCACAGAAGAACCTGGCCGACGGGTTGAGTACCCGCCCCCTCGCCGAGATCAAGGCGCGACCTCCCGGACGCCGAACGCGGCGTCCGCGACAGACGAGACAAAGAGCCGGCAGCTAGCCGCACCCGCACCCGCCTCACCATCGAGTGCGACCAAGATGGCCGCCCACGAGCAGTGGAATGACAGGACGACTATCCGCCGCCTCCTCCTCCACGCAGGGAGAGGCGCGGCTTCCTGCCGCCTGTAGAGCACCCGACACTCGGCGACCGGTTGGGCCGCCGATAAGTAGTCAGAGAGAATGACGCGCGCCACCGGTTGACCGCCTTGCTCGATCCCAGGCGCTAGAAGAAGAAGATGCGATGGGCCCACCTTGTTTCGGCCCCCGCATCCGCGATGAGCCCTTCCCCAGAGGGTTCTCGCTCCCACGAGACACGCCCAAGTACAATGGCTCCGTGAAGCCAGAAGATTGGCTGGTCAACTACTCCACGACCGTCAGCATAGCAAACGGCAACAAGTGCGTTGCCGTGAAGTACGTTCCGCTCATGCTCCAGGGCACGGCCCGGATATGGCAGAACATCTTGAAACTCCACAGCATCAACCGCTGGGTAGATTTCACTGAAGTCTTCGTCCGCAACTTCACCAGCACCTACAAGCGGCTGCCCAAGCCCCGCCAGCTCTCGCTGTGCGTTCAAGGCCCTGACGAGTCCACCCACGACTACCTGACGCGGTGGGCTGAATTGCGCAACTCCTGCGAAGGAGTGCACGAGGTGCAGGCCATAGAGTACTTCACTGCCGGGTGCCGAGAGGGCACCTTACTCAAGCACCGACTCCTCTGCGACGAGCCGGCTACACTCGACGAGCTGCTGATCATTGCGGACAAGTACGCCACTGCCGACTCTTCCATGAAATCGGAGCTCCGAGCGGATGCTTCCGGGAAGGTACTGCCACCGGCCCCTCGAACGCCGGCCGGAGACAACAGTCGGCGCCAGCAGCCGAACGACAACAAGCGCAAGGCCACGCAGCCGGCTTCCACCAGCCGGCAGGTGGCGACAGTTGAGGACCAGCAGCCTGAAGGACAACCACTTCCCAAGCGCCAGAAGGGCGGCAAGCCAGCTTGGTTTCCCGCTTTCTCCTTTGAGCAGACCCTTGATGCTCCCTACAAGTTCCATAGTTACGCGAAGCCATCTAACTATACGACCCAGAAATGCAACTGGCTCGTTCGCATCGCCAAGGGAGAAGGACTGCCTCCTTTGCCTGCCAGCCCACGGCTCCGCCTCCTCATCAGCCGGCCGCCCGTCCAGCAGTCGGTGCAATCCAGGATGAATTCCCTCAAGAACATGGTGCATATGTCGTCTTCACCAGCGTGGCCAAGGACAGACACAACCGACGTCAGCAGCACCGTGAAGTGAATGCAGTTGCCTCAATCACTCCAGAGTTCATGCATTGGTCTGAGAAGCCTATCAGCTGGAGCCGTGCTGACCACCCAGAAGTAATGCCTTCCCCGGGTTCCTATGCCTTGGTGCTGGATGCCACACTTGCAACAGAGAGGCGAGCTGCTCGTTTCTCCCGGATCCTGATAGATGGCAGTAGCAGCATCAACATCCTTTACCGTGATACCATGGAGAAGTTGAACATCAAAGAAAAGCAGCTGCTGCCCAGTCGGACAGTGTTTCATGGCATTGTGCCCGGCCTTTCCTGCTCACCATTCGACAAGATCAAGATAGATATCATCTTTGGGGACAAGAATCACTTCCGCTGTGAGGCAATTTGGTTTGAGGTAGTCGACCTGGAGAGCCCTTACCATGTGCTCTTAGGCCAGCCAGCTCTAGCCAAGTTCATGGCAGTGCCACATTATGCCTACCTCAAGATCAAGATGCCAGGAACCAAGGGCATTGTCATGATCAGTGGGGACTATGAGAAGTCGTCACTTTGTCTTTGCAGCCCAAGATGGCCGGCTGGCCGAGTCCCTCGTGATTGCTGCTGAGAAGAAGCTCCTGGATCAGGTTGTGGCCATGGCCAGCAAGCAGCCGGACCTGTCACCAGAACCCAAAGAGTTAGAGACCAAGGGCTCCTTCCAGTCAGCCAAATAAACTAAGAAGATTCCCTTGGACCCTGAGCATCCGGAGAGGCACGCTGTCATAGGAGCCAACCTTGATAGCAAATAGGAAAGCGAGCTCGTCGATTTCCTCCATGAGAATCGGGACATCTTTGCATGGTCTCCTTGAAGGAAATATGCCCTAGAGGCAATAATAAAGTCGTTATTTTTATTCCCTTATATCATGATAAATGTTTATTATTCATGCTAGAATTGTATTAATCGGAAACTTAGTACATGTGTGAATATATAGACAAACAGAGTGTCACTAGTATGGCTCTACTTGACTAGCTCGTTGAATCAAAGATGGTTAAGTTTCATAGCCATAGACATGAGTTGTCATTTGATTAACGGGATCACATCATTAGAGAATGATGTGATTGACTTGACCCATTCCGTTAGCTTAGCATTCGATAGTTTAGTATATTGCTATTGCTTTCTTCATGACTTATACATGTTCCTATGACTATGAGATTATGCAACTCCCGAATACGGGAGGAACACTTTGTGTGCTACCAAATGTCACAACATAACTGGGTGATTATAAAGGTTCTCTATAGGTGTCTCCGATGGTACTTGTTGAGTTGACATAGATCGAGATTAAGATTTGTCACTCCGATTGTCGGAGAGGTATCTCTGGGCCCACTCGGTAATGCACATCACTTTATGCCTTGGAAGCAATGCAACTAATGAGTTAGTTGTGGGATGATGTATTATGAAACGAGTAAAGAGACTTGCCGGTAACGAGATTGAACTAGGTATTGAGATACCGGCGATCGAATCTCGGGCAAGTAACATACCGATGACAAAGGGAGCAACGTATGTTGTTATGCGGTTTGACCGATAAAAATATATGTAGAATATGTAGGAACCAATATGAGCATCCAGGTTCCGCTGTTGGTTATTGAGCGGAAACGTGTCTCGGTCATGTCTACATAGTTCTCGAACCCGTAGGGTCCGCACACTTAAAGTTCTGTGACGATCGGTATTATGAGTTTATATGTTTTGATGTACCAAAGGTAGTTCGGAGTCCCGGATATGATCACGGACATGACGAGGAGTCTCGAAATGGTCGAGACATAAAGTTTGATATATCGGAAGCCTATATTTGGACGTCGAAAGAATTCCGGGTGAAATCAGGATTTTACCGGAGTGCCGGAGGGGTTACCGGAACCCCCCGGGGGTTAATGGGCCTTGTTGGGCCTTAGTGGAGAGAGAGAGAGGGGCCGGCCAGGGCAGGCCGCGCGCCCCATCCCCCTCTGGTCTGAATTGGACTAGGAGGGGGGGCGGCGCCCCCTTTCCTTCTCCATCTCCCCCTTCCTTTCCCTCTCCTAGTAGGAGTAGGAAAGAGGGGAGTCCTACTCCTACTAGGAGGAGGACTCCTCCTCCTGGCGCGCCCTACAGAGGCCGGCCGGCCTCCCCCATTTCTCCTTTATATACGGGGGCAGGGGGCACCCTAGAACACACAAGTTGATCATTGATCTCTCTTAGTCGTGTGCGGTGCCCCCTCCACCATGATCCACCTCAGTCATATCGTAGTGGTGCTTAGGCGAAGCCCTGCGTCGGCAGCATCATCATCACCGTCACCACGCCGTCGTGCTGACGGAACTCTCCCTCGAAGCTCTGCTGGATCGGAGTTCGTGGGACGTCATTGAGCTGAACATGTGCTGAACTCGGAGGTGCCGTGCGCTCGGTACTTGGATCTCCAAGTGCAGAGGTTTGTAGGACAGTAGCAAATTTCCCTCAAGTGGATGACCTAAGGTTTATCAATACGTGGGAGGCGTAGGATGAAGATGGTCTCTCTCAAACAACCCTACAACCAAATAACAAAGAGTCTCTTGTGTCCCCAACACACCCAATACAATGGTAAATTGTATAGGTGCACTAGTTCGGCGAAGAGATGGTGATACAAGTGCAATATGGATGGTAGATATAGGTTTTTGTAATCTGAAAATATAAAAAACAGTAAGGTAACTAAAGATAAAAGTGAGCATAAACGGTATTGCAATGCTAGGAAACAAGGCCTAGGGTTCATACTTTCACTAGTGCAAGTTCTCTCAACAATAATAACATAATTGGATCATATAACTATCCCTCAACATGCAACAAAGAGTCACTCCCAAGTCACTAATCTTTGGAGAACAAACGAAGAGATTATGGTAGGGTACGAAACCACCTCAAAGTTATTCTTTCCAATCAATCCGTTGGGCTATTCCTATAAGTGTCACAAACAGCCCTAGAGTTCGTACTAGAATAACACCTTAAGACACAAATCAACCAAAACCCTAATGTCACCTTGATACTCCAATGTCACCTCAAGTATCCATGGGTATGATTATATGATATGCGTCACACAATCTCAGATTCATCTATTCAACCAACACATAGAACCTCAAAGAGTGCCCCAAAGTTTCTACCGGAGAATCAAGACGAAAACGTGTGCCAACCCCTATGCATAGGTTCATGGGCGGAACCCGCAAGTTGATCACCAAAACATACATCAAGTGAATCACGTGATATCCCATTGTCACCACAGATACGCAGGGCAAGACATACATCAAGTGTTCTCAAGTCATTAAAGACTCAATCCGATAAGATTACTTCAAGGGGAAAACTCAATCCATTACAAGAGAGTAGAGGGGGAGAAGAAACATAAGATCCAACTATAATAGCAAAGCTCGCGATACATCAAGATCGTGCCAAATCAAGAACACGAGAGAGAGATCAAACACATAGCTACTGGTACATACCCTCAGCCCCGAGGGTGAACTACTCCCTCCTCGTCATGGAGAGTGCCTGGATGATGAAGATGGCCACCGGTGAGGGTTCCCCCGCTCCGGCAGGTGCCTAACAGGGTCCCGATTTACTTTTGGTGGCTACAGAGGCTTGCGACGGCGGAACTCCAGATCTATTCTCATCTTCGAAGTTTTTAGGGTACGTGGGTATATATGGGTGAAAGAAGTACGTCGGTGGACCTCCGGGCTGTCCACGAGGTAGGGGGCGCGCCCTAGGGGGGGGGCACCCTCGTGGGCAGCCCGGGACTCCCCTGGTGAGCTTCCGGTACTCCGTGGGCTTCTTCTAGTCCAAAAATAAGTTCCGTGGAGTTTCAGGTCAATTGGACTCCGTTTGATATTCCTTTTCTTCGAAACACTGAAATAGGCAAAAAACAGCAATTCTGGGCTGGGCCTCCGGTTAATAGGTTAGTCCCAAAAATAATATAAAAGTGGAAAATAAAGCCCAATATTGCCCAAAACAGTAGATAATATAGCATGGAGCAATCAAAAATTATAGATACGTTTGAGATGTATCAAGCATCCCCAAGCTTAATTCCTGCTCGTCCTCGAGTAGGTAAATGATAAAAAAGATAATTTTTGATCTGGAATTCTAGTTGGCATAATTTCAATGTAATTCTTCTCACTTATGATATGAATATTCAGATCCAAAAGATTCAAGACAAAAGTTCATGTTGACATAAAAATAATAATACTTCAAGCATACTAACTAAGAAATTATGTCTTCTCAAAATAACATGGCCAAAGAAAGTTCATCCCTATAAAATCATATAGTTTAGTCATGCTCCATTTTCGTCACACAAGAATGCTCTCATCATGCACAACCCCTATGACAAGCCAAGCAATTGTTTCATACTTTAGTAATCTCAAACTTATAAACCTTCACGCAATACATTAGCGAGCCATGGATATAGCACTATGGGTGGAATAGAATATGATGATGGGGTTATGTGGAGAAGACAAAAAGGAGAAAGTCTCACATCTACGAGGCTAATCAATGAGCTATGGAGATGCCCATCGATTGATGTTAATTCGAGGAGTAGGGATTGCCATGCAACGGATGCACTAGAGCTATAAATGAATGAAAGCTCAACAAAAGATACTAAGTGGGTGTGCATCCAACTTGCTTGCTCATGAAGACCTAGGGCACTTGAGGAGGCCCATCGTTGGAATATACAAGCCAAGTTCTATAATGAAAAATTCCCACTAGTATATGAAAGTGACAACTTAAGAGACTCTCTATATGAAGAACATGGTGCTACTTTGAAGCACAAGTGTGGAAAAAAGGATAGTAGCATTGCCCCTTTTATTTTTTATTTATTTTTTTATTTTTTGGCCTTCTTTTATTTTTCTTTGGCCTTTCTTTTCTCTTTTTTCTTTTTCTTTGGGACAATGCTCTATTAAATTATGATCATCACACTTCTATTTATTTACAACTCAATTATTACAACTCGATACTAGAACAAAGTATGACTCTATATGAATGCCTTCGGCGGTGTACCAGGATATGCAATGAATCAAGAGTGACATGTATGAAAGAATTATGAATGGTGGCTTTGCCACAAATACTATGTCAACTACATGATCATGCTAAGCAATATGACAATGATGAATGTGTCATGAAGAACGGAACGGTGGAAAGTTGCATGGCAATATATCTCGGAATGGCTATGGAAATGCCATAATAGGTAGGTATGGTGGCTGTTTTGAGGAAGATATAAGGAGGTTTATGTGTGAAAGAGCGTATCATATCACGGGGTTTGGATGCACCGTGAAGTTTGCACCAACTCTCAATGTGAGAAAGGGCAATGCAGTACCGAAGAGGCTAGCAATGATGGAAGGGTGAGAGTGCGTATAATCCATGGACTCAACATTAGTCATAAATAACTCACATACTTATTGCAAAAATTTACAAGCCATCAAAACCAAAGCACTACGCGCATGCTCCTAGGGGGATAGATTGGTAGGAAAAGACCATCGCCGTCTCCCCGACCGCCACTCATAAGGAGGACATTCAAATAACACCTTATGTTTCAAATTTGTTACATAACGTTTACCATACGTGCATGCTACGGGACTTGCAAACTTCAACACAAGTATTTCTCAAATTCACAACTACTCAACTAGCACAACTTTGATATCACTACCTCCATATCTCAGAACAATCATCAAGCATCAAACTTCTCTTAGTATTCAACACACTCATAATAATTATTACAAATCATGTATACCTAGCATATTAGGGTTATTTAAGCAAATTACCATGCTATTTAAGACTCTCAAAATAATCTAAGTGAATCATGAGAGATCAATAGTTTCTCTAAAAAAATCCACCACCGTGCTCTAAAAGATATAAGTGAAGTACTAGAGCAATAACAAACTACTCCGAAAGATATAAGTGAAGATCAATGAGTAGCCGAATAATCATGTAACTATGTGAAGACTCTCTCATTTAAGAATTTCAGATCTTGGTATTTTATTCAAACATCAAGCAAAGCTAAAGAAAATAAAATGACATTTCAAGGATAGCACACATCATGTGAAGAAGCAAAAACTTAGGTTCAACCGATACTAACCGATAATTGTTGAAGAAGAAAGGTGGGATGCCTACCGGGGCATCCCTAGGCTTAGATGCTTGAGACTTATTGAAATATTATCTTGGGGTGCCTTGGGCATCCCCAAGCTTGAGCTTTTGTGTCTCCTTAATTCCTCTCATATCATGGTTTCCTAAATCTCAAAAGCTTCATCCACGCCAAACTCAACAAGAACTCGTGAGATAAGTTAGTATAAACCAATGCAAAAACCTTATCATACTACACTGTAGCAAATCACTAAAATTATTATTCAACATTGCATACTAAATGCCTCTGCATATTTAATAGTCCTATCCTCAAATAAAATCATTAAACAAGCAAACATATGCAAACAATGCAAACATAACAGCAATCTGCCAAAACAGTAAAGTCTGCAAAGAATGCAATATTCATCATACTTCCCTAACTCCAAAAATTATGAAAGAAAATTCCCACTGTAGTAAATTTATCAGAGCTTCTTATGCAAAAGTTTTCAACATTTTATCACATTCTGACTTTTCTAGGGAATTTTTGCAACATCGATAAACTTTCTGTTTTCAAATAGCAACATGCATAGTTGCAAAATAAGCATGGCAAAAGCTATCCTTGACATTTTTATTGAAAAAAGAGATGTGAAACATTAATATAAATGACAGAAAGAAAAAACTAACAAAAGGAAATGACGCTCCAAGCAAAACACATATCATGTGGTGAATAAAAATATAGCTCCAAGTAAAGTTACCGATGAACGAAGACGAAAGAGGGGATGCCATCCGGGGCATCCCCAAGCTTAGGCTCTTGGTTATCCTTGAATATTACCTTGGGGTGCCTTGGGAATCCCCAAGCTTAGGCTCTTGCCACTCCTTATTCCATAGTCCATCGAATCTTTACTCAAAACTTGAAAACTTCACAACACAAAACTTAACAGAAAACTCGTGAGCTCCGTTAGCGAAAGAAAACAAAACACCACTTCAAGGTACTGTAATGAACTCATTCTTTATTTATATTGGTGTTAAACCTACTGTATTCAAACTTCTCTATGGTTTATAAACTATTTTACTAGCCATAGATTCATCAAAATAAGCAAACAACACACGAAAAACAGAATCTGTCAAAAACAGAACAGTCTGTAGTAATCTGTAACTAACGAAAACTTATGGAACTCCAAAAATTCTACCAAAATAGGAAGACCTAGAAAAATTGATTATTGATCTTCTTCAATTGGAATCAGTATTTTATCACTTTCTGGTGATTTTGAACAATTATTTTCGTAAACAGCAAATTTCTGGAATTTTCAGCAAGATCAAATAATTATCATCCAAGAAGATCCTATAGGTCTTACTTGGCACAAACACTAATTAAAACATAAAAACAAATCTAACCAGAGGCTAGATCAAAGATTTATTAATAAACTGAAGCAAAAGCAAAAACTAAAAATAAAATTGGGTTGCCTCCCAACAAGCACTATCGTTTAACGCCCGTGGCTAGGCATGATGATTTCAATGATGCTCACATAAAAGATAGGAATTGAAACATAAAGAGAGCATCATGAAGAATATGACTAGCACATTTAAGTCTAACCCACTTCCTATGCATAGGTATTTTGTGAGAAAACAACTTATGGGAACAATAATCAACTAGCATAGGAAGGTAAAACAAGCATAACTTCAAAACTTTAAGCACATAGAGAGGAAACTTGATATTATTGCAATTCCTACAAGCATATATTCCTCCCTCATAATAATTTTCAGTAGCATCATGAATGAATTCAACAATATAACCAGCACCTAAAGCATTCTTTTCACGATCTACAAGCATAGAATTTTTATTACTCTCCACATAAGCAAATTTATTCTCATGAATAGTAGTGGGAGCAAACTCAACAAAATAACTATCATATGATTGAGAATTAAGATCAAGATGACAAGTTTCATGGTTATAATTATTCTTTAAAGCATACGTGTCATCAAAATAATCATCATAGATAGGAGGCATGCTTTCATTATAGTAAATTTGCTCATCGAAGCTTGGGGGACAAAAAATACCATCTTCATTAAACATAGGTTCCCCAAGCTTGTGGCTTTGCATATCATTAGCATCATGGATATTCAAGGAATTCATACTAACA
Organism: Aegilops bicornis; assembly: GCA_021605145.1. Lineage (NCBI taxonomy): Eukaryota > Viridiplantae > Streptophyta > Magnoliopsida > Poales > Poaceae > Aegilops > Aegilops bicornis. The sequence continues at coordinate 534,437,826 of CM038672.1, forward strand.
ACATTGCAATCATGCTCATCACACAAAGATTTAGTGCCAAACATTTTAATACATTCTTATTCTAACACTTTGGCACAATTTTCCTTCCCATCATACTCACGAAAGATATTAAAAAGATGAAGCGTATGAGGTAAACTCAATTCCATTTTTTTGTAATTTTCTTTTATAAACTAACTAGTGCTAAAACAAGAAACAAAAAGATTCGATGGCAAGATCTAAAGATATACCTTCAAGCACTCACCTCCCGGCAACGGGCGCTTTAAACTGCTTGATGTCTACTACACAACCTTCTTCTTCTAGACGTTGTTGGGCCTCCAAGTGCAGAGGTTTGTAGGACAGTAGCAAATTTCCCTCAAGTAGATGACCTAAGGTTTATCAATCCGTGGGAGGCGTAGGATGAAGATGGTCTCTCTCAAACAACCCTGCAACCAAATAACAAAGAGTCTCTTGTGTCCCCAACACATCCAATACAATGGTAAATTGTATAGGTGCATTAGTTCATGAAGAGATGGTGATACAAGTGCAATATGGATGGTAGATATAGGTTTTTGTAATCTGAAAATATAAAACAGCAAGGTAACTAATGATAACAGTGAGCGTAAACGGTATTGCAATGCTAGGAAACAAGGCCTAGGGTTCATACTTTCACTAGTGCAAGTTCTCTCAACAATAATAACATAATTGGATCATATAACTATCCCTCAACATGCAACAAAGAGTCACTCCAAAGTCACTATACTATGGAGAACAAACGAAGAGATTATGGTAGGGTACGAAACCACCTCAAAGTTATTCTTTCCAATCAATCCGTTGGGCTATTCCTATAAGTGTCACAAACAGCCCTAGAGTTCATACTAGAATAACACCTTAAGACACAAATCAACCAAAACCCTAATGTCACCTAGATACTCCAATGTCACCGCAAGTATCCATGGGTATGATTATACGATATGCATCACACAATCTCAGATTCATCTATTCAACCAACACATAGAACCTCAAAGAGTGCCCCAAAGTTTCTCACGAGAATCAAGACGAAAACGTGTGCCAACCCCTATGCATAGGTTCATGGGTGGAACCCGCAAGTTGATCACCAAAACATACATCAAGTGAATCACGTGATATCCCATTGTCACCACAGATTCGCACGGCAAGACATACATCAAGTGTTCTCAAGTCATTAAAGACTCAATCTGATAAGATTACTTCAAGGGGAAAACTCAATCCATTACAAGAGAGTAGAGGGGGAGAAGAAACATAAGATCCAACTATAATAGCAAAGCTCGCGATACATCAAGATCGTGCAAAATCAAGAACACGAGAGAGAGAGAGAGAGAGATCAAACGCATAGCTACTGGGACATACCCTCAGCCCCAAGGGTGAACTACTCCCTCCTCGTCATGGAGAGCGCCGGGATGATGAAGATGGCCACCGGTGAGGGATCCCCCCTCCGTGGTGCTTAACAGGGTCCCGATTGACTTTTGGTGGCTACAGAGGCTTGCGGCGGCGGAACTCCAGATATATTCTCATCTTCGAAGTTTTTAGGGTACGTGGGTATATATGGGTGAAAGAAGTACGTCGGTGGACCTCCGGGGTGTCCACGAGATAGGGGGCGCGCCCTAGGGGGGGGCGCCCCCCACCCTCATGGGCAGCCCGGGACTCCCCTGGTGAGCTTCTGGTACTCCGAGGGTTTCTTCTGGTCCAAAAATAAGTTCCGTGGAGTTTCAGGTCAAGTGTACTCCGTTTGATATTCCTTTTCTTCGAAACACTGAAATAGGCAAAAAAAAAACAGCAATTCTGGGATGGGCCTCCAGTTAATAGGTTAGTCCCAAAAATAATATAAAAGTGGAAAATAAAGCCCAATATTGCCCAAAATAGTAGATAATATAGCATGGAGCAATCAAAAATTATAGATACGTTGGAGACGTATCAACCGACAATGGCACGAACTTTGCCAAGGGAGCCTTGGCCCGTTTCTGCGCGACATAGGGCATCTGATTGGACTTAGCGTCCGTTGCCCATCCACAGTCAAACGACCAAGTTGAGCGAGCAAACGGTCTCATCCTCTCCGGCATCAAGCCCCGACTGGTCGAGCCACTTGAGCGGTCGGCCGGCTGCTGGACCGATGAGCTGTCGGCCGTCCTGTGGAGTCTCCGAACCACTCCGAACAAGTCAACCGGCTTCACTCCATTCTTCCTCGTGTATGGGGCCGAGGCCGTCATCCCAACGGACATTGAGTTTGACTCACTTCAAGGCCACCATGTACACGGAGGCGGAGGCGAAAGAAACACGCGAAGACAGTGTCGATCTGCTAGAAGAGGGCCGGCTATTGGCACTTAGCCGGTCCGCCATCTACCAGCAGAGTTTGCGCTGCTACCACAGTCGGAAGGTCAAGCCAAGATCCTTCCAAGAGGGAGACCTTGTGCTCCGGTTGATCCAGCGAACAGCCGGCCAGCACAAGCTCTCGGCCCCTTGGGAAGGTCCCTTCATCATTGTAAAGCATTGGGCAACGACTCCTACTACCTGATTGATGCGCAGAAGTCCAGAGCATGCAAGAGAGACGACTCTGGCAAGGAATCAGAGCGCCCATGGAACGCAAATCTCCTCTGAAGATTTTACAGTTGATTCAGTATGTACCACGCTACCTTTTGTATTAAGCGCTAAGACATCAGGTCCCTCGAGGAGCACTCGAGGGCTACCCTTTTTATCTATATATGATTAGTTCTATGCCTACGGTTGTGTCGTTTCATTATTTTGCCTGGCACGAGGTTCGACTAGTCGGCCCGGGGGCTTGCCACCTTGTGCTATGCCAATGCTACCTACAGTCAGACAAGTAGTGTGCCGGCACCTAAGCCCTCTCTTTCCATAAGCTGCAACTCGCAGAGCGACTGACCGACTGGCAAGAGTTAAAGGCAGGAAACGGTGCCCACACAAAAAATGGCTAAGGACCACAACATTCGCATAGGCCAAGCTGGCTCCTCGCCTCGCCGACCGGCTGTTGAGTAGCTGGCCGGCTGATTTCTAACTTAACTTACTATGCTCTGCCTACGGCTAAAGTACTTGCCTTCCCAAAAAACATTCAAGTACTTGACCCAGCCACAGACCGCAGAGCGGCTGTCCGGTTGGCAAGACGGTAGCCAAGGGAAGGCGGCAAAGGAAAAAGCCAAAGGAGCAGAAAAGCAAGACAAGTCAGAAATCGGCAAAGTCAATTTACATAGCAAAAGGCCCTCGGCCAGCATTCAACAGAGTTTGAATACACCCCCAGCGGGTGGAACTGCGCGGACTTAACAATTTTTGTTCAAGAGATTACAAAACAGGGAAAGAAAAAGATAACTTGGCCACCTAGGCCAGAGGAGCATCAGCCGGATCGGAGGGGTCGGCGGAGGTCGAGGCTCCGGGTGGTGGAGCGGCGGCCTGGTTGGTCTCGGTCTAGTCAGCGCCAGTAGCAGTCGGCTCATCGGTGCGCTGCCCGTTGGTCGAGATTTGGTCGGGCTGAGTCCGCCCGCCATCTTCACCATCCGGTGCATCGTCTTCGTCGTCCTCGTCCTCCTCCTCCTCACCTTCATCACTGGAGGCGATCACCTCCACCGACTCCTCGTCGTCTTTTGGGTTCAGCCCGAACCAGTTGGGCGGTGCCTCGACGCCCTCCTCGGGCCACCGGGAGGAAGACATCACGCGTATTTTGGCTATAGTCACAAGCGCGATTTATTGCAGGTCGGGTGCCACCACCGCCAGCTCTTCGGCAGCTTCAGCACGAAGAGTGGCCAACTGGTCTAGGTTTAGCCCAGGGTACCACCCCTTGACGAACTCCAGGGCCTGCCGTGTGCCTGCCCGGGCGGCGAAGCCCTTCCACGCCTCAATATGGCCGATGGCCACCTCTAACCATTCGGAGGTCCGCCTGGGGGTGCGCAGAGTTGGAGCACCCGGCCAGAGGGCGGACACCAGCTGGGCTCTGGCACGCTGCAGATGGCGGAGAGCCCGACGCACCGGCTAGAGATGAGCTTGGACGGCGAGCAACTGCTCGGCGAGAGTTCGGGGGGCGTTGAGCATGATTTCTGCACCAGCCAGCCTCCGCTCGTCGCGGCGAGCCTCGACGGCTTGGTTGGCGGTGACGGAGTAACCAGGGAAATACTCTGCACAAGAAGGAAGAAGAAGTATGAAGCCGGAAGCCGGCTCATAGGATAAGTCGACAGGCAGAAGAAAGAGAAGGACAACTCACCATCGAGCATGTCTTCGATCTCGTCATAGCTGTCCTACAAGGCCTTCTCCCTCTCGACCCAGTTCGAATGCTGAGTCTCGAACTCGGCTTGGAGGGCCTCCTCCAAGTCCTTGAGTTTCCGCAGCTCCGCGTGGTGCTGGTTCGCCTGGTCAGCCAGCTGCTTGGCCAGGCGGTCGCGCTCTTGCTCTATCTTGCTGTGCTCCTCCTCCTTGGCGTGCAGCGCGGTTTGAGCCTCGCCCAGATGCTGCCGTAAGGTGGCGTTGGCTCCTGCAGAAGACAAGAAAGAAAAGACAATCAGCAAATCAGCAAAGAAAGATGTAGTTGCCAAAAGATCGACCCATTGCTCGTGATCGACCGAATCTCGGGGCTACAGCCCAGGTGTCTTTGCGCCATGCAAGACTAAGGATTGAACGATTCAATGAAAGAAAAAAGAAAAGTGTTCGCCGGAAGATCCGACCCACTGCTCGTGATCGGCCTGAATCTCGAGGCTACTACACCACCCGCCGGTGCCTTTGGCGCGCCCGCCGAGAATGAAGAGGGAGTGCTTACTCGGTGTCACCAAATCGGTGGTCCGCTTGGCCTCTCACGGACACAGGAGTTAAAGACGGCCACACGGATGTTGTGGTAATCCTGCGACAAAGACAACAGAAGAAAAGAAAGGGTTAGCGCTTGGAACTTACCTTTAAGTTCCGAGCCGCCTGCTCAGCAGCCGACACGGAACTCGGGGGCTACACCCAGTGGGTGCGCTGGCGCGCCCCCATAGAAGAAATTCAAGAAAATTACAAGAATCAGGAACATACCCGGACGGCGGCTCGCGACGCCAGGAACGTCTGCGTGTAGTTCCGGAGGGTGGTGCCTTGGGCCTGAAGCAGAGTCTAGACTTCATGCGCAGCCTTGTTCAGGACGCTCGTCCCACCCCAGACGTCCATTCTCGCGGGACGGCACTAGTGGCCTCCGCCTATGGGGCCGACGAGCTCGAGGCCCCGATCACCTGAGGCCGCGGCGCTGAAGTCGCCTTCGCCGGGCGCGCCGGAGTGCGAACAACGGGGGTCGCCCTCACCACCATCTCGCCACCAACTTGAGGCATTGGTGGCACGACGGGCCGACTGCCCTGGACCTCGGCAGTCGGCGCTTGCTGGAGCACCTCCGTCCTCAAGATGGCGGAGTCGCCCCCTTCCCTCTCCATGATCGGCTGCTCATCGCCGGTTCAACCAGTCGGCACCGGGATCTCTGGTGCGGGCGGCGCGGAGCGCAGGGGGACGACAAGCTGCGGCGTCTGGTCGCACGTGGCCTTCTCCGCCCGCGCCCTGGCGACCGCGTCCGCCCGCTCCTTAGCCGCGGCGTCGGCCTGGGCCTTGGCGACCGCGTCGGCTTCTTCCTGCGCGGCCTTGGCCGCCTCCGCCCTCTGCCGCTCCGCCTCCTCCCGCTCCTCATGGGCCTCCCGCGCGTTCCGCTCCGTTGCCTCCTGGAGCTCGGCATGCGGGTCCACACGGCGGGTGTTGGCGGAGCCCTCCGTCCCTCCGATGATGGAGGCGAAGGATGACCGCTCAAGGGAGAGCGGGGCCCTGTTCAAGCAAGGCAAGAAGAACTCAGAGGGAGTTTGCAAAAAAGACAAAGGAAAACACAAGAAAAGACAAGCTCTTACGCGGACACCATAGGCGGCTGCTTCGGGGCCCTCTGGAACCAGGCCGCCTTCGCGGTGGCCTCCTCCCGCCTGGTGGCTACGGTCGAGCCCTTGGGTTTCTTTGGCCAGATGCCTTGCAGCTGTGAGCCAGCTTGGTGCTTTGTGCGCCGCCTGGTGCAGTCGGCGCTGCTGAGGAGATCACCCTCGCCCTGTTGGCGATCGGCGGGCGGCGCGGTGTGTGCTCCTCCCCGTCGTCGTCTGGCCAGTCCTCGAGGTCGCCTCCTCCCTCGGAGCCGCTTGCTCCGTCACCATCGCCTGTGGCGTCGTCTTCTTCCATGGAGGCCGCCCCCAAGTCGGGGTCGTCCGCATCACTCACAGATCGGTCCGGCAGGTACTCCTAGCCCTGCTCTAGGGCTTCGGCTGCCGGCTGGGTCGTGAGGAGCTGCATCATGATCAACTGATCAGGTGGCAAAGCAGAACCCGACAGACAAAAAACAAAGAAGAGTTAAGAGCTTACCGCGGGCGGCAGGTGTGCGCGAGAATACGACCGCTTTCTGAACTACCACTCCGACTCTGAGAGTTTGCAGTTCGAGATGTCGTTCACCAGGTGGGCCACCTCCGCAGCCGGCATCTCCCTGGTGGACATCCGGCACGGGTCTTGATGACCGCTCATCCGGCTGATGAGATGAGGCCGGCCTTGAAGAGGGAGAACCCGACGCTCCACAAAGGCGACCAGCAAGTCCGAGGCTTTGAGGACCTCCGACTCCGTCATCACCCTGAGCCGAGCGACGACGGCGGTGGAGGCGGCCGATAGCGTCCTTGGCTTGAAGGTCCACTTGGTGCGGGGCTCAGCCGGCGGTCCGGCTTCGTAAACCGACAGGTTGATGAAATCGATCGCCGGGTTGACGTTCTTGACGTAGAAGTACGATTTCTGCCATAGGTTGACCGACTGCGTCAAGCTGACGGCCGGTAAGCAATTCCCAGCAGCAGGTCGCCGCACCGTGATGAAGGCTCCACACCGAGCCGCCTAGTTCTTGGCGGCGGTGCCGAGCTTGGTGTAGAAGAATCCCCCCCCCCCCAGAGCTCGAGAGTGGGGAGAACACCAAGGTAGCCTTCGCAGAGCGTGACGAAGGCTGACAGCAGTACCACCGTATTCGGCATGAGGTAGTGCACCTGGAGTTGGTAGAATTGAAGAAAGGAGCGGAGGAAGCCGCTCGCCGGCAGGCCGAAGCCGCGGAGGAAGTGCAACCGAAAGATGACGCATTCGCCTTCCTCCGGCGCCGGCGAGATCTCCTTCGCGGGCGGAACGCGCGCCTGGACATAACCCTTGCCGGGCAGCCACCGTGTGTTGCGGAGAAAGGTGATGTGGTCTTCCAGGACGTTCGAACCGTCCCAGTCACCGCCCCGCTCACGCGTCATAGAAGCTCGAGTTCGACAAGGCAACGGCGCGGCGGAGAGGACGGGCTCGGTGATGACGGGCCGCGGCAGCACCTCGGCACGACGTGGGAGTACGGCGGCAGTGAAGAGGAATAAGAGGAAGGAAATGGCGAAGGGAGAGGAGGGAGCGCGTGCTAGTGCCGCTCCCCTCCTCCCCCTACTTATAGCCCTGGGATGCGAAGCCGAGGGGACGGGGCGTGGGGATCGTGGGATTAACTGTGCCCATGACCCCACGACCCCGCATTTACCGCGCGGTAACAGTGCGAAGTAATTGCGCCACGGAATCCAAACCGTCCGCCTTGGCCGCACCGGATCCGCGTGCACGCTGAGGCCTGGTAGTGGCGGGCCCCAGCCTGCGGCGACGTCCCGTCGTGCGCGTGGGCTGGCAGGCCAACCTGGTAGGCTGGTGCTGCATGGCACGCATGCATCGGGCGGCGAGCCTGGCACCTGGCTGGCGTGCCACCAGGCTCCCGCCGCGACGTTTTGAAATCATCAGGCGGCCCGCCTGGCCACTGCCGGCTCCTAGCAGTCGGCGCTTCAGAAGACGGACAAAGCAAGATCAATCAAACCACTCGGAGTAGGAAGCTGCTGAAGCTCCTTGCCTTTTTAGCCGCGGCGCCCCACTAGCTTCAGGGACTACTGTGGGAGTAAATGACCATGGGTTGCCTCAACTGCTCCCCATGGCGATTCAAGACATCGGGGCTGGCTTCGCCCCTCAAGCCTCGAAGGCGAAGAGCCGCCTTCTCAAAGCCGGCTGGTCCAAGCGGCCGGCTGCCAAAGGGCGGCAGTTCTCAGAAGACCGACTTGAGGTGGGCCGACTCCTACCAGGCGGCCTCCAGAGAGGCCGGCTCCCAGGAGGCGGCCCCCCTCCGCCCCCTTGAAGTTTGCACCACATTAAGATGACAAGACGGGGCGTGGCTATAGTGCAGCCTGCCACCCCCGAATCCAGGGCGGAGTGTGGCCACAGTGCGGCGTACTGGGTGATACGTCTCCAACATATCTATAATTTTTTATTGCTCCATGCTATATTATCTTCTGTTTTGGACATTATTGGGCTTTATTATTCAATTTTATATTATTTTTGGGACTAACCTATTAACCGGAGGCCCAGCCCAGAATTGCTGTTTTTTGCCTATTTCAGAGTTTCACAGAAAAATAATATCAAACGGATTCCAAACGGAATGAAACCTTCGGGAATGTGATTTTCGGAACGAACATGATCAAGAGGACTTGGACCCAACGTCAAGAAAGCTACCAGGAAGCCACGAGGTATGGGGCGCGCCTCCCCCCCCCCAGGCGCGCCCTCCACCCTCATGGGCCCCACGTTGCTCCACCGATGTACTCCTTCCTCCTATATATACCTACGTACCCCCAAACAATCAGATAGTGAGCCAAAAACCTAATTCCACCACCGCAACTTTCTGTACCCATGAGATCCCATCTTGGGGCCTGTTCCGGAGCTCCGCCGGAACGGGCATCAATCACGGAGGGCTTCTACATCAACACCATAGCCTCTCCGATGAAGTGTGAGTAGTTTACCTTAGACCTTCGGGTTCATAGTTATTAGCTAGGTGGCTTCTTCTCTCTTTTTGGATCTCAATACAATGTTCTCCCCCTCTCTCGTGGAGATCTATTCGATGTAATCTTCTTTTGCGGTGTGTTTGTTGAGACCGATGAATTATGGGTTTATGATCAAGTTTATCTATGAACAATATTTGAATATTCCGAATTCTTTTATGTATGATTGGTTATCTTTGCAAGTCTCTTCGAATTATCAGTTTGTTTTGGCCTACTAGATTCATCTTTCTTGCAATGGGAGAAGTGCTTAGCTTTGGGTTCAATCTTGCGGTGTCCTTTCCCGGTGTGATGAGGGGCAGCAAGGCACGTATTGTTTTGTTGCCATCGAGGATAACAAGATGGGGTTTTTATCATATTGCATGAATTTATCCCTCTACATCATGTCATCTAACTTAAGGCGTTACTCTGTTCTTATGAACTTAATACTCTAGATGCATGCTGGATAGCGGTCGTAATAGTAGTAGATGCAGGCAGGAGTCGGTCTACTTGTCTCAGACGTGATGCCTATATACATGATCATACCTAGATATTCTCATAACTATGCTCAATTCTGTCAATTGCTCAACAGTAATTTGTTCACCCACCGTAAAATAGTTATGCTCTTGAGAGAAGCCACTAATGAAACCTATGGCCCACGGGTCTATCTTCATCATATTAATCTTCCAACACTTAGTTATTTCCGTTGCTTTTTATTTTGCTTTTATTTTACTTTGCATCTTTATCATAAAAATACCAAAAATATTATCCTATCATATCTATCAGATCTCACTCTAGTAAGTGACCGTGTAGGGATTGACAACCCCTTATCGTGTTGGTTGCGAGGATTTATTTCTTTTGTGTAGGTGCGAGAGACTCGCGCGTAGCCTCCTACTGGATTGATACCTTGGTTCTAAAAAACTTAGAGAAATACTTACGCTACTTTGATGCATCACCCTTTCCTCTTCAAGGGAAAACCAACGCAGTGCTCAAGAGGTAGCAAGAAGGATTTCTGGCACCGCTGTAGGGAGGTCTCATAAAATTCAACATACCAAGTACCCATCACAAACCCTTATCTCCCACATTACATTATTTGCCATTTGCCTCTCATTTTCCTCTCCCCCATTTCACCCTTGCCGTTTTATTCGCCCTCTCTTTTTCGTTCGCCTCTTTTTCGCTTGCTCTTTGTTTGCTCGTGTGTTGGATTGCCTGTTTGTCACGATGGCTCAAGATAATACCAAATTATGTGACTGTACCAATACTAACAATAATGATTTCCTTAGCACTCCGATTGCTCCTCTTACCGATACTGAATCTTGTGAAATCAATGCTGCTTTATTGAATCTTGTCATGAAAGATCAATTCGCCGGCCTTCCTAGTGAAGATGCCGCTACCCATCTAAATAGCTTCGTTGATTTGTGTGATATGCAAAAGAAGAAAGATGAGGAAAATGATATTGTTAAGTTGAAGCTATTTCCTTTTTCGCTTAGAGATCGTGCTAAAGCTTGGTTTTCGTCTTTGCCTAAAAATAGTATTGATTCTTGGAATAAGTGCAAAGATGCTTTTATCTCTAAGTATTTTGCTCCCGCTAAGATTATCTCTCTTAGAAACGATATTATGAATTTTAAGCAACTTGATCATGAACATGTTGCACAAGCTTGGGAGAGGATGAAATTAATGATACGTAATTGCCCTACACATGGTTTGAATTTGTGGATGATTATACAAAAATTTTATGCCGGATTGAATTTTGCTTCTAGAAATCTTTTAGATTTGGCCGCGTGAGGCACTTTCATGGAAATCACTTTAGGAGAAGCTACTAAACTCCTAGATAATATTAAGGTTAATTATTCTCAATGGCACCTTGAAAGATCTACTAATAAAAAAGTGCATGCGATAGAAGAAATTAATGTTTTGAGTGGAAAGATGGATGAACTTATGAAATTATTTGCTACTAAGAGTGTTTCTTCTGATCCTAATGATATGCCTTTGTCTACTTTGATTGAGAATAATAATGAATCTATGGATGTGAATTTTGTTGGTAGGAATAATTTTGGTAACAACGCGTATAGAGGAAACTTTAATCCTAGGCCTTATCCTAGCAATTCCTCTAATAATTATGGTAATTCCTACAACAATTCTTATGGAAATTTTAATAAGATGCCCTCTGAATTTGAGACTAGTGCTAAAGAGTTTATGAATTCGCAAAGGAATTTCAATGCTTTGCTTGAAGAAAAATTGCTTAAAGTTGATGAATTGGCTAGGAACATTGATAGAATTTCTCTTGATGTTGATTCTTTGAAACTTAGATCTATTCCACCTAAGCATGATATCAATGAGTCTCTCAAAGCCATGAGAATTTCCATTGATGAGTGCAAAGAAAGAACCGCTAGGAAGCGTGCTAAGAAAGATTGCTTTATAAAAGCGTGTTCCTCTAATTTTTATGAAAATAAAGATGAAGATCTAAATGTTATTGACGTGTCCCCTATTAAATCTTTGTTTTGCAATATGAATCTTGATAATGATGGGACTGAATATGATCCACCTTTACCTAGAAGGCGTTCCAAAAATTCGGAGTTTTTAGATCTTGATGCTAAAATTGATAAAAGTGGGATTGAAGAAATCAAAACATTGGATGATAATGAACCCATTATTTTGTATTTCAAGGAATTTAATTATGATAATTGCTCTTTGATAGATTGTATTTCCTTGTTGCAATCCGTGCTAAATTCACCCCATGCTTATAGTCAAAATAAAGCTTTTACCAAACATATTGTTGATGCCTTGATGAAATCTTATGAAGAGAAGCTTGAGTTGGAAGTTTCTATCCCTAGAAAACTTTATGATGAGTGGGAACCTACTATTAAAATTAATATTAAAGATCATGAATGCTATGCTTTGTGTGATTTGGGTGCTAGTGTTTCTATGATTCCAAAAACTTTTTGTGATTTGCTAGGTTTCCGTAATTTTGACGATTGCTCTTTAAACTTGCACCTTGCGGATTCCACCATTAAGAAACCTATGGGAAGAATTAATTATGTTCTTATTGTTGCAAATAGGAACTATGTGCCCGTAGATTTTATTGTTCTTGATATAGATTGCAATCCTTCATGTCCTATTATTCTTGGTACACCTTTCCTTAGAACGATTGGTGCAATTATTGATATGAAGGAAGGGAATATTAGATTCCAATTTCCATTAAAGAAAGGCATGGAACACTTCCCTAGGAAGAAAATAAAATTACCATATGAATCTATCATGAGAGCCACTTATGGATTGCCTACCAAAGATGACAATACCTAGATCTATCCTTGCTATTATGCCTAGCTAGGGCGTTAAACGATAGCGCTTGTTGGGAGGCAACCCAATTTTATTTTTAATTTTTTGCTTTTTGCTTCTGTTTAGGAATAAATATTTGATCTATCCTATGGTTAGATGTGTTTTTATGTTTTAATTAGTGTTTGTGCCAAGTTAAACCTATAGGATCTTCTTGGATGATAGTTATTTGATCTTGCTGTAATTTCCAGAAACTTTCTGCTCACGAAAATAATTGTTAAAAATCACCAGAACGTGATTAAATATTGATTCCAATTGCTTCTGATCAATAAACAAATTTTCTAGGTCTTCCTATTTTTTCTGATTTTTTCTAGTTCCAGAAGTTTGCGTTAGTTACTGATTACTACAGACTGTTCTGTTTTTGACAAATTCTGTTTTTCATGTGTTGTTTGCTTATTTTGACGAATCTATGGCTAGTAAAAGAGTTTATAAACCATATAGAAGTTGAAATACAGTAGTTTTAACACCAATATAAATAAATAATGAGTTCATTACAGTACCTTGAAGTGGTCTTTTGTTTTCTTTCGCTAACGGAGCTCATGAGATTTTCTGTTAAGTTTTGTGTTGTGAAGTTTTCAAGTTTGGCGTAAAAGATTTGATGGATTATGGAACAAGGAGTGGCAAGAGACTAAGCTTGGGGATGCCCATGGAACCCCCAAGATAATATAAGGACACCAAAAAGCCAAAGCTTGGGGATGCCCCGGAAGGCATCCCCTCTTTCATCTACTTCCATCGGTAACTTTATTTGGAGCTATATTTTTATGGGCTTATTCCATCTGTGCCCCCAATTCCTTGGTTGTGCTCAGTTTTCCCCACGCTTCAAACTTTTGCTCACTTTTCCCACTCCCTTAGCTGAAACTCTCACAAATGTTCAAAACAGACGTTTGCCGTCTTGGCCGTTAACTGACTTGTGGGGCCACGTTGGACTCTGTTGACTGTGGCTGGTTGGGCCGTGTTTGTGTTCATAGGACGGGCCCGTTAGTTTGTTGGTAATAAATTAAAAAAGCCTGCTATCGATGGATGCAGCCTACTATGCATGCCCGACTTTGGCATCAATGTAGCCTGCTATGCATGCGAACCGGCTATTTAAACTGCCCTTCATTGCCTCTTCTTCTACAGATCCATCTGCGCCTCCCACTTCTCTTCTTCCCCCAAAAGCCAAAGTAGTTCCACTCAGCGAAGCGAGAAGATGCATTACAATAGGCCGATGTTCCAAGAGCCGCCCACCGTGCCGGAACGGCGGTACCCCGCCAACGTCGTCGTCAAGGCATCGCTCCGCGTGTGGGCGTTCTCACGCTGGAGGGGTAGCACTGAGCTTGCAGGGGGGTTCCTCCGTGCGGGCTTCCACCACCTCCCGGCGGGCTCGCCACCCATGTTCAACCTCGTGGAGCAGCGTCCCCATGCCAACGCTCCAGTGGTAGGGCTCGTCGTCCACTTCACCAACAGGTTCGATGCCTACTACCTGCTCGGCAAGGTGTATTGGTGTGGGTGCAAGTTCATCGCATTCACCACCTGTAACATCTTCATTGACTTTGAGAGCGTCTTCCCCGCTCGCAATCGCATGCACAGCCTCCCGTACTACCTCGGCGACAACGGCCTTGAGGAGGAGCAGTACTGAAGCCGGCGACAAACAAGGCAGTGAAGCCGGCGGTTAAGGTGAAGACGACGGTGAAGACATGGCGGTGTTGCCCTAGCTACCCTATCTACTATGTAGTGTGAGTTTGGTGTGTGTGTGTTGCCCGAGCTAGCTACCCTATCTATGTAAGGTTAATTATTATTATCTATCGGTGTCGTGTTATATGTAAGAACTTATGTTGCCCTAGCAACCCTATCTAAGTTAAGTTATGTGTGTTATATTAATGCTTTGTTATGTTTGTATTTTGTTTGTCTCAAGTTTAGACACGGCTAATTGGCGTGGGAAAAATTAACCAAACTAACTAAAAATGGTGTGCTTATAGATGCCTTCTAAAAATAAGAACATATTGTACATTTGTACACGGCTTTGGTTTGAGAGCTCTGTATTTTTTAGGTATTCCAAGAATACTTTGGTTTTCAGAAATATTGAAGTATCAAATACTTCGAGATGTTTGGCTTTAGTCAAAAGTGTAGTTTTATATACTTTAATATGTAGAAAACTACACTATGTTTGAAGTATATAAAAAAGAGGGTTGGACCTCTTTTTCCAATCATGAAGTATTGGTTCGCTAGGCATAATAATACTGCGGTTTGCAAATACTTTGATTCTAAAAATGAAGGGACCCATAAAGGAAAGCCAAAAAAATTCCTCAATGAGACAGAAGAGATTGGGCAATCAAATTAATGAAAAAAGCAATCAGAAACAAAAAAGAACAAAGCAATCGTTCCTAAACAAAAAAAGAAACATCGCTTGTTTCTAGGCCTCATTTATCCTTTGTGGGCCTATTGTAGCTTCATTCTCTTTGGGCCCGCGAACTAGGTTTTTTTCTAGCAGAACTGACGAACTCGAGGACAAAAGTTTGGCAAGTGCGAGAAGAAGAGATGAACTTGATGTATATCCCTTGTGCTGCTCAAGTACTGCTTACTGTCATATGACGAGCTAGGGTATGATCCAACACTCGAGGTTATTAGCTAACAAAATAATCCTATCACTGAACTGGTAGTTGTCTTCTGCCGAAACTGAAAGTGTCGAAACTTAACAGTAAACTGCATACATTCAGAGATCGACAATTGCACTAAACAGAGTTGCATTTGAGATAAACAGACTTGGATTGCTAAACAGTGGCAACAATAAGAGACAAACATCTCTAACGAGAGATGGCCATCAAGTAAAAATTCCTAGAGCAAGTATTCCTAAAGCTATCATATTGGATTGCTTCTTCAACTCAATCACCGCTTGAAGTTCTTGTTCATCTTCTTCAATTCCGTCTTGATTCGACATCTACCACCGTCGGGTATTTCGGACGTCTTTGCTTTTGCCGGGCGGCACCGTCATGGGGCAGATTTAACTAGCGGATTGCATTCCCCTCGAATCCAAAGCAAGCCCAACCCTTGCAGCCTCTGGATGTAATCATCCATCCACTCGAAATGGTGGCATTTCTTCATGATCTGAAAACAAAATCATGTAACCTAAATCCAAATCTGATAGATTTTTTGAGAAATTAGAGATAAAGGATGCGAGGAAAACTCAGATCTAACCTGCCCCTCTGGCTTGCTCGCATTTGATTTAACTTCACGCCCAAAGTTCCCATTCTTCTCACCTTGAAGTCAATCGCTTAAGTGGCGCAATCCGTAAGCGGCCAAGGCATCGAGTCATCGGCACCGGACCATACACCGCCACGTGGAACGGGGTCGACGAGGAGGTCGACATATCGCCCGAGAGGAAGAAACAAAGGAATTGCTCGAGAGGAAGAAGAACGAGAAGATGGGGGAAAGAAACAGAGGAATTGCTCGATCTGCTCGATGCCTTTGTCTGTCAGATGGAGAAGAGGAGAAGGGGAAGCTATATTGACGATTTGCCACATTGTATTTTGCAGTTTGAATATTTGAACCAACTCTTAACACTGACATGTGGTGGTCATGTGCGAAAAATACAATTTCATATGTAAAGTGGGGCAGATCGTAAAAACCCGAGAAGGACAATGCAGTAGCCAATCAGGATGCATCGCGCGGATCGCGCATGCCTGCCCCATATCTGACGAGTGGTGTTTGGCGCTTGGTAGGATCCGACGTCGGACGTTCGACGCTAGGGTTTGGGGCATTTCTGCGGGGTTATGAGCGAGTCAACGGGGTTATTAGCTTTGACCAGATTTCAAATGGCCATAACTAAATTAGAAAAAATCACAAAAATATAAAACAAACATAGTTCGTCCGTTTATGAGACCTAGTTACCATAAAAAATATATAAACTAGGTATAGGGGCATTTTTTTGAAAAATCATTTTTTGAAGTGATCCGTCGAAATCAAGTTCAAATGTTTTTAAAAAATTCAAAAAAATCAAAATGTTGTAATTCTTGCGCACATAGCCGTCATATGTGACAAGGTTATGAGAAAAAAATATAAACTTGGTGTAGGTCATTTTCATGAAAAAAGGCTTCACACAAATGAGCTATCACCTATGAACATGTTCGTAGTTCAGAGAATAGGGAGAGAGGGTTTAGGGTTTGAAAAAATAATCAAAATAATTAAAAAAATCAGAAAAATCTCCATAGCTTCATTTTGGAGTGAATAAGAAGGATCTGAACTTACTTTTTCATTTTCATATCTAAAACGTGTTATTTGACGATTTTGAATTAAAAGCATATTTTTTTTAAAAAAATGTAGTAATATGAATATTAATCAATAAATAGTGAGACTTTGTTTTTACCCTATATATATGGAACAAGTGTTAATAAATATATATATGCCTCATTTAGGCAAGGTAAAAAAAAACTTGATTTCAAATAGGGCTGTTTACCCTAGCTTTCGAGCTCGTTTCTAGCACATTTCTCATTCGGATTGTTCACCTACGAACATTGGACTTCAAATGCTCGATCAAATACACACACCGCATGAGCAATGAACCTCCAATATTCAACTTCAACTTTGGCTCGAATCCAAATTTTGGCCCAAATTCAAATATTGATTTAAATTCAAATTTTGATGGAAATTTGAATTCTGACTCAAAATAAGAAACCAAAGTAGAAGCAACATTATTACAACTGATAAGTTTTCACAGTAGCTCAAATCTACCAAGTTTTAAGATGCCAACATCTTAATACAAATCTACCAAGTTTTAAGCGATCGACTCGCCCTCAAATTGACAACACAAACATTTCCCAACAACTTAATTCAAATTTTCGACTTGCTCCTTGTGTTTGCAGCTGGCTTCACCGTCTTGCTCCTGGTTTCCCTAGTTGAGATGCTATTTTCTTTTAGACTCTTGTTCCTTTTGATCTTGGGCTTTACTTGGGGTTTTCCCCGCGGAGGTGCTGATGGAGTAGTTCAACTCGCCGAGCACTTGACGACCATTTGACGGTCATCTATGGGTTCGGTAATCTTTAAAGGCACAATTGGAAAAATTACCCCCTCCTCTTCCTCTCTTATAGCTTCAAAACCATCAAAGGCCATGGTTTCAAAATCTTTTGCTTCTTCATCTCTTGGCCTTTTCTCCCTAGAGCTGGTAAATAAAATTATAAGACATAGGAAAAAAAGAGAACAAATGCAAACAAAAGGGTAGCTGCATTCTACAAATGCAAACACATACCAAGATTCTTCATTTGCTGCTGCATTCTCCACTGCTTCATTTGCTGATGCATTCTCCACTGCATATTCAATCTCCATTGCTGTTGTATTCTCCTCAACATTGGCTGCTGTCCATCTTTCCTCCTCTCCAAATGATGCATCCACTGTATTGGTACAAATCCTAGCAATATGCCCCAGAACTCCACATTTTTTGCAAGCACGCTTCTTTGGTAGACGACCCTCCTCACCTGCTCTAATCCTCTGGTTCCTTGGTCTTCATGGTGGTCTAGTAATGATAGGAGCGTGGAGTTTGAACCCTAGATCTACTATGTTCCATTGATCTTTCCCCAATAGTGCAGGCACATTGTCAGCATAAGCAGCCATAAATTTGGCAACAAAGAAATAATCAGAGCAATATTGATCAACTTCACCATCTGCACCCCCGATAAAGGTCATCAGATGTAGGGCATGTATGCATGGCTTCCCACGGATCTGCCATTGCCTACAAGTACATTCTCTAGTACTTAGGTTCACAGGATACCTCCATACCCTATTTTTAGTGTCGATAGGTAACCTCTCCCTCATATGTACCAGATCGAATACATTTCATCTTCAGTCCTCTTGCCTTCAAGTGCAATGCCTTAATCAGTGATAGGAGCATTTGATGACCAACATATTGTGTTTCTTTAATTATTTTGCAAAGAGCCATCTTTATCATGATCATTTGCCTCATCTTGTCAAATGCTTGCCACAACAAGAGCCCTTTCACTGACTTGAACTTTGAATTGAAGCATTCTGCAAGGTTACTGGTCACATAATCTACTTTGCAGATTTCGTTGAATTTGCTTCTTGACCACACCTTGCCATGATGTGCATCCATGTACTCCTTCACAAGAGGATTTTGAGCATACAACACTCTCAAATGGTGTTCATGCTTCCTTTTTCTGCATGTGTATGATGCTGGCCATAAGTTCTCATCATAAACTTTACCTTTGAACTTCTTTTTGAAATTATGTGCTAGGTGTCGGATACATTCCCTATGCTCCACTCCAGGGAATACAATTTCCACTGCACTCTCTAAACCCTTGCAAGCATCTGTGTGTATAGCTAAACACAGGGGTGTGCCTATAATGTTGCATAGAATCATTGCGTAAACCAGACCCAACTTTCCTCACACTCTGCCTCCACCACACCAAATGCAACTGGGAATAGCCAGTTGTGTCCATCAACTACAGAAGCTGCTACTAGTTGTCCTCTCCATATTCCAGTCAAAATGTGTAGCATCTACAACCAAATAGGGCCTGCAACCATCTAGAAACCCCTGCCAGCAAGCCTTGAAACAAACAAAATCCCTTCTAAAGCACTACTTCTGAAATGACCTCCCTTTTATTTTGAATGGAACTGTATGCTTGTCAATCTCTACAACACTCCCTAGACTTGCCATCTCCACTTCAGCTTTGAAAGTGTAAAGCAGCTGAAAACTGTCATTCCATTGACCATTAATTCTATCAAGAGCCTTTTCCCTAGCATTGAAAATTCTCATGTAAGGAATTTCTATCTTGTACTTCTCAAAAAGCTTCCCATGGAGTTCTGTTGTACCAAGTCCAGGTTCTTCTCTCAGCCAATCCAATATAGCATCTGCCACCCACCTAGTTTTTGCTAGCTTGGTTTTGGCCTTCCCCTTCCCTCCGTGGACAAGTGTCCTTGTGTGGGTTTTCTTTATCCTGAAACAAAATAAAAGGGTAAAAACAGTTAAGAAACCTTACTCAACGATCTGAAACTAAATTACTAACTGAACTTGGATTACCTGAATATATTTGCTCTTTCTCATACGACATGCATGCAACTTCCACCTACACCTAGGATATGGACAAAAAACTGTGAACCTTGCTGGCTCACTCCTTTTAATCTTATAGGTGTTTTCAGATGTAATGCACCATGTTGTCACTGCATTCTGATACGTCTCCAACGTATCTATAATTTTTGATTGCTCCATGCTATATTATCTACTGTTTTGGACCATATTGGGCTTTATTTTCAACTTTTATATTACTTTTGGGACTAACCTATTAACCGAGGCCCAGCCCGTAATTGTTGTTTTTGCCTATTTCAGTGTTTCAAGAAAGCGGAATATCAAACGAGTCCAAAGCGGAATGAAACCTTGAGGAACGTGATTTTCTCACCGAACATGATCCAGAGACTTGGACCCCTCGTCAAGGAATCCACAAGGTGGGCACGAGGTGAGGCGCCCTACCCTCCCGGTAGCGCCCCCACCCTCATGGGCCCCACAGCTCCACCGACGTACTCCTTCCTCCTATATATACCTCGCACTTCAAGCGATCGTAGACGGAGCCAAAACCTAAATCCACCACCGCAACCTTCCAGACCCACGAGATCCCATCTTGGGGCCTGTTAGAGCTTATTTGGAAGGGAATCCACCACGGAGGGCTTCTACATCATCACCATAGCCTCTCCAATGAAGTATGAGTAGTTTACCTCGGACCTTGGGGTCCATAGTTAGTACCTAGATGGCTTCTTCTCTCTTTTGGATCTCAATACAATGTTCTCCCCTCTCTCATGGAGATCTATTCGATGTAATCTTCTTTTTGCGGTGTGTTTGTTGAGACCGATGAATTGTGGGTTTATGATCAAGATTATCTATGAACAATATTTGAATCTTCTCTGAATTCTTTTATGTATGATTGGTTATCTTTGCAACTCTCTTCGAATTATCAGTTTGGTTTGGCCAACTAGATTGGTTTTTCTTGCATTGGGATAAGTGCTTAGCTTTGGGTTCAATCTTGCGGTGTCCTTTCCCAAAGGATGTGAGGGGCAGCAAGGCACGTATTGTATTATTGCCATCGAGGATAACAAGATGGGGTTTTTATCATATTGCATGAATCTATCCCTCTACATCATGTCATCTTGCTTAAGGCGTTACTCTGTTTTCTTGAACTTAATACTCTAGATGCATGCTGGATAGCGGTCGATGATTGGAGTAATAGTAGTAGATGCAGGCAGGAGTCGGTGTACTTGTCTCGGACGTGATGCCTATATACATGATCATACCTAGATACTCTCATAACTATGCTCAATTCTGTTAATTGCTCAACAGTAATTTGTTCACCCACCGTAGAATACTTATGCTCTTGAGAGAAGCCACTAGTGAAATCTATGGCCCCCGGGTTTATTCTCATCATATCAATCTGCCATCACTTTATTATTTCTTTGTTTTTACTTTGCCTTTTATTTTACTTTGCATCTTTATACCAAAAATACCAAAAATATTATCTATTATCTCTATCAGATCTCACTCTCGTAAGTGACCGTGAAGGGATTTACAACCCCTAATCGCGTTGGTTGCGTTGAGCTATTTGTTTTGTGTAGGTACGAGGGACTCACGTGTAGTCTCCAACTGGATTGATACCTTGGTTCTCAAAAAATGAGGGAAATACTTACTCTACTCTGTTGCATCACCTTTTCCTCTTCAAGGAAATCCAACGCAGTGCTCAATAGGTAGCAGGAAGAATTTCTGGCGCCGTTGTCGGGGAGGCTTACGCAAAAGTCAAGTCAAGATTTGGACTCCCACAAAGAGTCACTTCTGGCGCCGTACCAAGTACCTATCACAATCCCTTATCTCTCGCATTACATTATTTGCCATTTGCCTCTCGTTTTCCTCTCCCCCACTTCACCCTTGCCATTTTATGCTCCCTCTCTTTTCCGTTTGCCTTCCCGTTGCCATGGCCGAATCAAAAAGAACTAAGGGTCCTTTCCAGGGTTCTAGTACCTTGGACAACCCCTCTATCCTCTCTAAGCTCATAAATAATGATGCTATGGGAAGACCCACCGGGGTTACCAATGAGAGCTTAAATAATTTTGATGAAGATGACTCTGGAATTTTTCGTTATTTACTTGATGAGTCTTTAAAAGATGCTTGGGATATGTTATTGAGAATTCGGGCTAGCTATGTACCACAATATCAAATTGAGGTTTACTT
Source organism: Aegilops bicornis (assembly GCA_021605145.1). Taxonomy (NCBI): domain Eukaryota; kingdom Viridiplantae; phylum Streptophyta; class Magnoliopsida; order Poales; family Poaceae; genus Aegilops; species Aegilops bicornis. The sequence goes on from CM038672.1 coordinate 534,459,192, forward strand.
AAAAAGTTTTTATGTTGGATTGCCCGCTTCTTTCAAGCAAGTTCTAGATTCTATTGTTGAAGAAGGTTTTCTTGAAGGGGATGCTATATATACCTATGAAAGAATGAAAACTATATTTGGGCACCCCATGAATGATAAGGTTGAATCTACCACCCTCTTATGCTTCTATCAAAACGAAATTATCAAAGAGATGAAATCTAGTTTAGATGCAAATTTCTGTAACGTGCTTAATCTTACTTCCTCCATTAATGGCAATGTGCTTTCCCAAAATAGAAGGATGAATGCCATAGAAAGGAAATTTGCTCTTTTCTTTCCGAGTGCCAAAGATGGCAATACCTAGATCTATCCTTGCTTTTATGCTTAGCTAGGGGCGTTAAACGATAACGCTTGTTGGGAGGCAACCCAAATTTTATTTTTTGTTTTTGTTTTTGTTTCTGTTTAGGAATAAATGATCCATCTACTTTCTTGTTAGATGTGTTTTTATGTTTTAAGTAGTGTTTGTGCCAAGTTAAACCTATAGGATCTTCTTGGATGATAGTTATTTGATCTTGCTGTAATTTCAAGAAACTTTCTGTTCACGAAAACAATTATTAAAAATAATCAGTACGTGATAAAATACTGATTCCAATTTCTGCTGATCAATAGACAAATTGCCTAGGTCTTCCTATTTTGTCTGAATTTTTGGAGTTCCAGAAGTTTGCGTTAGTTACAGATTACTACAGACTGTTATGTTTTTGACATATTCTGTTTTTCGTGTGTTGTTTGCTTATTTTGATGAATCTATGGCTTAGTAAAATAGTTTATAAACAATAGAGAAGTTGGAATACATTAGGTTTAACACCAATATAAATAAAGAATGAGTTCATTACAGTACCTTAAAGTGGTCTTTTGTTTTCTTTCGCTAACGGAGCTCACGAGATTTCTGTTGAGTTTTGTGTTGTGAAGTTTTCAAGTTTTGGGTGATTTTTTTGATGGATTATGAAACAAGGAGTTGCAAGAGCCTAAGCTTGGGGATGCCCATGGCACCCCCAAGAATATCCAAGGACACCAAAAAAGTCAAAGCTTGGGGATGCCCCGGAAGGCATCCCCTCTTTAAATCTACTTCCATCGGTAACTTTACTTGGAGCTATATTTTTATTCACCACATGATATGTGTTTTCTTGGAGCATCTTGTATGATTTGAGTCTTTGCTTTTTAGTTTACCACAATCATCCTTGATATACACACCTTTTGAGACAGCCATACATGAATTGGAATTTGATAGAATACTCATTGTGCTTCACTTATATCTTTTGAGCTTTATAGTTTTGCTCTAGTGCTTCACTTATATCTTTTAGAGCACGGTGGTGGATTTGTTTTATAGAAACTATTGATCTCTCCTTCTTCACTTAGATTATTTTGAGAGTCTTAAATAGCATGCTAATTTGCTTAATAATAATAATATGCTTGGTATTCAAGATTTGTAAAACTTTCTTTTGAGTGCGTTGAATACTAAGAAAAGTTTGATGCTTGATAATTGTTTTGAGATATGAAGATGGTGATATTAGAGTCATGCTAGTTGAGTAGTTGTGAATTTGAGAAATAGTTGTGTTAAAGTTTGTGATTCCCGTAGCATGCACGTATGGTGAACCGTTATGTGATGAAGTTCGAGCATGATTTATTTATTGATTGTCTTCCTTATGAGTGGCGGTCGGGAACGAGCGATGGTCTTTTCCTACCAATCTATCCCCCTAGGAGCATGCCCGTAATACTTTGCTTTGATAACTTGTAGATTTTTGCAATAAGTATATGAATTCTTTATGACTAATGTTGAGTCGATGGATTATACGCACTTTTCTTCCTTCCACCATTGCTAGCCTCTCTAATACCGCGCACTTTTCACGGTATCATACACCCACCATATACCTTCCTCAAAACAGCCACCATACCTACCTATCATGGCATTTCCATAGCCATTCCAAGATATATTGCCATGCAACTTTCCACCATTCCGTTTATTATGACACGATCCATCATTGTCATATTGCTAGCATGATCATGTAGTTGACATTGTATTTGTGGCAAAGCCACCGTTCATAATTCTTTCATACATCTCACTCATGAGTCATTGCATATCCCGGTACCCCGCCGGAGGCATTCATATAGTCATATTTTTTTCTAAGTATCGAGTTGTAATTGTTGAGTTGTAAGAAAATAAAAGTGTGATGATCAACATTTTTAGAGCATTGTCCCAAGTGAGGAAAGGATGATGGAGACTATGATTCCCCCACAAGTCGGGATGAGACTCTGGACAAAAAAAAATAAATAAAAGAAAAAAAAGAGGCCATAAAAAAAGGCCCAAATAAAAAAATGAGAGAAAAAAGAGAGAAGGGACAATGTTACTATCCTTTTACCACACTTGTGCTTCAAAGTAGCACCAAGATCTCCATGATAAAGAGTCTCTCATTTTGTCACTTTCATATACTAGTGGGAATTTTTCATTATAGAACTTGGCTTGTATATTCCAATGATGGGCTTCCTCAAAATGCCCTAGGTCTTCGTGAGCAAGCAAGTTGGATGCACACCCACTTAGTTTCTTTTGTTGAGCTTTCATATACTTATAGCTCTAGTGCATCCGTTGCATGGCAATCCCTACTCACTCACATTGATATCTATTGATGGGCATCTTCATAGCCCGTTGATACGCCTAGTTGATGTGAGACTATCTTCCCTCTTTTTCTCATCTCCACAACCACCATTCTATTCCACATATAGTGCTATATCCATGGCTCACGCTCATGTATTGTGTGAAGATTGAAAAAGTTTTGAGAATGTCAAAAGTATGAAACAATTGCTTGGCTTGTCATCAGGGTTGTGCATGATTTAAATACTTTGTGTGGGGAAGATAGAGCATAGCTAGACTATATGATTTTGTAGGGTTAACTTTCTTTGGCCATGTTATTTTGAGAAGACATGATTGCTTTGTTAGTATGCTTGAAGTATTATTATTTTTATGTCAATATGAACCTTTGTCTTGAATCTTTCAGTTATGAATATTCATACCACAATTAATAAGAATTACATTGAAATTATGCCAAGTAGCACTCCGCATCAAAAGTTCTCTTTTTATCATTTACGTACTCGAGGACGAGCAAGAATTAAGCTTGGGGATGCCTGATACGTCTCCAACGTATCTATAATTTTTGATTGCTCCATGCTAATACTATCTACTGTTTTGGACCATATTGGGATTTATTTTCCACTTTTATATTACTTTTGGGACTAACCTATTAACCGGAGGCCCAACCCAGAATTGCTGTTTTTTGCCTATTTCAGTGTTTCGAAGAAACGGAATATAAAACGGAGTCCAAACGGAATGAAACCTTCGGGAACGTGATTTTCTCACCGAACATGATCTAGGAGACTTGGACCCTACGTCAAGGAAGCCACGAGGTGGGCACGAGGTAGGGGGCGCGCCCTACCCCCTCCCCCCAGGCGCACCCCACCCTCGTGGTCCCCACAAAGCTCCACCGACGTACTCCTTCCTCCTATATATACCTATGTCCCCCAAACGATCAGAGACGGAGCCAAAAACCTAATTCCACCGCCATAACCTTCTGTACCCACGAGATCTCATCTTGGGGCCTGTTCCGGAGCTCCGCCGGAAGGGGAATCCACCATGGAGGGCTTCTACATCATCACCATAGCCTCTCCGATGAAGTATGACTAGTTTACCTCAAACCTTCGGGTCCATAGTTAGTAGCTAGATGACTTCTTCTCTCTTTTTGGATCTCAATACAATGTTCTCCCCCTCTCTCGTGGAGATCTATTCGACGTAATCTTCTTTTTGCGGTGTGTTTGTTGACACCGATGAATTATGGGTTTATGATCAAGATTATCTATGAACAATATTTGAATCTTCTCTGAATTCTTTTATGTATGATTGTTTATCTTTGCAAGTCTCTTCGAATTATCAGTTCCGTTTGGCCAACTAGATTGGTTTTTCTTGCAATGGGAGAAGTGCTTAGCTTTGGGTTCAATCTTGCGGTGTCCTTTCCCAAAGGATGAGGGGCAGCAAGGCACGTATTGTATTGTTGCCATCGAGGATAACAAGATGGGGATTTTATCATATTGCATGAATCTATCACTCTACATCATTTCATCTTGTTTAAGGCGTTACTTTGTTTTCTTGAACTTAATACTCTAGATGCATCTTTGGATAGCGGTCGATGAGTGGAGTAATAGTAGTAGATGTAGGTGAGTCGGTCTACTTGTCTCGGATGTGATGCCTATATACATGATCATACCTAGATACTCTCATAACTATGCTCAATTTCATCAATTGCTCAACAAGAATTTGTTCACCCAATCGTAGAATACTTATGCTCTTGAGAGAAGCCACTAGTGAAATCTATGGCCCCGGTCTATTCTCATCATATCAATCTTCCATCACTTTATTATTGCTTTTTTTACTTTTGCCTTTTATTTTACTTTGCATCTTTATACCAAAAATACCAAAAATATTATCTATTATCTCTATCAGATCTCACTCTCGTAAGTGATCGTGAAGGGATTGACAACCCCTAATCGCGTTGGTTGCGTTGAGCTATTTGTTTTGTGTACGTAGGTACGAGGGACTCGCACGTAGTCTCCTACTGGATTGATACCTTGGTTCTCAAAAACTGAGGGAAATACTTACTCTACTCTGCTGCATCACCCTTTCCTCTTCAAGGAAATCCAACACAGTGCTCAAGAGGTAGCACATTCCGACAGTCCACCATTGATTGGAAAATGGTACCTACACTAAGCTCAGGTTTTTCCCTGTTCCACTCAATTGTTGGCATGTCATCACCATCGTATTCATCCTCGATTAAGATGTCAATGTTCTCCACCTTCTCTTCATCGTCAGTGTCATCAAACCTAGCTTGGCTGATGGGCTCCTCCATATATTCTTCATCCACTGCTTGCTGACTGGCTACATCGACCAGTTCAGGAAACATCATCTCGTCTTCATCATCATTTGTAGGCACTGCCTCGTCAGGTTCTGCATCATCTTCTACACCAACTGCAGAAGGTACACGAGAAGCAGGAGCTGAATCGGAACCAGAATTGGCAGCGGGCTTGTTGTGGCTCCACGAACCACTTGCTTTACTTGGTGTTGACCTACAAGGAGTGCCGGGGTGCTGGCTATTAGCATAGACACATGATGTCTGAACTCCCTTCCCCTTCGCCCGTTCTACGCGTGGCTGAAACACATTGTAACATCCCAAATTTTCAATTTGGAATGTTATACATTAGGTCATCATGCATATCATATTTTCTCGCATTTTTCCGATCCTAGAAAATTTCACGCAACTCAAGGACCCTCGGAGAGAGTTGGAAGTTTCATTATTTTCATATTTGGGATTTATTTCTCAAATCTTGAAAATAGGATCATTGATTTATTTAATTATCTTCATAAATTTTTTCCTATAAAAATCTCAAGAGAGGGAATAATATGACTTTCCCAATATTTAGGAAAAATGAAGATATTATAAATAAATCAAATTTGGTTTTTTGAAAGATTTATTTTGCTTAGGCAAGAATGAGCATTTTAAAAATATTATGCATGTTGCCGTTTTTAAAGTTCATTTTGTTCGACTCATTTTTAGGAGTCGGGGAAAATTTGTTTTATTTAATTTGGAGTCCATTTGGTATTTTTTTAATTCGTTTGGTTTAAATTAAAAAAAAACGCGTCGCGCCCACAGGCCAAGGCCCGGCCAATGACAGCCCAGGCCCAGCCCAGCCCCCCCTCCCACCTCCCTCCTCTCCCTCGCGCGCCCGCCAAGCGTCCGCCGCCGCACGCCGCCCGCCGAGTCCGTTCGACCAGCGCCCCACCCCTCGCCCAAGGCGCCGCCTCTCCCTTCCTCCCATAAATAGAGCCCCCTCTCTCTCACCGCCACCGCCCTCACCGCGCCCCTTGCCGCCATTGGCCCGCCGCCGCCCGCCCGCCGCCGTTCCCGCCGCCCTCGACGCCCCCGAGCCCTCGCCGACCACGACCCGCCGACCTGCGTCGCCACGCCCGGAGCCGCCGGCGATCGCGAGGTAGCCTCGCGCCGATCCGATCCGATCCGAACCGATCCGGTTTTCCCCAATAAACCGACCCGGTTTAAAAAAAAAAAGATGTTCGGTTTTTTTTAAAACCTCGATTGGTTTTTTTTTGCGGTTTTCTTAGTTAGTGAACGTTAACCGACCCGTTCGTTTCAATGAACGCGTTCGATGGATTAGTTCTGATAACGAACGTCCGATATTTTATCCGTTCGTCGTTTTCTTTTAAATCGGATTTAATCAGTTATTTTTCTGATTCGAATTACGATCTTATTTTCAAATATGTTTTATTTCTTGCTCGTTTATCTAATCGGTGATTCAAGCGCCTGGAGTTTCGTAACGAAACCGCCGTTCCGACTAACCTACTTTCACAGAGTTTTGCGACTATGGAATTTTGACCTAATTTCAGATTTGCTAAACCGAGTCGTTCTCTCTCGAGTTCCGACTTTCGATGCTTTATTTGATTTGATTCTTTTGCAACCAGGGTTCTTAAGTTGAACTATCTGGTTAGATCTTTTATTCGAGATTTACCTGTGCATTAGATGAGTAATTATTGTATGCTTTTTGTTTGTCTGCGTTAGATCACCCGGTGCGCCGCTTGTTACTTCAATCTCTAGGACTCATGGATCATCAGCAAGGCAAGTAACACTTTGATCATACCCTTTTCTACTACCCAGTTTTATGCATTAGATCAAACCCTCAAACACTTGCATGTTTAGGATCTAATCAAATTGTGGGATGGGAAGTAGATTGAGGTAGTACCTATTACCTGTTTACTTATGAAACCTTGGGAGTTACTTCTACGTTTGCTTGATTATGCCATGCTATGCTAGTAGACGTGGATTGGGTGAGTGAATATCCATGATAGATGTGAGATTGTTAATTAATGGTTTTATTTAGGGTGGCAACTTAAACACACATCTGGGTGGATTGAGGCACCTGGTTTCTATCAGGACTTGCCTGTATTTCTTCGGACCGCCACCCAAGCTCTAAGGGATCATGAGATTTTTCAAACTAGAAACTTACGTGTGCAGCCACAAGCCAATTATGGGCTCTGGCGTAGTTGACTAAGTTGTCTGCGAACTCTTACGGTAGGCTAGGCTGATGTAGGGGATGTAGGTTGGTACGGTCTACCCACATGTAAGGTGCTAAGCGCTTACGAAGACTATGTCTCGGTCATCCGCTTCTCAAACACCATGTAGTGCGAGAACCAAGCGGAGGCGATCGAGTCTTGTGGGGAAAAGTGCGCAAACCTCTGCAGAGTGTATAAACTAATCATGATTAGCCGTGTCCCCGGTTATGGACGTTTTGAGTATCTAGTACTTGAATATCATGTGAATCTCAACATGTTACTTCTAATAATAAAGTTACTGGGTTTTAATGAGTACTTTTTAACTGGGATTGAGGATCTGTCAACCATTCTCAATGTTTAACAACCACCATGATAGTTAAATAAAATTATTCCTTTGATGTAGGGAAAAATCAGTTTTATGCAAAAATGTAAATCAGAGAGCCTTACCACCAGCCAAATATGCATGTAGTGTAGGCTTATTGCTTCATTGTTCTCTATGTGTTACATTGCGGCATATTCCATGTCTTTGACCCGTTTTCGGGCTGCAACTTTTCATGTTGCAGACTTTTTAGACGACGAGTAAGGTGTTAGGTCGTGGTTCTATACTCAGTGATGCCGTTGGAGTTGATGGACTCACTCGTTTTCCAAGCCTTCCGCTGTTAATATTAGATGGCCTTAAACCATATTATTGTATTAAGTTCCCTTGTGGACAACGATGTAATAAGTGTGTGATTGCTACTCGCTATAAATCCTTCAAGCATCTGTGTGGTGTCGGCATTCTTGATCCGGGGATGACACCGAGCACGAGCGCTAGATCCATTCGGTCCGGTCATGACAGAGAATGGTATCAGAGCACACGCTGACTATAGGACACGACCACTAAGCTAAAGCCATAGATCACTACTCTCTTCTCATTTTCTAACTCCTCATCTTTTCTACTCTCTTTAGGATGAAGGACGCGAAGATCAAGTACACCCAACCGGATGAAGGCACACCTTTTGGATTTCACTTGAAGGAAGTTACCAAGTACACGAATATTGGATTACCAAGCTTCACCGGACTTTCAACGCCACTCTGCTCAAGAGGAGCTGGAAGATTCACGCTCACGTTCCAGAAGGACATTCGCCCCAATCACCAAGCCTATAGATAGTGTTTTCAGCACCAACTTGGAGTCCGGGAAAGAGCATGGCAGCTCACATCACCATGGGACGCATTGGAGAAGTTTATCAAGAAGACCTCAAGGACACAATCTACCAGATTTGCGGACGCCGAGATGACAAATGGGAAGTCGTCAACACTAAGAAGGATAGATCCATTGCAGCATTTATCCAGAGTTAAACCAGCATATTCGACGCCAGGAGAACCGGATGTGCAATGATATGTTGGAGTTGCGAATGCAAAGGGAAGGATCATCGAACTTGAAGAAGAACTAAAGACAACTCGCAAGGACTATATGGACGAGATCGTAGCTCTAGCAAGACACAATAACGATCTTAAGTACGAGATTGAAGAACTGAAGAAGAAGTTGGCGCCAGGAATGAAGACCAAGATGTCGATTGCCCAAGCGACTACATCAACATCGACGACACCGATTTGGATCCAAGTGAACCCGACTTTGAAGACGAAGCCGAGCAGACATTATGGAGTCTTCCACCGTTCAAATTAGTAGATGTCCCCCACATATTAGTAGTATTCCTCCATGTAAACATTATAGTACACGCACCTTTTGCGATAGTTAGATCGTTGTAAGCCTTTGTTTGATTGAATGAAGTGATTTTGTGTGTATTTGCTCATGTGCATTTGGGTAGTGATTCCCCTTAGACCTCATTCTATTCTAAATTCTCATCTTTTCTAAACCCATCAGATGCCTCCGAGACGCGACCCCGGATTTGTTTTCCCGCCAGAGATCACCCAACTGATCCAGCAGCAGAATACCCTGATTCAAACACTGGTGCAGAACCAGGGCAACAACAACAACAACAACCCACCGCCACCACCACCTGCGGATCATCTGACTCGTTTCCTTAGACTAAACCCGCCGGTGTATTCCAAAGAGCACCGAGCTAATTGTAGCAGATGACCGGCTCCGCAAGATAGGAAGGAGCTGACCACTGCAGGATGCACGGATGGAGAAAGAGTGAAGTTTGCAGCACATCAACTTGAAGGACCCGCAGCAGCATGGTGGAAGAATTTCACAACCACTTACCCTGTAGACACTGTCACATGGGATCAATTTCAGCAAGCTTTCCGCCGCCCATGTTTCAAAGCAGGAGCTATGGCCATGAAGAAGCGTGAGTTTCGCAACTTACGCCAAGGAGGAAGGACTGTTGGCGATGCGTGGATGACTTTAGCAAATTAGCACGTTATGCCCCGGATGACGTTACTCGATGCAGCTAAACAGAGAAGTTTCTAGAAGGACTGAATGATGAGTTCAACATGCCGTTGATGGTAGCCGCTTCAATAACTACCAGGAGTTAGTAGAGCAAGCCCTCATGATTGAAGGAAAGCAGCGAAATTGAGAACCGTGGCGGAAGTATGGGCAAGGGAAGTATAACTCTAGAGCTCAGCAGAAACCTCGTTATACCCCTAAATCAGGAATTCAGTTTCAGCATACCCATGGAGGAGGTAATTCGCATAACCATAATAGCACCAAGAATGGGAACGGAAATGGAGGAAACATTGATTGCTCCACAAAGTCAATTTTGCTCACCACACCAGAAGGAAGAAGGATTAAGTATGTATCACGGCATCAGCCGAGGAGAGCACAAGTTAATTGCTTATCGTGAGTGGTACGGAAGAAGTACCGGTGGTGAAGGATTTTCCTGATGTATTTCCTAAGAGTTGCCGGGAATGCCACCGGATAGAGACATTGAGTTTTTGATCGAGTTGTTGCTGTGAACAGGCCCTATATCGAGCGACCAGTATAGGATGCCAAAGACAGGATTTGGCGGAAATCAATAAGCATATTAAGGAGCTTTTGGATAAAGGTTTTATACACCCAAGTTCTTCACCTTGGGGATCACCCGTTTTGCTAGTGGAGAAGAAGGATGGATCGTTAAGAATGGTTGTTGATTATCGTGGATTGAATGAAGTAACAATCAAGAACAAGTACCCATTACCTATGATAAATGATCTGTTTGATCGCTTGCAAGGAGCCAAGGTGTTTTCCAAGATCGACTTGCGATCAGGGTACCATCAATTGAAGATTCGGGAGCAGGACATACCCAAGACAGCATTTACCACGAGATATGGACTATACGAGTATACCGTTATGTCATTTGATCGACTAACGCATCAGCCTATTTCATGAACCCGATGAACAAAGTGTTTATGGAGTTTTGGATAAGTTTGTCGTGGTGTTCATTGATGACATTTTGATTTTCTCGAAGAATGAAGAGGAACACAAGGAACATTTGCGATTGGTTTTGGAGAAACCGAGGGAACACCAGTTGTATGCCAAGTTCAGCAAATGTGAGTTTTGGTTAAGGGAAGTTGGATTTCTCGGACATGTTATATCCGGAGAAGGGATAGCAGTTGACCCCACAAAAGTTGAGACCGTAACCAAATGGGAAGCACCAACGACAGTTGGAGAGATTCGGAGTTTCCTTGGACTCGCAGGATACTACCAAAGATTCATTGAGAATTTCTCAAGGATTGCTAAGCCTATGACAGAATTGTTGAAGAAGGAAAATAAATTCATATGGACTGAGGACTGTGAGGCAAGTTTTCAGGAGTTGAAAAAAAAAGATTAGTTACCTCACCAGTTTTGATATTGCCAGATCAGACTAAGGATTATGAGGTGTATTGCGACGCTTCACGTCGAGGACTTGGAGCAGTGCTTATGCAGGAAGGAAGAGTTGTTTCGTATGCCTCACGACAACTTAAGCCCCATGAGTTAAATTATGCCACTCATGATTTGGAGCTAGCAGCCGCCAGCATGCCCCAAGACGTGGATACATTTTCTCATTGGAAATCATTGTGAAGTATATACGGATCACAAGAGTTTGAAGTACATCTTCACACGTATGAATTGAATCTCGGACAAAGGAGATGGTTAGAACTTATCAAGGATTATGACATGAGATTGCATTATCACCCGGGAAGGCTAATGTCGTAGCAGGCGCATTGAGCCGTAAGAGCCACGTAAATACCCTAATGATGGGAGGAATACCCAATGAGTTAGCCGAGGACCTTCTAGAGCAATGTTTGGAAATAGTTCCGAGAGGCTATGTAGCAGCATTGGAGATTCAGTCAACGCTGATAGACAAAATCAGAGAAGCCCAAAAGGCAGATAAGGAAGTTGCCTCTATAAAGGAGAAAATGAGCAAAGGAAAGGCTAAAGGATTTCGTGAGGACGAGCACGATACCCTATGGGTTGAAGACCGTGTTTATGTGACCAATGACCCGGAGATCAGGAAGTTGATTTTACAAGAAGCCCATGATTCACCCTATTCAATTCACCCAGGAAATACCAAGATGTATTTGGATTTGAAGAACACTTTCTGGTGGACCGGAATGAAGAAGGATATTGCGGAGTATGTAGCAGTTTGCGATGTATGTCAGAAAGTAAAGGCAGAACATCATAAGCCAGCAGGATTGTTACAACCATTGCCGATACCCGAATGGAAGTGGGATAAACTAGGCATGGATTTTATCACAGGATTGCCAAAGACTCGTTCAGGATATGACTCGGTTTGGGTTATAGTCGACCGTTTGACCAAGGTAGCTCATTTTATTCCACCAAGACTACCTATAGCAGTGCTAAGTTGTCAAAGATATACATGACCAGAATTGTGTGCTTACACGGAGTTCCGAGGAGCATCAGACGTATAGAGGAACCCGGTTTACCTCGAAATTTTGGAACCAGTTGCACGAAACTTTGGGAACTAGATTGGAATTCAAGACAGCTTTCCACCCACGGACCGATGGACAGACCGAGAGAGTCAATCAGATGTTGGAAGATATGTCGAGAGCTTGTGCCCTAGATTATGGATCTAGCTGGGATGACAATTTGTCAGATGCAGAATTCTCCTACAACAACAGTTACCAAACCAGCTTGAAGATGGCACCTTTCGAGGCTTTGTATGGAAGAAGGTGCAGGACACCGTTGTTATGGGACGAAATTGGAGATCGTCAGTTGTTTGGACCAGATTTGATTAAGGAGTCCTAACGAAAGTTAAGTTGATTCGAGATGTGCTCAAGGTAGCCCAGTCCGGACAAAAGAGCTATGCCGATTCAAAGCGCCAGCGATTGAGTATGAAGTTGGAGATGAGTATATCTCGAGTATCCCCGCTTGAGGAGTTAAGCGTTTTGGAGTTAAAGGAAAGTTAGCACCCGTTTCGTTGGACCAGTATAAGATTTTGCAACGCATGGGAGAAGTTGCTTATAAGTTGGAATTACCGGAAGGACTGTCGGGAGTTCATGATGTATTCCATGTTTCTCGATTGAAGAAATGTCACCCGAGATAGCAGAGGTACCGTTAAGAGATACTGTACCATTGGAAGCAATTCAATTGAAGGATGATTTGACATATGAGGAGAAACCGTTAAGATTCTCGATTATGCCGGCAGAGTTACCCGCAGCAAGGTTATCAAGTTTTGCAAAGTTCAGTGGAGCCACCACACCGAGGATGAAGCCACACAGGAAAGAGAGGAAGTTTTGCTCAAGGACCACCTCACCTATTTTCTAGCCAACCCGAATCTCGAGGGCTAGATTCATCTTAAGGGGTAGGTTTGTAACATCCCAAATTTTCAATTTGGAATGTTATACATTAGGTCATCATGCATATCATATTTTCTCGTATTTTTCCGATCCTAGAAAATTTCACGCAACTCAAGGACCCTCGGAGAGAGTTGGAAGTTTCATTATTTTCATATTTGGGATTTATTTCTCAAATCTTGAAAATAGGATCATTGGATTTATTTAATTATCTTCATAAAGTTTTTCCTATAAAAATCTCAAGAGAGGGAATAATATGACTTTCCCAATATTTAGGAAAAATGAAGATATTATAAATAAATCAAATTTGGTTTTGAAAGATTTATTTTGCTTAGGCAAAAATGAGCATTTTAAAAATATTATGCATGTTGCCGTTTTTAAAGTTCATTTTGTTCGACTCATTTTTAGGAGTCGGGGAAAATTTGTTTTATTTAATTTGGAGTTCATTTGGTATTTTTTTAATTCGTTTGGTTTAAATTAAAAAAACTGTCATACAGGCCAAGGCCCAGCCCAGCCAGCCACCAGCGCCCCCAGCCCACCTCCTCTCCTCCTCGCTGCCCGAAGGGCGCGTCCGCCGCCACGCCACGCCCGCCGCCGAGTCCGGCTCCGACCCGCCCACGCCGCCCAAGCGCCTCTCCCCCTCCCATAAATACCCGGAGCCCTCTCTCTCACCGCCACGCCTCACCGCGCCCACAGCCTTGCGCCCAAGGACGCCGCCTTGTGCCGCCGTTCCCCGCCGCCCTCGGCCTTCGAGCCCTCGCCGACCACGACCCGACCCGTCGCCCGCCGCCGAGTTCGGCGATCGCCGGAGGTAGCCCCTCGCGCCGATCCGATCCGATCCGAACCGATCCGGTTTTCCCCAATAAACCGACCCGGTTTAAAAAAAAAAAGATGTTCGGTTTTTTTTAAAACCTAGATTGGTTTTTTTTTCCGGTTTTGTTAGTTAGTGAACGCGTTCACCAATTCGTTCGTTTCAATGAACGCGTTCGTTGGATTAGTTCTGTTAACGAACGTCCGTTATTTAATCCGTTCGTCGTTTCTCTTTTAATCGGATTTAATCCGTTATTTTTCTGATTCGATTTCCGATCCGATTTTCAAATCTGTTTTATTTCTTGCTCGTTTATCGGAATCAGGTGATTCAAGCGCCTGGAGTTTCGTAACGAAACCGCCGTTCCGACTAACCTACTTTCACAGAGTTTTGCGACTATGGAATTTTGACCTAATTTCAGATTTGCTAAACCGAGTCGTTCTCTCTCGAGTTCCGACTTTTGATGCTTTATTTGATTCGATTCTTTTGCAACTGTGGTTCTTAAGTTGAACTATCTGGTTAGATCTTTTATTCGAGATTTCCTGTGCATTAGATGAGTACTTATTGTATGCTTGTTGTTTGTCTGCGTTAGATCACCCGAGTGCGCCGCTTGTTACTTCGAATCTCTAGGACTCGCGGATCATCGACAAGGCAAGTAACACTTTGATCATACCCTTTTCTACTACCCGCTTTATGCATTAGATCAAACCCTCAAACACTTGCATGTTTAGGATCTAATCAAATTGTGGGATGGGAAGTAGATTGAGGTAGTACCTATTACACATTTACTTATGAAACCTTGGGAGTTACTTCTACGTTTGCCTGATTATGCCATGCTATGCTAGTAGACGTGGATTGGGTGAGTGAATATCCATGACAGATGTGAGATTGTTAATTAATGGTTTATCTAAGGTGGCAACTTAAACACACATCCTGGGTGGATTGAGGCACCTGGTTTCTATCGAGGACTTGTCTCAGATTTCTTCTGACCGCCACCCGGGCTCTAAGGGATCATGAGATTTTTCAAACTAGAAACTTACGTGTGCAGCCACAAGCCAATTATGGGCTCTGGCGTAGTTGACTAAGTTGTGCGAACTCTTACGGGTAGGCTAGCTGATGTAGGGGATGTAGGTTGGTACGGTCTACCCACATGTAAGGTGCTAGCGCTCGAAAGACTATGTCTCGGTCATCCGTTTCTCAAACACCATGTAGTGCGAGAACCAAGCGGAGGCGATCGAGTCTTGTGGGGAAAAGTGCAAACCTCTGCAGAGTGTATAAACTAATCATGATTAGCCGTGTCCCCGGTTATGGACGTTTTGAGTATCTAGTACTTGAATATCATGTGAATCTCAACATGTTACTTCTAATAATAAAGTTCTTTGGGTTTTAATGAGTACTTTTTAATTGGGATTGAGGATGTCATCAACCATTCTCAATGTTTAACAACCACCATGATAGTTAAATAAAATTATTCCTTTGATGTAGGGAAAAATCAGCTTTATGCAAAAATGTAAATCAGAGAGCCTTACCACCAGCCAAATATGCATGTAGTGTAGGCTTATTGCTTCATTGTTCTCTATGTGTTACATTGCCAAAGATATTCCATGTGTCGAATTGCTTTGGGCTGCAACTTTTCATGTTGCAGACTTTTCGACGCATTTAGTAAGGTGTTAGGTCGTGGTTCTATACTCGGTGATGCCGTTGGAGTTGATGGACTCACTCGCTTTCCAAGCCTTCCATGTTAATATTAGATGGCCTTAAGCCATATTATTGTATTAAGTTCCCTTGTGGACAACGATGTAATAAGTGTGTGATTGCTACTCGCTATAAATCCTTCAAGTATCTTGTGTGGTGTCGACATCGATCCAGGGATGACACTGAGCACAGAGCGCTAGATCCATTCGGGTCTGGTCGCGACACACATCGATTTGGAGTTTACCGAATCGACAGCCAGCAATCCCAGCAAAAAGCTACGACATATGATCGTCGCAAGTTAGTGGGAGAAATCTTTGCTCGTCACTGCTGAAGTAATTCAGTTCAACAAAGATCGACATCACCCGAGGATAGGTGTTTGAGCTCAGCTCGCAAATCTTTGAAAGATATGCTGGTTTCTACCACTTTGGGATAGAAAAATGATGAAATCAAATGCGGTTTAGTACCACGCAGCACACTACTTTCCATTCTAATCGCCAGCCGGAAAGCCAGCGCGGGATCAATCCTATTTTGTTGGGGGAAGGAAACAAAGGCTTCAGTTAGCCGGGTAAAATCGAGCACAAATTCGAACGATTCAAGCAAACAGAAGTCAAATACGGCCTACAATACGACTTAGAACGTCAATTCGAGAGGAAACAATGCTTACCCAGGTTTAATCCATGAATTATCTGCCGCGGATTCGACCCAATCCTCTCCACGGTCGACTGCATTCCGGGTGTCCTCACTCAACATCGCTATGTAATCCCAGATGGGGAGGTGGGCTATATCTGGCGGAGACGCGGCGTCGCCGACGAACGGAATAGGGCATAGGGTGGAGGAAACAACTGCGGTGGACGCGGCACGACGCCGGCGGAGGGGGCGGGGCGGCGCGGTGCAGTGCGGCCTGTCTAGATCTGTTTCAGATTCAGACAAGCTGCCCAATACGTGTCTCCTTGCGGTCCCACCCGTCAGCAAGCAACAGCCAGACGAAGACTCGGCCCCACTCGCCAGCAATTAACGGTCAATGGACGGTCAAGACGACAAACGCCCGCTATGAGCAATTGTGAGAGTTTCAGCTAAGGAAGAGGGGAAAAGTGAGCAAACGTTTGGAGCGTGGGGAAAAGTGAGCAAAACTAAGGAACCAGGGGCACTATTTAAATATTCTTATTTTTATTCACCACATGATATGTGTTTTGCTTGGAGCGACTTGTATTATTTGAATCTTTCTTTGTTAGTTTACCACAATCATCCTTTCTGTACACACCTTTTGAGAGACACACACATGATTCGGAAATTATTAGAATACTCTATGTGCTTCACTTATATCTTTTGAGTTATATAGTTTTGCTCTAGTGTTTCACTTATATCTTTTAGAGCACGGTGGTGGATTTGTTTTATAGAAACTATTGATCTCTCATGCTTCACTTATATTATTTTGAGAGCCTTAAAATAGCATGGCAATTTTCTTTAATTAATATCATGAGAAATTTGATGCTTGATAATTGTTTTGAGATATAAAGGTGGTAATATCATAGTTGTGCTAGTTGAGTAATCGTGGAACTGAAAAATACATGAAATACATGTGTTGGAGTTTGTGATTCCCGTAGCATGCACGTATGGTGAACCGTTATGTAACAAAGTCGGAGCATGAAGTATTTGTTGATTGCCTTCCTTTGTGTGGCGGTCGGGATCGCGCGATGGTTAACTCCTACCAACCCTTCCCCTAGGAGCATGCGTAGTAGTACTTTGCTTCAAGGGCTAATAAATTTTTGCAATAAGTATATGAGTTCTTTATGAATAATGTGACTCCATGGATTATACGCACACTTACCTTTTCACAATTTTCTAGCCTCTTCGGTACCGCGCATTGCCCTTTCTCACCTTGAGAGTTGGTGCAAACTTCGTCGGTGCATCCAAACCCCGTGATATGATACGCTCTATCACACATAAACCTCCTTATATCTTCCTCAAAACATCCACCATACCTACCTATCATGGCATTTCCATAGCCATTCCGAGATATATTACCATGCAACTTTCCACCGCTTCATTTATCATGACATACTCCATCATTGTCATATTGCTTTGCATGATCATGTAGTTGACATTGTATTTGTGGCAAATCCACCATTCATAATTCTTTCATACATGTCGCTCTGGATTCATTGCATATCCCGTACATCACGGAGGCATTCATATAGAGTCATATTTTGTTCTAAGTATTGAGTTGTAATTCATGAGTTGTAAGTAAATAAAAGTGTGATGATCATTATTATTAGAGCATTGTCCCAAGTGAGGAAAGGATGATGGATACTATGATTCCCCCACAAGTCGGGATGAGACTCCGGACTAAATAAAAAAAGAGGCAAAAAAAAGAGAAAAGGCCCAAATAAAAAAATGAGAGAAAAAGAGAGAAGGGACAATGTTACTATCCTTTTACCACACTTGTGCTTCAAAGTAGCACCGTGATCTTCATAATAGAGAGTCTCTCAT
The DNA here is from genome assembly GCA_021605145.1 of Aegilops bicornis. Classification (NCBI taxonomy): domain Eukaryota; kingdom Viridiplantae; phylum Streptophyta; class Magnoliopsida; order Poales; family Poaceae; genus Aegilops; species Aegilops bicornis. Next base: position 534,477,041 of record CM038672.1, read on the forward strand.
TTTGTCACTTTCATATACTAGTGGGAAATTTCATTATAGAACTTGGCTTGTATATTCCAATGATGGGCTTCCTCAAATGCCCGAGGTCTTCGTGAGAAAGCAAGTTGGATGCACACCCACTTAGTTTCTTTTTGAGCTTTCATACACTTATAGCTCTAGTGCATCCGTTGCATGGCAATCCCTACTCCTCGCATTAACATCAATTGATGGGCATCTGCATAGCCCGTTGATTAGCCTCGTTGATGTGAGACTTTCTCCTTTTTTGTTTCCCACATAATCCCTACCATTATACCTTATTCCACCATAGTGCTATATCCATGGCTTGCACTCATGTACTGCGTAAGAGTTGAAATGGCTGAAGCGTGTTAAAAGTATGAACCAATTGCTTGGCTAAAACCGGGGTCGTACATGATATGAATATTTTGTGTGGGGAAGATGGAGCATAGCCAGACTATATGATTTTGTAGGATAACTTGCTTTGGCTTTGTTATTTTGATAAGACATAATTGCTTAGTTAGTATGCTTGAAGTATTATTGTTTTTATGTCAACATTAAACTTTTATCTTGAATCATATCAAATTTGAACATTCATGCCACAATAAGAAGAATTACATTGAAATTATGCCAAGTAGCATTCCACATCAAAAATTCTGTTTTTATCATTTACCTACTCGAGGACGAGCAACGATTAAGCTTGGGGATGCTTGATACGTCTCCAACGTATCTATAATTTTTGATTGCTCCAAGCTATATTATCTTCTGTTTTGGACATTATTGGGCTTTATTATTCACTTTTATATTATTTTTGGGACTACCTATTATCCGGAGGCCCAGCCCAGGATTGCTATTTTTTTTTGCCTATTTCGGAGTTTCACAGAAGAAAAAAAATCAAACGGAGTGCAAACGGAATGAAACCTTCGGGGACGTGATTTTCGAAACGAACATGATCCAGAGGACTTGGACCCTACGTAAAGAAAGCTACCTGGAAGCCCCGAGGTAGGGGGGCGCGCCTACTCCCCCCCCCAGGCGCGCCCTCCACCCTCGTGGGCCCCATGTTGCTCCACCGACGTACTCCTTCCTCCTATATATACCTATGTACCCCCAAACGATCAGATACGGAGCCAAAAACCTAATTCCACCGCCAAGAACTTTCTCAGCACTCCACAAGATCCCATCTTGGGGCACATTCTGAGCTCATGGGAAGGGCATCGATCACGGAGGGCTTCTACATCAACACCATAGCCTCTCCGATGAAGTGTGAGTAGTTTACCTCAGACCTTCGGGTCCATAGTTATTAGCTAGATGGCTTCTTCTCTCTTTTTGGATCTCAATACAATGTTCTTCCCCTCTCTCGTGGATATCTATTCGATGTAATCTTCTTTTGCGGTGTGTTTGTTGAGACCGATGAATTGTGGGTTTATGATCAAGTTTATCTATGAACAATATTTGAATCTTCTAAATTCTTTTATGTATGATTGGTTATCTTTGCAAGTCTCTTCGAATTATCAGTTTGGTTTGGCCTACTAGATTGATCTTTTTTGCAATGGGAGAAGTGCTTAGCTTTGGGTTCAATCTTGCGGTGTCCTTTCCAAGTGATGAGGGGCAGCAAGGCACGTATTGTATTGTTGCCATCGAGGATAACACGATGTTTTTTATCATATTGCATGAATTTATCCCTCTACATCATGTCATCTTGCTTAAGGCGTTACTGTTCTTATGAACTTAATACTCTAGATGCATCTTTGGAAGCGGTCGATGTGGAGTAATAGTAGTAGATGCAGGTGAGTCGGTCTACTTGTCTCGGACGTGATGCCTATATACATGATCATACCTAGATATTCTCATAACTATGCTCAATTCATCAATTGCTCAACAAGAATTTGTTCACCCACCGTAAAATGCTTATACTCTTGAGAGAAGCCACTAGTGAAACCTATGGCCCCCGGGTCTATCTTCATCATATTAATCTTCCAACACTTAGTTATTTCCGTTGCTTTTTATTTTGCTTTTATTTTACTTTGCATCATTATCATAAAAATACCAAAATATTATCCTATCATATCTATCGATCTCACCGGTCATAAGTGACCATGTAGGGATTGACAACCCCTTATCGCGTTGGTTGCGAGGATTTATTTGTTTTGTGTAGGTGCGAGGGACTCGCGCGTAGCCTCCTACTGGATTGATACCTTGGTTCTCAAAAACTGATAGAAATACTTACGCTACTTTGCTGCATCACCCTTCTCTTCAAGGGGAAACCAACGCAGTGCTCAGGAGGTAGCACTGGGCGGACATCCCCCGCCCGGCGCGGCACTGTTGCCATGCAGCCCATCGCATCACCCATAACGGACTACGGGCTGTCGGTACGGCCTGCGGACGGCAGGGCCTACCTGTCAGCGAGAAGCCAGAAGGCGGCGAGCCCCAACCAGTCGACGTGGGGGAGGCTGACTCCTAGCAGGCGGCCCTCCCCCTTCCTCAAAGTCTATGTGCCATTAACTAGAAGAGACGGGGAGTGGCTACAGTGAATGCCCGCCAGGCGGCGGTACTGTAGCCACGCCTCCCCCGACAAAAGCTTATCGTCATCGATGGCATTGCCACGATGGTAAAGCAACCGGCGGGACCCGCCCGGCGCCCTGTCTGCTAAATCTGAGATAGCCCGGTGGGACCCACCAGGCGGCGGGCCCCAATGGCCGGCGAGAAGCCGGCGACCACAACATCGTGCCAGTCCCACACTGGCCAATTACCTGTACCCACAGGGGTGTAGGCCTATATAACCCGCCTGGGCACCCATGCAAAGGGTTGAGACCTTAGTCCACCCACACCCACTATAGGGAGAGGATGTTAGGGCTAGCCTTGTTCTTCTTCTTCCTCTAGAGAAACAGCTCAAGGAGCAAGCTTGTAGCCACCATTGTTGCTTGAGTGATCATGCGGAGACCCCGTAGAGCAGGAGTAGGGGTGTTATCTCCTAGGAGAGCACTGAACATGGGTAAGATTCGCCGGCGGGCATGTTTGCGCCTTATCCCGTTTCCTGGCACCGGTGACGTATTATTAGCCCCCTCCATGATAAGTCATCATTTGGCATATGTCGCACGACATCCCCGACAAAGACACTGCTTAATTATTCCTCTAGTCGGCGTGGTTTCTCTCGATCTCCTCTCTCGCGTCTTGCTGTGGTAGCATCATCGTCGCCGTCGTTCATCTCGGCCTTTTCTCCATGATCCTACTGTAGTTAAGCCGGCATGGCGCGCACACTGACGGGGTTCTTGTCTCTGTTCTCTGCCACCGCCTGTCCACTGTCTTTGCGCAAGAACTCCCACTAGTTCGCCGACGGGGTCGCTCGCCCATGACTTCGTGCTCGTCATGTCGGACACGATGCCATGCTCACTGTGCACCGCACTGGCCATGGTCCGGCGCACACTGCATTTCTTCTCCCCCTTCCTCTGCTAGCTCTTAATTCTGTGTGCTAAGTGCAAGTGCTAGCTCTTAATCATACCTCATGCGTGCAACCAAACACCGTGTTTATGTGGCGCTTGGGCCAATGCAGGCAACCAAACAAAGATCACTTACGTATTACCTAATGCAGGGACCCTAGATACAGGAACCAAACAAAGATCACTTACGTATTACCTAATGCAGGGACCCTAGATGCAGGAAACCAAACAACTTGTGAATGTCACATATGAGGCTATTTTTTCAAAGCTAGGCTGAGTGGAGAACTGTATGCAATTCAACTACTATTCACTACGGCAACCAAACATGCCCTATACTACTCTAGGTTTATACGGCGAGTGGTTGTGAATGCAAGCCCGCGTTGCCTATGTGTGCAAAAGAGAGGTCTCTCACGTTGACTCACCGCAAGGTCGTCCCTTTTACCGTACGTCAAGAGTAGGAATCTTGAATCTTATTACAGGAAAGTACGGCTTATTACACTGGGCAAGATTGCGAAAAGTAAAATACACACACACATACACAAGGGCACCATGCAGCGAAGCAACCGAACAAGGTGCATGCATGACTGACTCGTTCTAGGAGTAGCGAGGCACGTACGTACGTGCGTGCTGACGGTGGCTGCTGTGAGAGAGCTGCTGCCGTACGTTAATCCGATGACCGGTGCAGGTTTTAATTTTTAAACAGCGCTCTCAGGACCGGACGTGCCCTTGGTGACGCCGGTGAACTCAACCTTGGTGCCCAGCAGGTCGACCCCGACGTCGGCGGTGAAGGTGTCGTACCGGAGGAACAGCTCCACCACCAGGAGCCTGCCGACGAGCACCACCAGGTTCTTGCCGGGGCACTGCTTGTTGTCCACGCTGGGGCTCTCGGTCTCCCTCCCGTTGGACCAGTACACGTACTGCAGCAGCTTCCTTCCCTCTTCCCCGACGAACCGGTCGCCGACGAACTCCGTCGCCGTGGAGCCGAAGACGCGGGGGTCCCTGGTGGCGCACGGCTGGTACCCGAACAGCATCTCCCCCTTCTTCACGGCGAACACCGCGTCGTGGCTCTCGATGTTCATGTCCGCCTTGGCGCGGCCGTACTGGAACTTGACGGGCGGGTCCAGCCGCAGCGCCTCCCACACCGCCGACTTGGTCAGCTCCATCTTCTCCAGCGCCTCTATCGTCACCTTGCCGCCGGCGTCAGCTACGGCGGCGCGTATCTCCGCGACGAGCTTCTGGTGGAACTTCTCTCCGGCCCCGCGATGCGCGCGAGGATCCCCGGAGAAGCACCTTGAGGCCACCGTAGCTGTTGAACACGGTGGCGAACAGCAGGTTGTGGCATGCCTCGTCCCGCTTCAGCCCGAGGCCCTCGGCGGTGTCGAGCGCCTTGGTCGCGGCGGCGAAGAAGTACTTGTAGAGCGCCTTGTAGTCGCCGCTGACGAGGATGGGCGGGAGGTGCACCGTGTGGAGGAGCGGCTCCTCGAGGATCATGGGGAGGCCGAGCGTGACGAGCGGGTGGAGCTGGAATATGAGCCACTTGGCGGCCTTGGTCGGGCCGGTGGTACCTAGGTCCGACGCGGAGGGGAGCACGCCGAAATAGGCGTCGCCGATGAACTCGAAGGAGGTGGCGTCGTTGAGCGTGTTGAAGTTGGACTTCTTGCTGAGAACGAGCTGCGACTCGACGGTGGCGAGGAGCGAGGAGAAGTGGGAGCGGAAGGTCGGGATGAAGGCGTCCTTGCGGGAGGCGAGGAGGGAGAAGAGCAGCTGCTTGACCTTGGTGTGGGTGGGCTCGGAGGGGTCGAGGTAGGAGCAGACGCGGAAGCCGCCGGTGAGGGAGGTGGAGGGCATGTAGGTGCCGGTGAAGAGGTTCTTCTTCTCGACCTTGTCGACGTCGAAGAGCACGGGGAAGCTCTTGGCGTCGAGCACGGCGACCACCCGCGGGTCGCGCGCCATGAAGGCCCGGCGGGACGTTGATGCGGACGACGGTGGAGCCGTACTTCTCGACGCGGGACTCGAAGTACTTGTCCCGGCCCTGGAAGTAGTAGAAGTCGAGGCGGTCGCGGATGGCCGAGACGAACGGCATGCCATAGCTGCCCGGCACCTCCCGCGGCACCAGGGAGCCCTCGTCGCCGCCCGCCATGCCGCTCTGGCTCGTCTAGCTCTGCTGCTGCTGGCTAGGCTGGTTTGGTTTGGAACTTTGGATCTCGCGCTCTCGATGCGGACAAGATTGGAGAGCGAGCAGGAGGCTTTGTCTGTGCGTTGCGACTAATGCCGCTCGGGGTTGGGCGTACAAATAGCCCGCGGAGGAAAGATCGAGCAATCATGCAGCGTGCATGGCATGGCTGACAGTGACCGCACGCGCGTGTTGCGCGTGCCGTGCAGGGTGGGCCAAGCGACAAGTCCCGGGCGGTGAAATAGGGACGGGATCAAATCGATAGTTGTTGCACCGTTCACCTACTCACCCTATGTAGGCGCGCGGCGCACCCGGCCGCATTTGCTGCGACTCCGTTGCTTCGGAAATGATATGGTTAGGTGATACAACGAGCAGGTGTTTTTTTTATAAATCCAACGAGCCACGCCGCAACAGACCCCCCCCCCCCCTCCCCAAGGTTTTTTTAATCGCCGGCGTTGAAAAATCGACCCAATCACGTCCCCAGAAGGCCACTTTTCGCCGGTTAGTGTCGAATTTGGCACCGGCGGACCCAGGCCGAACCCGGTGCGTTGGGGGCGCCCGGAGAAACGGTTGTTGGCGCGAAAACAAATGGGCCCACCGAGTCAGCAACTTGGCGCCTTCGTCATCCTCATCGCCTCCGTTTCCGCGGGAATAAATGCAATGGCTGCCGCGGCGGTCAACCTTCCGTTGATCTCACGGGCAGCGTAGTGAAGGCGCGTCGACGCGCGTCCCGCCCGCTCCCGCCGCGCGTACACACGGCGTCTGCCTTCTTGCCGCCCACCCGCGGCTATAAAAGCCGCCCCTCCCTCGCCGGTGAACGCACACTCCCTCGCCATAGACCCTCTCCCCCTCTCACCGCCGACGCCCCTCGCCCTCTCACCGCCGACGCGTGTCTCCCCTCTCTCCCCTGCCGACGACCATGGCCGAGCGCAAACTAGGTGTCGGTCACGGCGTTAACGGCTCATTGTCGCCGCTGCACCGAGACAAAACACGCCTCCTCTATGAGGCCGACTACCCGGCGCCGCCGGACATGTAGGTGTCGGGCTCATGAAAGCTGAGCGCCGGCGGCGTCCCGGTGCCTCCGACGCCCACCCGTGCTGATCGGCGCGCCGAGATAGCGCGCATCCTGTCGTCGCTGCCTGAGCAAGCGTGGAACCAGCCGAGGTACGCCCCCGACAGCCACACGTTGTGGAGGGCGTCGAGCCCCGCGGCCGCCTCAACTCCGAGGGGTGGCGCCAATGGTGGGGCGTCCCCGGCCGCACCCTCGAAGCCGTCCTCGGGCACATCGAGGCCGGCAACACGCCGCGCTTGGAGTACCCGGCGCCCCTCCTTCTCTCACCGCAGCGGCAGCTCATGGACGCCGCAACGAATGGAGACGCGACCTCCTCGTCGTCGGGCTCCCTTTCCTCCGGATCGCTGGCGCTCCGCCCCGTCAAGCCGGAGCCACAGGAGGCGCCGCTCGGGCGCCGCACCCGCGGCGGCGCCCTCGTCATCAACGAGGGCGGCCGTGGCCCCTCACCTCCCTCTTCCTGCCTCGTCAGGCCAAAGACCGAGCTGGGGCTGCTCCCCGTGAGGAAGGAGCACGAGGCCATGGTCGCCGACGATGAGACCGCCCTCAAATGGTCTTGGGAGGACTATGTCCGCGAGAAGATGGCGCGGCAGCGTCGCGCCCTCGAGGAGATCGTCGCTTGGCGCCGCGGACGCGAGGAGGGCGTCATCGTCATCCTCGAAGACAGCGACGAGGAGGCGCCAGGGCCGCCCCCTCTCCCCCCCCCACGCATCGGCGACTGATACGTCTCCAACGTATCTATAATTTTTGCTTGTTCCATCCTATTATATTATCTATTTTGGATGATTTATATGCATTATTATGGTATTTTATATTATTTTTGGAACTAACTTATTAACCGAGAGCTCAGTGTCAGTTTTTATTTTTCCTTGTTTTTGAGTTTCGCAGAAAAGGAATATCAAACGGAGTCTAGGTGGAATAAAACTTCCGCGATGATTTTTCCTGCACCAGAAGACACCCAGAGGACTTGGAGTCCAAGCCAGAAGAGTCACGAGGCGGCGGCAAGGTTGGAGGGCGCGCCCTAGGGGCGCCTCACCTTGTGGCCCCTCGGGATCTCTTGACCTAGCTTTTCGTCCTATATATTCACATATATTCCAAAACCCCCAGGGGGAGCCACAAAAATACTTTTCTGGCGCCACAACCTACTATTCCTGTGAGATCCCATCTTGGCGCCTTTTCCGGCATCCTGCCAGAGGAGATTCGATCACGGAGGGCATCTACATCAACCCTATTGCCCTTCCGATGAAGCGTGAGTAGTTTACCTCAGACCTACGGGTCCATAGATAATAGCTAGATGGCTTCTTATCTCTCTTTGATTCTTAATACCATGTTCTCCTCGATGTTCTTGGAGATCTATCCGATGTAATCTTCTTTTGCAGTGTGTATGTCGAGATCCGATGAATTGTGGATTTATGATCAACTTATCTATGAATATTATTTGAATCCTCTCTGAATTCTTATATGCATGATTTGATATCTTTGTATTTCTCTTTGAATTATCGGTTTGGTTTGGCCAACTAGAGGTTTTTCTTGCAACGGGAGAGGTGCTTAGCTTTGGGTTCAATTTTGCGTGATTTCACCCAGTGACAAAGTAGGGGTAGCGAGACACATATTGAATTGTTTCCATCGAGGATAAATAGATGGGGTTTTCATCCTATTGCTTGAGTTTATGTCTCTACATCATTTCATCTTACTTAAGGCCTTACTCCGTTCTTTATGAACTTAATACTCTAGATGCATGCTAGATAGCAGTCGATGTGTGGAGTAATAGTAGTATATGCAGGCAGGAGTCGGTCTACTTGACACAGATGTGATGCCTATATGCATAATCATTGCCTTGGATATCATCATAACTTTGCACTTTTCTATCAATTGCTCGACAGTGATTTGTTCACCCACCGTATTATTTGCCTTCGTGAGAGAAACCTCTAGTGAACCTATGGCCCCCGGGTCTATTTTCCATCATATTTGTTTCCGATCTACTATTTTGCAATCTTTTATTTCTACTATTTTGCAATCTTTTATTTTCAGATCTATAAACCAAAAACTCAAAAATATTTTATCTTTTGTTTAGTTTTATCTATGTCTATCAGATCTCACCTTTGCAAGTGACCGTGAAGGGATTGACAACCCCTTAACCACGTCGGGTGCAAGTGAATGATTGTTTGTGTAGGTGCATGCTACTTCTTGAGCTTGCGTTGTTTTTTTCCTTGAAGAGGAAAGGGTGATGCAGCTAAGTAGAGATCAGTATTTCCCTCAGTTTGAGAACCAAGGTATCAATCCAGTAGGAGAAGAACGCACAAATCACCAATACATACACAAATAATCAAACACTTGCACCCAACGCGATAAAGGGGTTGTCAATCCCTTCACGGTCACTTGCAAAAGTGAGATCTGATAGAGATAGATAAATAAAACTAAACAAACGATAAAATATTTTTGGGTTTTTTGTTGTATAGATCTGAAAGTAAAGATTGCAAAGTAGTAGATCGGAAACTAATATGATGGAAAATAGACCCGTGGGCAATAGGTTTCACTAGAGGCTTCTCCCTTGAAGGCAAATAATACGGTGGGTGAACAAATTATTGTCGAGCAATTGATAGAAAAGCGCAAAGTTATGACGATATCCAAGGCAATGATTATGTAATATAGGCATCACGTCCGTGTTAAGTAGATCGACTCTTGCCTGCATCTACTACTATTACTCCACACATCGACCGACTCCTGCCTGCATCAAGAGTATTAAGTTCATGAAGAATAGAGTAACGCTTTAAGTAAGATGACATGATGTAGAGGAATAAACTCAAGCAATATGATGTGAACCCCATCTTTTTATCCTTGATGGAAATAATACAATACGTGCCTCGCTACCCCTACTATCACTGGGAGAGGACACCACAAGATTGAACCCAAAGCTAAGCACTTCTCGCATTGCAAGAAAAACCAATCTAGTTGGCCAAACTAAACCGATAGTTCGAATAGAATTACAAAGATATCAAATCATGCACATAAGAATTCAGAGAAGATTCAAATAATATTCATAGATAAGCTGATCATAAATCCACAATTCATCGGATCTCAACAAACACATCGTAAAAGAAGATTAAATCAGATAGATCTCCAAGAACATCGAGGAGAACATTGTATTGAGAATAAAAGAGAGAGAAGAAGCCATCTAGGTACTAGCTATGGACCTGTAGGTCTGAGGTAAACTACTCATGCTTCATCGGAAGGGCAATAGGGTTGATGAAGATGCCCTTCGTGATCGAATCCCCCTCCGGAAGGATGCCAGAAAAGGCCCCAAGATGGGATCTCACGGGAACAGAAGGTTGCGATGGTGGAAAAGTGTTTTGCCGGATGCTTCTGGTGGTTTGGGAATATATGTGAATATATAGGAGGCAGAGCTAGGTCAGGGGGTCACTGATACGTCTCAAACGTATCTATAATTTGTTATTGTTCCATGCTATTATATTATATGTTTTGGATGTTTAATGGGCTTTACTAAGCACTTTTATATTATTTTTGGGACTAACCTATTAACCGAAGGCCCAGTGCAAATTGTGTTTTTTTGCCTATTTCTGTGTTTCGCAGAAAAGGAATATCGAACGGAGTCCAAACGGAATGAAACCTTTGCGAGAGTTATTTTTGGAACAAACGTGATCTAGAGGACTTGGAGTGATCCAGAGGACTCGCGAGGAGGCCACGAGGCAGGGAGGCGCGCCTGCCCCCCTGGTGCGCCCCCACCCTCGTGGGCCCATCGCAGCTCCACCAACATTCTTCTTCCTCCTATATATACCCATGTACCCTGAAAACATCCAGGAGCACCACGAAACCCTATTTCCAGTGCCGCAACCTTCTGTACCGTTGAGATCCCATCTTGGGGCCTTTTCCGGCGCTCCGTCGGAGGGGGAATCGATCACGGAGTGCTTCTACATCAACACCATAGCCTCTCCGATGATGTGTGAGTAGTTTACCACAGACCTTCGGGTCCATAGTTATTAGCTAGATGGCTTCTTCTCGCTCTTTGGATCTAAATACAAAGTTATACTCGATTATCTTGGAGATCTATTCGATGTAATTCTTTTTGCGGTGTGTTTGCCGAGATCCGATGAATTGTGGATTTATGATCAAGATTATCTATGAACAATATTTGAATCCCCTCTGAATTCTTTTATGTATGATTGGTTATCTTTGCAAGTCTCTTCGAATTATCAGTTTGGTTTGGCCTACTAGATTGATCTTTCTTGCAATGGAAGAAGTGCTTAGCTTTGGGTTCAATCTTGCGTTGCTCGATCCCAGTGACAGAAAGGGAAACGACACGTATTGTATTGTTGCCAACGAGGATAAAAAGATGGGGTTTATATCATATTGCTTGAGTTTATCCCTCTACATCACGTCATCTTGCCTAATGCGTTACTCAGTTCTTATGAACTTAATACTCTAGATGGATGCTGGATAGCGGTCGATGTGTGGAGTAATAGTAGTAGATGCAGAATCATTTTGGTCTACTTGTCGCGGACGTGATGCCTATATACATGATCATGCCTAGATATTCTCATAATTATGCACTTTTCTATCAATTGCTCGATAGTAATTTGTTCACCCACCATAATAGTTATGATATCTTGAGAGAAGCCACTAGTGAAGCCTATGGCCCCCGGGTCTATTTTCCATCATATAAGTTTCCAATCTATTTTCACTTTGCATTCTTTACTTTCAGTTTATGTCATAAAAATACCAAAAATATTTATCTTATTATCTCTATCAGATCTCACTTTTGCAAGTGGTCGTGAAGGGATTGACAACCCCTTTATCGCGTTGGTTGCAAGGTTCTTATTTGTTTGTGCAGGTATAAGGCGACTTGTGTGTAACCTCCTACTGGATTGATACCTTGGTTCTCAAAAACTAAGGGAAATAGTTACGCTACTTTGCTGCATCACCCTTTCCTCTTTAAGGGAAAAACCAACGCAAGCTCAAGAGGTGGCAAGAAGGATTTCTGGCGCCGTTGCCGGGGAGGCTTACGCCAATTTAAGTCAAGATTTGATTTTCCAGAATCTAGCCATCTCTGGCGCAGTCGCCAAGTCAGTCAAGGCATACCAAGTACCCATCACAACTCTTATCCCTTGCATTACATTATTTGCCATTTGCCTCTCGTTTTCCTCTCCCCCACTTCACATTTGCCGTTTTATTTGCCTTCTTCCCGTATGTCTTTGTGTTTCCGTGTGCCTTCTATTTGCTTGCATCTTTGCTTGCTAAAAATCTATTGATATGGATCCACTTAAAGTGTTCTACTTGGATCATCTTCGATCCTTATGCACTCGTGCTGAAACCCCAACTAACCTAGTTGATGGGAAATCTTTAGATGAGCATACTCATTTTGTGCGTCACCGTTTGTCTGAAAAAGGGAGACTCTTATGGGATCAAATAAACAAATTGCCATGTTATGCTTGGAATCTTTGTGAAATTTATGATTTTACTTGTTGCTCTAAGAACCCTAAAAAACACCTTCCCTACCTATGTGAGTTTAATAAAAACGAAATTTTATCTTCTTATGCAAAAGGTGTTTATAGTTACTATGATATCAAACAAATTGAAGAATTTGTTGCTTGTAAGGGTGCTTATGAAGTTGCTTCTTTGATTGAAAAGTATGATATTACTCTCTACGAATCTCAAAATTTTGACATACTTAAATATTGCTATGAAAACTTTGCTCATAATGTCTATGTCAAAGAATTTATGGAGAGAATGAGCGTTGCTTTGGAAGAAAATAATGATATGCACGAATCTATAGATAATGAAGATTCCGATGATTTGATTGAAATATCCCTTGATGAACATGATGCTTGCTATTCTTGTGGCCATGATGCCAATATTTATGAAGATGAATTTGCTATAGTTCCTTATGTTAAACATGAGATCGTTGCTATTGCACCCATAATTGGTAGTTCCTTCGATGAAAAGCATGATTGCAATGATGTTACTATAAATTCTCTTGATGTCAATTGTGCTAATAATATGCAAAACCCTAAGCTTGGGGATGCTAGTTTTGCTATGTCTACTACTTGTTGCAACGATCATGATTGGGGTGATTCTTATTATGATCTTGAAAATTTATTTAAGCCCCATGATGAATATGAGATTGATAATAATGTTTGCAATAATATTGAAAGTGGGTTTGGAAGAGTAGATCCCACATATTTGGAGAATGTTCAATCTTATGAAGTTTTTGATAAAAGTGTGTTTGGAGAGGTCATGACTTTAGTTAATGTTAATCCCACTATTTTGGAAGAGAGTCAACTTTGCATGCATGTGGATCGTGTTGAGAATATGTTATGTGATAGCTATATTGTTGAATTTGAATATGATTCCACATGTAATTATTACGAGAGAGGAAAATATGGTTGTAGAAATTTTCATGATAATAAATTACCTCTAGTTATGTTGAGATTGCTATTGTTTCTTTCCACTTCCTTGCATATGCTAGTTTTTGCTTGCTATGATAATTTGTTTGCCTATAAGATGCCTATGCATAGGAATTATGTTAGACTTAGGTGTGTTTGTCATGTGTTTCATGATGCTCTCTTTGTGCTTTATTTCTTGTCTTTGATGTGAGCATCATTAAGAAAAATATGCCTAGCTAGGGGCGTTAAACGATAGCGCTTGTTGGGAGGCAACCTAATTTTATTTTTGTTTCTTGATTTTTGTTTCTGTTTAGTAATAAATAATTCATCTAGCCTCTGTTTAGATGTGGTTTTGTGTTTTAGTTAGTGTTTGTGCCAAGTAGAACCTTTGGGAAGACTTGGGTGAAGTCTTTATGATCTTGCTTTAAAAAACAGAAACTTTAGCGCTCACGAGATTAGCTACAACTTTTTACTGGAGAATTATATTTAGTTGATTATTTTTGAATATGATTAATAGACAAATTACTCACGCCCAGCAATTTATTTTAGAATTTTTTTAGTTACAGAAGTATACGTTTGATCAAGATTATTACAGACTGTTCTCTTTTTGACAGATTATGTTTTTCGTGTGTTGTTTGCTTATTTTGATGAATCTATGGATAGTATCGGAGGGTATGAACCATAGAGAAGTTGGAATATAGTAGGTTTAACACCAATATAAATAAATAATGAGTTAATTTCAGTACCTTATGGTGGTGATTTGTTTTCTTATACTAACGGAGCTCATAAGATTTTCTGTTGAGTTTTGTGTTGTGAAGTTTTCAAGTTTTGGGTAAAGATTTGATGGATTATGGAATAAGGAGTGGCAAGAGCCTAAGCTTGGGGATGCCCAAGGCACCCCAAGGTAAAATTTAAGGACAACCAAAAGCCTGAGCTTGGGGATGCCCCGGAAGGCATCCCCTCTTTCGTCTTCGTCTATCGGTAACTTTACTTGAGGCTATATTTTTATTCACCACATGATATGTGTTTTGCTTGGAGCGTCTTGCATGATTTGAGTCTTTGCTTTTTAGTTTACCACAATCATCCTTGCTGTACACACCTTTTGGGAGAGACACACATGAATCGGAATTTATTAGAATACTCTATGTGCTTCACTTATATCTTTTGAGCTAGAAAATTTTGCTCTGGTGCTTCACTTATATCTTTTAGAGCACGGTGGTGGTTTTATTATATAGAAATTATTGACCTCTCATGCTTCACTTATATTATTTTGAGAGTCTTTTAGAACAACATGGTAGTTCACTTTGGGTATAAAATTAGTCCTAATATGATGAACATCCAAGATGGGTATAATAAAAACTATCATATAAAGTGCATTGAATACTATGTGAGAAGTTTGATACTTGATAATTGTTTTGAGATATGAAGATGGTGATATTAGAGTCATGCTAGTTGAGTAGTTGTTAATTTGAGAAATACTTGTTCTAAAGTTTGTGATTCCCGCAGCATGCACGTATGATGAACCGTTATGTGATGAAGTCGGAGCATGATTTATTTATTGATTGTCTTCCTTATGAGTGGCGGTCGGGGACGAGCGATGGTCTTTTCCTACCAATCTATCCCCCTAGGAGCATGTGCGTAGTACTTCGTGTCGATAACTAATAGATTTTTGCAATAAGTATATGAGTTCTTTATGACTAATGTTGAGTCCATGGATTATACGCACTCTCATCCTTCCACTATTGCTAGCCTCTCTAATACCGCGCACCCTTCGCCGGTATCATACACCCACCATATACCTTCCTCAAAACAGCCATCATACCTACCTATTATGGCATTTCCGTAGCTATTCCGAGATATATGCAACTTACCACCGTTCCATTTATTATGACACGCTTCATCATTGTCATATTGCTTTGCATGATCATGTAGTTGACATCGTATTTGTGGCAAAGCCACCATTCATAATTCTTTCATACATGTCACTCTTGATTCATTGCATATCCCGGTACACCGCTGGAGGCATTCACATAGAGTCATATTTTGTTCTAAGTATTGAGTTGTAATTTTTGAGTTGTAAGTAAATAAAAGTGTGATGATCATCATTATTAGATCATTGTCCCAAGTGAGTAAAGGATGATGGAGACTATGTTTCCCCCACAAGTCGGGATGAGACTCCAGACGAAAAGAAAAAAAAAGGGAAGAAAAAAAAGAGGCCATAAAAAAGGAAAAAAGCCCAAATAAAAAAATGAGAGAAAAAGAGAGAAGGGACAATGTTACTATCCTTTTGCCACACTTGTGCTTCAAAGTAGCACTATAATCTTCATGATAGAGAGTCTCCTATGTTGTCACTTTCATATACTAGTGGGAATTTTACATTATAGAACTTGGCTTGTATATTCCAATGATGGGCTTCCTCAAAATGCCATAGGTCTTCATGAGCAAGCAAGTTGGATGCACACCCACTTAGTTTCTTTTGTTGAGCTTTCATACACTAATAGCTCTAGTGCATCCATCGCATGGCAATCCCTACTCACTCACAGATATCTATTGATGGGCATCTCCATAGCCCGTTGATACGCCTAGTTGATGTGAGACTATCTTCTCCTTTTTGTCTTATCCACAACCACCATTCTATTCCACATATAGTGTTATGTCCATGGCTCACGCTCATGTATTGCGTGAAGATTGAGAAAGTTTGAGAACATCAAAAGTATGAAACAATTGCTTGGCTTGTCATCGGGGTTGTGCATGATTAAATACTTTGTGTGATGAAGATAGAGCATAGCCAGACTATATGATTTTGTAGGGATAACTTTCTTTTGCCATGTTATTTTGAGAAGATATGATTGCTTTGTTAGTATGCTTGAAGTATTATTATTTTCATGTCAATATTAAACTTTTGTCTTGAATCTTTCGGATCTGAACATTCATGCCACAATAAAGGAAATTACATTGAGAAATATGCTAGGTAGCATTCCACAACAATTTTTTTGTTTTTATCATTTACCTACTCGAGGACGAGCAGGAATTAAGCTTGGGGATGCTTGATACGTCTCCAACGTATCTATAATTTTTTATTGTTCCATGCTATTATATTATCTGTTTTGGATGTTTAATGGGCTTTACTAAGCACTTTTATTAATTTTGGGACTAACCTATCAACCGAAGGCCCGGTGCAAATTGCTGTTTTTTTGCCTATTTCAGTGTTTCGCAGAAAAGGAATATCAAACAGAGTCCAAACGGAATGAAACCTTCGGGAGAGTTATTTTTGGAACAAACGTGATCCAGAGGACTTGGAGTGGACGTCAAGAAAGAAGCGAGGAGGCCATGAGGCAGGGAGGCGCTTTGCCTTACAGGCGCGCCGCCCCCACCCTCGTGGGCCCCTCGCAGCTCCACCGACCTACTTCTTCCTCCTATATATACCCATGTACCCCGAAAACATCCAGGAGCACCACGAAACCCTATTTCCACCGCCGCAACCTTCTGTACCCGTGAGATCCCATCTTGGGGCCTTTTCTGGCACTCTGCCAGAGGGGGAATCGATCACGGAGGGCTTCTACATCAACACCATACCCTATCCATGATGTGTGAGTAGTTTACCACAGACCTTCGGGTCCATAGTTATTAGCTAGATGACTTCTTCTCTCTCTTTGGATCTAAATACAAAGTTATCCTCGATTCTCTTGGAGATCTATTCAATATAATTCTTTTTGCGGTGTGTTTGCCGAGATCCGATGAATTGTGGGTTTATGATCAAGATTATCTATGAACAATATTTGAATCTCCTCTGAATTCTTTTATGTATGATTGGTTATCTTTGCAAGTCTCTTCGAATTATCAGTTTGGTTTGGCCTACTAGATTGATCTTTCTTGCAATGGGAGAAGTGCTTAGCTTTGGGTTCAATCTTGCGTTGCTCGATCCCGGATGTGAGAAAGGGAAAGCTTAACGTATTGTATTGTTGCCATCGAGGATAAAAAGATGGGGTTTATATCATATTGCTTGAGTTTATCCCTCTACATCATGTCATCTTGCCTAATGCGTTACTCTGTTCTTATGAACTTAATACTCTAGATGCATGCTGGATACCGGTCGATGTGTGGAGTAGTAGTAGTAGATGCAGAATCGTTTCGGTCTAGTTGTCGCGGACGTGATGCCTATATACATGATCATGCCTAGATATTCTCGTAACTATGCACTTTTCTATCAATTGCTCGACAGTAATTTGTTCACCCACCGTAATACTTATGCTATCTTGAGAGAAGCCACTAGTGAAACCTATGGCCCCCGGGTCTATTTTCCATCATATAAGTTCCCAATCTATTTTTAGTTTGCATTCTTTACTTTCAGTTTATATCATAAAAATACCAAAAATATTTATCTTATTATCTCTATCAGATCTCACTTTTGCAAGTGGCCGTGAAGGGATTGACAACCCCTTTATCGCGTTGGTTGCAAGGTTCTTATTTGTTTGTGCAGGTATAAGGAGACTTGTGTGTAACCTCCTACTGGATTGATACCTTGGTTCTCAAAAACTGAGGGAAATACTTACGCTACTTTGCTGCATCACCCTTTCCTCTTAAAGGGAAAAACAAACGCAAGCTCAAGAGGTAGCAGTCACCGAGGGGCCCATGATGTAGGGGCGCGCCCTCCACCCTTTTGGCTGCCTCGTGGCTCTTCTGACTTGATCTCCAAGTCTCCTGGGTGTCTTCTGGTCCAAGAAAAATCATGGAAAAGGTTTTATTTCGTTTGGACTCTGTTTGGTATTCCTTTTCCGCGAAGCTAAAAAACAAGGAAAAATAGAAACTAGCACTGGGCTCTAGGTTAATAGGTTTGTCCCAAAATAATATAAAATAGCATATTAATGCATATAAAACATCCAAAACAGATAATATAATAGCATGGAACAATAAAAAATTATAGATACGTTGGAGACGTATCAGTGCATCTATTGGGGACTTGCGCGTTTCTCCTACTGGATTGATACCTTGGTTCTTAACTGAGGTAAATACTTATCTCTACTTTGCTGCATCACCCTTTCCTCTTCAAGGGAGAAACCAATGCAAGCTCAAGAAGGAGCAGGAAGAATTTCTGGCGCCGTTGTCGGGGAGATCTACGTCAAGCCTACCAAGTATCCATCATAAATTCTCATCTCTTGCATTACATTATTTGCCATTTGCTTCTCGTTTTCCTCTCCCCCACTTCTAAAACGTTTTTAGAAAAATACAAAAAGATTTGCCTTTTTATTCACCCTTCTTTCATTCGCCTTTTCGTTTGCCCTTATGTTTTACTTGGTTTGTTTGCTTGTTTGCTTGGCATAATTGTGTATTTTATTGAAAAATAGTAAGCAAAGAGTTTATGGTTCCTCATCCACTTGCTAATCTTTCTAAGAGATCCAATTATGATGAGCCTATTGCTAGTGAGTTGAGTGCACTAGACTATCTTTATGAAGTTTTGCTTGAAATTCGTGAATCTGAAAATTGTGGTGAAATGTTAAAAGAAGAAATTTATGAAGTGATTCACGATAGCTCCTTGAATGAAAAGCATGATTGCAATGATGTTATTATAAATTCTATTAATGTCAATTGTGCTAATCACATCCAAAACCCTAAGCTTGGGGATGCTAATTTTGCAATGCCAACTACTTATTGTAATAATCATGATTGGGATGATTCTTCTTATGATCTTGAAAATTTATTTAAGCCTCGTGATGAATATGTTTGCAATAATATTGAAAGTGGGTTTGGAAGAGTGTCAACTTTAGGAAATAATGATCTCACTACTTTGGAGATTGATAAGCCTTTTGATTTTTTTTGATAAAAGTGGGTTTGGAGAGGTCATGACTTTATCTCATGATAATCCCACTATATAGGAAGAGTGTCAACTTTGCATGCATATGGATCATGTAGAGATATGTTATGTGATAGCTATATTGTTGAATTTGATTATGATCCTACATGTAATTATTATGAGAGAGGAAAATATGGTTGTAGAAATTTTCATGCTACTAAATTACCTCTCGTTATGTTGAGATTGCTATTGTTTCTTTCTTCTTCCTTGCATATGCTAGTTTTTGCTTGTCTTGATAATTTGTTTGCTTATAAAATGCCTATGCATAGGAAGTATGTTAGCCTTAAACTTGTTTTTTCACATGATTCATGATGCTTTCTTCGTGTTTCAATTATTATCTTTCATGTGAGCATCATTAAAATTATCAATGCCCAGATAAAAGGCTTTAAAGAAAAGCGCTTGTTGGGAGACAACCCAATTTTTTGTATTAATAAAATACACATTATTACCTCTGTAGTAATTGTGTTTTTATGTTTTAATTAGTGTTTGTGCCAAATAAGACCTTTTGGGTGGCTTATGGTGATAGTTGATTTGATCTTGCTGAAAAACAGAAACTTTTACGCCCAGTAAAATAATTCTCATTTTTAACAGAAGCGAGATAAAATACTGAGGGAAATACTTATCTCTACTATGTTGCATCACCCTTTCTTCTTCAAGGGAAAAACCAACACAAGCTCAAGAAGTAGCAGCGACGCTGGTCAGGCGTGCAGTAGGGATGGCGGCGGCACGGAGGACGGCGGCGACGACGACGACGGCGGCGACTACAACAAGTTCTACAAGCTCCTCGGCATGTAGAAGCCGGGCGACAGTGGCGGCGTAGTAGTAGTATTTAGTATTTAGTTGTCATTTTTAGTTAGTTTTTAAATTATGTTTTCAGTTTTTGTACAAGTATCAATGAAATCTCCTAGTTTGGCCGAATTTGTGTCATGTTTGGCCAAATTTTGACTGAGTTTGATTTAAAAAAATGGCATCTGAGGCGGCCTTGGGGCGGCAGTTGGGAAACCGACCGCCCGCACGCTGATTTTTTCGCCGGCGTGCCCCCAGGCGGCGCTATTTCAAGCCCCTGGTGGAAGAACATGCGGTGCCCCCGTGTTAGGTTTTGGTAATTGATGACATTCTCTATGGAGTAATGGTTGCCTTGAGTTGTATTTGAAGGATTTGTCTATAGGCTTTTTCTTGAAGTCCATTTGTTGGTTTCAAGGAGTTTAGGTGTTGGCCAAGCTGCTATTCAAGGATTTATCCAAAGATTGGGCATGTGAGACTTGAGCTTATTGCAAGCATGTCTTGAAGAAGAAGATTGTGTGAACATTCATGTGTTCCTTCAAGACATCATCCTAATGAAGAGAGTTGGAAAGATTCATGGTTGATCAAGACTAAATCAAAGAGTGAATCAAGTTGATCAACACACAAAGCGTACAATATGTACCGAGAGAGGTCAAGTGATCCCATCACTACTAGGAAAAGGCCTACTAATGGCGCACCGGTTTTGCCTACTAATGGCGCACTACTGGTGCGCCATTAGTATCACGCCACTAGTATTTTTTACTAATGGCGCATCGCTGGTGCGCCATTAGTATCTGGTATACTAATGGCGCACCGTGCAGTGCGCCATTAGTTTTGCCCAAAGTGCGCCACTAGTGTCTGCTATACTAATGGCGCACCATATGGTAGTGCGCCATTAGTAACAAATTTTTTAAATTTTTTTGTTTTTTCTTAATTTCAGATCACTATTTCACATATAAGATATAGAGACATAGCCAACACATAACCAACACATAGTTCCATATAACAACCATAGCCAACATATATATATATATATATATATATATATATATATACAACAAGCATCCATATAACAATCATAGTTCCATCGTTACATATTACAAAAGTTTCACATTGTTCATCCAACACCGTTATCCATCAATTCACAAAAGTTTCACATTGATACAAAATAAAAACACAAATGGAAAAGAAGCACTCCATCCATGCAAGCTTCCGTGAATTAAATCAAATCTGCAAAATGATAAACAAGAAGTTAGAAGAAGAAGAAGAAGAAGAAGACTAGAAGAATACTAGAAGAAGAAGAACACTAGAATAAGAATAAAAAGAATTTTGGAGCCAACTTAGGTAAAATGAAGCTAACCTATGTCATTTTGGAAAAGAAGAAGAATAAGAAGAAGACTATAAGCTTATTATGTAAACTTGACCATTTTGTGCTAACATAAGTTATTTTGGAGCTAACCTATAGGAAACTAAGCATATAAGCTCTAAGTTAGCATATTAGAGCCAACTTAGGTAAAATGAAGCTAACCTATGTCATTTTGGAAAAGAAGAAGAATAAGAAGAAGACTATAAGCTTATTATGTAAACTTGATCATTTTGTGCTAACATAAGTTATTTTGGAGCTAACCTATAGGAAACTAAGCATATAATAAGCTCTAAGTTAGCATATTAGAGCCAACTTAGGTAAAATGAAGCTAACATATAGGAAACTGAGCATATTAGAGATAACATAGGTAACTAAGTATATATATATCATTTTGGAGATCTGACATACCTGACATAGTTCAGTTCTCATTGTTCTTCTTCTCCTTTCTCATTTGATGCGCCAAGAGCGGCGAGGTGGTGGAGGCAAGGAGGCGGTGGGATGTAGTCTTCTACCACAATTAGGCGTGGTCATGTCGCCCACTGTGGGATCGCCGGCGCCACCACCGGTGTGTGTTCATTGTCGCACCACCACCATCGCGAGGCCACCTTCAGTGGGCCGGGCACGACCATCTCTAGGTCATCCTCAGCCACCTCCATCTCTTGCCCATGGTCACCACCACCACCATCTCCTCGCCCATGGTCAGCCACCACCATCTCTTGCCCTTGGTCACCACCTCCAACGCTAGGTCATCCTCACCGATGCCCATCGTCATCCTGCAGCTCCTCATCCCCACTGCTCCTTTCTCCCGCACTCTAGTCCGGATCATCCTTCTTGTTGTCTATCTTTGCTGCCGAGAATCATTTCTTTGCTTTCGCTTCTGACCATAATCGCCGCTGCTTTCGCTCTGACCATATTCGTTCTTTGCTTTGGCTGTAGCCGATGTCATTCTTTGCTCCCATTACCTGTCCAAATGCAACAATGACCGTTAACAATCGATGTGAGACAAAGCCAAATGTAGAGGAATAAGAAGAGGCAGAATGTCGCATCATCATCGTCGAGAAGCGCATGCGACACATAGTCGCGTTGAACACCTTCACGATGAGCATGGTGGCGTCGTCGTCGTACCTGAAGAGAAGGAAGTACCCCAGCCGCAGGTCATAGGTATGGTAGAACTTCTCCCACCCACGAGACAAGTACATGTGGCCCTCCTTGATCACCAACTCCACATCCCACCGCTGCGAAACCCGGCTGCCGCCTGTCAGCTTCACATTATTTGGCGGATCTTCACCCATCAGCATGTTCATAAAACTGTCAGGCAGCCTCTGCAGTTTGGGACAATAAGTGATGTAGCAAACAACAAATATCATAATGATATGGGTGAAGGGGAGATCTCTCGTTTTATATACCTGCGTCATGGATGATACTGAAGAACTCAGAAGCATCCAACTCGTACCGCGGTGTCGCAGAGCGGCGGTGGCTGCTTCCCGCCATCTCTGATAAGCAGCAGAAGAGACCAATTAGTACCCTTACAACAGATCATAAAACATGCATGATAACAGGCTATACTGAAAGGCCAATTGTACTGGACTATAAATTAGGGTAACAATGACACAGAAGATGGGAGCACCTAGTACACATTAGCAAAACAAAAAGGTACCATGCTTAAAAGGAAAGACCACTTGGCTCTATTGCCACCTATGGTTTAATGCAGCATGAATAAAGGGGCAGTTGATCCTACTTAACTAAGTACTAAGATACCCCGGCCCATGCATTCGTCTCAAGTACCCCATATGTCCTATTTTTTAGCAAAGTCATGCTAAAATTCACGGAAAATTTCAGCATGAGCTTTGCTGAAAATAGGACATATGGAGTACCCGAATTCTTAGGAGCGGAAGTTAATCGACATTCCGGCAAACTCAAGGGCCTCTTGGGGTACAGCAGCAGCATCACAAGTTGACAAATTAGATATAAAGGCCGCAAAGCTTAGTCCGAATGCCTTAAATCTTAACCACATTTTGCTATTGCTAATTTCTAGAAGTGAGCTCTGACAGCTTTCTATAATAAATTAGTCAAGATAAGTTCCTAAGCTCCTGATATGACGGAACTAGCGTACATATACCAATAAATGCAATTTGTAACAAATTGTTGTACAACAATATATCTTCTAGCCATGAAACCCTACCTTGATTCTCCTTTCTTCCTCTTGCCGAAGAAAAGTTGGCTGCAGAGGATGGTCCAACTCAGATCAGCCTGCAGAAGTTCATTGTATAATTCTGTTTAGTTCCAAGCAGTAGTTCAAGAAGTGCAAATTGCAGAAGTTTGAGAAAGCACTAATTGGAAAGTCTGGTGTTTCCTTGAAAACATGAAAGGGCCTGACTATGCATACAATTTTACAACAAGACATCCACCATACAATTTTTTTAAAGGAAAAGACTTAAGTTCACTTTAATTAAAGTTTCAGTTAAAGTTAAATTAAAGTTTCAGTCAAAGTTTTAGTTGATTTTAAAGTTAAATTAAAATTTCACTTAAAGTTTCAGTTAAAGGAGAGCATTTGCTACTAGATTTTAGGGCTATTGTAAGCAGTGCACTACTGCACTATTGTTCATACTCCTGCACTATTGCACTCTTTGGAATCCTCCTTCATACTACCGCAAGCGAGAATACTGATGCAAACCACGGAACTTGCAAGCGATGGTGAGTACAACAAGACAAGAAGATGAGACAATATGGAGGGCACAAGACAAACTACTGAAAAGGTTTCTTTGTGTTGTACTCCAAAATTCAACCTAACAAATTAACTGAAACTTAACAGCAGCAGCAGAGCTAATTGGTTCAACCATGGAAGTTCCAGGATATATTCTGGGGCCTCAATTCGTGCCTACTGAATATTTTTTCACTCAATGGCCACTCCTCACCCGGTCACCATATACATCACCACTACTCATTCACTTTCTATAGAAGCCAACAAATTGAAACTCCAAAAATAAATATGTAAGGTGCTTCGATAGATGGAGCTGCTAGCAAGGTTGATGAGAGAGAGAGAATTGGACTTGTAACCTACCATAAAGCTCATCATCATCAACGCAACGATACTATCTGGTTGTTGCCACCAACCTAGCTAAGCTAGAACCCTTCCAACAAAATCTCTAAACTTGCATTTGAACCACAACAAAAAGCGCTCTCAACTCAAACTGCAACAAAAATAAAACCACTACTACTATACTTGCCCCATTGATTTTGATTTTGATTTCTAGTATTTGATTGGGTTGGGGACAAGTTTTGTAAGTTTGGACCTTCCATTCCTAGGTAGGGTAGCAACAGCAGCAGCTTACTTAGTTTTGACTACCTGAACGTCAATCTCTAGGCCTGTAGTTGTATGTAGGCTCTAGAATTCAATTCAGATAACTACACTGTACACCTATCTATCATCATTTCTTTTCACCTATATATGTATGCTATCCTCTCCACAAACCTAGATAGCCCATTTCTTACTCTAGATAGGGTACCCAATTCACAGCAGCTTAACTTATTGATTATAACTATCCACCTGCTTGTATCATGGGCTAGGGTTACAAGATGCGGAGGAATCAAGAACGGAGAAGAGAGGGTGTCTTTGGTCGCCGGCCTGCCGCTCTCCTCGACCTCCACATCACAAATTTCATTTAGGGCAAAAACTAAATACAGTTTGGACAGTTTGGACACTTTAGAGAGCAAAATCTAACGATTTGTGAACATTTGTTAATTTTGAAAATTTAGAGAGAAGAAAAATGGGGATACCTCGAGCTTGGATAGCCTGGGCTCCGGCTTGGGCTTGGGCGGCGGGGGCGGCGCGTAGTCCGACGGCGGCGGGGACGGGGACGTCTGGGACTTGGTCGGCTGGTGGTGCACCTCGTGAGGGCGTGGGGCGGGCCTGAGCTTGGGCGCGGGCGGCGAAGTCTGGCGCTTGAGGCGGGGCGCCGACACGTCCTTCTTGGGCGCCGGCGTCGAGGAGGCGGTGGACGGCGATCCGGAGGAAGGGGCCGCCTTCTTGACCTTCTGAGCAGAAGAAGGCACAGGCGGTGAGAGGAGGAGGAGGAGAAGCTAGGGAAGGGAGGAAGGGGACGACGTCAAGCGGCGGGCGGCGAACGAGCGGGCGGGGACGACGACCGGGCGGCGGAAGGACGAGGGCGGGGCGGGGAGGCGTGAGGGTGGGCGGCGAGGTGGCGGCGTGGGGAGCTGCAGGGGGCGCGGGCGCTGGGGTCGGGCGGCGGCGGGGGGGTCGATCTGGCGAGGGAGAGGGACGAAGGGATCAGGCGAGGGAGAGGGTGGAATTAGCTGGGGGGGGGGGAGATTACTAATGGCGCACCCCGCAGCGGTGCACCATTAGTATGTTTTTTTATTACAGTTCGAGCCCTCAGGTTATATTCCACCTAACCCAGTCTAGATCAGAACCCACCCACTAGCCCGACTGGTCAGCATGCAGCACACACACTAGGAGGTCCTGGGTTCGATTCCCAGGCTCCCCAATTTTTATTTTTATGCATTTAAAATGTTGTTTCATATTTATTTGTGTTTAAATATCTTCAAACTTGTTTAAATCATAACAGTAATATTTTCTTATAAAAACAGTAATATTTTTTAAAAAAATTATGTTCAAATTTGTTATTTGAAAATATTTATGAATATGAAAAAGGTGGAGTGGAGGGTGCGGTGGGTCATCGGCGACGGTGGAGTGGGGGAGGGTATGGGCCGGGGGTCGGCGGCGGCGGCCGGTGGAGCGGAGGAGGGTGCGGTTTGTCGTCGGCGGCGGTGGAGTGGGGAAGGGTACGGGGGCGTCGTCGGGGACGAAGACGTCGACACTGTGGATGTTGCCGTCGCGGGAGGCGATGCAGTCAGAGATTCGGGATGGTGAACCGCGCGCGGAGGCCAGGGGAGTCGAGTCAGTCAGGGGGAGGGGGCCGGGAGGGAGGAGAGGAGGAAGAGAGGAGAAGAATATTACGTGACCACGAGGTGGTGGCCGGAGCGGAGACGATGGAGGGCGGAGACGACGAGCTTGGGGGAGGTGGGGAGGTCGCGGGCCTCCTGTCCTGGTGGACGTGGGGCCTCCTCTCCCTGGTGGACGTGGGAGGCGGCGCCGAGGCTCCAAGTCTCCGTGGCTCGAGGGTTAGGGAGGGAGGCGGGAGGCGGCGCTCATGGGAGGCGGGGCTCGGGGAGGCGGGCTCGGGGGGGCCGTGGCGTGGGCGGCGGCGGGCTGGCGGGCCGAGGGCGCGTGGGCGGCTGCGGCAGACGGAGGAAGGGGAGAGGGAGGCGGTGGCGGCGTACGGTGAATCTGTTATTTGAAAAAAATATCATCAAATTTGTTATTTGAAAATATTTATGAATATGAAAAAATATCATCAAATTTGTTTTTTTGCAATTTTAGTTGCATTCATTTGTGACGGTGGAGCGGGTCGGGAGGGTGCGGGGAGAGGGTGCGGGTGGTCGCTTGGCTGCGGTGGAGTGGGGGACGGTGCAGGCCGGGGTCGGCCGGTGGCGGTGGAGCGGGGAGGGTGCGGTGGGACGTCGGCGGTGGTGGACTGGGAGGGTGCGGGTGGTCGTCGGCGGCGGTGGAGTGGGGAAGGGTGCAGGCCGTGGGTCCATGGCCAGTGGAGCGGGGAGGTGCGGTCTGACAGAGGTCGGTGGAGGGTGCGGTCGTGGCCACGGTGGAGCGGGGTCGACCACTGGTACCATTAGAAGTTTTGCAAAAAAAGTATATATTCTAATGGCGCACTCTGTGTCCAGTGCGCCATTACTAGTTAGAACTAGTAATGGCGCACTTCGTTTGGATGCGCCATTAGTATGTATGGAAAAATTGAAAAAAAAAATTATTACTAGTGGCGCACCGTGTGTCTGGTGCGCCATCAGTGTCTTCCACACTAATGGCGCATCAACAAATGGTGCGCCATTAGTATATAGTAGTGGCGCACTACCTGACAGGTGCGCCATTAGTACCCATCCCATCTATAGCCCTTTTCCTAGTAGTGCATGGTATGGTAAGCATTGTCCACTACACTTTGTGAACTAACCCATGGTCTTCGTGTGAGTTCTATGTGGTGTTAGGTATGTTTCCACGGGTTTGCATCAAGAGGAAGATCTCATACAACCCATGGAGGATGACATCAAGTGGTGATCGTCATCAAGATTGCGGTGTGCAAGTTCAAGTGGAGCATCACGAAGATATCATCCTTGAAGCTTGCCGTCCATTGTGGTGTTAATGGACTTGTGAAGATGTGCCGAAGAGTGGCTCACTCATAGTAGAGTATGGGGGAGCAATCAACTAGTCTTCATCGAGCCAACACAATCAAGAAAAGTGGTCCAACTTGAGGGGGTCAAGATCATGATCATCTAGCTCAAGTGTACTATGTGCAAGGCAAAGGTTTGCCTTTGATAGGTTTTCTATTTTACCGGTCTCATGGTGGTAGTTGGGAGACCGGGTTGTAGGATCGATTGTCGTACTATCAAGGGGGGCTCTCGATGAGTAGCTTGATCGTATCGTTCGTAGAGAGCTCAAACCATTGCATCCTTGCATCATCTTTATTGGTTCTTGTTTGGTTCTTCTCCTTGTGAGATTTGGAGCTTATGGTCATCTTCGTGAAAAGCTCGAGTTCATCGAAAACGAAGTTCACATACATCTTCTATGATGTTTTTGATGTTGGGTTTTTTGCCGGTTCTTCATTCATAGAGGTTTCATATCTCTATACCTTTGGCATTTCTCTTCTCCCTCTTCTTACAAGCTTGAGTTTTCTCAATTCGGAGCTCCATTTGCAGAAGTTGTGGCAGTTCAGGCTTTATTGTACCCTCTGGTTTCTCTTTCATGTCAGGTTGCACGGGAGTGGAACGGTAGTATGAGCGGTAGTACCGCTTGTAAGAGGTAGTACCGCCCATGCACTACCGCTCCACTTCCCCTCCCCTCCAGGAGCCTGCGTGCTCCCGGCGGTTGTAGAGCGGTAGTGGGTGTGCGGCACTACCGCCTATAAGCGGTAGTACCGCTCCTTCAAGCGGTAGTACCTCTGGTGCGGCTCTTCTTCACCCCATCTGTCCTACTCTGCCTCCTTAGTGCCCTGATCTGCAACCCTAGCGGTAGTACCACTGGGCGAGTGTTAGTACCGCTCCGGCAGCACTACCGGCTTGTGGTCTCGCACCATTGCATTTCTCTATGTGCACTACTGCCCGGGCGGTAGTACCGCTCCTCTGAGCGGTAGTTCCGATTGTGTGCGGGCTTGGCACATAACGGTTGGATTTTGGGGTGCCTATAAAAGGGGGTCTTCTTCCCCATTGAACCTTATCTCTTTAGCTCGTGTTCTTCCCCATTGTTGACCTTCTTCGAGCTTGCTATCTCTCAATCCCCCATGGATTCTTGCTAGTTTTGGGGAGGAGGAGATCTAGATCCAAATTTCCACCAATCACTTTCTCCTCTATGTGAGGGGAACCCCTTGGATCTAGATCTTGGAGTTCTTGGTGTTCTCCTTCTTGTTCTTCCTCTCTTTTTCCTCCATAGCTTTCGTTGCTTTGGTGGGATTTGAGAGTGAGGGACTTGGGCACTCCGTGTACCCTTTCCATTGTATTAGTTGCATTGCATCGGTTTGAGTTCTCCACGGTGATACGTGGAAGTTACAAGTTGAGAAACTTATTACTCTTGGGTGCTTGGTACCCTTGAGCTTGTTCCTCTTGGGTGCTTGGGCGCCCTAGACGGTTGATGGTGCTTCCGGGTCTCCAATAAGGTTGTGGAGATCGCCCCGAGCAATTTGACGGGTACCAGTGACCGCCCCCAAGGGTTGCCAAAGTGTACGGGTTCGGTGACCGCCCCCAGGGTTACCAAAGTGTACGGGTTTGACGATCGCCCTCAAGGGTACCATAGTGGAATCATGACATCTTGCATTGTGCGAGGGCGTGAGGAGATTACGGTGGCCCTAGTGGCTTCTTGGGGAGCATTGTGCCTCCACACCGCTCCAAACAGAGATTAGCATCCGCAAGGGTGTGAACTTCGGGATACATCATCGTCTCCGCATGCCTTGGTTATCTCTTACCCGAGCCCTTTACTTATGCACTTTACTTTGTGATAGCCATAGTGTTTCATGTTATATATCTTGCTATCACTTAGTTGTTTATCTTGCTTAGCATAAGTTGTTGGTGCACATAGGTGAGCCTAGTTGTTGTAGGTTTTGTGCTTGATAGACCGCTAGGTTTATTCCGCATTTGTTCAAGCCTAAGCGCCTATTCACCCCCCTCTAGGAGACATTCTCGATCTTTCACCTGGGAGGCCAAACAAGTGAATATGCTCTAAGGATTAAGGTATGCATCACATGCCAGTTGCCTGAGATTTTCAACATTTTTAGTTGACATATTTCAACTAGTTGCAGTAGTACCAATTCCAAGGCTACTCATCGATGATGACGAGTACTACTAAGTAGAGTTATTTTACACTGCAATGAGACTCTTGAGGCAGAAATATGTCACACCCTGATTTTTTGACCTTTCTTTTTCTTTTTCTTTTTCTTTGGATTTTGATTTGAATTGATTTTCTATGGCTTTGTGGTCCTGAAACCTGGGAAAAGCATCTCTTCTCAGGCTCCCAAGTGGCTTGTCATCCTCAAAATCAAATCAAGACCTTGTCATTTTCATCTTAGCCCAATCGCAATATTCTTTTTATTGGGAATATTCCTTTTTCTATTAAAGGAATAATCCTTTTGCCCTAGGTTGTTGTAACACCCCCAGTGTCGTGCTACAGTAATCTCTCTTAATGGCGCCATGTCATCACTGTTACTGTTGCTAATCTCACGTTGATTCAAAACCAATTCAAATTCAATTTTAAAACAAAGTCAAATAAATTATTCCTCCAAACAGTAAAACAAAAATGTTCGCTGGGCTGAAAATAACCACCGACTAAATTTCATGAATGATTCAACATCATTTGAGATAGCTAATTTCCCCTAGGAATTAAAGCAGTTCCAAATCAGCATTTTTAAATGCTTTTCTAATTGTGAAAAATCCAAATCATTTCAAACTCCTCCCAGAATTTTTGTGGCAGGTGCCAAATATTGTAATGTATTTATTTGGCCAAGTCCCACATTTTTCAGAACTCCTTTTGGCAGCTCAAATATTGCATAGCATTTTTTCTGTAAAAAGAAAAGAGCAAAAGAAAGGAAAAGGGGAGAGAGAGAGAAAAGGCCCCTGACACCCCTGGGCCTAACCCTCCGGGCTAAGCCCAAAAGGCCATGTGGCCCACTACCCCTCCCCTGTGTCTCCCACCTCCCACTATTCGACCGACCGGGCGCCTTGGCGCCACCCGACCACCTCGCCGGCCTCGCCGAGAGAGGATAAGGGAGACGCCTCGGGCTCCCCTTCCACTTGCTCTGCCACCCCACTCGCGCCAGTCCTTTCCCCTTGCCCGCTTCGCTCTCTCCCTCGCACCCTAGATCCCCTCCTCATCGCATCCGAACGCCACGGCCGCCATGGCCGCCGTCGCCCTCGTGGCCACCGGCCACCACGCGCGTCTTCGCCATGACGTAGCTCCTCGCCGTCATCCGCTACGCCCCCTGGTGCCATCCGCAAGAGCTCGGAGGCGCTAGAGCGCCGTCACATTGCCTTCTTCAACCTCCGTCCGCCTCAGGCCGCTGCACGCCGACGCCGTCTCCGGGCACCTCGACACTTCCTCGGGCCTTCCCAGCAAAGGAAGTGAGCGCCGGACCCCCCCCCCCCTTTCCCTCTCTTCCCTGCTTCTGCCACTACCCGTAGCTGCTTCCCACGTCATGCCCGAGCTTGTCGCCGTCGTGGGGTTCGCCGCCGTAGCCACGGCTCGCCGAGCTCGTAGCCGGCTACCCCGTCATGCTCAGCACGCTCCCAGAGGCCGGGCAAGCCCTCTGGCTCACCTCGCCGTGCCCCTAGCAATGTCCCCGCCGTGCACCCGAGCGCCGTCGCCGCCCGTACTCGCCGTCGTCGCTGCAGGCGCGCTCCGGCCAAGCCACCACCGCAGTCGGATGCGCGCGAGCCCTGCGGTGCCGTAGGTTCAAACCGCGGCCGAAACGGGCCCCTGAGGCCGTTTTCCGGCCAACTCCGGCGAGGAGCCGCCGCGAGAGGGTCGCCGGAGCGACTCCGGCGTCGCCGCCGACTGTCCGCCACGCTGCCCTCCTTGTGTCGCGCCAATGGGCCTCGCGGCCTGCTGACTCGGTTGACCCAGTCAACGTGCTGACTGGGCAGCCCAGTGTCATTGACATGCGGGCCCCACGGTTATTCTGTTAATTAAAACGTTTATATAACTAAAGTTAATTAGTTAATCTAATTAGTCACTGACATGTGGGGCCCAACTGCTAATTATCCCCCCTGTTCTTTTAAAATAACCCACTGTTAGCCCTCTCTCCATGACATGTGGGACCCACTGGTCAGCTTTGACCAGTCAACCAGACTGTTGACTGCTGACATCACACCTATGTCATGCTGACGTCATATTTCCTTTTATGTTAGTTTAAATAATTCCAGAAATTGCTTTAATCATTGAAAAATCATAGAAAATAAACCGTAACTCGGATGAAAATGTTTTCTATATGAAAGTTTCTCAGAAAAATCCAGCGAATCCAAATATGCTGTTCGTTCACCTGTCAAATGCCTCTAGCATGCTGAACATGGAACATTCCCCCTCCGGTCATCTGTCTGACACGGGTCCGGAACTGGGAATACATTCCCAGTTGAATTCCCCCTTCACCTTTATCGCGTAGCCTTACGTTAGGTCACACCCGGCACCACATATTGCCACGTTATGCTTTGTGATGCTATGTTTGCTTTATATTTAATGTTTCTTCCCCCTCTTCTCTCTGGTAGACCGCGAGACCGATGTTGCCCCTGTGATCGACTACATCGACGACGACCCCTTCTTACGAAGCAACCAGGCAAGCCCCCCCCTTTGATCATCCTGATATCACCCATTCCATTCTCTCATGCTTGCATTAGATTTTGCTACTGTTATTGTTTGCACCTATTCTGATGCATAGCCTGCTTTTGTATCTGCTGTTGTACCTTACCTGCTTATCCTAAACAGCTTAGTATAGGTTGGTTAGAGATCCATCAGTGACCCCCACCTTGTCCTTGTTGCCCCTGCTTCATCATCGAAGACCCGTTCAACGGGATCGAAGACCAGGCCCCGACACCGCACATCACTTCCCTTAGTTGCTCGACACTCTTTGGGTTACTATCGAGTACCGTGGTGTGACCTCATCAAGACTTTTGATGTTAACCTCAGAGTGTAGCTATTCGGTCGTGGTCATCGAGGGTGATTTCCTCTTTAACCACTTCGATACGACTGTCAGGCAACCCTCAAGTGTGGACCTCGAGGGTGAATCCTCTTACGTTCACCTTGATGATTACATCGAGTGGAATTCACCGGGGGTGATTCCTCGGGCTTTCCCCTTGATGTTTAGACACACAGTTACTATGATTACTATGACTTTATACTGAGCCATGTTACTAAAGGCGGGTCGACCCTGAGGGGTGCCCG
Source organism: Aegilops bicornis (assembly GCA_021605145.1). Classification (NCBI taxonomy): domain Eukaryota; kingdom Viridiplantae; phylum Streptophyta; class Magnoliopsida; order Poales; family Poaceae; genus Aegilops; species Aegilops bicornis. The sequence continues at coordinate 534,509,621 of CM038672.1, forward strand.
CGCGAGCTTAATTGCGAGTGATGTGGAGTCGGGTTGACATGGAGGGTTCCCACGAGATAATTATGAGGCGTGGCCGGGCATTCCTAGCCCTTGCCGCAAGTCCTCGAGACGGGGCAACGGGGTTACATCTTCCGTGAGTATCTGCTTGTTACCGCGCGTTCCTAATCCACTACGATTTGGATATTTGATCCGAGGGGCCTTTGGCCTGATAGCACTAACCATCACGTGGGCATAGTATGGGCGTTCTGCGTCGTATGCATCAGCCGAAGCTTAATAGACGTTAGTGACTGAGCGGCGCACGCCGGGTTGGACTGCGTAAGCACCTGCTTTGTTGAAGGAGGTAGCTAGGTCTGCTCACCGGCCGCGTACGCAACATGCAGGAGTTCCCGGGGAGATGGCCCATGACCCCTGGGGTCATAGGTTTAGTCCGGCGTGTTGGCCTCTCTATTAATCCTAGGTCGGGTTGCTGCGTATTGTTTGGCCGAGGCCAGGCATGACCCAGGAAAGTGTGTCCGGCCGGAGTTAATCGAGCGTGGTGGGTAAGTTGGTGCACCCATGCAGGGAAGAAAACATCTATCGATAGCCTGTCCTACGGTAACGGACACTTGGAGTTGTATCCCGATCGATACAACTAGAACTGGATACTTATGATGAGATCTGGATGGTAATGAGAAATGGATTGTGATGATAACTGGATAGTATGGCTCTGGGATTGCTTTCTCGCAGGGAGTCGAGAAAGGATCTCGGCCGAGGTTGATAACACTACTACTACTTTACTTTATGCTACTCTACTCCCTCCTGCTTTGCCAAGATGGTGGTTTCCGGAAGATGCTAGTCTTTGATAGGACTAGGCCTTCTCTCTATTCTCGCATTTACGCAGCCCGATCCATAGATATAGCCCATTTCATGATACTGATGCATATGTAGTGTAGATCCTTGCTTGCGAGTACTTTGGATGAGTACTCACGGTTGCTTTGCTCCCCTTTTCCCCCTTTCTTCTTCTTTCCGGTTGATGCAACCAGATGTTGGAGCCCAGGAGCCAGATGCTAACGTTGATGCCTACTACTCCATGGAGATCGCCGACGACCAGGAGTAGTTAGGAGGCTCCCAGGCAGGAGGCCTTGCCTTTTTCGATCCTTGCTACTTTTGTGCTAGCCTTCTTAAGGAAAACTTGTCTAACTTATGTCTGTACTCAGATATTGTTGCTTCCGCACACTCTTGTGTATTCAAACTTTTGTATTCGAGCCCTCGAGGCCCCTGGCTTGTAATATAAAGCTTGTATTATTTTAATTTGTGTCTAGAATTGTGTTGTGATATCTTCCCGTGAGTCCTTGATCTTGATCGTACACATTTGCGTGTATGATTAGTGTACGATTGAATCGAGGGCGTCACAAGTTGGTATCAGAGCCGACTACCTGTAGGTAGCCCCCTTTCCAACTCCTTGGCCGAAGTTCAGTCTAGTCGTCCAAAACTGTTTTACTAACTTGGCTGTGTGGCTTACGGGCCCACGTCGCCATTGGGTGGTATTAGTATCTTTTATTCCTCGTTTATACTCTGGGAATCTGATCTCTCTTCTATCCGGGTTAAATATTTTACTAACTCTGGCATTAGGTTCTCGTAACCACTTCGTCCCGGAGAGCCCCTTCACTACAAATGGTTGCTTGCTTCGCCACAAGATTCTGCAGATACTCCTCGATGTTTTCCGAGACCCTGTGCCCACTGCTTTCCAGATCCTGACCATCGATAATCCACGTGAATAACATCCATGCTGTTTGTACCTTCATCCCTAGTTGTTCATATGCTTTCCAAAAATTCTTCAAAATGCTATTCGATCTCCTGAATATCCTCTGCAGCCTATTGCTCCCGAAATTCTTGTCAGCCTGCTTTATGGATACATCCATATGTATCGCAATATTCATTGCATTCCTTGTCACTGTCTTTCCGAGTTTACTGATTCAATCCCGATCATCCATTGATTCCTAGAATTCATCTTTCCGGCTCAGACGTCATTTTGAACATGAGCTGGTTCTCGACCAATCTATTTGTCATCGATTGTGCCCCTAGGTCTATTCTACTTATCCATCCTTGATCAGAGCGTCTGCTTCTGATCCCCCGAATTGGAAATCATAATTCCTTTGCATTTAAGCTTTGGAATTATCAGATATTTCCAAAGTCCGATGCCTCTGCATTATTTCTTCTTCTGATTGAATATTGATACTCACATCAGCTCCATTGTGGATCGCCGGATCCATTACTGGATTAACATCCGACAGTGTCCTTCATATTCAAAGAACCTCATGACGTTCTTTCCCAAATACATAATGCCTTTGGTAATTGTATCCTCTCCTTTTTTCAACCATGCTCTGCTTTCGAGCTTGTGTTGTTTACTTCTGAAGTTTGTGGAATAGGTTCCTAAGATGCCCTTATGGGTTGAACCTATGCCTCCCATAATCCGTTTGAACCCAGAGTTTTAACGAGTCTTACTCTTCTGGTGTTTTGCCAGATAAAATTTGAACACTACAAATTCTTCGAAATCGAGAAGTGAATGAAAAGTTGTGTATTGGAGAAGTGGGAGTCGACCTTGAACCTTGCGTTCATGCCCATGGACACGATGTCGATCTTATCATGGAAGCTTCTCGTAAAAATAATTACCCCCTTGGTATAAGTTCATCTTATATCTGAGATTTGGTTTTCTGTAATCGTGGTTCCGGCCATATTGATATTCTTTGATTCCTTTCTCGGACAAGTTAAAGCACTTGTCTTCTGTAGACCAATGCATCTCCGCAACCTCTATTTTGATATACCTCGAGTATTGCCCCCTGTTATCTCGAGGATATTATGTCATTGCACTACCTCTTATGAATTCTCATTGGAATGATACTCCATCACATCATTCATAGACTGATCGGCTATATCATTATCGGGCTATTTTTAACTGTGCTACCCGGTCCTTCTTCCCGGAGCACAACTCCTGATGACGAGCTAAGCTTGCGTCGATCTTCCGCATCCTATCATTTCATCTCGAACAACAAGTTTGATTTCGAGCTTGTGTCGAATCCGTGGTTCCCATAGCCTTTCACTTCATCCTTCCTTTTGCATAATGTCGTCGCTGCTCAATGGCATCTTCATAGAGTCTCTCAACAAAATTTGTCGTGATCACCGTCAACACTTTGGCTTCTTCAGAGATGTCAATTGAATTCATGGCTAGAAATACCATCCCTGCCCCTCGATGATTTGTGATATCATCGATGACATCTTAACTTTCTGCCAACACAGACCTGATTGTGCTTGGTTATTCCTTAAGTTCTGAGATAATCTTGGAATTGTTTCTTGGTATCTCTTGAGATCTTCGAACCCAATCTTTACTTGGCACCATATTGTTGCTGCATCAAAGCATGACTGTGGTATTCTGAATATCAACAAGAACATTGGAAGCACATTGTCAAATGTTTCTTGATCTATTATCCAAACACTGTTGTCTGGGTAATATCATGATTTTTCCCTCGCCCCCTTTATCTAAATGCTTTTGAACTTGCTGCCATATCATGTATATCCTGCCCCGCTTCCCCTTGGGAAGGATATACTCCCAATTCTTGTGTGTAAACACATTTTCCTTTCCAATGTTCTGATTAATCTAATGATCACCTTTTCCTTCCATTGTTTTGTTTAACCTTTCTGGTGGTTTATGAGATCTAAGCAGAAATAGTTCCCTGCTTATGAAAACACCTCGGTATGCAATTTGTCAGTAAGACCTTGTTATTATTGCAGTTGACATTCCGGTAACCACCGATGGACGAGAACTTTGCCTATTGGTCCGCCTCGTTCAACGAGCAGGAAAATAGTTCTCTTCGTCCCTCGCCCTTGGTACCAACGTTGTTGGCAACATAACTGATAGACTACCATCTGACATGCCTTGCTATCGGCCCCCTTTCTACTTTTAACCCACATGGTGGGCCCATAACCTACAGTTCCACAGGATCGAAACCTGACTTCCCTGTATATCTTTGATCTGAAATATTCTTGTATTTGGCTTCGTATCATGTCACGAGCCACCTTCGAGAGATGATCTATTCCCGATGCTCTGAACCCCCTTCTCACACTCTGTTCAGGTATCGATCGTTTGTCCATTCGCTTGAAACTTCCTATTGTACCTTCATATTTGCTCTCGATGTTTTCTTAAGTTTCAACTCGAGAGATACTTCTGCCACATTCCCTGAATTGTTCTCCAGATAATTAACCCTATAAGTGTCAGTTCTTCTGAAGTTGCTCTTTACTTCCCCACCTAAATCTCGGGACGAGATTTCTTGTAGTGGAGGAGATTTGTAACACCCCCAGTGTCGTGCTACAGTAATCTCTGTTAATGGCGCCATGTCATCATTGTTACTGTTGCTAATCTCACGTTGATTCAAAACCAATTCAAATTCAATTTTAAAATAAAGTCAAATAAATTATTCCTCCAAACAAGAAACAAAAATGTTCATTGGGTTGAAAATATCCAATCGACTAAATGTCATGAATGATTCAACATCATTTGAGATAGCTAATTTCCCCACAGGAATTAAAGCAGTTCCAAATCAGCATTTTTAAATGCTTTTCCAATTGTGAAAAATCCAAATCATTTCAAACTCCTCCCAAACTTTTGTGGCAGGTGCCAAATATTGTAATGTATTTATTTGGCCAAGTCCCACATTTTCTAACTCCTTTTGGCAGCTCAAATATTGCATAGCATTTTTTTACGTAAAAAGAAAAGAGCAAAAGAAAGGAAAAGGGAGAGAGAGAGAGAAAAGGCCTCGACCCCCTAGGCCTAACCCTCCTCGGCTAAGCCCAACAGGCCATGTGGCCCACTACCCCTCCCTGTCGTCTCCCACCTCCCTTTGTTTGACCGGACCGCGCCTCGGCGCCACCCGACCACCACGCCGGTCTCATGGGAGAGGATAAGCGGCGCCTCGGGCTCCCCATCCACTTGCTCTGCCACCCCACTCGCGCCAGTCCTTTCCCCTCGCCCGCTTCGCTCTCTCCCTCACACCCCAGATCCCCTCCCCATCGCATCCGAACGCCACGGCCGCCATGGCCGCCGTCGCCCTCGTGGCCACCGGCCAACACGCGCGTCTTCGCCATGACGTAGCTCCTCGCCGTCATCCGCTACGCCCCCTGGTGCCATCCGCAAGAGCTCGGAGGCGCTAGAGCGCCGTCACGCCGCCTTCTTCAACCTTCGTCCGCCTCAGGCCGCCGCACGCCGACGCTGTCTCCGGCCACCTCGACTCTTCCTCGGGCCTTCCCAGCAACGGAAGTGACCGCCGGACCCCTCCCTCTTTTCCCTCTCTTCCCTGCTTCTGCCACTACCCGTAGCTGCCTCCCCCGTCATTCCCGAGCTTGTCATCGTCGTGGGGTTCGCCGCCGTAGCCGCAGCTCGCGGGGCTCGTAGCCTGCCACCCCGTCATGCTCAGCACGCTCCCAGAGGCCGGGCAAGCCCTCTGGCTCGCCTCGCCATGCCCCTAGCAATGTCTCCGCCGTGCACCCGAGCGCCGTCACCGCCCGTACTCGCCGCCGTTGCTGCAGGCGCGCTCCGGCCAAGCCACCACCGCAGTCGGATCTTGTAGCGAGCCCTGGGTGCCGTGAGGTTCAAACCGCGGCCGAAAGCGGGCCCTCGAGGCCATTTTCCGCCAACTCGGTGAGGAGCCGCCGAGAGGGTCGCCGAGCGACTCGGCGTCGCCGACTGTCGCCACATGACCCTCCTTGTGTCGCTGCCAATGGGCCCTGCGGGCCCCGTTGACTGGGTTGACCCAGTCAACATGCTGACTGGACAGCCCAGTGTCATTGACATGCGGGCCCCATAGTTATTCTCTTAATTAAAACTTTTATATAACTAAAGTTAATTAGTTAATCTAATTAGTCACTCACATGTGGGGCCCAACTGCTAATTAACCCCCTGTTCTTTTAAAATAACCCACTGTTAGCCCTCTCTCTATGACATGTGGGACCCACTGGTCAGCTTTGACCAGTCAACCGGACTGTTGACTGCTGATGTCACACCTATGTCATTCTGATGTCATATTTCCTTTTCTGTTAATTTAAGTAATTCTAGAAATTGCTTTAATCTTTGAAAATTCATAGAAAACAAACCGTAACTCGGATGAAAATGTTTTCTATATGAAAGTTGCTTAGAAAAATCCAATGAATCCGAATATGCGGTTCGTTCACATGTCAAATGCCTCTAGCATGCTGAACATGGAACATTCCCCCTACGGTCATCTGTCTGACACGGGTCCGGAACCGGGAATACATTCCCGGTTGAATTCCCCCTTCACCTTTATCATGTAGCCTTACGTTAGGTTACACCCGGCACCGCATATTGCCACGTTATGCTTTGTGATGCTATATTTGCTTTATATTTACTATTTCTTCCCCCTCTTCTCTCTGGTAGACCCCGAGACCGATGCTGCCCCTGTGATCGACTACCTCGACGACGACCCCTCCTTACCAGAGCAACCAGGCAAGCCCCCCCCCCCCTTTGATCATCCCGATATAGCCCATTCCATTCTCTCATGCTTGCATTAGATTTTGCTACTGTTATTGTTTGCACCTATTCTCGATGCATAGCCCGCTTTTGTATCCATTGTTGTACCTTACACCTTATCCTAAAGCGCTTAGTATAGGTTGGTTAGAGATCCATCAGTGACCCCCACCTTGTCCTTGTTGCCCCTGCTTCATCATCGAAGACCCGTTCAACGGGATCGAAGACCAGGCCCCGACACTGCACATCACTTCCCCTTAGTTGCTCGACACTACTGGGTTACTATCAAGTACCGAGGGTGAGACCTCATCAGCACTTTTGATGTTTAGACAGACAGTTACTATGATTACTATGACTTTACATTGAGCCATGTTACTAAAGAAGGGTCGACCTTGAGAGGTGCCCGCGCGAGCCTAATCGCGAGTGATGTGGAGTCGGGTTGACCTGGAGGGTGCCTGCGAGATAATTACGAGGCGTGGTCGGGCATTCCTAGCCCTTGCCGCAAGTCCTTGAGACGGGGCAACGGGGTCGCATCTTTCGTGAGTCTCTGCTTGTTACCGCGCGTTGCTAATCCACTACGATTTGGATATTTGATCCGAGGGGCCTTTGGCCTGATAGCACTGACCATCACATGGGCATAGTATGGGTGTTCTGCGTCGTATGCATCAGACGTCAGTGACTAAGCGGCGCGCGCCGGATTGGACTGCGTAAGCACCTGCCTTGTTGAAGGAGGTAGCTAGGTCTGCTCATCGGCCGCGTACGCAACATGCAGGAGTTCCCGGGGAGATGGCCCACGACCCCTGGGGTCATAGGTTTAGTCCGGCGTGTTGGCCTCTCTATTAAGCCTAGGTCGGGTTGGAGCGTATTGTTTGGCCGAGGCCGGGCATGACCCAGAAAAGTGTGTCCGGCCGGAGTTAATCGAGCGTGGTGGGTAAGTTGGTGCACCCCTGCAGGGAAGAAAACATCTATCGATAGCCCGTCCTACGGTAACGGACACTTGGAGTTGTATCCCGATCGATACAACTAGAACTGGATACTTATGATGAGATCTTGATGGTAATGAGAAATGGATTGTGATGATAACTGGATAGTATGGCTTTGGGATTGCTTTCTCGCAGGGAGTCGAGAAAGGATCTCTAGCCGAGGTTGATAACACTACTACTACTTTACTTTATGCTGCTCTACTCCCTCCTGTTTGCTGCAAGATGGTGGTTTCCAGAAGATGCTAGTCTTTGATAGGACTAGGCCTTCTCTCTATTCTGGCATTTCTGTAGCCCAGTCCACATATACAGCCTATTTCATTGATACCGATGCATATGTAGTGTAGATCCTTGCTTGCGAGTACTTTGGATGAGTACTCACGGTTGCTTTGCTCCCCTTTTTCCCCCTTTCTTCTTCTTTCCGGTTGATGCAACCAGATGTCGGAGCCCAGGAGCCAGATGCTACCGTCGAAGCCTACTACTCCATGGAGATCGCCGCCGACCAGTAGTAGTTAGGAGGCTCCTAGGCAGGAGGCCTTGCATTTTCGATCATTGCTACTTTTGTGCTAGCCTTCTTAAGGCAAACTTGTCTAACTTATGTCTGTACTCAGATATTGTTGCTTCCGCAGACTCTTGTGTATTCGAGCTTTTGTATTCGAGCTCTCGAGGCCCCTGGCTTGTAATATAAAGCTTTTATTATTTTAATTTGTGTCTAGAGTTGTGTTGTGATATCTTCCCGTGAGTCCTTGATCTTGATCATTCACATTTGCATGTATGATTAGTGTACGATTGAATCGAGGGCGTCACAGTTGTGAAACAACCTATATTTCCGTCACTCCCAATATTCCCAAATAATTCTCATAAATTTTTTGGGTCATATCTTCCACAAATATGTCAAAACTCTTCCTTGGCATCATCAAAGATAATTCACAAATATTCCTTTTCTCATTCTGCCCTAAGTGGCTTTTTGAGAAGGAAGTGTCATTTATCTTAGCTTGATTGACTCCAAACTTCTTGGACACCTTTTCCTGTCCATATCATTGCCCCATGCCAAAATTCAACTTAATTTGCCTAGTTAACCTTCCTCAGCAAATTTCCAAAGTTCCTGTCTGAGGGAAGCCTTTGTGAAGGAAGTACTAACTAGGGTAATCCAAATAATTTGAAATTTTGCAAGTTCCTTCATTTGATCAAATCATCACTCTCCTCGACATTTGGAATCATGTCATCACTCTATGTGAACTCAGCATCAAATCTTGGCTTCTGGTCAGATTTTCAGGTTGTGAAGCAACTATATTTTATATTGCTTCAATTAAGCTGAAATTTTACTATGACATTCTCCTATATATATATATATATATATCAATTCTCTCCACCAAGTTGTGGCTCATTTCATTTAGCCAACTTTCCTCAGCTATTGTTCTTAAATTCTGTCCAGAGAGCTGCATTGTGAAGCAAGTACCATTTTGGTGTATCCAAATGGTATGAAACTTTTACAGTAGCTTCATATTATCAAATAACTCATCTCCACAAAAATGCAGCTCAATATCATTTTTCACGTGAGTGCCCCTTCTTATTTTGCATTTTTGACCAGTAGGGCACATTCTACACAGGTACAATTTATCTTCATCCTAATGAGCTGAACATTTGCAGAAGTGATCATCTTAGTGTTTAATCACACCATGCCAAAGCCCCGAGTCTATCCCCTCTTGTATCTTCCTCACACGGCACAAACACCTTGCTGTTCATTTGGTTTCTTGCTCCCTGTGATCACATCTATGGGCGCTATGCTTGGCTCTCTCCTCCTTGGCATTCTACTCTCCTCACCTTGTCTCCTGGACATAATTTGGACGAAAGGCTCTGTTGCACGCCGCGGCCTCTTCGTAGTAGGTCACACTATGGGTCAACAGAAATAATAACCTGCTTAATTATAACCCTGGTTCGACGAGGAAAGAAATTTTTAATCTTCATGTGATCGTGAGAGGATCACAGTGGTATCGTGGATACCGAAGCTGGTTGATGGTTGTGGTGTCATGTGAAGATCCCAGGTAAGGATCAAGCTCCTTGTGGTCATGTAATGATTACTACGGTATTGTTAATACCAAGCTTGATTTGATCCTGAGGTGATCGTGTGATGACCATGATGGTAAGTGATACATGTGGTGGTTACGAGGTAATCCCGAGCAGAGTAAGTTGGTGCATGAAATTGTTAACATGTTGCATGCTAGTATCATCATATGCTCATGCCAATCTCATCTGATATTGTTCTAGTGCTATTTTGTTCACCATGTCCATGCCATGTGTTCTAATAGTATCATGTTCATAATTGCTAAGTAACATGTCAATGAAGGAAATATGCCCTAGAGGCAATAATAAAGTTATTATTTATTTCCTCATATCATGATAAATGTTTATTATTCATGCTAGAATTGTATTAATCAGAAACATAATACATGTGTGAATACATAGACAAACATAGTGTCACTAGTATGCCTCTACTTGACTAGCTCGTTGATCAAAGATGGTTGAGTTTCCTAGCCATATACATGAGTTATCATTTGATTAACGGGTTCACATCATTAGGAGAATGATGTGATTGACTTGACCCATTCCGTTAGCTTAGCACTTGATCGTTTAGTTTACTGCTATTTCTTTCTTCATGACTTATACATGTTCCTATAACTATGAGATTATGCAACTCCCGATTACCGGAGGAACACTTTGTGTGCTACCAAACGTCACAATGTAACTGGGTGATTATAAAGGTGCTCTACAGGTGTCTCCGATGGTACTTGTTGAGTTGGCATAGACCGAGATTAGAATTTGTCACTCCGATTGTCGGAGAGGTATCTATGGGTCCTCTCGGTAATGCACATCACTATAAGCCTTGCAAGCAATGTGACTAATGAGCTAGTTGCGGGATGATGCATTACGGAACGAGTAAAGAGACTTGCCGGTAACGAGATTGAGCTAGGTATTGAGATACCGACGATTGAATCTCGAGCAAGTAACATATCGATGACAAAGGGAACAACGTATGTTGTTATGCGGTTTGACCGATAAAGATCTTCGTAGAATATGTAGGAACCAATATGAGCATCCAGGTTCCGCTATTGGTTATTGACCGGAGACGTGTCTCGGTCATGTCTACATAGTTCTCAAACCCGTAGGGTCCGCACGCTTAAAGTTCTGTGACGATTGGTATTATGAGTTTATATTTTTTGATGTACCGAAGATAGTTCGAGTCACATATATGATCACGGACATGACGAGGAGTCTCGAAATGGTCGAGACATAAAGATTGATATATTGGAAGCCTATATTTGGACGTCGGAAGAGTTCCGAGTGAAATCGGGATTTTACCGGAGAGCCGGAGGGGTTACCGGAACCCCCCGGGGGTTAATGGGCCTAGTTGGGCCCTAGTGGAGAGAGAGAGAGGGGCCGGCCAGGACAGGCCGCGCGCCCCCTCCCCCTCTGGTCCAAATTGGACAAGGAAGGGGGGGGGCGCACCCCTTTCCTTCTCCTTCTCCTCCTTGCTTTCCCCCTCCTAGTAGGAGCAGGAAAGAGGGTAGTCCTACTCCTACTAGGAGGAGGAGGACTCCTCCTGGCGCGCCCTACAAGGATAGGCCGGCCTCCCCCTTGCTCCTTTATATACGGGGGCAGGGGGCACCCTAGGACACACAAGTTGATCATTGATCTCTCCCACTGCAGCGGTGCCCCCTCCACCATAATCCACCTCGGTCATATCGTAGCGGTGCTTGGGCGAAGCCCTACGATGGTAACTTCATCAACATCGTCACCATGCCATCGTGCTGAAGAAACTCTCCCTCGAGCTCTACTGGATCGTGAGTTCGCGAGACGTCACCAAGCTGAAGTGTGCTGAACGCGGAGGTGCCGTACGTTTGGTACTGAGGGTCGGTCGATCGTGAAGATGTACGACTACATCAACCGTGTTGTTATAACGCTTCCACTTAACGGTCTACGAGGGTACGTGGACGACACTCTCCCCTCTCGTTGCTATGCATCACCATGATCTTGCGTGTGCGTAGGAATGTTTTTGAAATTACTACGTTCCCCAACAGTGGCATCAGAGCGAGGTTTATGTGTAGATGTTATATGGACGAGTAGAACACAAGTGAGTTGTGGGCGATACAATTCATACTGCTTACCAGCATGTCATACTTTGGTTCAGCGGTATTGTTGGATGAAGCGCACCAGACCGACATTACGCATATGCTTACGCGAGCTGGTTCTACCGACAACACTAACTTGACGAACTATCATTGTGGTTTTGATGCGTAGGTAAGAACGGTTCTTGCTCGGCCTGTAGCAGCCATGTAAAACTTGCAAAAACAAAGTAGAGGACGTCTAACTTGTTTTTGCAGGGCATGTTGTGATGTGATATGGTCAAGACATGATGCTATATTTTATTGTATGAGATGATCATATTTTGTAACGAAGTTATCGGCAACTGGCAGGAGCCATATGGTTGTCGCTTTATTGTATGCAATGCAATCGACATGTAATTGTTTTACTTTATCACTAAGCGGTAGCGATGGTCGTTGAAGCAATAGTTGGCGAGATGACAACGATGCTACAATGGAGATCAAGGTGTCGCGCCGGTGACGAAGGTGATCATGACGGTGCTTTGGAGATGGAGATCAAAGGCACAAGATGATGATGGCCATATCATATCACTTATATTGATTGCACAACGGGTGTAAGCCAGTTTTGCACACACAGAATACTCGGGTTAAACTTGACGAGCCTAGCATATGCAGATATGGCCTCGGAACACTGGAGACCGAAAGGTCGAACGTGAATCATATAGTAGATATGATCAACATAGTGATGTTCACCATTGAAAACTACTCCATCTCACGTGATGATCGGACATGGTTTAGTTGATTTGGATAACGTGATCATTTAGATGACTCGAGGGATGTCTATCTAAGTGGGAGTTCTTAAGTAATATGACTAATTGAACTTTAATTTATCATGAACTTAGTACCTGATAGTATTTTGCTTCTTATGTTGTTGTAGATAGATGGCCCGTGTTGTTGTTCCGTTGAATTTTAATGTGTTCCTTGAGAAAGCAAAGTTGAAAGATGATGGTAGCAATTACACGGGCTGGGTCCGTAACTTGAGGATTATCCTCATTGCTGCACAGAAGAATTACGTCCTGGAAGCACCGCTGGGTGCCAGGCCTGCTGCAGATGCAACTGACGACGTTAAGAACGTCTGGCAGAGCAAAACTGATGACTACTCGATAGTTCAGTGCCATGCTTTACGACTTAGAACCGGGACTTCAACGACGTTTTGAACGTCATGGAGCATATCAGATGTTCCAGGAGTTGAAGTTAATATTTCAAGCAAATGCCCGGATTGAGAGATATGAAGTCTCCAATAAGTTCTACAATAGCAAGATGGAGGAGAATAGTTCTGTCAGTGAACATATACTCAAAATGTCTGGGTATAATAATCACTTGATTCAAGTAGGAGTTAATCTTCCGGATGATAGTGTCGTTGACAGAATTCTTCAATCACTGCCACCAAGCTACAAGAGCTTTGTGATGAACTATAATATGCAAGGGATGGATAAGACAATTCCCGAGATCTTCGCAATGCTAAAGGCTGCGGAGGTAGAAATCAAGAAGGAGCATCAAGTGTTGATGGTCAACAAGACCACCAGTTTCAAGAAAAAGGGTAAAGGGAAGAAGAAGGGCAACTTCAAGAAGAACAGCAAACAAGTTGCTGCTCAAGAGAATAAACCCAATTCTGGACCTAAGCCTGAGACTGAGTGCTTCTACTGCAAACAGACTGGTCACTTGAAGCGGAACTGCCCCAAGTATTTGGCGGATAAGAAGGATGGAAAGGTGAACAAAGGTATATGTGATATACATGTTATTGATGAGTACCTTACTAATGCTCGCAGAGCACTGGTATTTGATCTTTGGTTACATTGCTAATATTTGCAACTCGAAACAGGGACTATGGATTAAGCGAAGATTGGCTAAGGACAAGCTGACGATGCGCGTGGGAAATGGTTCCGAAGTCGATGTGATCGCGGTCGGCATGCTACCTCTATATCTACCTTGGGGATTAGTTTTAGACCTGAATAATTGTTATTTGGTGCCAACGTTAAGCATGAACATTATATCTGGATCTTGTTTGATGCGAGACGGTTATTCATTTAAATCAGAGAATACTGGTTGTTCTATTTATATGAGTAATATCTTTTATGGTCATGCACCCTTGAAGAGTGGTCTATTTTTATTAAATCTCGATAGTAGTGATACACATATTCATAATATTGAAGCCAAAAGATGCAGAGTTGATAATGACAGTGCAACTTATTTGTGGTAATCGCCGTTTGGGTCATATTGGTGTAAAGCGCATGAAGAAACTCCATACTGATGGACTTTTGGAATCACTTGATTATGAATCACTTGGTACTTGCGAACCATGCCTCATGGGCAAGATGACTAAAATGCCGTTCTCTGGAACAATGGAGCGAGCAACAGATTTGTTGGAGATCATACATACTGATGTATGTGGTCCGATGAATATTGAGGCTCGCAGCGGGTATCATTATTTTCTCACCTTCATAGATGATTTGAGAAGATATGGGTATATCTACTTAATGAAACATAAGTGTGAAACATTTGAAAAGTTCAAAGAATTTCAGAGTGAAGTGGAAAATCATCGTACCAAGAAAATAAAGTTTCTACGATCTGATCGTGTAGGAGAATATTTGAGTTACGAGTTTGGTCTACATTTGAAACAATGTGGAATAGTTTCGCAACTCACGCCACACGGAACACCACAACGATATGATGTGTCTGAACGTCGTAATCGTACTTTACTAGATAAGGTGCGATCTATGATGTCTCTTACTGATTTACCGCTATCGATTTGGGGTTATGCTTTAGAGACGGTTGCATTCATGTTAAATAGGGCACCATCGAAATCCATTGAGACGCCGCCTTATGAACTGTGGTTTGGCAAGAAACCAAAGTTGTCGTTTCTTAAAGTTTGGGGCTGCGATGCTTATGTGAAAAAGCTTCAACCTGATAAGCTCGAACCCAAATCGGAGAAATGTATCTTCAGAGGATACCCAAAGGAAACCGTTGAGTACACCTTCTATCACAGATCCGAAGGCAAGACATTTGTTGCTAAGAATGGATCCTTTCTAGAGAAGGAGTTTCTCCCGAAAGAAGTGAGTGGGAGAAAAGTAGAACTTGATGAGGTAACTGTACCTGCTCCCTTATTGGAAAGTAGTTCATCAGAGAAACCGGTTTCTATGACACCTACACCAATCAGTGAAGATGCTAATGATATTGATAATGAAACTTCATATCAAGTTACTACCGAACCTCGTAGGTCAACCAGAGTAAGATCCGCAACAGAGTGGTACGGTAATCCTATTCTGGAGGTCATGTTACTTGACCAAGGCGAACCTACGAACTATGAAGAAGCGATGGCGAGCCTATATTCCGCAAAATGGCTTGAGGCCATGAAATCTGAGATGGGATCCATGTATGAGAACAAAGTGTGGACTTTGGTTGACTTGCCCGTTGATCGGCAAGCCATAGAGAATAAATGGATCTTCAAGAAGAAGACTGACCTGACGATAACGTTACTGTCTACAAAGCTCGACTTGTTGCGAAAGGTTTTCGACAAGTTCTAGGAGTTGACTACGATGAGACTTTCTCACCCGTAGCGATGCTTAAGTCTGTCCGAATCATGTCAGCAATTGTCGCATTTTATGATTATGAAAATTGGCAAATGGATGTCAAAACTGCATTCCCGAACGGATTTCTGGAAGAAGAGTTGTATATGATGCAACCGGAAGGTTTTCTCGATCCA
Source organism: Aegilops bicornis (assembly GCA_021605145.1). NCBI lineage: Eukaryota > Viridiplantae > Streptophyta > Magnoliopsida > Poales > Poaceae > Aegilops > Aegilops bicornis. The sequence continues at coordinate 534,524,981 of CM038672.1, forward strand.
AAGGGAGCTAACAAAGTGTGCAAGCTCCAGCGATCCATTTATGGACTGGTGCAAGCCTCTCGGAGTTGGAATGAACGTTTTGATAGTGTGATCAAAGCATATGGTTTTATACAGACTTTTGGAGAAGCTTGTATTTACAAGAAAGTGAGTTGGAGCTCTGTAGCATTTCTAATATTATATGTGGATGACATATTGCTAATTGGAAATGATATAGAATTTCTGGATAGCATTAAAGGATACTTGAATAAGATTTTTTTCAATGAAAGACCTCGGTGAAGTTGCTTACATATTGGGCATCAAGATCTATAGAGATAGATCAAGACGCTTAATTGGACTTTCACAAAGCACATACCTTGGCAAAGTTTTGAAAAATTTCAAAATGGATCAAGCAAATAAAGGGTTCTTGGCTGTGTTACAAGGTGTGAAGTTGAGTCAGACTCAATGCCCGACCACTGCAGAAGATAGAGAGAAAATGAAAAGTGTTCCCTATGATTCAGCCATAAGCTCTATCATGTATGCAATGTTGTGTACCAGACCTGATGTGTGGCTTGCTATTAGCTTAGCAGGGAGGTACCAAAGTAATCCAGGAATGGATCACTGGACAGCGGTCAAGAACATCCTGAAATACTTGAAAAGGACTAAGGATATGTTTCTCATTCATGGAGGTGACAAAGAGCTCGTCATAAATGGTTACGTCGATGCAAGCTTTGACACTGATCCAGACGATTCTAAATCACAAACCGGATACGTGTTTACATTGAACGGTGGAGCTGTCAGTTGGTGCAGTTCTAAACAAAGCGTCGTGGCGGGATCTATGTGTGAAGCGGAGTACATAGATGCAAATGAAGGAGTCTGGATGAAGGAGTTCATATCCAATCTAGGTGTCATACCTAGTGCATCGGGTCCAATGAAAATCTTATGTGACAATACTGGTGCAATTGCTTTGGCAAAGGAATCCAGATTTCACAAGAGAACCAAGCACATCAAGAGACGATTCAATTCCATCTGGGATCAAGTCCAGGTGGGAGACATAGAGATTTGCAAAATACATACGGATCTGAATGTTGCGCACCCGCTGACTAAGCCTCTTCCAAGAGATAAACATGATCAGCACCAAGACTCCATGTGTGTTAGTATCATTACTGTATTATCTAGATTATTGACTCTAGTGCTAGTGGGAGACTGAAGGAAATATGCCCTAGAGGCAATAATAAAGTTATTATTTATTTCCTCATATCATGATAAATGTTTATTATTCATGCTAGAATTGTATTAACCGGAAACATAATACATGTGTGAATACAAAGACAAACATAGTGTCACTAGTATGCCTCTACTTGACTAGCTCGTTGATCAAAGATGGTTGACTTTCCTAGCCATAAACATGAGTTGTCATTTGATTAATGGGATCACATCATTAGGAGAATGATGTGATTGACTTGACCCGTTCCGTTTGCTTAGCACTTGATCATTTAGTTTACTGCGATTGCTTTCTTCATGATTTATACATGTTCCTATGACTATGAGATTATGCAAATCCCGATTACCGGAGGAACACTTTGTGTGCTACCAAACGTCACAACGAATCGGGTGATTATAAAGGTGCTCTACAGGTGTCTCCGATGGTACTTGTTGAGTTGGCATAGATCGAGATTAGAATTTTTCACTCCGATTGTCGGAGAGGTATCTCTGGGCCCTCTCGGTAATGCACAGCACTATAAGCCTTGCAAGCAATGTGACTAATGAGCTAGTTGCGGGATGATGCATTACAGAAAGAGTAAAGAGACTTGCCGGTAACGAGATTGAGCTAGGCATTGAGACACCGACAATCGAATCTCGGGCAAGTAACATATCGATGACAAAGGGAACAACGTATGTTGTTATGCGGTTTGACCGATAAAGATATTCATAGAATATGTAGGAACCAATATGAGCATCTAGGTTCCGCTTTTTTTTATTGACCAGAGACGTGTCTCGGTCATGTCTACATAGTTCTCGAACCCGTAGGGTCCGCACGCTTAAAGTTCTGTGACGATCGGTATTATGAGTTTATACGTTTTGATGTACCGAAGATAGTTAGGAGTCCCAGATATGATCACGGACATGACGAGGAGTCTCGAAATGGTCGAGACATAAAGATTGATATATTGGAAGCCTATATTTGGACGTCGGAAGAGTTCCGGGTGAAATCGGGATTTTACCGGAGAGCCTGAGGGGTTACCGGAACCCCCCGGGGGTTAATGGGCCTAGTTGGGCCCTAGTGGAGAGAGAGAGGGGCCGGCCAGGGCAGGCCGTGCGCCCCTCCCCCTGTGGTCCGAATTGGACTAGGAAGGGGGGCCCTTTCCTTCTCCTTCTCCCCCTTCCTTTTCACCGTCCTAGTAGGGGTAGGAAAGAGGGGAGTCCTACTCCTACTAGGAGGAGGACTCCTCCTCTTGGCACGCCCTACAGGGGCCGGCCGGCCTCCCCCTTGATCCTTTATATACGGGGGCAGGGGGCACCCTAGGACACACAAGTTGATCACTGATCTCTCCCAGCCGTGTGCGGTGCCCCCTCCACCATAATCCACCTCGGTTATATCGTAGCGGTGCTTAGGCGAAGCCCTGCGACGGTAGCTTCATCAACATCGTCACCACGCCGTCGTGCTGATGAAACTCTCCCTCAAGCTCTGCTGGATCGTGAGTTCGTGGGACGTCACCTAGCTGAACGTGTGCTGAACGCTGAGGTGCCGTACGTTCGATACTAAGGATCGGTCGATCGTGAAGACGTACGACTACATCAACCGCGTTGTCATAACGCTTCCGCTTAACGGTCTACGAGGGTAGGTGGACGACACTCTCCCCTCTCGTTGCTATGCATCACCATGATCTTGCATGTGCGTAGGATTTTTTTTGAAATTACTACGTTCCCCAACAGTGGCATCAGAGCCAGGTTTATGTGTAGATGTTATATGCACGAGTAGAACACAAGTGAGTTGTGGGCGATACAAGTCATACTGCTTACCAGCATGTCTATCCTTTGGTTCGGTGGTATTGTTGGATGAAGCGGCCCGGACCGACATTACGCTTATGCTTACGTGACACTGGTTCTACCGACGTGCTTTGCACACAGGTGGCTGGCGGGTGTCAGTTTCTCCGACTTTAGTTGAACCGAGTGTGGCTATGCCTGGTCCTTGAGAAGGTTAAAACAACACTAACTTGACGAACTATCATTGTGGTTTTGATGCGTAGGTAAGAACGGTTCTTGCCCAGCTCGTAGCAGCCACGTAAAACTAGCAACAAAAAAGTAGAGGACTTCTAACTTGTTTTTGCAGGGCATGTTGTGATGTGATATGGTCAAGACATGATGCTATATTTTATTGTATGAGATGATCATGTTTTGTAACAGAGTTATCGGCAACTGGGAGGAGCCATATGGTTGTCACTTTATTGTATGCAATGCAATCGCCATGTAATTGCTTTACTTTATCACTAAGCGGTAGCGATAGTCGTAGAAGCAATAGTTGGCGAGACGACAACGATGCTACGATGGAGATGAAGGTGACGCGCCAGTGACGATGGTGATCATGACGGTGCTTTGGAGATGGAGATCAAAGGCACAAGATGATGATGGCCATATCATATCACTTATATTGATTGCATGTGATGTTTATCCTCTATGCATCTTATTCTGCTTTGATTGACGGTAGCATTATAAGATGATCTCTCACTAAATTTCAAGGTATAAGTGTTCTCCCTGAGTATGCACCATTGCGAAAGTTCGTCATGCTGAGACACCACGTGATGATCGGATGTGATAAGCTCTACGTTCAAACACAACGGGTGTAAGCCAGTTTTGCACACGCAGAATACTCGGGTTAAACTTAACGAGCCTAGCATATGCAGATATGGCCTCGGAACACTGGAGACCGAGAGGTCGAACGTGAATCATGTAGTAGATATGATCAACATAGTGATGTTCACCATTGAAAACTACTCCATCTCACGTGATGATCGGACATGGTTTAGTAGATTTGGATCACGTGACCATTTAGATGACTCGAGGGATGTCTATCTAAGTGGGAGTTCTTAAGTAATATGATTAATTGAACTTTAATTTGTCATGAACTTAGTACCTGTGAACGGATCGAGAAGAGTTGTCTAGAGGGGGGGGGGTGATTAGACACTAGGTACCAAAAGTTGTAGTTTTTAATTTCTTTAAGTTAAAATGGAGTTTTGGCACAAGTTTAACAAACACAATACATATCAAGCAAGCATGCAAAGAGTATATGAGCAGCGAAAAGTAAAGCATGCAACTTGCAAGAATGTAAGAGGAAGGTTTGGAGAATTCAAACGCAATAGGAGACACGGATGTATTTGTCATGGTTCCGATAGGTGGTGCTATCGTACATCCACATTGATGGAGACTTCAACCCACGAAGGGTAACGGCTGCGCGAGTCCACGGAGGGCTCCACCCACGAAGGGTCCACGAAGAAGCAACCTTGTCTATCCCACCATGGCCGTCGCCCATGAAGGACTTGCCTCACTAGCGGTAGATCTTCACGAAGTAGGCGATCTCCTTGCCCTTACAAACTCCTTGGTTCAAATCCACAATCTTGTCGGAGGCTCGCAAGTGACACCTAGCCAATCTAGGAGACACCACTCTCCAAGAAGTAACAAATGGTGTGTTGATGATGAACTCCTTGCTCTTGTGCTTCAAACAATAGTCTCCACAACACTCAACTCTCTCTCTCAGGATATGGATTTGGTGGCAAGAAGATTTGAGTGGAAAGCAACTTGGGGAAGGCTAGAGATCAAGATTCATATAGTAAGAATGGAATATCTTGGCCTCAACACAAGTGTAGGTGGTTCTCTCTCAGAAAATGTAAGTTGGAAGTGTAGGTTCGTTCTGATGGCTCTCTCCATGAATGAAGAGGAGGTGGAGGGGTATATATAGCATCCACACAAAATCTAACCGTTACACACGACTTGCCAAACTCAGTGGGACCGAATTGATAAACTCGGTCGGACCGATTCAGCAAATCTAGTGACCGTTAGGATTTTCGGTGGGACCGACATGCAACTCGGTAGGACCAATATGGTTAGGGTTAGGGCATAACATAATCTCGGTGAGACCGATTACACAAACTCGGTGAGACTGATTTTGGTAATAAGCTAACCAGAGAGTTGGTCAGGTAAACTTGGTGGGACCGATTCGCTCATTTCGGTGAGACCGAAATGTTACAAAAGGGAAATAGAGAGTTTACATTGCAATCTCGGTAGGACCGATAACGCAAACTCGGTGAGACCGATTTTGGTAATGGATCCATACAGAGAGATTGCAATCCCATCTCGGTGAGACCGAGATCCCTATCGGTGAGACCGATTTGCCTAGGGTTTGTGGCAGTGGCTATGACATCTGAACTCGGTGGCGCCGGATAGAAAGAATCGGTGGGGCCGAGTTTGACTTTTGGTGTAGGTCATATGTGGAAGTGAGAAAGTAGTTGAGGGCTTTGGAGCATATCACTAAGAATTTTGAGCAAGAGCCTCATTAAGCAACACCTCATCCTCCTTGATAGTATTGGCTTTTCCTATAGACTCAATGTGATCTTGGATCACTAAAATAGAAAATGTAGAGTCTTGAGCTTTGAGCTTGAGCCAATCCTTTGTCCTTAGCATCTTGAAGGGGTTCCACATCCTCTAGTCCATGCCACTTCATTGTTGAACTTATGTGAAACATACTAGGTAAAAGTGTTAGTCCAACAAGAGATATGTTAACATTAATTACCAAAACCACCTAGGGAGCACTTGTGCTTTCAATCTCCCCCTTTTTGGTAATTGATGACAACATACATCAAAGCTTTAGATAAAGATATAGAGAATAGTAAGTAAAGCTTTGGAAAGACATGTAACATGCATAGGCTCCCCCTACATGTATGCAATCATGTGAATATGGAATATAGGAGCCTGTGAGTGCATAAACATGACAGAGTAAGCAATGTGTTACATGTATCTTGGCTATATGCATCAGAGCAAATGATGTGAATATGAGAAATGTACCTTCATGCTCATGAGTCCTTCTTGCAAACGGTATGTACACCAGCAAGAATTTCTCATACACATGACTATGATGCATATACTTACCTTGTGGTCTTGAGTTGGCTTAGGATAGGATGAACCTGCATAAACTAGGTTAGATAACACAGATACACCTACTAGCCAGAACAAACAAAAGAAACCACAAGAGTACCAAGACTGGGATGACATGTAAAGTGAGTACAAAGTACCACATTGGATATAGACATGTCCCCAAAGGTAAAGATGTGCAATAAATTCAAAGATTTCCTTCCCTTAGATGTCTTGCTGCCCCTGAATCTAGCATGGGATACTGGGAGAAGATAGGGAACAGAAAATCAGAGCAAAAACAGAGCTCAAAGGAAATAAACAGAGCTAATGCAAACGAGCAAATATGAACATGTCTTTCCCCTCTTGAAGACATGTGGCTTCTCTCCTCCTGAACACCAAGCATCTGGGGTCCTTGATGATTACTCTTTCTTCCCTTGAGTATTCTTTCCCCCTATAGATATGATTAAGCTTTGATGTGATCTCTCTCTCCTTTGACATCAATTTCCAAGAAGGGTTCTTCTGGATTTTTTTCATGATTGGTTTGGTCCTTGAGTCACAGAACAAAGCAGCAAGTTGAATGGGATGCTGGTCGAGGACAAGATTCATTGAGTGGAGCGGGATCAAAAAGAATGCAGAAACAAGTGGCAAGATGTCTTTCCTGTAGTGAAACCGGTGACACCGAGTTGTATGGTTCGGTTGTACCGAGAGGATTCGGTTGGACCGAAAGCATCAGACGGTGAGTCCGAATTCATCGCGGTGAAAACACTTGTCACCTCAGCTCACTAGACAAGTAAGATCTCACAAGGATTTGCAAGGAATTGGATGCAAGGAATGTAGAGCATAAAATAAAATAGAAGAAACTAAAAAAAGAAAGGAGTCTAGATGAAGTTTTTTTTATTTAAAAGAAGGGAAACAAATATGCATGAGACAAATGCAAGAGCACAGAAAAGAACACAAGAGAACTTCATCTAGAATTAGTCGGTGACAAAGTCACCTATGTTAGAGTATATTGACTTAGAAGTCAAGTGAGATCACTTGATCATAGGTCATACTCATCGTTTAAGCTCAAAATGTGGTTACCATTTTTCGTTTAAGCTTTTTGATGTATTCACATCTTGTCGAGTTGCTTTGACTCATGACTTGGAGTAAAGCTTCTCTAAGATGGAATAACATACCTTGGGTGGTGGTGTTGATCATGATCATGTAGTTGAACTTGTGTGGGTTGCTCAAGGTTGATGTAGCTCATCAAGAGTTGGGAGCACCACTTGGAGTTTGAGTTCATCTACCTACATGGGTTAGTTTTTGCAAGGAAGAGCACTTGTGTATCCAAAATGACAATCATGAAACTCAACATAGAATTTGTCAAAGGATATGTTTGAATGGTTGCGTGCTTCCTTGTCTTCATCCACCATTGTGTAGAGACTTGGTGATATAGAAATTGCTTAAGAAGTGAGTGAGTTGCAATCTCATAGATTTAGATTCGTCCAAGTACCTACACGGGTTAGATAACATGCAAGGTACAAATATATCCGAGACATGAGATAGTCAACATGAGAGAAATATCAAGGATTAGTCATAGGCTCATGCCTTTCATGTATCAAATGGAGTTCCTACTCCAAGTTTGAAGCATCAATGATGTTCAATTCACCTCTTAACCTGCAAAACACTTTCTCATCAAGTGGTTTTGTGAATATATCAGCTAACTGCTTTTCAAAGGTCGAACATGCTTAAGATTAATGTCCCCTTTGGCAACATGATCTCAAATGAAATGATGACGAACTTCAATATGCTTAGTTAGAGAATGTTGCACGGGATTGTGAGCAATCTTAATAGCACTTTCATTGTCACACAGCAATGGAACATGTTTCACATATATCCCGTAATCTTTAAGAGTTTGGGTCATCCAAAGTAATTGAGCACAACATGATCCAGCGGCAATGTATCCCGCTTTGGCGGTGGATAAGGATACCGAGTTTTGTTTCTTGGAAGACCAAGACACAAGAGATCTACGAAGAAATTGACAAGTACCCGAAGTTGACTTTCTATCAACCTTGTCACCAGCATAGTCCGAGTCAGAGTAGCCAACAAGATTAAAGGAGGCCCTCTTTGGATACCAAATGCCAAAATTTGGTGTATGGATTAAGTATCTCACTATCCTTTTCACGACCATAAGATGATATTCTTTGGGAGCGGCTTGATATCGTGCACACATGCACACACTTAGCATAATATCGGGACGTGAGGCACATAGATATAACAATGAACCAATCATAGAGCGAGAAACCTTTTGATCAACCGGTTCACCATCTTTGGTTAAATCAAGATGTCCACTAGTAGGCATGGGTGTAGTCATACCTTTGCATTCTTGCATATTGAACTTCTTGAATAAGTCCTTGGTGTACTTCATTTGAGAGACAAAGGTACCTTCCTTAGTTTGCTTGATTTGCAAACCAAGAAAGAATTTGAGTTCACTCATCATTGACATCTCAAACTTCTCGGACATTAGCTTTCCAAACTTTTCACTAGAATGAGGGTTAGTAGATCCAAATATAATATCATTGACATAAATTTGGCACACAAATAGTTCTCCCTTAACCCTTTTATTAAAAAGAGTAGAATCTATTTTTCCAATTTCAAAGCCTTTTTCAATAAGGAACTTGGTCAAGCATTTATGCCATGCTCTAGGAGCTTGTTTAAGACCATAAAGAGCTTTGTGAAGTTTGTAAACATGATTAGGTTTCTTAGGATTGACAAATCCGGGAGGTTTCTTAACATAAACGTCTTCCTCTATTTCACCATTTAGAAAAGCACTTTTAATGTCCATTTGGTACAAGGTGATATCATGATGATTAGCATAGGCAAGTAAGATGCGAATGGACTCAAATCTAGCAACGGGGGCATATGTCTCACCATAGTCCATACCTTCGACTTGAGTGTAGCCTTGGGCGACTAGGCGTGCTTCATTGCGGAAAACTTGACCATATTCATCTTGCTTGTTGCGAAACACCCATTTTGTACCAATGATGTTGTGGTTGTTGTCGGGCTTCTCGACCAATGTCCATACTTGATTTCTCTCAAAGTTGTGTAGCTCTTCATGCATAGCGTTTATCCAATCTGGATCTTCCAATGCTTCTTCAACCTTCATAGGTTCAATGCTAGAGATGAATGAGTAATGTTCACAAAAGTTAGCTAAACGAGTTTTTAGAGCGAGTGATTCTCCTAGTTTGGATATCATTGTAGATTTGCTCGACGGGATGATCTTTGGCGATTCTTGCTCGAACTCGTGGGAGCTTTGGCTTGGCTCGGGGTGGAACATCTTCTTCATCTTGTTCTTCTTCTTGGCCTTCTTCGTTGTTGACGTTGTCATTCTCTTATCGTGGTGGAGAAGGAGGTTGTTGATGTTCATCTTGGTGTGCTTCCTCGTTTTCTTTGTCTTGGTGTGTCCCACTTGTGGATGCTTCCATATCAATTCTTCGTTCACCTTGTCATGAGGTAGAAGCTTCCACTTGGATAGACGAGGTACTCTCCTTCACCTCCGTTGGACGAATCTTGCCAATAGACAAGTCTTGGATTGCTTCTGAAGGGCCTTTGTCTCCTACATCAATTGGCAATTGCTCTACTTGCGAGCCGTTAGATTCATCAAACTTCACATCTACCGTCTCTTCAACCTTTCGGGTGAAATTATTGTAGACACGGTAAGTGTGAGAGTTTGAGCCATAACCAAGTAGGAAACCTTCATGAGATTTAGGAGCAAATTTAGAATGACGATGCTTATCAAGAATGTAGCATTTTGAGACAAATACTCGAAAGTATCCAACCTGGGGTTTGTTACCGGTGAGGAGCTCGTATGCCATCTTGCCGAGTAACTTGTGGAGATACAAGCGATTTGTTGCATGACAAGCTGTCTCAACCGCTTTCGCCCAAAAATGCTTTGGCATCTTGTACTCATCAAGCATCATTCTTGCCATCTCAACAAGAGTCGGGTTCTTCCTCTCAACGACACCATTTTGTTGAGGTGTGTACGTAGCCGAGAACTCATGTGAAATCCCTTCTTCGTCAAGAAAGGTATCCACATTTGCGTTCTTGAACTCCGTTCCGTTGTCACTTTGAACCTTCTTGATCTTCACGTCAAATTGATTTTGGGCCTTCCTAGCGAAGTTTTTGAAGATCTTTTGGACATGCGATTTGTCATCAAGAAAGAACACCGACGTAAATCTTGAAACATCATCAACTAGGGCTAGTCCAAATGAGTTACCACCGAGACTCTTGTAGGCATTTGGACCAAAGAGATCCATGTGAAGTAGTTCGAGTGGTCTTCTCATGGTCATGATGTTCTTCGCGCGATGACTTCCTCCAACTTGTTTCCCTGCCTGACAAGCACTACAAAGTCTATCCTTGTCAAATATGACATCTTTTACTCCAAGGATATGATCACCTTTAATAAGTTTATCAAGATTTAGCAATTAAGTAGGTTCTAGTTTGAGCCTTTTTTGTGAAATCAACAATGTAAAGATCACCTCTACGTATACCGGTAAAGACCATTTTACGATTGTCTCTACGAAACACTTGGCAATCTACTTTAGTGAATAGGACATTGAAACTGAAATCAGCAAGTCTAGAAACGGAAAGTAAATTGTACCCAAGAGATTCAACGAGCATGACATTGTGTATGGAGCTATCATGTGAGATGGCCACCTTACCGAGGCCAACCACCTTACCCTTTGAGTTATCACCAAAAGTGACATATTTTCGAGGGCCGTCGTTTTCAGCAAGCTCATGGAACATATATTTATCTCCGGCCATATGATCAGTACATCCACTATCAAGAACCCATTCCTTTCCTCCAGCCATGTAGCCGCGAAGATTCATTAGACAAATGATCATTTCTATGATTGTCTTTATGGATTCTAATAGCTTCGGAAATGATATTGCTAATGATCCCAACATCTCCTATGGCACGCATGAGATTGGCAAGCTCAAATAGACAATCACCAAAGCTAGGATCACTAGAATTCATCTTACTCAAGGCAATAGACTTATGGAGAATTTTGTCTAAAATTTTCAAGGAATAATCTGGAAATCGTTCCTCAAGAAATCTCCATATAGTATAGGCACAATCAAGAGTAGGCAAACTAGCAATCAAATTTTTGGGCAATCCTCTTATGATAAGATTGATAGTTCTAAGATTGCGAATCATGTCAAGATCCTCTTGAATTGTGGGATGCAAGGGATCAATATGAGGTGCACAAGGGCTAGTAATATACTTGTTCAAATGATATTCATTGAAAATCTCAAGCATTTCATTTTTCCACTCATGAAAATATTCTCCATCAAGAATAGGTACTCTATGTCTAAGACTCCCCAAAGTAGACACATCCATCTTCTTTGTCTAAGACTCCCCAAAGTAGACACATCCATCTTCCTCCAAAGGTGTTTAAACCAAGGCAATGGAGAGCAAAGCTCTGATACCAATTGAAAGGATCGAGAAGAGGTGTCTAGAGGGGGGATGATTAGACACTAGGTACCAAAAGTTGCAGCTTTTAATTTCTTTAAGTTAAAATGGAGTTTTGGCACAAGTTTAACAAACACAATACATATCAAACAAACATGCAAAGAGCATATGAGCAGCGGAAAGTAAAGCATGCAACTTGCAAGAATGTAAGAGGAGGTTTGGAGAATTCAAACGCAATAGGAGACACGGATGTTTTTGTCATGGTTCCGATAGGTGGTGCTATCGTACATCCACATTGATGGAGACTTCAACCCACGAAGGGTAACGGCTGCGCGAGTCCACGGAGGGCTCCACCCACGAAGGGTCCATGAAGAAGCAACCTTGTCTATCCCACCATGGCCGTCACCCACGAAGGACTTGCCTCACTTGCGGTAGATCTTCACGAAGTAGGCGATCTCCTTGCCCTTACAAACTCCTTGGTTCAACTCCACAATCTTGTTGGAGGCTGCAAGTGACACCTAGCCAATCTAGGAGACACCACTCTCCAAGAAGTAACAAATGGTGTGTTGATGATGAACTCCTTGCTCTTGTGCTTCAAATGATAGTCTCCCCAACACTCAACTCTCTCTCACGGGATATGGATTTGGTGGAAAGAAGATTTGACTGGAAAGCAACTTGGGGAAGGCTATAGATCAAGATTCATATGGTAAGAATGGAATATCTTGGCCTCAACACAAGTGTACGTGGTTCTCTCTCAGAAAATGTAAGTTGGAAGTGTAGGTTCGTTCTGATGGCTCTCTCCATGAATGAAGAGGAGGTGGAGGGGTATATATAGCCTCCACACAAAATCTAACCATTACACACGACTTGCCAAACTCGGTGGGACCGAATTGATAAACTCGGTCGGACCGATTCAGCAAATCTAGTGACCGTTAGGATTTTGGGTGGGACCGACATGCAACTCGGTAGGACCGATATGGTTAGGGTTAGGGCATAACATAATCTCGGTGAGACCGATGTAACATCCCAAATTTTCAATTTGGAATGTTATACATAGAGCATCATTGCATATCATATTTTTTGTTGCATTTTTGCTCGATCCTAGAAATTTTACACAACTCAAGGACCCACGGAGAGAGTTGGGGATTTCGTTATTTTCATATTTGAGTTTTCTCAAATTTTGAAAATAGGATCATTTGATTTTAATTATTTTATCTTCAATTATTTCTACTATCAAAAAATGAGAGAGGGAATAAAATGACTTTCCCAAAATAAAGAAATAATGAAGATTTAATAATAAAATCAAATAAGATTTTATTTTGGAATTTTTCGCCTTTTTATTTGAATTTAGGAAAAATGCGCGTTTTTCAAAATTGCATTTGGGCCCCAAATAAAAGTTCATCTAGTCCGGCTTGATTTTAGAAGCCGGGGAAAATTTATTTCGGGATTTTTGGAGTCCGTTTAGTATTTATTTTTATATTTTTTCTGCGCATAATTATTTAAAAAAAAGCGCCACCAACCTACGGGTCGTGTCCGCCTAGGACTCCCGGCCCACGGGGCTTTATAAGCCGGGGAGCCGAGGCCCAGCCGCCGCCAGCCCCAAACCCTAGGACGCCTTGACCCGTCGCCGCCGCCGGATCCCATGTTGGACCCGCCGTCGCCGGATCCCGCCGGACGAGGTTCGCCGCCGCCTCGATCCGCGTGCCGCCGGTTTTTTTAAAACCGGGCGGTTTTTATTTCGGTTTTTTAAATTTCATTTTTTTTTAATTTCGGTTTTTTCCGGTTTAGGTTAAATAGCGAATGTCCGTCCGTTCGTTCCTTTTTAACGAACACGTTCGTCAGATTAGTTTAGTTAAGGAACGTCCGTTCGTTAACCCGTTCGTCATTTTTCTTTTTCTCGGATTTAATCCACGATTTTTCTGATCGCGATTTCTTGATCCGATTTTCGTTTTAGTATAACTTTTCGCTCATTTATCGGAATCAGGCGATTCAAGCGCCTAGAGTTTCGTCTCGAAACCCTCTTTTCGAATAACCTACTTAAACAAGTTTTGTTTCTGTAAAATTTTACTTAGATCCAGATTAGTAAAACGGAGCTGTTTTCTTCCGCCGTTTGACTTTCGTTGCTTCGTTTGATTTGATTCTTTTTGCAAACCGGAGTTCTTCAGTTGAACTATCTAGTTAGATCTATTTGAGTTTTACCTGTGCATTAGATGAGTACTTATTGTATGCTTGTTTGATTGTCTGCGAGAGAATACCCGAAGTGCGCCGCCTGTTACTTCGAGTCTCTAGGTTTCGCGGATCATCAGCAAGGCAACTAACACTTTGATCATACTTTTTCTCATACCCAGTTTTTATGCATTAGATCTATCCTCAAACACTTGCATGATTAGGATCTAATAAAATTGTGGGTTTTGGGAAGTAGATTGAGGTAGTACCTATTACTGCTTTTATTATCAAACCCTTGGGAGTTACTTCTCGTTTGCTTATTATGCCATGCTATGCTAGTAGGCGTGGACTGGGTGAGTGTATCCATGACGGATGTGAGATTGTTATTTAATGGTTTATTTAAGGTGGCAACTTAAACACACATCCGGGTGGATTGAGGCACTGGTTTCTATCGAGGACTTGCCTGTATTTTCTTGGACCGCCACCCGTGCTCAAAGGGATCATGAGATTATTCAAACTAGAAACTTCCGTGTGCAGCCACAAGCCATTATGGGCTCTGGCATAGTTGATTAAGTTGTGCGAACTCTTACGGGTAGACTAGCGGATGTAGGGGTTGTAGGGCGTCACGGTCTACCCACATGTAAGGTGCTAAGCGCTTACGAAAGACTATGTCTCGGTCATCCGCTTCTCAAACACCATGTAGTGCGAGAAACCAAACGGAGGCGATCGAGTCTTGTGGGGAAAAGTCATAAACCTCTGCAGAGTGTATAAACTAATCATGGTTAGCCGTGTCCCCGGTTATGGACGTTTGAGTATCTAGTACTTGGATATCATGTGAATCTCATCATGTTACTTCTAATTAATATTGTTGGGTTTTTAATGAGTACTTTTAATTGGGATTGAGAATGCTGTCAACCATTCTCAATGTTTCACAACCACCATGATAGTTAAATAAATTTATTCGTTTGCAGTAGGGAAAAATTGGCTTTATGCAAAACTGTAACCATAGAGCTTTTCCACCAGCCATATATGCATGTAGTATAGGCTTATTATTCCATTACTCTCTATGTGTTACATTGCCAGCATATTCCATGTGCTGACCCGTTTTCGGGCTGCAACGTTTCATGTTGCAGACTTTTAGAACGACGATTAAGGTGCTTAGGTCGTGGTTCTATACTCGATGATGCCGTTGGAGTTGATGGACTCGCTTATTCTTCCAAGCCTTCATTTGTTATCGTATTAGATGGCCTTAAGCCATATTTATTTTTATTAAGTTCTCTCTTGAGACATTCGATTGTAATAAGTGTGTGATTGCTACTCTGTTATAAATCCTCCGAGTCTTGTGTGGTGTCGACATTCTTGATCCGGGGATGACACTAAGCACGTAGATCGACTGTTTGAGGTCCGAGTCGCTACAAAGATGGTATCGAGCACACGCCGACTGTAGACACGACCATTAAGCTAAAGCCCTAGATCACTACTCTCTCTTCTCATTTCTAACTCCTCATCTTTTCTACTCTTTTAGGATGACTAAGCGAGGATCAAGTTCACCCAAATAGGATGAAGATACTCCCTTTGGACGACACACGAAGGAAGTCACTAAGTACCTAAACATCGGATTACCAAGCTTCACCGGGACCTACAATTCCACTTTACTCGAAGAAGAGCTGGAAGATTCAAGCTCAAGTTCCGGAAGGACGCGTTTGCGCCAATCACGGAGCCCATAGAGTGTGTTTTCAATGCACCAACTTTGGCGTCTGGAAAGAGCTTGGCAGCTCACATAACCATGGGACGCATTGGAGAAGTTTACAAAGAAGACCTCAAGGATACTATCTACCAGATTTGCGGGCGCCGAGATGAACAATGGGAGATAGTTGGCACTAAGAAGGATCGATCCATTGCAGCTTTCATACAGGAGTTAAATCGGTACATTCGACACCAGGAGAACTAGATGTGCGCAGACATGATGGAGTTGAACACAGGCAAAAGCCAAGATTATCGAACTAGAAGGAGAACTGAAGGCCACTCGCAAGGACTACATGGAGGAGATTGTAGCTCTAGTGGGACAAAACGGCGATCTTAAGGAGAAGATTGAAGAACTCATGGGAAATTCAGCACCAGGAGGAGAAGATGAAGATTGCACTTGTCCGGAGAACTACATCATCATCGACGACACCGATTCCGATCCTAGTGATGATGATTTCGAAGATGAAGCTGGAGCAGATATCATGGAGTCTTCATCGGAGCAGTTTTTTCTAAGTTGACCACCATAACAGTAGTAGATTTTCCCCATTTTAAGTCAGTTTTAGTTCCAACACTTTGTATCGATAGATAGACCGTTGTATGCCCTTGTTTGAATTGATTGGAGTGATATTGTGTGATTTGTCTCATGTGCATATGGGTAGTGTTTTCTCCCTAGACCTCATTCTATTCTTAACTCTCGTCTTTTCTTTAAACCCTCAGATGCCTCCGAGACGCGACCCCGGATTTGTTTTCCGCTAGAGATCACTTTCAGTTGATTGACAGCGAGAATGCCTTGATTCAAACATTGATGCAGAACCAAGGCAACAACAACAACAACAACAACCCACCACCACCACCACTGTTGACCATTTGACCCGTTTCTTAAGGCTGAATTAGCGGTGTTTTCCGATAGCACCGAGCCGATTTTTGCAGATGATTGGCTCCGTAAGATAGGGAGGGAGTTGACCACTGCAGGATGTACAGATGGAGAAAGGGTTAAATTTGCCGCGCATCAGCTCGAAGGACCCGCAGCAGCATGGTGGGAGAATTTTACAGCCACTTACCACTCAGAGACACCGCCACATGGGATCGATTTGACAAGCTTTCCGTCGCCCATGTTTGGCAGGAGCTATGGCCATGAAGAAGCGTGAGTTTCGCAACTTGCGCCAAGGAGGACGGACAGTTGGCCAAGATGTGGATGATTTTAGTAAGCTAGCACGTTATGCCCCGGATAGCGTTGCTACGGACGCAACTAAGGTGAGAAGTTTCTAGAAGGACTGAATGATGAGCCGAGCATGCAGTTGATGGTAGCCACCTTCAATAACTACCAGGAGTTGGTAGATCGTGGCGCTTATGATTGAAGGAAGCAGCGGCCAGATTGACTATCGCAAGAGAAAGTATGGACAGGGGAAGAATAACTCTGGAGCTCAGCAGAAACTTTGCTTTACCCCGAAGACAGGAGGACAATTTCAGCATACCCACGGAGGAGGTAGCTCGCACAACCATAATGGCACCAATAATGGGAACATGAATGGAGGAAGCAATGGGCAAAACCGCACCAACCCGTCAACACCATCCAAGGTAGACCTGAGCCACATCACTTGCTTTAAGTGCCGCAAGACCGTGCATTACGCAAATGATTGTCCAGAAGGCCAAAATGGTAATGGAAATGGAAGCTCATGAAAGAAGCCGAACCCTTTCAACAGGGGACAAGTGAACCACGTTACCGTGGAGGAGGTTGAAGCTCAGCCAGACGCAGTAATAGGTAAGTTTTTGGTTAAGACTTTTCTTTGCAGCTTGTTCTTTTGATACTTGGTGCATCGCATTCATACATATCAAGGGGATTTGTGGATAAGTATAAACAACCAACCCAAGCCCTTAGGTCACCCATGCTAGTAACCTCACCCGGAGCAGAATACATGGCTAGTATATGGTGTGATCAACTACCATTAAGGATTGAACACTATGTATTTCCCTCGGACCTAATAGTTCTGGAATGGCAAGGATTGGATGTGATATTAGGCATGGATTGGTTATCGAAGTATGGAGGGAACATAGATTGCGCCAAGAAGTCAATTTTTCTTACCACCCCGTAAGGGAGGAGAATCAAGTTTGTATCACGGCATGAGCCGAGGAGAGCACATGTAAATTCCTTATCGAGAGTTGTGCGGGAGGAAGTACCGGTGGTAAGGGATTACGGGACGTGTTTCGGAAAGAGTTGCCGGGCATGCCACCGGATAGAGACATTGAGTTTTCGATTGAACTCTTGCCGAGCACCGGGCCGATATCTAAGAGACCGTATAGGATGCCAGCCCAAGATTTGGAGGAAATTAAGAAGCAAATTAAGGAGTTACTTGGATAAAGGTTTTATTCGCCCAAGTTCTTCGCCTTGGGGATCACCGAGACTTCTAGTGGAGAAGAAGTATGGATCATTAAGAATGGTTGTTGATTATCGAGGATTGAATGAAGTGACCATTAAGAACAAGTACCCACTACCGATGATCAATGACCTGTTTGACCAATTGCAAGGAGCTAAGGTGTTTTCCAAGATCGATTTGCGATCAGGGTACCATCAGTTGAAGATTCGAGAGCAGGATATACCTAAGACGGCGTTTACCGCTTGATCTGAACTATATGAGTATACCGTTATGTCATTTGGTCCGACTAACTTTTGCCTATTTTATGAACATGATGAACAAAGTGTTTATGGAGTTTTTGGATAAGTTCGTCGTGGTGTTCATTGATGATATCTTGGTCTACTCAAAGAATGAAGAAGAACATAAGGAGCATTTGCGTTTGGTACTCGAGAAGCTCAGAGAACATCAGTTGTATGCCAAGTTCAGCAAGTGTGAGTTTTAGTTGAAGGAAGTTGGATTTCTTGGACATGTTATATCCGGAGAAGGTATAGCAGTGGACCCCACTAAAGTTGTCCTTTGTAACAAAGCGGGAAGCGCCAACAACAGTTGGAGAGATCCGAGTTTCCTTGGACTCGAAGGATACTACCGAGATTCATTGAGAATTTCTCAAGGATTGCAAAGCCTATGACAGAATTGTTGAAGAAGGATACCAAGTTCATTTGGACCGAGGAGTGTGAAGCTAGTTTCCAAGAGTTGAAGAAAGCGTTTGGTTACCTCACCGGTGTTAATTCTGCGAGATCAAACCAAGGATTATGAGGTGTATTGCGGCGCTTCACGTAGAGGACTTGGAGCGAGGCTTATGCAGGAGGGAAGAGTTGTTTCGTATGCTTCACGACAGCTTAAGCCTCATGAGCTAAACTATGTCATGCATGATTTGGAGTTAGCAGCCGTAGTGCATGCGTTGAAAACATGGAGACATTTCCTCATTGGGAACCATTGTGAGGTGTATACGGATCACAAGAGTTTAAAGTACACCTTCACGCAGAAGGAGCTAAATCTCAGGCAGAGGAGATGGTTGGAACTCATCAAAGATTATGATATGAGATTACATTATCACCCCGAAAAGGCTAACGTTGTAGCAGACGCGTTGAGCCAAAAGAGTCACGTCAACACACTAATGACGGGAGAGATACGAAAGGAGTTAGCCGAGGATCTTCGAGAACTATGTTTGGAAATAGTTCCGAGAGGCTATGTAGCAGCATTGGAGATTCAGTCAACTTTGATGGACAAAATCAGGGAAGCTCAGAAGACTGACAAAGAGATTGCCTCTATAAAGGAGAAAATGAGCGAAGGAAAGGCTAAGGGATTTCGTGAGGATGAGCACGATACCCTATGGTTTGAAGATCGTGTTTTTGTGCCCAATGACCTGGAGATCAGGAAGTTGATTCTACAAGAGGCACATGATTCACCATATTCGATTCACCCAGGAAATACCAAGATGTATTTGGATTTGAAGAATACTTTCTGGTGGACCGGAATGAAGAAGGATATTGCGTAGTACGTAGCAGTTTGTGATGTATGTCGAGGGTGAAGGCGTAACATCGAAGCGGCCAGGATTGTTACAGCCATTGCCTATACCTGAATGGAAGTGGGATAAACTAGGTATGGATTTCATAACGGATTGCCCGAGGACTCGTTCGAGCTATGACTCGATTTGGGTTGTAGTCGATCGTTTGTGAAGGTAGCTCATTTCATTCCAAAGTAAAGACTACCTACAAGAAGGCCAAATTGGCTAAGATATACATGACAAGGATTGTATGCTTGCATGGAGTTCCTAGGAGTATCGTGTCGAGATAGAGGAACCCAATTCACCTCAAAGTTCAAGCAGCGGTAACGAAACTTTGGGAACCAGTGAAGTTTAGCACGCTTTTCATCCACGCATGGATGGACAAACCGAGAGAGTTAACCAGATTTTGGAGGATATGCTTAGAGCTTGTGCTTTGGATTATGGATCAAGTTGGGATGACAACTTGCCATATGCGGAGTTTTCTTATAACAACAGTTAACAAACCAGTCTGAAGATGGCACCTTTCGAAGCCTTATACGGAAGGAGGTGCAGGACCCCGTTGTTGTGGGATGAAGTTGGAGACCGCCAGTTGTTTGGACCAGATTTGATTAAGGAGTCTGAACGGAAAGTAAAGTTGATTCGCGGTAGACTCAAGGTAGCCCAGTCAAGACATAAGAGTTATGCGGATTCAAAACGCAAGGAGACAGAATACGAAGTCGGAGACAGAGTTTATCTTCATGTATCGCCACTTCGAGGAGTTAAGCGTTTTGGTGTTAGAGGAAAGTTAGCGCCCCGATTTGTAGGACCTTATCGTGTTTTGGAACGCATGGGAGAAGTTGCGTACAAGTTGGAACTACCCGAAGGATTGTCAGGAGTCCATGATGTGTTTCATGTTTCTCAGTTGAAGAAGTGTCACGCAGAGATGGCTGATATACCATTGAGAGATCTTGTGCCGATAGAAGCGATTGATTGAATGATGATTTGACCTATGAGGAGAAACCAGTTAAGATTACGGAGTATGCCACCGAGTCACCCGCAAAGAAGGTCATTAAGTTTTGCAAAGTTCAGTGGAGCCACCACACCGAGGAAGAAGCCACCTGGGAGCGAGAGGAAGATTTGCTTAAGGACCACCCTCACCTATTTTCTAGCCAACCCGAATCTCGAGGGCGAGATTCATCTTAAGGGGGTAGGTTTGTAACATCCCAAATTTTCAATTTGGAATGTTATACATAGAGCATCGTTGCATATCATATTTTTCGTTGCATTTTTGCTTGATCCTAGAAATTTTACACAACTCAAGGACCCACGGAGAGAGTTGGGGATTTCGTTATTTTCATATTTGAGTTTTCTCAAATTTTGAAAATAGGATCATTTGATTTTAATTATTTTATCATCAATTATTTCTACTATCAAAAAAATGAGAGAGGGAATAAAATGACTTTCCCAAAATAAAGAAATAATGAAGATTAAATAATAAAATCAAATAAGATTTTATTTTGGAATTTTTCGCCTTTTTATTTGAATTTAGGAAAATGCTGCGTTTTTCAAAATTGCATTTAGGCCTCAAATAAAAGTTCATCTAGTCCGGCTTGATTTTAGAAGCCGGGGAAAATTTATTTCGGGATTTTTGGAGTCCGTTTAGTATTTCTTTTTATTTTTTTCTACACGTAATTATTTAAAAAAAAGCGCCACCGACCTACGGGCCATGTCCGCCTAGGACTCTCGGCCCGCGGGGCTTTATAAGCCGAGGGGGAGCCAGCCCGAGGCCCAGCCGTCGCCCCCCAGCGCCCCCAAACCCTAGGACGCTACCCGCTGCCGCCGCTTGCCGGATCCCGCCATTGGACCCGCCGCCGTCGTCGCCGGATCCCACGGACGAGGTTCGCCGCCTCGATCCGCGTCACGGTTTTTTTAAACCGGGCAGTTTTGATTTCGGTTTTTTTAGTTTCGTTTTTTATTAGTTTCGATTTTTTTCCGGTTTAGGTTAAATAGCGAACGTCCGTCCGTTCGTTCGTTTTTAACGAACGCGTTCGTCAGATTACTTTAGTTAAGGAACGTCCGTTCGTTAACCCGTTCGTCATTTTTCTTTTTCTCGGATTTAATCCGTGATTTTTCTGATCGCGATTCTTGATCCGATTTTCGTTTTAGTATAACTTTTCGCTCGTTTATCGGAATCAGGCGATTCAAGCGCCTAGAGTTTCGTCTCGAAACCCTCTTTCCGAATAACCTACTTAAACAAGTTTTGTTTCTGTAAAATTTGACTTAGATCCAGATTAGTAAAACGGAGCTGTTTTCTTCCGCCGTTTGACTTTCGTTGCTTCGTTTGATTTGATTCTTTTTGCAAACCGGAGTTCTTAAGTTGAACTATCTGGTTAGATCTATTTGAGTTTTACCTGTGCATTAGATGAGTACCTATTGTATGCTTGTTTGTTTGTCTGCGATAGAATACCCGGAGTGCGCTTTGTTACTTGAGTCTCTAGGTTTCGCGGATCATCAGCAAGGCAAGTAACACTTTGATCATACTTTTTCTCATACCCAGTTTTTATGCATTAGATCTATCCTCAAACACTTGCATGATTAGGATCTAATTAAATTGTTGGTTTTGGGAAGTAGATTGAGGTAGTACCTATTAACTGTTTTATTATCAAACCCTTCGGAGTTACTTCTACGTTTGCTTATTATGCCATGCTATGCTAGTAGACGTGGATTGGGTGAGTGTATCCATGACAGATGTGAGATTGTTATTTATTGGTTTATTTAAGGTGGCAACTTAAACACACACATCCGGGTGGATTGAGGCACCTGGTTTCTATCAGACTTGCTCGTATTTTCTTGGACCGCCACCCAGGCTCAAAGGGATCATGAGATTATTCAAACTAGAAACTTCCGTGTGCGGCCACAAGTCATTATGGGCTCTGGCATAGTTGATTAAGTTGTGCGAACTCTTATGGGTAGACTAGCAGATGTAGGGGTTGTAGGCTGGTACGGTCTACCCACATGTAAGGTGCTAGCGCTTCTGAAAGACTATGTCTCGGTCATCCGTTTCTCAAACACCATGTAGTGCGAGAAACCAAACGGAGGTGATCGAGTCTTGTGGGG
The DNA here is from genome assembly GCA_021605145.1 of Aegilops bicornis. Classification (NCBI taxonomy): domain Eukaryota; kingdom Viridiplantae; phylum Streptophyta; class Magnoliopsida; order Poales; family Poaceae; genus Aegilops; species Aegilops bicornis. The sequence continues at coordinate 534,547,464 of CM038672.1, forward strand.
AAAAGTGCGCAAACCTCTGCAGAGTGTATTAACAAATCATGGTTAGCCGTGTCCCCCGGTTATGGACGTTTTGAGTATCTAGTACTTGGATATCATGTGAATCTCATCATGTTACTTCTAATTAATATTGTTGGGTTTTTAATGAGTACTTTTAATTGGGATTGAGAATGCTGTTAACCATTCTCAATGTTTCACAACCACCATGATAGTTAAATAAATTTATTTCTTTGCAGTAGGGAAAAATTGGCTTTATGCAAAACTGTAACCATAGAGCTTTTCCACCAGCCATATATGCATGTAGTATAGGCTTATTATTCCATTATTCTCTATGTGTTACATTGCCAAGATATTCCATGTGCTGACCCGTTTTCGGGCTGCAACGTTTCATGTTGCAGACTTTTCAGATGACGAGTAAGGTGCTTAGGTCGTGGTTCTATACTCAGTGATGCCGTTGGAGTTGATGGACTTGATTATTCTTCCAAGCCTTCCGCTGTTATCGTATTAGATGGCCTTAAGCCATATTTATTTTTATTAAGTTCTCTCTTGAGACATTCGATTGTAATAAGTGTGTGATTGCTACTCTGTTATAAATCCTCCGAGTACTGTGTGGTGTCAGCATTACTGATCCAGGGATGACACTGAGCACAGAGATCAGACTGTTTGAGGTCTGGTCGCTACAACCGATTACAAAACTCGGTGAGACCGATTTTGGTAATAAGCTAACCAGTGAGTTGGTCCGGTAAACTCGGTGGGGCCGATTCGCTCATTTCGGTGAGACCGAAATGTTACAAAAGGGAAACAGAGAGTTTACATTGCAATCTCGGTAGGACCGATTACGCAAACTCGGTGAGACCGATTTTGGTAATGGACCCATACAGAGAGATTGCAATCCCATCTCGGTGAGACCGAGATCCCTATCGGTGAGACCGATTTGCCTAGGGTTTGTGGCAGTGGCTATGACATCTGAACTCGGTGGCGCCGGATAGAAAGAATCGGTGAGGCCGAGTTTGACTTTTTGTTTAGGTCATATGTGGAAGTGAGAAAGTAGTTGAGGGCTTTGGAGCATATCACTAAGCATTTTGAGCAAGAGCCTCATTAAGCAACACCTCATCCCTCCTTGATAGTATTGGCTTTTCCTATAGACTCAATGTGATCTTGGATCACTAAAATAGAGAATGTAGAGTCTTGAGCTTTGAGCTTGAGCCAATCATTTGTCCTTAGCATCTTGAAGGGGTTCCACATCCTCTAGTCCATGCCACTTCATTGTTGAACTTATCTGAAACATACTAGGTAAAAGTGTTAGTCCAACAAGAGATATGTTGACATTAATTACCAATACCACCTAGGGAGCACTTGTGCTTTCAACCTGATAGTATTTTGCTTCTCTATGTTGTTGTAGATAGATGGCCTGTGTTGTTGTTCCGTTGAATTTTAATGCGTTCCTTGAGAAAGCAAAGTTGAAAGATGATGGTAGCAATTACACGGACTGGGTCCGTAACTTGAGGATTATCATCATTCTTGCCGCGGAAGAATTATGTCCTGGAAGCACCGCTGGGTGCCGAACTGCTGCGGTCTGGCCCAGCGACGTTAAGAACGTCTGGCAGAGCAAAGCTGATGACTACTCGATAGTTTAGTGTGCCATGCTTTACGGCTTAGAACCGGGACTTCAACGATGTTTTGAACGTCATGGAGCATATGATATGTTCCAGGAGTTGAAGTTAATATTTCAAGCAAATGCCCGGATTGAGAGATATGGAGCCTCCAATAAGTTCTACAGCTGCAAGATGGAGGAGAATAGTTCTGTCAGTGAACATATACTCAAAATGTCTGGGTATAATAATCACTTGATTCAACTGGGAGTTAATCTTCCGGATGATAGTGTCATTGACAGAATTCTTCAATCACTGCCACCAAGCTACAAGAGCTTTGTGATGAACTATAATATGCAAGGGATGGATAAGACCATTCCTGAGCTCTTCGCAATGCTAAAGGCTGCGGAGGTAGAAATCAAGAAGGAGCATCAAGTGTTGATGGTCAACAAGACCACCAGTTTCAAGAAAAAGGGTAAAGGGAAGAAGAAGGGCAACTTCAAGAAGAACAGCAAACAAGTTCTTTGCTCAGAGAAGAAACCCAAGTGCTGACCTAAGCACGAGGCCGAGTGCTTCTCATAAGCAGACCGTCACTTGAAGCGGAACTGCCCCAAGTATTTGGCGGATAAGAAGGATAGCAAGGTGAACAAAGGTATATGTGATATACATGTTATTGATGGTTACCTTACTAATGCTCATGATAGCACACAGGTATTTGATACTGGTTACATTGCTAATATTTGCAACTCGAAACAGGGACTACGGATTAAGCAAAGATTGGCTAAGGATGAGGTGACGATGCGCGTGGCAAATGGTTCCAAAGTCGATGTGATCACGGTCGGCACGCTACCTCTACATCTACCTTCGGGATTAGTTTTAGACCTGAATAATTTTTATTTGGTGCCAGCGTTAAGCATGAACATTATATCTGGATCTTGTTTGATGCGAGACGGTTATTCATTTAAATCAGAGAATAATGGTTGTTCTATTTATATGAGTAATATCTTTTATGGGCATGCACCCTTGAAGAGTGGTCATATTGGTGTAAAGCGCATGAGGAAACTCCATACTGATGGACTTTTGGAATCACTTTGTTATGAATCACTTGGTACTTGCGAACCTGCCTCATGGGCAAGATGACTAAAACGCCGTTCTCCGGAACAATGGAGCGAGCAATAGATATGTTGGAGATCATACATACTGATGTATGTGGTCCAATGAATATTGAGGCTCGCGACAGGTATCATTATTTCCTCACCTTCACAGATGATTTGAGCAGATATGGGTATATCTACTTAGTGAAACATAAGTCTGAAACATTTGAAAAGTTCAAAGAATTTCAGAGTGAAGTGGAAAATCATCGTAACAAGAAAATAAAGTTTCTACGATCTGATCATGGAGGAGAATATTTGAGTTACGAGTTTGGTCTACATTTGAAACAATGCGGAGTAGTTTCACAACTCACGCCACCCGGAACACCACAGTGAAATGGTGTGTCCGAACATCGTAATTGTAGTTTACTAGATATGGTGCAATCTATGATGTCTCTTACTGATTTACCGCTATCATTTTGGGGTTATGCTTTAGAGACGGCTGCATTCACATTAAATAGAGAACCATCGAAATCTGTTGAGACGAAGCCTTATGAACCGTGGTTTGGCAAGAAACCAAAGTTGTCGTTTCTTAAAGTTTGGGGCTGCGATGCTTATGTGAAAATGCTTCAACCTGATAAGCTCGAACCCAAATCGGAGAAATGTGTCTTCATAGGATATCCAAAGGAAACTGTTGAGTACACCTTCTATCACAGATCCGAAGGCAAGACATTTGTTGATAAGAATGGATCCTTTCTAGAGAAGGAGTTTCTCCCGAAAGAAGTGAGTGGGAGGAAAAGTATAACTTGATGAGGTAACTGTACCTGCTCCCTTATTGGAAAGTAGTTCATCACAGAAACCGGTTTTTGTGACACCTACACCAATCAGTGAAGAAGCTAATGATATTGATCATGAAACTTCAGATCAAGTTACTACCGAACCTCGTAGGTCAACCATAGTAAGATCCGCACCAGAGTGGTACGGTAATCCTATTCTGGAGGTCATGTTACTTGACCAAGGCGAACCTATGAACTATGAAGATGCGATGGTGAGCCTAGATTCCGCAAAATGGCTAGAGGCCATGAAATCTGAGATGGGATCCATGTATGAGAATAAAGTGTGGACTTTGGTTGACTTGCCCAATGATCGGCAAGCCATAAAGAATAAATGGATCTTCAAGAAGAAGACTGACGTTGACGGTAATGTTACTGTCTAGAAAGCTCGACTTGTTGCGAAAGGTTTTCGACAAGTTCAAGGAGTTGACTATGATGAGACTTTCTCACCCGTAGTGATGCTTAAGTCTGTCCGAATCATGTCAGCAATTGTCACATTTTATGATTATGAAATTTGGCAAATGGACGTCAAAACTGCATTCCTGAATGGATTTCTGAAAGAAGAGTTGTATATGATGCAACTGAAAGGTTTTGTCGATCCAAAGGGAGCTAACAAAGTGTGCAAGCTCCAACGATCCATTTATGGACTGGTGCAAGCCTCTCGGAGTTGGAATAGACATTTTGATAGTGTGATCAAAGCGTATGGTTTTATACATACTTTTGGAGAAGTTTGTATTTACAAGAAAGTGAGTGGGAGCTCTGTAGCTTTTCTAATATTATATGTGGATGAGATATTGCTAATTGGAAATAATATAGAATTTCTGGATAGCATTAAAGGATACTTGAATGAGAGTTTTTCAATAAAAGAACTCGGTGAAGTTGCTTACATATTGGGCATCAAGATCTACAGAGATAGATCAAGACGATTAATTGGACTTTCACAAAACACATACATTGACAAAGTTTTGAAAAAGTTCAAAATGGATCAAGCAAAGAAAGGGTTCTTGCCTGTGTTACAAGGTGTGAAGTTGAGTCAGACTCAATGCCCGACCACTGAAGAAGATAGAGAGATAATGAAAAGTGGTCCCTATGCTTCAGCCATAGGCTCTATCATGTATGAAATTGTGTGTACCAGACCTGATGTGTGCCTTGCTATTAGCTTAGCAGGGAGGTACCAAAGTAATCCACGAATGGATCCCTGGACAGCGGTCAAGAACATCCTGAAATACCTGAAAAGGACTAAGGATATGTTTCTCGTTTATGGAGGTGACAAAGAGCTCGTCATGAATGGTTACGTCGATGCAAGCTTTGACACTGATCTGGACGATTCTAAATCGCAAACCGGATACGTGTTTACATTGAACTGTGGAGCTGTCAGTTGGTGCAGTTCTAAACAAAGCTTCGTGGCGGCATCTATGTGTGAAGCGGAGTACATAGATGCCTCGGAAGCAGCAAATGAAGGAGTCTGGATGAAGGAGTTCATATCCGATCTAGGTGTCATACCTAGTGCATCGGGTCCAATGAAAATCTTTTGTGACAATACTGGTGCAATTGCTTTGGCAAAGGAATCCAGATTTCACAAGAGAACCAAGCACATCATGAGACGCTTCAATTCCATCTGGGATCAAGTCCAGGTGGGAGACAAAGAGATTTGCAAAATACATACGGATCTGAATGTTGCAGACCCGTTGACTAAGCCTCTTCCACGAGCAAAACATGATCAACACCAAGACTCCATGGATGTTAGAATCATTATCGTATAATCTAGATTATTGACTCTAGTGCAAGTGGGAGACTGAAGGAAATATGCCCTAGAGGCAATAATAAAGTTATTATTTATTTCCTCATATTATGATAAATGTTTATTATTCATGCTAGAATTGTATTAACCGGAAACATAATACATGTGTGAATACATAGACAAACATAGTGTCACTCGTATGCCTCTACTTAATTAGCTCGTTGATCAAAGATGGTTGAGTTTCCTAGCCATAGACATGAGATGTCATTTGATTAACGGGATCACATCATTAGTAGAATGATGTGATTGACTTAATCCATTCCATTATCTTAGCACTTGATCGTTTAGTTTACTGCTATTGCTTTCTTCATGACTTATACATGTTCCTATGACTATAAGATTATGCAACTCCCGTTTATCGGAGGAACACTTTGTGTGCTACCAAACGTCACAACGTAACTCGGTGATTATAAAGGTGCTCTACAGGTGTCTCCGATGGTACTTGTTGAGTTGGCAAAGATCGAGATTAGAATTTGTCACTCCGATTGTCGGAGAGGTATCTCTAGGCCCTCTCGGTAATTCACATCACTATAAGCCTTGCAAGCAATGTGACTAATGAGCTAGTTGTGGGATGATGCATTACAGAACGAGTAAAGAGACTTGCCGATAACGAGATTGAGCTAGGTATTGAGATACCGACGATCGAATCTCGGGCAAGTAACATATCAATGACAAAGGGAACAATGTATGTTGTTATGCGGTTTGACCGATAAAGATCTTCGTAGAATATGTAGGAACCAATGTGAGTAGCCAGGTTCTGCTATTATTTATTAACCGGAGATGTGTCTCGGTCATGTCTACATAGTTGTCGAACCCGTATGGTCCGCACGCTTAAAGTTCTGTGACGATCGGTATTATGAGTTTATATGTTTTGATGTACCAAAGATAGTTTGGAGTCCCGAATATGATCACGGACATGACAAGGAGTCTCGGAATGGTTGAGACATGAAGATTGATATATTGGAAGCCTATATTTGGACGTCAGAAGAGTTCCGGGTGAAATCGGAATTTTACCGGAGTGCCGGAGGGGTTACCGAAACCCCCCGGGGGTTAATGGGCCTAGTTGGGCCCTAGTGTATAGAGAGAGGGGCCGGTCAGGGCAGGCCACGCGCCCCCTCCCCCTCTGGTCCGAATTGGACTAGGAAGGGGTGGGCGGCGGCACCCCCCTTTCCTTCTCTTTCTCCTGCTTCCTTTCCCCCTACTAGTAGGAGTAGGAAAGAGGGGAGTCCTACTCCTACTAGGAGGAGGACTCCTCCTCCTAGTGCGCCCTACAGGGGCCGGCCGACCTCCCCCCTTGCTCCTTTATATACGGGGGCAGGGGGGCACCCTAGGACACACAAGTTGATCATTGATTTCTCCCAGCCGTGAGCGGTATCCCCCTCCACCATAATCCACCTCGGGCATACCATAGCGATGCTTAGGCGAAGCCATGTGACGGTAGCTTCATCAACATCGTCACCACGCCGTCGTGCTAACAAAAATCTCCCTCAAGCTCTACTAGATCGTGAGTTCGCGGGACGTCACCGAACTGAACGTGTGCTGAACGCGGAGGTGCCGTACGTTCGGTACGGAGGATCGGTTGATCGTGAAGACGTACGACTACATCAACCGCATTGTCATAACGCTTCCGCTTAACGGTCTATGAGGGTACTGGATGACACTCTCCCCTCTCATTGCTATGCATCACCATGATCTTGCGTGTGCGTAGGAATTTTTTTGAAATTACTACGTTCCCCAAGAGTGGCATCAGAGCCAGGTTTATGTGTAGATGTTATATGCACGAGTAGAACACAAGTGAGTTTTGGGCGATACAAGTCATACTGCTTACCAGCATGTCATACTTTGGTTCGGCGGTATTGTTGGATGAAGCGGCCCGGACCGACATTACGCTTACGCTTACGCAAGACTGGTTCTACCGACGTGCTTTGCACACAGCTGGTTGGCGGGTGTCAGTTTCTCCAACTTTAGTTGAACCGAGTGTGGCTACGCCCGGTCCTTGAGAAGGTTAAAACAGCACTAACTTGACGAACTATCGTTGTGGTTTTGATGCGTAGGTAAGAACGGTTCTTGCTCAGCCTGTAGCAGCCACGTAAAACTTGCAACAACAAAGTAGAGGACGTATAACTTGTTTCTGCAGGGCATGTTGTGATGTGATATGGGCAAGACATGATGCTATATTTTATTGTATGAGATGAAAATGTTTTGTAACAGAGTTATCGGCAACTGGTAGGAGCCATATGGTTGTCGCTTTATTGTAAGCAATGCAATCGCCATGTAATTGCTTTACTTTATCACTAAGCGGTAGCGATAGTCGTAGAAGCAATAGTTGGCGAGACGACAATGATGCTACGATGGAGATCAAGGTGTCGCGCCCGGTGGCGATGGTGATCATGACGGTGCTTTGGAGATGGAGATCAAAGGCACAAGATGATGATGGCCATATCATATCACTTATATTGATTGCATGTGATGTTTATCCATTATGCATCTTATTCTGCTTTGATTGACGGTAGCATTATAAGATGATCTCTCACTAAATTTCAAGGTATAAGTGTTCTCCACAGTATGCACCATTGCGAAAGTTAAATGTCTGTAGAGGCAACACGTGATGATCGGGTGTGATAAGCTCTACGTTCAAATACGACGGGTGTAAGCCAGTTTTGCACACGCAGAATACTCGGGTTAAACTTGACGAGCCTCATATGCAGATATAGCCTCGGAACACTGGAGACCGAAAGGTCGAATGTGAATCATATAGTAGATATGATCAACATAGTGATGTTCACCATTGAAAACTACTCCATCTCATGTGATGATTGGACATGGTTTAGTCGATTTGGATCACGTGATCATTTAGATGACTCGAGGGATGTCTATCTAAGTGGGAGTTCTTAAGTAATATGATTAATTGAACTTTAATTTATCATGAACTTAGTACCTGATAGTATTTTGCTTGTCTATGTTGTTGTAGATAGATGGCCCGTGCTATTGTTCCGTTGAATTTTAATGTGTTCCTTGAGAAAGCAAAGTTGAAAGATGATGGTAGCAATAAGTTCTACAGCTGCAAGATGGAGGAGAATAGTTCTGTCAGTGAACATATACTCAAAATGTCTGGGTATAATAATCACTTGATTCAATTGGGAGTTAATCTTCCGGATGATAGTGTCATTGACAGAATTCTTCAGTCACTACCACCAAGCTACAAGAGCTTTGTGATGAACTATAATATGCAAGTGATGGATAAGACAATTCCCGAGCTCTTCGCAATGCTAAAGGCTGCGGAGGTAGAAATCAAGAAGGAGCATCAAGTTTTGATGGTCAACAATACCACCGATTTAGAGAAAAAGGGTAAAGGGAAGAAGAAGGGCAACTTCAAGAAGAGCGAAACAAGTTGCTTTGCTCGGGAGAAGAAACCCAAGTCTGGACCTAAGCACGAGGCCGAGTGCTTCTCTTGCAAGCAATTTGGTCACTTGAAGCGGAACCGCCCCAAGTATTTGGCGGATAAGAAGGATGGCAAGATGAACAAAGGTATATGTGATATACATGTTATTGATGTGTACCTTACTAATGCTTGCAGTAGCACCTGGGTATTTGATACTAGTTCTGTTGCTAATATGTGCAACTCGAAACAGGAACTACAGATTAAGCGAAGATTGGCTAAGGACGAGGTGATGATGCGCGTGGGAAATGGTTCCAAAGTCGATGTGATCAGGTCGGTACGCTACCTCTACATCTACCATCGGGATTAGTTTTAGACCTGAATAATTGTTATTTGGCGCCAGCGTTAAGCTTGAACATTATATCTGGATCTTGTTTGATGCGAGACGGTTATTCATTTAAATTAGAGAATAATGGTCGTTCTACTTATATGAGTAATATCTTTTATGGTCATGCACCCTTGAAGAGTGGTCTATTTTTATTAAATCTCGATAGTAGTGATACACATATTCATAATATTGAAGCCAAAAGATGCAGAGTTGATAATGATAGTGCAACTTATTTGTGGCCCTGCCGTTTAGATCATATTGGTGTGAAGCGCATGAAGAAACTCCATACTGATGTACTTTTGGAATCACTTGATTATGAATCACTTGGTACTTGCGAACCATGCCTCATGGGCAAGATGACTAAAACGCCGTTCTCCAGAACAATGGAGCGTGCAACAGATTTACATACAGATGTATATGGTCCAATGAATATTGAGGCTCGCGACGGGTATCATTATTTTCTCACCTTCACAGATGATTTGAGCAGATATGGGTATATCTACTTAATGAAACATAAGTCTGAAACATTTGAAAAGTTCAAAGAAGTTCAGAGTGAAGTGGAAAACCATCGTAACAAGAAAATAAAGTTTCTACGATCTGATCGTGGAGGGGAATATTTGAGTTACGAGTTTGGTCTACATTTGAAACAATGCAGAATAGTTTCGCAACTCACGCCACCCTGAACACCACAGCGAAATGGTGTGTCCGAACATCGTAATTGTACTTTACTAGATATGGTGCGATCTATGATGTCTCTTACTGAATTACCGCAATTTTTTTGGGGTTATTCTTTAGAGATGGCTGCATTCACGTTAAATAGGGCACTATCTAAATCTGTTGAGACGACGCCTTATGAACTGTGGTTTGGCAAGAAACCAAAGTTGTCGTTTCTTAAAGTTTGGGGCTGCGATGCTTATGTGAAAAAGCTTCAACCTGATAAGCTCGAACGCAAATTGGAGAAATGTGTCTTCATAGGATACCCAAAGGAAACTGTTGAGTACACCTTCTATCACAGATCCGAAGGCAAGACATTTGTTTCTAAGAATGGATCCTTTCTAGAGAAGGAGTTTCTCTCGAGAGAAGTGAGTGGGAGGAAAGTAGAACTTGACGAGGTAACTGTACCTGCTCCCTTATTGGAAAGTAGTTCATCACAGAAACCGGTTTCTGTGACACCTACACCAATTAGTGAAGAAGCTAATGATATTGATCATGAAACTTTAGATCAAGTTACTACCGAACCTCGTAGGTCAACCAGAGTAAGATCCGCACCAGAGTGGTACGGTAATCCTATTCTGGAGGTCATGTTACTTGACCAAGGCGAACCAACGAACTATGAAGAAGCGATGGTGAGCCTAGATTCCCCAAAATGGCTAGAGGCCATGAAATCTGAGATGGGATCCATGTATGAGAACAAAGTGTGGACTTTGGTTGACTTGCTGCTACGTCTTGAGCTTGCGTTGGTTTTCCCCGAAGAGGAGAGGATTATGCAGCACAGTAGCGTAAGTATTTCCCTTAGTTTTTGAGAACCAAGGTATCAATCCAGTAGGAGGCCACGCACAAGTCCCTCGTACCTGCACAAAACGATAGCTACTGCAACCAACGCGATTAGGGGTTGTCAATCCCTTCACCGTCACTTACGAGAGTGAGATCTGATAGAGATAATATTTTTGGTATTTTTGGTATATAGATGCAAAGTGAAAAGTAAAGGCAAAGTAAAAACAAAGCAAGCAAAAAAGTGATGGAGATTGATATGATGAGAATAGACCCGGGGGCCATAGGTTTCACTAGTGGCTTCTCTCAAGAGCATAAATATTCTACGGTGGGTGAACAAATTACTGTTGAGCAATTGTAATTGAGCATAGTTATGAGTATATCTAGGTATGATCATGTATATAGGCATCACGTCCGAGACAAGTAGACCGAAATGATTACGCATCTACTACTATTACTCCACTCATCGACCGCTATCCATCATGCGTCTAGAGTATTAAGTTAAAAAGCAGTAACGCCTTAAGCAAGATGATATGATGTAGAGGAATAAATTCATGCAATATGATAAATACAGCCGATTGTCAAAACCGGCGGATCTCGAGTAGGGGTCCCGAACTGTGCGTCTAGGCGGATGGTAACGAGGAGACAAGGGACACGATGTTTTTACCCACGTTCGGGCCCTCTCGATGGAGGTAATACCCTACTCTGCTTGATTAATATTGATGATATAGGTAGTACAAGAGTAGATCTACCACGAGATCAAGGAGGCTAAACCCTAGAAGCTAGCCTATGGTATGATTGTTGTTAGTCCCTCTGGACTAAAACTCTCCGGTTTATATAGACACCAGATAGGTTAGGGTTACACAGAGTCGGTTACAATGGTAGGAGATCTACATATCTATATCGCCAAGCTTGCCTTCCACGCCAAGGAAAGTCCATCCGGACATGGGACGAAGTCTTCAATCTTGTATCTTCATAGTCTAGGAGTCCGGCCAACGGTGATAGTTCGGCTATCCGGACACCCCCTAATCCGGGACTCCCTCAGTAGCCCCCGAACCAGGCTTCAATGACGATGAGTCCGGCGCGTTGATTGTCTACGGCATTGCGAGGCGGGTTCTTCTCCAAATTCCATATACTTGTCGAATAGTGTCCGCTCGATAAATGCTGTGCTCCTTGGCTTCTACGCCCAATAATGGCCATCTTCCACGTGTTTGAATGAATGCGAAAAGCCAGGGTATTTTTACACTTACCGCCCTAGCTGCGCAAATGAGTCGCCTATAAAAGGGGCGAGGATCTAGATCTGAGTCACACCATCCCCTTCATGAAGCTTTCATCGGAGCGCTTGACCAAAGCCCATTCCATCATGGGCCGATCGTGGCTCCTCCTCTCATGCTCCCAGCCCTCGGCCTGAAATTGGGAGAGATCTTTGAGTCCGCATAGCGAGCTAGTTATACTCCAAACCAAGGGTTTCTTCCCCCGGCCTTCATGGTTTCGGTTCGAGCCGGACTTGCCACCTACAAGGGCGGAAAGCAAGCGGAGAGTGTCCCCAATCCCTCTAAAGGAGAGCGGGTATGCTTCATCTCTTATTTAGTAAGAGGACTCGGATTTCCAATCCATCCGTTTCTCCAGGGGCTCTTGGAGTTCTACGGGCTCCAGTTGCACCACCTTCGCTTTGCCTCCATTTTGCACATCATGGGCTTCGTGGCCCTTCTTGCGAACTGTTCTTGGGCATTGAGGCTCATTTTTGCGTTGTGGAAGAGATTATTCTGCCTAGTACCCCGTTCTCATGAGGGGTCAATATATCAAGTGGGCGGAGCCGAACTATGGCGCATCACTTTGGGACCGGATATCTATCCGGAACCCCAAGAAGGCGTCCAAGACTGGCCTTTGGAATGGTTTTACATGGAGGGCGTCCCATTGCGGACCTCGCTGTTGGATCGGCCTTCGGAGTTTAGCAATGCTCCTCTGAAGAAGCGCCTAAGCCGGGCGCCATGAGCCCCCAGAGGGAAAATGACCGGGCGTCCTTTACTTGATGAGCCGAATAAGATTCTTGGCTCATGCGGATTGACCATGATTGGAGTCATGGCAATCTGCCTTATGAGGAGTCTGGCCGCTCCAATATAGGGGCCACCCCATGTGGGACTTCAACGGGAGGGCGATGCCACCCGCCATGGCCGCAAAGGGCGGGATCGGTCACCGGCTGGTGAAGACCTTATGCGCCATGTATAAAGGGAGGAGGAGGATTTTCTCGCGTCAACCCATCGAAAGGCGAGTTTTCTTGAATAATCCTCGAAGTTGGGTAAGCAAACATCTTTGTGGCTTGTCCGATCCATGTTCCCGTGATTAAATATCTCATTTCATGGTTTACTGCGAGGAAGCTGCCTTGAGCCGTCAGAGAAGATACACATCCCGCCCCCACATCGCGAGGATACGGAATGGTCCCTCGATCCGGCCTCCGAAGAGGATCTGGATATAAAGGTGGAGTTGATCGACGGGGTGTTCCACCAACTTAGCATCGACAATGCTTTGGTTGTCATTACGGCCGATTACCTCGGAATACTCCCAGCCTCATAGGTAACTGAGACCGAGGTCCCAATACTCTGATAATGACCCATCTGTGCTTACTTTTTGATCACCGTATACCAATGGTGTTTCGCAGGGGGTGCCTTCGAGGAAGGAGGCCGAGCCCGCGGCGGCTAGCCAATAAGGGACAGTACGGCCCCACAGGCTAAAAAGAAGTGCGGTCCAGATCGAAACTCCGCCGCAACGGTATGGCGTGTCACCATATTACCAGGATTGATTCCTGGAAGGCGTATTAACGCTGGTGCTCTTTTCAGGAAAAAAAGCGCTCGCGGTGAAGTCCGGAGAAGTTATAATCGAACCTCCATGACCCGGGCTCCAAAGCCGGGTCCAGAAGCAGAGGCGAGCACGAGGCATGCGTCGGATGCTCCTCCGACAAAGGATGTTGACAGGCTGTCCGCTGCCAACTCTGAGGTGGAGAGCGCCATGAATCACAGGCGCCGCCGGACAGTTCTTCGTGACGCATGTTTCTCCCAAGAGGCCTTGAATGCCTTCAATTCGGGAGATGTGCACCTCCGTGCCGCTCAAGATGGTCTAGCCAGAGCCACGGAGCAGTATGTAAAGGACATACGGGTGAGGAAATTTGTGATTATATATGCCAAGAGCCCCGAGACTTAAAATAGTTAGGATAACTGATTTAAGGATCATTTGGAATGCTGAGTTCTTACCTAAAAGAATGCCCGACTGTCCTGGGAGCTTGAAGAATGCAAGGCCCAACTTGAGGCCGCACTAGCCGCCATGAGGGGAGCCACAGAGACCCCTCCGTAATATATGCTTCAAAAGATAAATAGGTTATGAAGTGCAGCGTGTGTGTAAATCGACAATAATATTGCAGATGACGCGGACTAGATCCGGACAAGCAACAGCTCTGCGCCCAGCTAAAAGGCTGGCGAGAGCGTGCTTACGAGTGCGGCGGGAGAAAAATAACCTCCAAGATGCCAACACCCAACTGGGTGAGGAACTAAAGGATGTTCGTGCCCGGTTGTCTAACTCCGTAAGGAGAATCGGCGGCTTCGTCGCGACATTTTCGATAAGTGCTTGAGCGAACTTTGAAAGAGTTGGCGAGGAAGGCGACTAACATAAACATGTATGTAGGTTTGCTCACGTGTCGCCCCAAGAGGAGATGCCCAGTTCTTGGTGATCTTCTTCTGAACGCGTCGGCTACCTGCATTTAACGAAGTTCGGGTGATGAAAGGCGTCGACCAGGACTAGTGTCCAACAATCTCCCTGCCCGAAGGCATTGGGGAGCTGGCGAGCGGCTTCAAGGAGCACGGCGACACTTCCGACTATGGAAGATATCGCCTGCCGTCAAAGGCGCCAGGAGGCCTGGGCCATGGTAAAGACGCGGTACACGGTGACCCAAACCACATGGCGAGGTCGGACCTGTGGGGCTGATGGGAAGGAGATCCTGTAAGCTTAGTGTACGGCCAAGTAGAATTGGCCGCCAAGTATTCCCAGCAAGATTGTAAATTAGATAGCCTATTAGATGGCATTGAGGAGGAATACAATGAGTCGAGTTGACTATGTAATTAAATATGACATGAAACATGTCTTCTAGCCGGATTGTAGATCGTTTGTCGTAGCGGACCTTTTAAGCCCGACCTCGGGACCCAATAGTCCGGAGTGTGTCCGAATACCCTCGCGATTATATATAAGAACCGGGGCATGCATGGAGACAAAGGCGTGAGGGTCATTATTGCTGTATGTCGGACAAGTGCCCAACTAGTTATGTTATATTACATGGATAGTAAGAAACATCTTCCGAGGACAATAGTTACATTAAGGGTTCCTTTCGCTGGGATGCATGCCCTAAAGTGCATGTCAAAAACTGCTAAGAAAGCGTAAAATCATCTGGGGCGGATGGATAAATAGTTAAAAATCATCTTTCAGTTCACCGACCGAATATTCTCTTAAGAACGCTAGCTTCGGCTTCACCCGGTCGAGGTACACATCCGGTGACCCGACAAGTAATAATCGCAGAGGTGCTCCCTTTACCACCTAGCCGAACAATCGGGAGCGTGAGGGGTAAGCACAGGAGCCGAACAACCCAGCTTGGCCAAAACTTAAGTCATATCGATGCATATAATGGTGAATAAAAGGTACATGCGGAAGTTTGACACATGTGTTGGGCATGAAGCCCGTATAAATAAACACATTAAAGAAGCCCCCAGGTATAATGACCGCGGACAGCGCGTCAAATATGTGTGAACAAAGCACGAACGAGCCTCTAAAGGCTTTAAAAGAAAGGGGAGGAAGGAGAGAAATAAAAGACAGCAAAAATAGAAAATGTGGACGGAGGAAGGAGACGAACTTGGAGTCCGGCGTTTAGGCGTAGAATCTTCGTAGACGAGCTGCGTTCCATGGGTATGCTCCGCCGGTCAGGACCTGGTCGATGATGAAGGGACCTTCCAATTTGGGCTTGAGTTTGTCCTTTTTCTTGTCCGGCAGGCGTAGAACTAGTTTGCCAACGTTGTAAGCTTTGGCCCGTACTTCCTCGCTTTGATATCTTCGAGCCTTTGTTGATAAAATGTGGAACGAGCTTTTGCCACGTCGCGCTCCTCCTCCAATGCGTCAAACTGTCCCTGCCGATCGAGCTCGGCTTCTCTTTCTTCATACATGCGCATGCAAGGTGAGTCATGAATTATGTCGCAGGCAAGACTGCCTCTGCGCCGTACACCATAAAAATGGTGTGAATCCGTAGTACGATTCGGCGTGGTCCGCAGCCCCAGTCTGAGTCGAGCTCACAACCCAAAGGTCGTGTTAGATTCCTTGAGGGACCGCACTAGTCTGGGTTTAATGCCGCTCATGATTAGACAGTTTGCTCGTTTGACTTGACCGTTGGTTTGAGGGTGATAGACTGAAGCGTAATCGAGCTTGATGCCCATGTTTTTGCACCATAATTTGACCTCATCGGCCGTGAAGTTGGTGTCGTTATCAGTGATGATACTGTGGGGGACGCCGTAACGGTGCACTACCCCTGATATGAAGTCTATCACCAGTCCGGATTCGGCCGTTTTCACAGGCTTGGCCTCTATCCATTTGGTGAATTTATCCACCATGACCAATAGGTATTTTTGCTTGTGGGTTCCTCCCTTAAGGGGTCCAACCATGTCAAGCCCCTAGACCATGACGGCGGTGATGGGTATAGTTTTGAGGGCGGTGGGTGGCATGTGGCTTTGGTTAGCAAAAAGCTGGCAACTGACGCATCGTTGGACTAAATCCTGCACATCTGCCCGGGCCGTTGGCCAATAAAATCTTGTACGGAAGGCCTTGCCTACAAGGGCCCGGGCTGCGGCGTGGTGCCCACCCAGTCCGACATGAATTTCAGCCAGGTGGTTTCGCCCTTCCTCCTCGGAGATACACCTTTGAAGGACTCCTGTTGTGCTTTTCTTATAAAGCTCTCCCTCATGGACTTTATAGGTTGTAGATCGCCGTACTATCTGGCGAAGCCTCATTTTGGTCTTCGGGGAGTTCCTGCCTAGTTAGGTAGGCTAGGAATGGTTCCGTCCATGGGGCGATAACCGCCATTATTTCGTGAGCGGAGGGTGTTATTTCGGTGGCGGAGCCTCCGATTGTGTCAGAGTGTTCGGTGTCAGGCAGTGCGGTTGGGTCCGGATTGTTATTTCCGGACTCCCCTTCCCATCGTACAGATGGCTTGAACAACCGTTCCAGGAAGATGTTGGGCGGGACGGCATCGCGTTTTGCGTCGATGTGTGCCAATACGTCCGCCGCCTGGTTGTTATCCCGGGCTATATGATGAAATTCGAGCCCTTGAATCTGTCTTGACATTTTTAGGACCGCATTGCGGTACGCTGCCATTTTCAGATCTTTGGCATTGAAGTCTCCGTTTATTTGAGATATCGCGAGGTTCGAATCCCCGCGCATCTCTAGGCGTTTAATGCCCATAGAGACTGCCATCCGGAGGCCGTGCAGAAGGGCCTCGTGTTGACTGCGTTGTTGGAGTCCGTATACATTATCGAAGGACGTATTAGACTGTGTCCCGGTTGGGGGCGTCTGGATGACGCCTTGACCCCGTGCCGCCAACATTTTGGAGCCGTCAAAGTGCATGATCCAATTGGAGTATGCGCCGTACTCTTTAGGGAGTTCGTCATCCATTCGCCACGAAGTCGGCCAAAACCTGTGACTTAATAGCTCGTCGTGGCTTATAGTTTATGTCGAATGGAAGGAGCTCTATGGCCCATTTAGCAATCCGGCCCGTCGCGTCATGATTGTTTATAATGTCGTTAAGAGGTACTTGGAGGCTACCGTTACCGAACACTCTTGAAAGTAGTGTCGCGACTTCCGGGATGCCATGAACAGCGTGTATGCTATCTTTTGATAATGTGGGTACCGGGACTTGCATGGAGTGAGGACAGTGGACACATAATAAACCGGTCTTTGAAGAGGGAACCGGTGTCCGTCCGTTTCTCGTTCGACAACGAGCACCGCGCTGACAAACTTGATGTGTTGCGGCAATATATAATAGCATTGGTTCGCCCATGTTGGGCACGGCCAGGACCGGATTTGTTGCCAATATGGCTTTTATCTCTTCGAGTCCGGCCATGGCGGCATCCGTCCACTCGAAGTGTTCGATGCGGCGGAGGAGGCGGTAAAGGGGTAACGCCTTTTCTCCCAAGCGAAATAAAAGCGGCTTAGAGCCGCTCGCATCGATCATGTTTTGTATTTGTTTGAGGTCTTTTGGAATATCCAATTGTGTGAGCTCGGATCTTGGCTGGGTTTGCTTCAATTCCTCTACGGACACAATGAAGCCCGGGGAGCTTTCCTACCGAACGCCGAAGACGCATTTTTACGGATCGAGCTTGATGTCATATTTTCAAAGATTGTCGAATGTGAGCCTCAAGTTGTCTACTGGAGTTTCGACATGCTTGGATTTGACGACCACGTCATCTACATATGCTTCCATTGTTTTGCCGATCTGGTTTGCCAGACATGTCTGAATCATGCGCTGATATGTTGCGCCGGCATTTTTGAGCCCGAAGGGCATTGTGTTGAAGCGTAATGGGCGTATGGAGTGATGAATCTTTGTTGCAGCTTGGTGCAGCTCCGCCATCTTGATTTGGTGGTAGCGGATGCAGCGTCGAGGAAGCACAATGAGTCGTGTCCTGCTGTAGCGTCGATAATTTGATCAATTCGAGGGAGGGGGAAGGGATCCTTTGGGCAAGCCTTATTAAGGTCTTTGAAATCAACACATAGGCTCCAGGATTTGTCCTTCTTTGGTACCATCGCCAGATTTGCTAGCCAGTCCGGATGTTTTATATCTCTGATGAATCCGGCTTCCAGAAGTTTGGCTAGCTCCTCTCCCATGGCCAGTCTCTTGGGTTCGGAAAAGCGCCGAAGAGCCTGTTTGGTAGCTTGAATCCTTTTAGGATATTTAGGGCGTGCTTTCGGCCAGCCGACGTGGGATTCTGGCATGTCTGAAGGGTGCGAGCAAAAATGTCCCAGTTTTCTCGTAGAAATTCTCGTAGTCTGGCGTCTACATCAGGGTTTAATTGTGCCCCAATGGAGGCCGTCTTTGCGAGGTCCATTGGGTGGACTTGGAATTTGACTATTTCATCCGTTGGTTTAAAGAGGTGGACTTGGATCTTTTATCAAGTATCACATCGTCCCTGTTCACCGTGGGCGCATCGCGATGAGTTCCTCGGCCGCTAAGGCTTCGGATAGTGCCTCGAGGGCTAGTGCGGCTGTCTTGTTTTCGGTAGCGGAGTGCTCTGTT
The DNA here is from genome assembly GCA_021605145.1 of Aegilops bicornis. Lineage (NCBI taxonomy): Eukaryota > Viridiplantae > Streptophyta > Magnoliopsida > Poales > Poaceae > Aegilops > Aegilops bicornis. The sequence continues at coordinate 534,566,350 of CM038672.1, forward strand.
GGATCACTAGCGAGAGTGATGATTCCGTTAGGTCCGGGCATTTTAAGCTTCATGTACCCATAATGGGGTATAGCTTGAAAAATTGTGAATGCCTCTCGCCCTAATAAAGTGTGATATCCGCTGCTGAACGGGGCCATTTGAAATGTGACCTCCTCGGACTGTAATTGTCCGTGAGCCGAACACTACGTCCGATGTGATTTTCTGTCTGCAGCATGCTTCCGGCTAGGGATTATTCCTCTGAAGGTTGTGCTTCGCTCAATGCGGTTCGATCTATTTCCATTTTTGGAGGGTTTCCTCATAGATGAGGTTTAGTCACGCCGCCATCCATGAGTACCTTAGTAAGGCGAAAGCCGTCCACTATTGGACTAAGGACCAATGCGGTGGTGCTCGGGCTGTTCGAATTTGGGTTAAATCACTTTGGCATTAAAGGTAATAGCCGTGTCACTCCATGGATTTATTGTTGCTACTTGGTAGACTTGGCAAGATTATGGAGTGTTCGTTTCCGCATGTTATTTGATGCGAAAGTCTCAAGACTATTAACACCCGTCTTGGTATTGCTTTGGGCTGGGATTACGAAGCTAGAAGCTCTTCGCCACTTTTGGCCACTGCCGTAGTATCCAACATGCTCGAAGGCTATGAGTTGGAGTGGCACCCTACGTGCTATGAATTTTGCGAGGTCCGTTTAGCCAACCCTCGACGGTTCTGTACCCTTTAGGGGTTTTGGTTTTTGGTGTTTAACCCAGTGCTTGGTGATGATGCACCCTTTTATTTCAGACTAGGGATGTATTCGGGGCGGATTATCCCAAAATTTACTTTCGGTTTTCCAAGCACTCTCCATCGCACAGACTTTTGTACTATGGTCACCAAGTCGACAAAGCGTGTAATTTCGACGACTTATGGCGTTTAGGATTCCCTTGTCCGTGCAATTATTGCAAAAAAGTGGGATTCGTCCTCCTCTCGGCAATCCTTTATCCTATCCATAACCGGAGGAATCGCCCGATAATGATGTCTTTTCATTTGGCTCTTGCGAATTCAGGATAGATCACTAATGTTTGGGTGGGCGGGTGGAACTAGATCCTAACGTCGTCCAATTTAAGACTCGGGGCGAGAAGTTTCCGAACTTCGGAAGTTTGGATTTTGAATGCTATCCAATGAGTCCAACCCGCGCCGACTTTAAGTTCGAGGGCTTGATCGACGTCCGTCCCTCTCGGGAATCCGGCATGGAGGATCGGGAATCGGACGTAGCTAGTCCTTAAGATAGAAGAAGAATCGCCGCATTGCTCCTCTATCACAGAACATGATGGGTAGCACAGGAGAGTTGATCTCTCGAGATCGGTTTAGGCCCGATCCGGTCGTAGTCTGTGGCGACTCCCGAGGCGGCGATGCGATCCAAGAGCTCTTTACGGAGGAGAGCTCGATCGGATCAAACTGTTCGGCAAGTTCGAATTAACGTGAAGATTGGTTTCGATGACTCGAGAAGTCATCGTCGGTATGATGGCGACTGGCGGTTATAAGAAAACCACCTAGCGAAGAGTCGGCGAGTGGCCAAGGCTCCTTTGGCGATAGTATCGTCTTTAAAGACGGGATGAGGCATCCTTCCTGACGGCGACGGCACAGAGGAACTCTCAGTGAAAGCACCAATGTCGGTATCAAAACCGGCAGATCTCGGGTAGGGGGTTCCGAACTGTGCGTCTAGGCGGATGGTAACAGGAGACAAGGGACACGATGTTTTTACCCAGGTTCGAGCCCTCTCGATGGAGGTAATACCCTACTCACCTTGATTAATATTGATGATATAGGTAGTACAAGAGTAGATCTACCACGAGATCAAGGAGGCTAAACCCTAGAAGCTAGCCTATGGTATGATTGTTGTTAGATCCTCTGGGACTAAAACCCTCCGGTTTATATAGACACCGGATAGGTTAGGGTTACAGTAGTCGGTTACAATGGTAGGAGATCTACATATCCGTATCGCCAAGCTTGCCTTCCACGCCAAGGAAAGTTCATCCGGACACGGGACGAAGTCTTCAATCTTGTATCTTCATAGTCCAGGAGTCCGGCCAACGGTGATAGTTCGGCTATCCGGACACCCCCTAATCCGGGACTCCCTCAATACCCCATCTTGTTATCCTCGATGGCAACAATACAATACGTGCCCTGCAACCCTTTCTGTCACTGGGTAAGGACACCACAAGATTGAACCCAAAGCCATGCACTTCTCCCATTGCAAGAACTACCAATCTAGTTGGCCAAACCAAACGGATAATTCGAAGAGACTTGCAAATATAACTCAATCATACATAAAAGAATTCAGAGAATATTCAAATATTATTCATAGATAACCTGGATCATAAACCCACAATTCATCGTTCTCAACAAACACACCGCAAAAAGAAGATTACATCGAATAGATCTCCACGAGAGAGGGGGAGAACATTGTATTGAGATCCAAAAAGAGAGAAGAAGCCATCTAGCTACTAGCTATGGACCCGAAGGTTTGAAGTAAACTACTCACACTTCATCGGAGAGGCTATGGTGTTGATGTAGAAGCCCTCCGTGGTGGATGCCCTCTCCGCGGAGCTCCGGAACAGGCACCAAGATGGGATCCCGTGGATACAGGAAGTTGCGGCGGTGGAATTAGGTTTTTGGCTCCCGTTCTGATCGTTTGGGGGTACGTAGGTATATATAGGAGGAAGGAGTACGTCGGTGGAGCATCAGGGGGCCCATGAGGTAGGGGGCGCGCCCTAGGGGGGGCGCACCCCCCACCCTCGTGACCGCCTCCAATGTTCCTTGGCGTAGGGTCCAAGTCTCCTGGATCACGTTCGGTGAGAAAATCACGTTTCCGAAGGTTTCATTCCGTTTGGACTCCGTTTGATATTTTGTTTCTTCAAAATACTGAAAAAAGCAAAAAACAACAATTCTGGGCTGGGCCTCCGGTTAATAGGTAAGTCCTAATAGTAATATAAAAGTGGAAAATAAAGCCCATTATAGTCCAAAACAATAGATAAAGTAGCATGGAGAAATAAAAAATTATAGATACGTTGGAGACGTGTCGAGGCCCCCAAGCTTAATTCCTGCTCGTCCTCGAGTAGGTAAATGATAAAAAGAGAATTTTTGATGCGGAGTGATACTTTGGCATAATTTCAATGTAAATCTTCTTAATCATGGTATGAATATTCAGATCCGAAGATTCAAGACAAAAGTTCATATTGACATAAAAATAATAATACTTCAAGCATACTAACTAAGCAATTATGTCTTCTCAAAATAGCATGGCCAAAGAAAGTTATCCCTACAAAATCATATAGTCTGGCTATGCTCCATCTTCCCCACACAAAGTATTTAAATCATGAACAACCCCGATGACAAGCCAAGAAATTGTTTCATACTTTAACATTTTCAAAACTTTTTCAATCTTCACGCAATACATGAGCGTGAGCCATGGATATAGCACTATATGTGGAATAGAACGGTGGTTGTGGAGAAGACAAAAGAGGGAAGATAGTCTCACATCAACTAGGCGTATCAACGGGCTATGGAGATGCCCATCAATAGATATCAATGTGAGTGAGTAGGGATTGCCATGCAACGGATGCACTAGAGCTATAAGTATATGAAAGCTCAACGAAAGAAACTAAGTGGGTGTGCATCCAACTCGCTTGCTCACGAAGACCTAGGGCATTTGAGGAAGCCCATCATTGGAATATACAAGCCAAGTTCTATAATGAAAAATTCCCACTAGTATATGAAAGTGAAAAAATGAGAGACTTTCTATTATGAGGATCATGGTGCTACTTTGAAGCACAAGTATGGTAAAAGGATAGTAACATTGTCCCTTCTCTCTTTTTCTCTTATTTTTTTATTTGGGCCTTTTCTCTTTTTTTATTGCCTCTTTTTTTATATATATATTTTTATTTTTCGTCCGGAGTCTCATCCCGACTTGTGGGGGAATCATAATCTCCATCATCCTTTCCTCACTTGGGACAATGCTCTAATAATGATGATCATCACACTTTTATTTTTCTTACAACTCAACAATTACAACTTGATACTTAGAACAAAATATGACTCTATATGAATGCCTCCGGTGATGTCTTGCAGGATATGCAATGAAACATGAATGACATGTATGAAAGAATTATGAACGGTGGCTTTGCCACAAATACGATGTCAACTACATGATCATGCGAAGTAATATGAAAATGATGGAGTGTGTCATAATAATCGGAACGGTGGAAAGTTGCATGGCAATATATCTCGGAATGGCTATGGAAATGCCATGATAGGTAGGTATGGTGGCTGTATTGAGGAAGGTATATGGTGGGTGTATGATACCGCGAAAGGTGCTTGTATTAGAGAGGCTAGCAATGGTGGAAGGATGGGAAAAAGTGCGTATAATCCATGGACTCAACATTAGTCATAAAGAACTCATATAATTATTGCAAAAATCCAGAAGTTATCAAAGCAAAGTATTACGCGCATGCTCCGAGGGGGATAGATTGGTAGGAAAAGACCATCGCTCGTCCCCGACGGCCACTCATAAGGAAGACAATCAATAAATAAATCATGCTCCGAGTTCATCACATAACGGTTCACCATACGTGCATGCTACGGGAATCACAAACTTCAACACAAGTATTCTTTAAATTCACAACTACTCAACTAGCATGACTCTAATATCACCATCTTCATATCTCAAAACAATTATCAAGCATCAAACTTATCTTACTATTCAACGCACTCAAAAGAAAGTTTCACATATCTTGAATACCAAGTATATTAACATTAAGCAAACTACCATGCTATTAACGACTCCCAAAATAATCTAAGTGAAGCATGAGAGATCAAGTTTCTTTAAAAAAATTCACCACCGTGCTCTAAAAGATCTAAGTGAGGCACTAGAGCAAAAATTATCACGCTCAAAAAGATATAAGTGAAGCACTATGAGCAAAACTATCAAGCTCAAAAGATATAAGTGAAGCACATAGAGTATTCTATCAAATTCCAATTCATGTATGGCTCTCTCAAAAGGTGTGTACAGCAAGGATGATTGTGGTAAACTAACAAGCAAAGACGCAAATAATACAAGACGCTCCAAGCAAAACACATATCATGTGGCGAATAAAAATATAGCTCCAAGTAAATTACCGATGGAAGTGGACGAAAGAGGGGATGCCTTCCGGGGCATCCCCAAGCTTTGACTTTTTTGGTGTCCTTGGATTATCTTGCGGTTGCCATGGGAATCCCCAAGCTTAGGCTCTTGCCACTCCTTGTTCCATAATCCATCAAAAGAATTCACCCAAAACTTGAAAACTTCACAACACAAAACTCAATAGAAATCTCGTGAGCTCCGTTAGAGAAATAAAACAAAAGACTACTTTAAGGTACTGTAATGAACTCATTCTTTATTTATATTGGTGTTAAACATACTGTATTCCAACTTCTCTATGGATCATAAACTATTTTACTAGCCTTAGATTCATCAAAATAAGCAAACAACACACGCAAAAGAGAATCTGTCAAAAACAGAACAGTCTGTAGTAATCTGTAACTAACGCAAACTTCTGGAACTCAAACAATTCTACCAAAATTAGAAGACCTTGAAAATTTCTTTATTGATCATCAGCAATTGGAATCAATATTTTATCACGTTCTGGTGATTTTTAACAATTCCGGCACTGAGCGCAAAGTTTCTGGAAATTACAGCAAGATCAAATAACTATCATCCAAGAAGATCCAATAGGTTTAACTTGGCACAAACACTAATTAAAAAATAAAACCACATCTAATCAGAGGCTAGATGGATTATTTATTCCTAAACAGAAGCAAAAACAAAAAACTAAAAATAAAATTGGGTTGCCTCCCAACAAGCGCTATCGTTTAACGCCCCTAGCTAGGCATAAAAGCAAGGATAGATCTAGGTATTGCCATCTTTGGTAGGAAATCCATAAGTGGCTCTCATATTCATATGGTAATTTTATTTTCTTTCTAGGGAAGTGTTCCATGCCTTTCTTTAATGGAAATTGGAATCTAATATTCCCTTCCTTCATATCAATAATTGCACCAATCATTCTAAGGAAAGGTCTACCAAGAATAATAGGACATGAAGGATTGCAATCTATATCAAGAACGATAAAATCTACGGGCACATAATTCCTATTTGCAACAATAAGAACATCATTAATTCTTCCCATAGGATTTTTAATAGTGGAATCCGCAAGATGCAAGTTTAGAGAGCAATCATCAAAGTTACGGAAATCTAGCAAATCACACAAAGTTTTGGGAATAGTGGAGACACTAGCACCCAAATCACACAAAGCATTAAACTCATGATCTATAATTTTAATTTTAATAGTGGGTTCCCACTCATCATAGAGTTTCCTAGGGATAGAAACTTACAACTCAAGTTTTTATTCATAAGATTGCATCAAAGCATCAACAATGTGTTCGGTAAAGGCCTTATTTTGACTATAAGCATGAGGAGAATTTAGCACGGTTTGCAACAAGGAAATACAATCAATTAAAGAGCAATTCTCATAATTAAATTCCTTGATATCCAATATAGTGGGTTTAGCAATATCTAGATTTTTATTTCTTTCAATCCCACTTTTATCAATTTCATCATCAAGATCTAAAAACTCCGATTCTTAAAACGCCTTCTAGGTAAAGCAAGATCATATTCAGTTTCATCAAGATTCGTATTGCAAAAACAAAGATTTAATAGGGGACGCATCAATAACTTTTAGATCTTCATCTTGATTTTCATAGGAATTAGAAGAACACGCTTTAATAAAGGCATCTTTGGAAGCACGCATCCTAGCGGTTCTTTCTTTGCACTCATCAATGGAAATTCTCATAGCTTTGAGAGACTCATTGATATCATGCTTAGGAGGAATAGATCTAAGCTTTAAAGAATCAACCTCAAGAGAAATTCTATCAACGTTCCTAGCCAAATCATCAACTTTAAGCAATTTCTCTTCAAGCAAAGAATTAAAATTCTTTTGTGAATTCATAAACTCTTTAACACTATTCTCAAATTCAGAGGGCATTTTATTAAAATTTCCATAAGAGTTGTTGTAGGAATTTCCATAATTATTAGAAGGATTACTAGGATAAGGCCTAGGATTAAAATTCCCTTTATACACGTTGTTACCAAAATTATTCCTACCAACAAAATTCACATACATAGATTAATTATTATTCTCAATCAAGGTCGACAAAGGCATATCATTAGGATCAGAAGAAACACTCTTAGTAGCCAATAATTTCATAATTTCATCCATCTTTCCACTCAAAACATTAATTTCTTCTATCGCATGCACTTTTTTATTAGTAGATCTTTCAGTATGCCATTGAGAATAATTAACCATAATATTATCTAGGAGTTTAGTAGCATCCCCTAGAGTGATTTCCATAAAAGTGCCTCCCGCGGCCGAATCTAAAAGATTTCTAGAAGCAAAATTCAATCCGGCATAATTTTTTTGTATAATCATCCACAAGTTCAAACCATGAGTGGGACAATTACGTATCATTAATTTCATTCTCTCCCAAGCTTGTCCAACATGTTCATGATCAAGTTGCTTAAAATTCATAATATCATTTCTAAGAGAGATAATCTTAGCGGGAGGAAGATACTTAGAGATAAAAGCATCTTTGCACTTGTTCCAAGAATCAATACTATTTTTAGGCAAAGATGAAAACCACGCTTTAGCACGATATCTAAGAGAAAAAGGAAATAGCTTCAATTTAACGACATCATTATCGACATCTTTTTTCTTTTGCATATCACATAAATCAATGAAGCTATTCAGATGAGTAGCGGCATCTTCACTAGGAAGGCCGGCGAATTGATCTTTCATAACAAGATTCAATAAAGCGGTATTGATTTCACAAGATTCTGTATTGGCAAGAGGATCAATCGGAGTGCTAAGGAAATCATTATTATTGGTATTGGTGAAGTCACACAATTTGGTAGCATCTTGAGCCATTGCGACAAACAAGCAATCCAACACACGAAGCGGACAAGCAGACGAGGAAAAAGGCAACGGAAAAAGAGGAGGAGATTGGGAAAGAGAGGGCGAATAAAACGGCAAGGGTGAAGTGGGGGAGAGGAAAATGAGATGCAAATGGCAAATAATGTAATGCGAGAGATAGGGATTGTGATGGGTACTTGGTATGTTGACTTTTGTGTAGACTCCCCGGCAACGGCGCCAGAAATCCTTCTTGCTACATCTTGAGCTTGCATTGGTTTTCCCCGAAGAGGAGAGGATGATGCATCACAGTAGCGTAAGTATTTCCCTCAGTTTTTGAGAACCAAGGTATCAATCCAGTAGGAGGCCACGCACAAGTCCCTCGTACCTGCACAAAACAATAGCTACTCGCAACCAACGCGATTAGGGGTTGTCAATCCCTTCACGGTCACTTACGAGAGGTAGATCTGATAGAGATAATATTTTTTGTATTTTTGGTATATAGATGCAAAGTGAAAATTAAAGGCAAAGTAAAAACAAAGCAAGCATAAAAGTGATGGAGATTGATATGATGAGAATAGACCCGGGGGCCATAGGTTTCACTAGTGGCTTCTCTCAAGAGCATAAATATTCTACGGTGGGTGAACAAATTACTGTTGAGCAATTGATGGAATTGAGCATAGTTATGAGTATATCTAGGTATGATCATGTATATAGGCATCACGTGCGAGACAAGTAGACCGAAACGATTCTGCATCTACTACTATTACTCCACTCATCGACCGCTATCCAGCATGCATCTAGAGTATTAAGTTAAAAACGGAGTAACGCCTTAAGCAAGATGACATGATGTAGAAGGATAAATTCATGCAATATGATAAATACCCCATCTTGTTATCCTGATGGCAACAATACAATACGTGCCTTGCAACCCTTTCTATCACTGGGTAAGGACACCGCAAGATTGAACCCAAAGCCATGCACTTCTCCCATTGCAAGAACTACGAATCTAGTTGGCCAAACGAAATGGATAATTCGAAGAGACTTGCAAAGATAACTCAATCATACATAAAAGAATTCAGAGAAGATTAAAATATTATTAATAGATAAGCTAGATCATAAACCCACAATTCATCGGTCTCAACAAACACACCGCAAAAAGAAGATTACATCGAATAGATCTCCATGAGAGAGGGGGAGAACATTGTATTGAGATCCAAAAAGAGAGAAGAAGCCATCTAGCTACTAGCTACGTTCCTGAAGGTCTGAAGTAAACTACTCACACTTCATCGTAGAGGCTATGGTGTTGATGTAGAAGCCCTCTGTGGTGGATGCCCTCTCCGATGGAGCTCCGGAACAGGCCCCAAGATGGGATCTCGTGAATACAGGAAGTTGCGGCGGTGGAATTAGGTTTTTGGCTCCCGTTCTGATCGTTTGGGGGTAAGTACGTATATATAGGAGGAAGGAGTACGTCGGTGGAGCATCGGGGCCCACGAGGCGTGGGCGCGCATACAGGCGCCCCACCCTCATGACCGCCTCTGATGTTCCTTGGCGTAGGGTCCAAGTCTCGTGGATCACGTTCGGTGAGAAAATCACGTTTCCAAAGGTTTCATTCCGTTTGGACTCCGTTTGATATTTTGTTTCTTCGAAATACTGAAAAAGGAAAAAAACAACAATTCTTGACTGGGCGTCCGGTTAATAGGTTAGTCCCAAAAGTAATATAAAAGTGGAAAATAAAGCCCATTATAGTCCAAAACAATAGATAAAGTAGCATGGAGCAATCAAAAATTGTAGATACGTTGGAGGCGTATCACTTGCCCGATGATCGGCAAGCCATAGAGAATAAATGGATCTTCAAGAAGAAGACTGACGCTGACGGTAATGTTACTGTCTAGAAAGCTCGACTTGTTGCGAAAGGTTTTCGACAAGTTCAAGGAGTTGACTACGATGAGACTTTCTCACCCATAGTGATGCTTAAGTCTGTCCAAATCATGTTAGCAATTGCCACATTTTATGATTATGAAATTTGGCAAATGGATGTCAAAACTGCATTCCTGAATGGATTTCTGGAAGAAGAGTTGTATATGATGCAACCGGAAGGTTTTGTCGATCCAAAGGGAGCTAACAAAGTGTGCAAGCTCCAAGGATCCATTTATGGACTGGTGCAAGCCTCTTGGAGTTGGAATAAACGTTTTGATAGTGTGATCAAAGCATATGGTTTTATATGCACTTTTGGAGAAGCCTGTATTTACAATAAAGTGAGTGGGAGCTCTATAGCATTTCTAATATTATATGTGGATGACATATTGCTAATTGGAAATGATATAGAATTTCTGGATAGTATTAAAGGATACTTGAATAAGAGTTTTTCAATGAAAGACCTCGGTGAAGTTGCTTACATATTGGGCATCAAGATCTATAGAGATAGATCAAGACACTTAATTGGACTTTCACAAAGCACATACCTTCACAAAGTTTTGAAAAAGTTCAAAATGGGCCAAGCAAAGAAAGGGTTCTTGCCTGTGTTACAAGGTGTGAAGTTGAGTCAGACTCAATGCCCGATCACTGCAGAAGATAGAGAGAAAATGAAAAGTGTTCCCTATGCTTCAACCATAGGCTCTATCATGTATGCAATGCTGTGTACCAGACCTGATGTGTGCCTTGCTATTAGCTTAGCAGGGAGGTACCAAAGTAATCCAGGAATGGATCACTGGACAACGGTCAAGAACATCCTGCAATACCTGAGAAGGACTAAGGATATGTTTCTCATTTATGGAGGTGACAAGGAGCTCGTCATAAATGGTTACGTCGATGCAAACTTTGACATTGATCCGGACGATTTTAAATCGCAAACCGGATACGTTTTACATTGAACAGTGGAGCTGTCAGTTGGTGCAGTTCTAAACAAAGCGTCGTGGCGGGATCTATGTGTGAAGCGGAGTACATAGATGCTTCAGAAGCAGCAAATGAAGGACTCTGGATGAAGAAGTTCATATCCAATCTAGGTGTCATACCTAGTGCATCGGGTCCAATGAAAATCTTTTGTGACAATACTGGTGCAATTGCTTTGGCAAAGGAATCCAGATTTCACAAGAGAACCAAGCACATCAAGAGACGCTTCAATTCCATCTGGGATCAAGTCCAGGTGGGAGACATAGAGATTTGCAAAATATATACGGATTTGAATGTTGCAGACCCGTTGACTAAGCCTCTTCCACGAGCAAAACATGATCAGCACCAAGACTCCATGGGTGTTAGAATCATTATTATATAATCTAGATTATTGACTCTAGTGCAAGTGGGAGACTGAAGGAAATATGCCCTAGAGGCAATAATAATGTTATTATTTATTTCCTCATATCATGATAAATGTTTATTATTCATGCTAGAATTGTATTACCCGGAAACATAATACATGTGTTAATACATAGACAAACATAGTGTCACTAGTATGCCTCTACTTGACTAGCTTGTTGATCAAAGATGGTTGAGTTTCCTAGCCATAAACATGAGTTGTCATTTGATTAACAGGATCACATCATTAGGAGAATGATGTGATTGACTTGACCCATTCCGTTAGCTTAGCACTTGATCGTTTAGTTTATTGCTATTGCTTTCTTCATGACTTATACATGTTCCTATGACTATGAGATTATGCAACTCCCGATTACCGGAGGAACACTTTGTGTGCTACCAAACATCACAACATAACTGGGTGATTATAAAGGTGCTCTACAGGTGTCTCCCATGGTACTTGTTGAGTTGGCATAGATCGAGATTAGAATTTGTCACTCCGATTGTCGAAGAGCTATCTCTGGGCCCTCTCGGTAATGCACATCACTATAAGCCTTGCAAGCAATGTGACTAATGAGCTAGTTGCGGGATGATGCATTACAGAACGAGTAAAGAGACTTGTCGGTAACGAGATTGAGCTAGGTATTGAGATACCGACGATCGAATCTCGGGCAAGTAACATATCGATGACAAAGGGAACAACGTATGTTGTCATGCGGTTTGACCGATAAAGATCTTCATAGAATATGTAGGAACCAATATGAGCATCTAGGTTCCGCTATTGGTTATTGACCGGAGACGTGTCTCGGTCATGTCTACATAGTTCTCAAACCCGTAGGGTCCGCACGCTTAAAGTTCTGTGACGATTAGTATTATGAGTTTATATGTTTTGGTGTACCGAAGATAGTTAGGAGTCCGGATATGATCACGAACATGACGAGGAGTCTCGAAATGGTCGAGACATAAAGATTGATATATTGGAAGCCTATATTTGGACGTCGGAAGAGTTTCGGGTGAAATCGAGATTTTACCGGAGTGCCGGAGGGGTTACCGGAACCCCGGGGTTAATGGGCCTAGTTGGGCCCTAGTGGAGAGAGAGAGGGCCAGCCAGTGCAGGCCGCGCCTCCCCCTCGTGCAATTGGACTAGGAAGGGGGAGCCCGCCTTCTCCTTCTCCCCTTCCTTTCCCCCTCCTAGTAGGAGTAGGAAAGAGGGAGTCCTACTCTACTAGGAGGAGGACTCTCCTCCTCTGGCCAGCAGCGCCCTCTGAGGGGCCGGCCGGCCTCCCCTTGCTCTTTTATATATGGGGTAGGGGCACCCTAGGACACACAAGTTGATCATTGATCTCTCCCAGCCGTGTGCGGTGCCCCCTCCATCATAATCCACCTCGGTCATATCGTAGCGGTGCTTAGGCGAAGCCCTGTGACGGTAGCTTCATCAACATCGTCACCACGCCATCGTGCTGACGAAACTCTCCCTAGAGATCTACTGGATCGTGAGTTCGCGAAACGTGACCGAGCTGAACGTGTGCTGAACGCGGAGGTGTCGTACGTTCCATACTGAGGATTAGTCAATCGTGAAGACGTACGACTACATCAACCACGTTTTCATAACGCTTCCGCTTAACGGTCTATGAGGGTACGTGGACGACACTCTCCCCTCTCTTTGCTATGCATCACCATGATCTTGCCTGTGCGTAGGATTTTTTTTTGAAATTGCTACGTTCCCCAACAGTTAATGCCATGATGTTGTTTGTTTTGATTGCTTTGGTTGTTGTGAGCTGGCAAGTACATTCAATGTACCGACCTGGCGTGTCATGCTAGTTTGCAGGTCATGCCTTGTCTGCTTGCTTTTTTGACGTGGATCCCGAGTTTGCAAGCTACGATAAGCATTCCAGCCAGCGTCCCTGCGGAGTGGAGTCCATCACTGTCGTCATTGTTACGCTGCTAGAAGTTATTCCACTTCTACGAGTTGTTCTGCTGCTTGCATAGAGCAACCCTTGCAGGCGCAGTGTCACCGTGCCGATGTAATTCCCTATTATATCGGAACCCTTGTATCCATATGATTTGTAATAAAGCTCTGATTTGTTCTATGCCAAGTAGTGCCGTATTCCAATAGACTTGATCTCTGGGATGGAATACTGGGCGTTCCGGTTTCTTTGAGCCGGGGTGCCACAAGGCTTGGTATGAGAGCAAGTCTGGCTGTAGGACGCCCTAGTCCGCGTGAACGTTAGAAAATGCTAGTATAGAGTCTTGTCAGTCTGCCGCATTTGGTTGTTGCATTTGTTTGTCGCATAGCATGCATATAGACTCATTATCTTGTCACTAATGCTTAATCTTGTGAGTGTTGGTGGCATCAGTTTCGATCTACTACCTGCACCCCTCCAATTTTAGATACCTGCTCTTCAGTGTTTGGCATCATCTCTGTCCCAGCGGAGTGATGCCGAGGTACCAAGTGTTCCAGACACCATTTGCGGGTATCGTATCCATATGTCTGCCAGCCACCCATATCGTTTCGATGATAGGCATGGCTTGTTTCTATCCCGGATCATGCCATTGATCTCGCCGTGTTGGCAACCCTTACTGATCTCTGCTGTCATAAAAGGGCGATGCCATCAGGCCTTGTTTTTCACCTCTACCCTACCTTGTCACCCATTCTTTGGACGTGTATGATTTTCATCCGTCCGCTTGATGATGATGTGATCGTAACCTCTGTGTTCGGCTACATGATCACCAAGTTCATCCTCACCTCATAAGCCCATTCAGATGCAACCAGTGTTAAGCCAGCGCTTGGTGTAGCCTTGTTTACACCAACCTTTCCACACATGGATTCACTTTCATGCACACCGCCACTGCATAATAGATCACAATACCGGAGTTTCCGCTAGATTTGTGTGCTTAGGTATGCACGCATATTATTGTTGTGAGTAGCGGTAATATGTGATGCTGCTTGAATATGATATTATTTGTATGCCTTGTGTGCTTTTGTTTCTTTTGTTTATTTCTTTGGGCCCTCAGTGTTACCTTAGTTTCCCCTTATTAAAGTTGCTCATCAACAAACACCGGACTCGAAGAATCAGTAAGGAGACAAATAATTGGAAGCTCAGCAACATTATGGAATTCACAGTCAACTACATTAATTTGGGAATATCTATTCCGAATGGAAATGATACAATGGCATGGCTACCAACATCCAGCTTACATCAATGGTGCAATCTTCACATCAGTATGATTAAAACATTTGGAAGACAAGTGGTGCGCAAGACCAATAGTATATTATCGAGTCAAATGTATGGTTCATATACAAGGTTGATTCTGCTATGAGTAAGATTTGAAGCATGCTATACACTGAAAGCTGCCAGAATGTACTATGAATTCAGTGCTCAGCAAGAAGGATAGTCGAACAGCCTTTTTCATATGAGTAATCGGCAGTAGAAATATAAAAGGGTATATATATGGCATGCAGTCAGCATACCATAGTAAGAAGCTTCTGGTGTAAGCAACTCAGTCTTCCCTCACAAGCTAACCGAGAAGCTTCCAATGCCATATTCCTCTATCTTCCCGAGTACGATATATGGATGACTTCCAGTGCAAGATACTCAAGCTTCTTCCATAAGCTACTGCAAAAGCTTGCGGCACAAGGTACCGAGTCTTCCCCAGCAAGTCTTTAAGGGGGGAAGCTTCTAAAGTACGGTACCCAACCTTCTTAGCAAGTTGTCTGACGAAAGCTTCGAGCACAAGCTATTCAGTCTTCCTCGGCACGATGGCTTTCAACACAAGCTTCCTCAGTATGGCACTGGTACAAGGTATTACACAGCTAGTTGACAGCATATGGCAGTGCATCTCAAAAATCAGATCCAACAACAGTTTGGTCAGGAACACGAGCTAGTCCAGACATGAGTGTCTCCCTCAGGAACCAAATGCTGAGCTACACACGCTTTCATTGTGAGCATACAACCAAGGTCTTGCAAGTCACTCGAACGATGATGTAAATATAATCTGACAACCACATGAGTATTGTTAAAAGAAGGAAGCCAGTTATACACCTTAGTGTGACAAAGGACTATGAAGATTGATGACAACAGTGAGCTCTATGCAAGTGCATGTGAACCTGGTATATGATCCTGATGAGCCATTGTCTACTTTTCTCCGATAACGGCACCACGCCTATGTCCTGAGCTGTTTTCGGCCGTCCGGGGTGGATGCCGACTTTATTTTTCTCTATTCAACAACTGTCATGAGTTCTGAGCTGCTTTCTGGTCGTCTCATACATTGTTGAGTTTTTTTTTGTGATAGTGGCCCTATGCTCCGAGCTGCTTTTCGGCCGTCTTAGGGCACTGCCACTTTCTTATTATCAACACGGTCTCATGCTCTGAGCTACTTTTCGGCCGTCTTGAGCTGTGGTTGAGTTATTTCAGTAATGTCCCAGATCTGAGTTGTAAAGACCGTTCTGGTGGCTATTGATTTATTTTCTGATTTCTTGCAAGGGTTCGGATGATCATTTCCCTACGGTTTAAACTTGAGGGATGATGAACCTGCCATTTAAATGATGTTACCATGTCAGGAGATGAGGATAAAAGTACGCCTGCCGGAATATTGCACCCGACAGAACCTATGGTCACACGAAGAATTAAGAGTATATATATAGGACGGCCATATGGGACACCTAGGTGCCTGGGCACCTTGCCTATAGACCGTTGGATTACATTGAGATGTGTGCATGCGTAACTACTATTAACACTAACGAGTGACCCGTTACCTCTTTTATTAGGGAAAAGTTATTGCTTGATATGGACATTTAATGCCCAGATTAGAAGAAGAGAGAAAATCAGCAATTAATGATCCAATAAGGTCATGCATGCTCCATTACGTGCCCTTCTTTCTTTCTTATACGTGCACGTATTTCATTTTCTGGTATGTCTTGAAAATCATTTACGGGTATGTCTTGAATATACGTGTAATATTTGTAGAACACACTACGTTTATTTTAATTTTTGATATATTATTTATGGGTATGTCTCTTATATCATTTACGAGTATGTGTTCATGGCATATACAGTGTATTTTTTTGGGTATATTATTTTATTGGTATGCCTTCAAATACCATTTACGAGTTTGTATTCAAAAAAGGTATATTATGTTTAGGTATGTCACCATTAATATTACATCATTTTAATTTTCAGAACACAATGCGTGTAATTTTTTTTAGAACACAGTACGTGTATTTTATATTGGTATATTATTTACGGGTATGTCTCCAATATCATTTACGGGTATGTCTTCAAGACGTATATGTGTATTTTATTTTTGAGTATATTATTTACGGGTATGTCTCCCATACCAACTACGGGTATGTATTCAAAAAAGTATTATATTTTGGGTATGTCACCAGTTACTGGTATATAATCGCCCAATGATATGAAATTGATAGTACCCAATACAATTACAGATATGAGAAATTAAGAGTGCTCAATATATTTTTAGGTATGTGCATACTCATCATATTTATAGACAAGTACATACCCTCTATTGAAAAATATAAGTATATACCCAATAATACATAGGTATTATGCGTATTCGCAAAGTGGGTATGATACCTAACTTTTATCTACGCAAATATGAGGGCATGGTACCAAGTCAATTTAAGTATATAGTCACAAATAGATAGCATACAACTTCTGCATGAAAATGTAATGAGAGAAGGAAAAAAATAAAAGGAGATGTACTAATTGAGAGATTTTAAAACACTTAATTATATGTCATACATGGAAAATATTGCATGCAAATACTAGGAAACAAATCAGAATTTCTAGAAAACGCACTAACGGGTTGGACCCGATCAAGGTGCCCAGGCACCTAGGTGCCCCAAACATTTTATATATATATATATATATATATATATATATATATATATATATATATATATATATAGGACAAATGTTTCCTACAAGCAGTGGTAGTTACCACCACTGCGTTTTGTATGTTGTATGTAGTATCTGAAAACCTAGAGTATGTACGTGTAGTATGTAGTATATAACAATGATTAGGTAGTATATATACTAATTTTTAGATAGTATGTATCATTTTTTGAGTATGCTCTTTTTTACGTACAAATATGTACGTATTTTACAAATATAACAAAAACTATGGGCTCAAATGCAATTTTTTCATGTAACTTGCTTTGGAATATCTTAGATATAATATATGAACATATTTAAAATAATAAAATTATATATATAGTACCATATGGTAGTATATGAGACATGTGGGGTAACTACCACGGGTGGTAGGATGGATTTTCCTATATATATATATATATATATATATATATATATATATGGAAAATCCATCCTATCACCCCGTAGTAGTTACCCCACATATCTCATATACTACCATGTGGTACTATATATACAATTTTATTACTTTAAATATGTTCATATAATATATCTAAGATATTTCAAAGCAAGTTACATGAAAAAATTGCATATGAGCCCACAGTTTTTGTTATATTTGTGAAATACGTACATATTTGTACGTAAAAAAAACATACTCAAAACATGGTACATACTACCTACAAATTAGTATATATATATTACCTAATCATTATTATATA
The DNA here is from genome assembly GCA_021605145.1 of Aegilops bicornis. Lineage (NCBI taxonomy): Eukaryota > Viridiplantae > Streptophyta > Magnoliopsida > Poales > Poaceae > Aegilops > Aegilops bicornis. The sequence goes on from CM038672.1 coordinate 534,584,224, forward strand.
CTACATACTACACGTACATACTCTTGGTTTCGATAGATACTACATACAACATACAAAATGCAAGTGATGGTAACTACCACTGCTTGTAGGAAACATTTGTCCTATATATATATATATATATATATATATATATATATCCCTGCGAGAAATCTGAATCAGTCAGAAGAATAGTTATGATTCACAACACTGTTTTGGACCCAGAGGAAATGCATCTTTTTGAGCAACCCAATGCAAGGAGTAAAAGATTGGGTGTCCATTGGGAAGATCTGTTCGCAACTCCATGGAATGTTGACAGTGCTGGATTCAAGAATGATACATCCATCGGAAACCACTCTCACACTTGTGAGAAGGGCATGTGTTGCAGTCATGATCATTTTTCGCACCTCAGCTAAGTCAGCAGATATAAAAGAAATTGGAGCCAGTGTGAACATGAACACGTGAGGTAATACCTGTCAGACTGTTGGATACGGTGACACAAACTACCCCTGAGCCAGGCAGTCAGCCGTTTGAAATTTTATGGGAACATCATGCAGGAAAAATGATACCCGAGTTGGAAACGGTTTCCTTAAGTCAGAATATTCATACTTGTTCCCTGCGCAACCAAATCTCGAGGACGAGATTTCTTTAAGGGGGAAGGTTTGTCACCCCCTGATTTTTGGCCCTTTCTTTTTCTTTTTCTTTTTCTTTTTCTTTGGATTTTGATTTGAATTGATTTTCTATGGCTCTGTGGTCCTGAAACCTGGGAAAAACATCTCTTCTCAAGCTCCCAAGTGGCTTGTGATCCTCAAAACCATATCAAGACCTTGTCATTTTCATCTTATCCGAATCCCAATATTCTTTTTATTGGGAATATTCCTTTTTCTATTAAAGGAATAATCCTTTTTGCCCTAGGTTGTGAAACAACCAATCTTTCTGTCACTCCCAAAATTCCCAAATAATTCTCATAATTTTTTTGGGTCATATCTTCCACAAATATGTCAAAACCTTCCTTGGCATCATCAAAGATAATTCACAAATATTCCTTTTCTCATTCTGCTGTAAGTGGCTTTTTGAGAAGGAAGTGTCATTTATCTTTTCTTGATTGACTCCAAACTGTTTGGACACCTTTTTCCTTTCCATATAAATTGCCACATGCCAAAATTCAACTTAATTTGCCTAGTTAACCTTCCTCAGCAGATTTCCAAAGTTCCTGTCTGAGGGAAGCCTTTGAGAAGGAAGTACTAACTAGGATAATCCAAATGAGTTGAAATTTTGCAAGTTCCTTTATTTGATCAAATAATCACTCTCCTCAAGATTTGGGCTCATGTCATCACTATATGTGAACTCATCATCAAATCTTGGCTTCTGGTCAGATTTTTAGGTTGTGAAGCAACTATATTTTATATTACTTTAATTAAGCTGAAAATTTACCATCATATTCTCCTATCTATATCATCTCTCTCCACCAAGTTGTGGCTCATTTTATCTAGCCAATTTTCCTCAGCTATTTTTCTTAAATTCTGTCCAGAGAGCTGCATTGTGAAGCAAGTACCATTTTGGTGTATCCAAATGGTATGAAACTTTTACAGTAGCTTCATACTATCAAATAACTCATCCCCACAAAAATTCAGCTCAATATCATTTTTCATGTGAGTGACCCTTCTTATTTTACATTTCTGACCAGTGGGGCACATTCTACAGCAGGTACCATTTATCTTCATCCTAATGAGCTGAACATTTGCAGAAGTGATCATATTAGTGTTTAATCACACCATGCCAAAGGCCCGAGTCTATCCCCTCTTGTATCTTCCTTACCACGGCACAAACACCTTGTTGTTCATTTGGTCTCTTGCTCCCTGTGATCACATCTATGGGCACTATACTTGGCTCTCTCCTCCTTGGCATTCTACTCTGCTCACCTTGTCTCCCCGACATAATTTGGCCGATCTTAGCACGGGTAATCGTCCAGTTCACGCGGTGACCGCGTAGCCTGGCATGCCATGGACGCGAGTTGGGCGTCACTTTGCTTCGGGCCCCCCATCCCCGAGCGGTTCCCTCACGCCCTCGACATGGAGCCATGTCTAGGAGGTTCCTCTCGTCGTCGTACTTCGCCCTGGACCCCTTCCCCCTCCGGCAGCTTCCTCGTCGGCGCTATCCGCCGCACGCTCACGAGTGCACAGTGGCCGACAGGCTCTGTTGCACGTCGCGGCCCCTTCCTCCCCTCCCCTTGGCGTTGCTCTGCTCCGTGAACCTCCCCTGTGCTCGCCCGTCGTGTCCGAGCCCCTCCCGTGACCCTGTGCTCGCCAGAAACTCTGGCCGGACCCGAGCGGCGGCACTCAGCCACGGCACCCGCGCCTCGGCTATATAAGCCCACCCCGAGGCCTCCCGACCACACCAGCCCCTTCTCCATCCTCCCAGAAGCCACCCAACCTATCCATTCGTCCTCAGAGCCCCTCCTCGCCCGCCATTGTCGCCATGACCGCCGGCCGTGCCCGGCTAAATCAGCTCGAGGCAGAGCCCCTATCTCTTTCTCTCCACCACCAGTGAAACCCGTCGAGCATGGCGAGCCTTCCCCATCCCTTTCCCTCGGCTGCGTAGCACCAAAGCACCGAGACCGCCGTCGCTCGTAGATCCCGTCCGCCGGCGTTGGAGTCGTCATTGCTTCGGACCTTCTCGGGAAGCATGAGTGGTCCAGGAGGGTGCGTTTCAGGCCCCTGATCACGCCGGTAGGTGGCACGACCCGGGTGGTGGCCGGAGTCGCCGGCAAACCTCGTCGGGGCCGGCGCTGCCTCTGTCCCGCGCGGGATCAATGGAGAAGAAGAAGATGAAGGCCACGCGGGCCCCACCCCATGCGACCCCACCTGTCATTGACTGAGCATTGGTCCAGTCAGCGTAAGTGGAAACGTATAATAGGAAATACGCTCTCATTTTTTGGAGACATATTCACAGAAACGCGCTTTCTCTTTTTCACCCGCCGTCTGAAACCTTTATTTTGTGAACGTTCACCTGTTAGCAGCAGAAAAAGAATACTTTTTATTTGATTTCTGCCTAACGAACGAACGGTCATAACTCCGCGACCGTGACTCCGATTGAGGTTATTCCAAAGCCCACGGCTTCATCTCGTTGAGCTCGTTCTATTGGTATCATCTTCATAAGGTTGTCACATAGTGAAAATGACCATTTTGCCCTTGCCCGTAAACAGCCCCCTTCGGCAGAGAATTGTTTTCGGCGAATCTTTCCACGATTCTTCCGCACTTCTTCCCGGTGTATCCTTCATCCCTAGGCAAGCCACGACATCCACTTGCATGATGGATTTGTAGTAGCCATGGTTTCCACTTGAATATTTAATAATTGTTTGCTCAGTACTACTACTATTACTGTTTCGGTTATGCTTGTGGATCCATGCTTATCATCATACTATGTTCTTATGCACCCTGTTAGCATATGGTTTCTAGCTAGTATTATTCTCGTATGTCATGCTTTCTAGTAGTACATGCTGGTAATAGTGATATTCATATGATGCATGATTATCGTCTGTTATGCAAGTACCTGGGTTATGCATGATCATCGCTATGCCATGTTCATCTGCATCAAGTAGACTAAGTGCTTTATTATTGTTGATGTTAATGCTTCGGTTATGGTTCCCACCCATGTTCATGTTGATATCATGTTCATGTGCATTATTGTTTCATCATGTTATTGTGACTCAGCTCATCACCATTCAAGTTTAACCGGACATTAATCGAACTTGAACATCTGTTGGCTGAGTCATAGTGCCATCAAGACAAGCTGACGAGTGCAGCCACACTTGCCTGTATGGGAAGGTCCTAATTGGGTTCTGCCTCTCGCCGGTGCCTCCAACTAGGGAAGGTTAGGTGCGCGTGCTACCCTGGCCCGGTAGGCGACAATAACCTTGTGAGCCTGAGTTCGCTTATGTGCACATGTCCCCGTTTGGGACCGTTTTTGTTTTGCCACGACGGTGGCCGTTCGGTGTCACGAGGTGACACCGGGGCCACCCATGACTTAGCCCAAAGGGGAGTTGGTTGGAGTGGACGGGAGAGTGTCATGCAATAGATCGGTTTTGTCGGAACGCCGTTGGTCCACCCGAATGGGAGTACGAGGCCTTGGGTTCCGTAGTGTGGGTACAATGTACTAACCTCTGCAAAGTGTTTAATCTATCGATAGCCGTGCCCGCGGATAAGGGCCCAGTTCGTAGTAGGTCACACTATGGGTCAAAAGAAATAATAACCTGCTTAATTATAACCCTGGTTCGATGAAGAAATAAGTTGGTTGATCTTCATGTGATCGTGAGAGGATCACAGTGGTATCGTGGATACCGAAGCTGGTTGATGGTTGTTGTGTCATGTGATGATCTCGGGTAAGGATCAAGCTCCTTGTGGTCATATAATGATTACTATGGTATTGTTAATACCAAGCTTGATTTGACCCTGAGGTGATCGTGTGATGACCATGATGGTAAGTGATACATGTGGCGGTTACGAGGTAACCCCGAGCAGACTAATTTGGTGCATGAAATTGTTAACATGTTGCATGCTAGTATCATCATATGCTCATGCCATGCTTATCTGATATTGTTCTAGTGCTATTTTGTTCACCATGTCCATGCCATGTGTTCTGATAGTATCATGTTCAACATTGCTAAGTAACATGTTAATGCCATGCTGTTGTTTGTCTTGATTGCTGCGATCTTGCAAGTACATTCAACGTACCGACCTGGCGTGTCATGCCAGTTTGCAGGTCATGCCTTGTCTGCTTGCTTGTTTGCCGTGGATCCTGAGTTTGCGAGCTAGGATAAGCGTTCCAGCCAGAGTCCCTGTGGAGTGGAGTCCATCGCTGTCGTCATTGTTTCGTTGCTAGAAGTTATTCCGCTACTATGATTTGTTTTGCTGCTTGCAAAGAGCAATCCTTGCAGGCGTAGTGTCGCCGTGCCGATGTAATTCCCTGTTATATCGGAACCCTTGTATCCGTATCATTTGTAATAAAGTGTTGATTTGTTCTATGCTAAGCAGTGTCGTATTCCAGAAGACTTGATCTCTGGGCTAGAATACGGGGTGTTCCGGTCTCTCTGAGCCGGGGTGCCACAAAATACATGCGCTTATGGAACGTATGGCCCTTGCTGCATAATATACGAATCGTCCAGTGACGGTCCAAGCAAATTCCTTAGAGGTCCTCTCAATACTTGTAGGTGATAATTAGTATCATTGAGCTTATGGACACTTGGTAGCTTAATCAAGGCGACGATAATTGTTAGGGAGTTTATTCCTCAAAAAATCAGCAGAGCTCAAAATAGGGTAGCAGATTCTATGGCAAATTATAGCCGTACCGAGTCATGTACTGCGGTGTGGATGAGCAGATGTCCTTCATGTTGTGAGGATATATTTCCACTCGATTGTAAACCTATGATCCATGAATAAAACTCTATAGTTGCGCAAAAAAACTTAGTTTCCACGTTCGTCATCGGTTGCAATTAGCAACCTCGGATTAAGCGTCACAAATTTGACCCAAGAAGCCGCCAAGTCCGTCCACAATCACCCGTCGCGCGCCGTCAAAACTCCACCAACTGTCCTTACCAAAATAGCAATTCAAGAATACAATAATTTACAAAAATAAGTTTATTTTAAGTTTCTTGCGTTAAATTAAATAATATTGCGCAAGTGCAACATCAAACTGCCATCCCATACGGGGTGGCTCTTTAAAGATGGAATAAGGTTTTCCATGTCTATCCTCCGTTTCGACGGTGTTAATCATCGGAGGGTGTGTGTAGGTTTGTCTTCGGTGGATCTCGCGGGATTCGATTGGCGTTTATTTTCGCTGTATCCACCTAGATCCAGTCTTTATTCGTTTGTGCTCATGTGTCTATAGGTTGGATCCATCCGATCTACTAATTAATCTCTTCATCACCGACGATTGCTATTCCGGTGCCCTCGTCGTGTAGGGCCTTAGCACAACGACTTCCCGACTATCCACTACAATGAGGTTTTCCCGGCTCCGTGAGGGAGGGGCGATGGCAGCAGCGTGTTTTCGGCTCGCTACAGTGCTTATAGTCGTCACTATGTGGTCTCCAGGCATGAATGTTATTTTTTGTTACTTCTGGTGTTCTTTGTAATACATTGACAGTTAATGAAAAGATCGGAAGTTGTCCCCGCAAAAAAACTGTCACCGCGTACACAAATTTAAAAGAAAAATACATTAAGCATCAATAAACAAAAGCATATACTAAAATAAATAAAAACATAAGCCCACCAGATAATTCGGCCTGGTCAAACATAATATCAACCAAACCTGATAGCTAGTAAGAGACAAGACAAAAATGAAAATAAATAAAAATGTAAAAAACAAACAGAAACTTTGTCAAGTAAGAATAAATTAGTGGCATTGGTATTACCTTTTAAGAAGAAAAGAAATAAAAACAATTAAAAAATAATGATACAAATTGCGCACATTTTACACATAAGTTGCACTTTTTGGACAAAGGACAAGATGATACCAACTACATCAGCCTACGCGACGATACAATATCAAGAACTGGTCGAGACCTCAAGGATGCACATAGTAAAAAAAATAGAATAAGAAGGAAACCAAACAAAGCCAACACAACCAATGACTTGCAATAGCAACGTCTGGCCACATACTAGCTACGAGAAAGGATCTCCAAACACAACGCGTCGAAGAAGGTAACGACTCTTAAACACCATCAAACCGTGGTCCAATTCCAGTGAAACACGACCATTTCACCCTGAAGAGCACGTCTAAGCAGAGTCAAAAGCAATGCCTTCAACAATGACACGATTTGTAAGACACCACCATTTCCAATGCAACTATTGAAGGTTGGACCTACGGTTTTCACCCCCGGAGCTCGAGAATTGGTGCTCCAAGAGCACCACCAAGCTGAATACACCATATGTTGTCGCCACCCATTGTTGAAGAAGATGAAGCTGCATGACGGGGCACCCACATACCATGGTCACGGGGAATTGAAATTGAAACCGTTCCATTTCTTTCATGCCCGGTGACAGCCACTCGCTTTACCCTTGATGTGGATATTAGCATGCTGTCAAATCTATGTGCACATAACTGCTACAGAATGGAGAGAACTGAATGTCTTTGGTGCTATATGGAGCATACGTGCTCCAGAAACTATGCGAGGAGGCCGACATCGACAACATCGGAAGAAAAGTTGTAGTTGCACCCCCTCGACCCACCCTTGCACGTGTTCGCGTCACCATCGTTGCTTCACCGCTGCCACCATCGACCAACCCCTGATCCACCATTGCCAAATCTGCGCGTCGAAGACCCACTACTTCATGCAGCCACCCAAGCCATCCCCTGCCGCCCACGTAGCACGACAGTACAACGGTCACCTAAGGCACTCGGGACCATCGCCCCAGCATCCAAGCTCCAACGCCTGGGTCATGTTGCTCCCTCCCCACCCACCGGCACGTCCTCTAGCAGCAGCTGGGAAGGGTAGGAGAGGAGGTGGCAGCTAGGGTTTGTGCTTCCGGGTGTAATCATCAATCCTTAGAGTCAATCAAAGCCAGACCTGAGGCAACATGGGCCTTGACCTAGGGTGTGCCTCCTAATTACTTCATTTAATCTCTACTACTATTAAACAAGAAAACATATTCATCGCTAAACGCACCCAGTCTAGCTTCCACATAACATCCCGACCAATTAGAGCCTCACGATTAGGCCAACTCATTTAGATCTAACTGATAATATAACAATTAATTCCCATCAAAAGTATGTTTAGCGATTTCAGATGGCGGACGAAAACTCTACCATTTGCCCACGCATTTGTTGGGTGACGGGAAAAAAGGCATAGTATATACACGGGAAACAACCCGTGCGCTCCGCATGAGCGAGGGGCTGGGTGGTGGCGGCTTCCTCACGGGACGGGTCACCTATGTTGTGCTGATCACGGGTAGTGGCAGGGCCAGCCAATGGATGCGGGTCAAGCCGACCGGGACAGCGGCGCATCTTTTGGAGAGGGGGAGAGCAAAGAAGAAGGAGAGGCCTGGCGGCGGCTGAGGAGGTGCTACATGCCGCAACCTCCGCCTCAACGCACCGCCAGATCTCCACCTCAACGCGCAGCTGGTCCTCTGCATCCTCCGCCTCAAACTTTTGTGGTATGGATCCCTTCCCCTCTCCACCAAATCTTGTTATGTGCCTTGCCTGCCGCCTCTCAAGCAACACGTATCATTGTCCTGCTTGACGTGTTGTGCTCACATGCTCCTCTGTCGCACGGCACCGTCGTCGTCGCCTCTCCGGCCCAATCGCAGTTGCAAGTGTTCTCCCTCCAGTTCGTCATGAACCACCAAAGGACGCACAGGAGCAGTATCTGGCATTCAGAGCCTCACGGGTTTGATGCTTGCACACAAGCGATGGATCAAAGGAGCCTGCAAACTATGTAACTGAATGTTGTTTCTTTCCACCAAATCATCTGTTCTTAACTTCCTCATTTCATCTTCTGATAAATGATCCTTTGATGTCGATTGCAAAGAGAAACATGTTTACAGTATTTTAGATTTCAGCCATTAGAGGGAATTTGGATTCTTTTTCTATCACCACACAAAGAAATCTATGTCATTGCTAATTGAAAAGGTGTAGGAAAATAGAGTTTTCTTTTATCTATACTACATTATCAGCCTACGGGGGCAGTCATGGAGAAGCCAAGTTTAACCGATATTTCAAAATATTGTAGCCTCCGTAAAATTAAAAAAAGGTGCTTCTACTTCTTGAAACTCCCGACTGCTCATGTACTATTTCACATTGCCATCTTTGTTACTCATCGCTTACTTGAAACTCCCAGCACATATTAATAATGTCGTCTCCAGAGTAAAGCCATACAAACTTTCTGGATAGTTATTGACGGTGTCCTGGATTAGGGGGTGCTAACCTAGTCGGCCCATGCTCCTCGGGATGGGCCGATGGGCCCTCATTCGTGATCGAGATGGACTTCGGAGGCCGTATGCAGGAGGCGTGATCAAGACTACCTCCACCGAAGACTTCACGTATACTTCAAGATCTCTCCTGCCGCCTTGCTCCTAGATACTGATATTTCTCCAACGTATCCATAATTTTTTATTGTTCCATGTTGTTATATTATCATTCTTGGATGTTTTACAATCATTTTATAGCAACTTTACATCATTTTTCGGGACTAACCTATTGACATAGTGCCTAGTGCCAGTTGCTGTTTTTTGCTTGTTTTTACTTCATAGAAAATCAATACCAAACGGAGTCCAAATGCAGCGAATATTTTTGGAGATTTTTTTTGGACAAGAAGACATCCAGTGGCCCAAAGAAGTAGCAGAGGGGTGCCCCGAGGGGGCACAACCCACCTGGGCGCGCCTGGGGGCCCAGGCGCCCCCTGGTGGGTTGTGCCCACCTCGGTGGCCTCCCGCACCGCCTCACTAGTACGCGTCGGTGCTATACAAACAGTTTTTAACCCCTTTCCACGACGGCATTTGGAACCGTTGCCTAGTGAGTGACGGCGATAGGGGGTCCTTCCCACATGACCCAGAAACCGTCGGGGATATGCCCTCCTGGCACACACGCTCGGCAAAATGAGGTCGTGTGCGACCGAGGAGCGCTCAAATACGGAAATACATATAGTTGAGCTAAAAAATACAATTGTACAGGCGAAATTGTTTTCGGTCGCAAGTACATCCCACATAGTCAGTCCCCGCTAAACGTTTCCGTTCGTATGTACATCCCACACAATCGCACCAAGTAAAACGTTTCCGTTCACAAGTACATCACACACAATTTTCCGTGTTAAATCGTTTGTGATAGCGTTGCCATTGCACATGATATTAACAATTTTATCATTTGCGTTATTGAATGCATCACACACGGTGCATAGAAGAAACTGTGTGGCAAAGGCTGTCCATCACACACAGTTTTTATGTGGTAAACATTTGCGCAAGGTGGCCTAACGCAAACAGTTTTCAAGAGGATGTCGTGTGTGCAGTGGAGATTGATCGCACACGTAGTGGATCCTAGAAACATTTCTGATCTCCACGTCTATCCCAGATGTTTCGCTTTCGCAAACCGTGTGCAGTGTGATCCCTGATTAATCCCCAATTAATCCCTAATTTAAAAATCACATGTTTTGAATTTGAAAGTAGGCAATCACTTATTTCATATCCAACCATGTTTATTACAAATATAGGTTCAACCACGAACGCATAATTCGATGCACAGGTACATATACTGAAGAACTATAGAAGCATTGAGTAAAGAATGATGAACCACAATTGTACTAAAGACTATCAAGAGAGAGGCGAAAGACATTTTGGTCGCTGGAGAAGGTGAAGCATAATGCCCATATTATGCCCTCCTCCATGCGTAATGCGCGCACGACTCTAGGCCAACCCCTTGTGATGGCTGCCCGTCCATCCTTCACTGTCTTCATTACGACTTCTCGATGCTCATTGTAGTATGGATGAAATACTTTCACCTTCATTGCGTGTCCACCAATCATGTACTTTGCGAGGTAATCTTGAGTGAACTGCTCCGAGAACCACTGCGAACGAAAAAGATTCAGACATTGTTGTCTAACAACTCGTTATGGGCAGTAAAAAGAGAAGGCTACAGAGTTTGTAGTTAGCATCCTACAGCTCACTGTTGTGTTGGATAAAGCATAAACAAATAGTTTGCTTGCCACCATTCGTATCTTTTTGCTAATAATCCTTATCAGTTTCCTCACTTGATGCTTGTTCATGAATATCTCATTGCCCCATACGCAAAAAGGGTTGATGTGTGGATCCTTGCCAAGGGCATATGTACCTACAAGCAACAAGTCAATATTAGAAGCTAACAAGTGTCCAGGCCTGGATCTATATGTAGTACATTATGGAATGACGGGGGGAGTACAAGGCAAGGGATGAAGCTAACCTCGGCGGAAAATGGTGGCCACTCCCATTGTTGTCCTACATAAGTAGTGGAAAGGCATGATAAGTACAACAACCTTAACATCAAACAAATATAGCAAAGGTAAACAACATCATCTCCAAATGATAGCTTGAATGTGTTGGTTTCAAGATCTTTGTTAAAGCAGATATAAAATGGAAGGCAATGTTATCGACAACAGGCTTAATGACCATTAAATATTGCAATTCAAACTGGTATTGTTAAAAATGAATAGAATGCAGGTAATGCTTAAACATCACAATCGGATAAATGTGTAAAACTGAAATAAAGGGCATGTGTTAACTACACCAGAATAATCGAACCAAATATAGCCGTTCAAACTGGTGTTGATGTAGTCGAGCGACACAGTTTTGACTCGCACATAATGAACAACACATTGTGAATGACTGAAATAAACAAGGCATAAATGACCAATATAACAACCAAATATAGCCATTGAAAACTGGACAGAGTCTCACTGCAACCAACCTAACAAGCAAATACAGATAAACAGGGCATATGCTTGAAAACTGGACAAATGCTCACTGCAACCAACCTAACAAGCAGATACAGATAAACAAGGCATCTGCTTGATAACTGGACAAATGCTAAAAAAGCAACCTAACAACCAAATATAGATAAACAAGGCATCTGCTTGATAACTGAACAAATGCTCACTTCAACCAAACTAAGAACCAAATACATATAAACAAGGCATCTGCTCAATAACAGGAAAAATGCTCACTCCAACCAACCTAACAACCAAATACATATAAACTAGGGATCTACTCACTATAAACAACCAAATTTAGCCATTTGTGAAACTGAAGTGGACAATTCATACTTAAACATCACATAGCCCTATTGAACAATAAATTTTTGCATAACTGAAATAATTAAACACGGCACAGTTAAAGCACCGCAGGCAAATAAGGGTACGGGTTGGCAAGCTAGAAAAAGTAAGATTTGCTGATAGAATGTTGCCTCACATTTCATGGACAAGATCCTTCCAGTTGGAAGAGCACAGACCCATGGTGCGCTCTCTGATCTCACAGATGGGCTGTTTCACCTTGGAAGAACCTTCGTGGGTGCCCTCCTCATGGTCGTGGTCGATGAGATCTGACTTGGCAATTGAGGATCCCAAGCCGCCGCCGTAGAACGCGTCCTTCAGAAATGACAAATGGGCTCGATGACGTATAAAGCTTGCAAATCCTTGACCGCTTGGCGGAGGAGATCAGCAGAAGGGTTGTCGAAGAGATCGACAACGGTTGAACTAGAGGGGTTGGGGACTGACCACTTAACCTGTGACATGGTCCGCGTGAAGCCGTCGCTGTGGACGAGCTTGATGTCGTAGCCAGCTTTCCCGAGATATAGTAATACGCTAGCCCGCTGACATGAAGCCTTCGGCATGGCAACGTAGTCAACGTCTTCGCCGGTTTCCGCAGTGACGTGTTGCTCTGGGATCAATAGGTCGGGGTGAACGGCAGCCACCTCGCCAACGTCCCCGGAGAGGCCATGATAAACCTCTTCTTGGCCGAACACTCGTCGGGCTCCCCGGGATACGTGGTCGAGCTTAGGCTGCGACATTCTGGAGGAGGGGATGTGGATCTGGCGGGGAGGGACAACGCAGGCCTCATCTAAAAAATCAGGGGAGTGGGGCGACAGTGTGGGAATCGCTGGGTAACTTGAACTTTATTATCTAAGCTAGGAGGAACGGGCAGACCGGCAGGGGTTTGGTGGCGGTGGCGGCAGTGGCCACGAGCTAGGGTTCGAGGGGGGAAGGGGGCGGGGGGGGGGGGACTGTGGAGGGGGGGGGGGTTGAGGATACGCCGCGGCTACTGAAAATTTTAGTATTTGTAGGTGGAGATGGTGGTGGACGAGGAAGGGCGACGGTTCAAATGCCTCGGCTACTGCAATTTTAATATAAGGTCGGTGCTCGAGGAGTGTGGGCGACGGTTGAAGTACGACAGCTACTAAAATTTGGGTAAAGGAATTGATGCGGGTCGGGAGTGCCCAAGATCGCGCACGGTCCAATAACAATATGCGTGTATGATACTAAGGAAAAGTGGCGCGGAACCGCCGATTTTTGCAACGCTCAATGCGGGTAGTTTGTTTTTATATTTCTAGCTAGCTGGTCTATCACACACGGTTCTTCCTAATTTCCAAATAAACTTACCCGCCTTTAGCTTGCACAGGTGGTGGTTTTACAAAGACACTTGCATCGCATACCTGCAGTTAAGCCAGTACCTCCATCCTTTGCTCGCGCTTGCGCGGTCGTGGTGATTTTACAGCGCACTTGCATCGCACACGGTTGAGCCAGTACCTCCACCTTTCCTCCCACTTGCGCAGGCATGGTGATTCACAACGCACTTGTATCGCACACGGTTAAGATATTATACCTGTGTCCGTTGAGCGTCATCAGAGTCTTTGCTGCAAAATATGATGTTAGAGAGGGTCAGAAGACAACCACACCAGCATGTGGCCCAAATATATATGAGTGGAAAGGGTGGTCTATGATGTTCAAAATTCCAATGCATAACTTTGACCGTGCGGGCCCATGGTTGGGCCTGTCCTCGAATATCGATGAGAGGGGCCAGAAGTCAAGAACCACCTGGAAGTGGCCAAATATATGTAGGAATATTGGGGATGTTTAAAACTTTAAATACACAATGCATAACTTTGGTGGCACCTGCCTCACAAACCCGAAAGCACCCTTGTATATATATATATATATATATATATATATATATATATATATATATATATATATAGGACAAATGTTTCCTACAAGTAGTGGTAGTTACCACCACTTGTGTTTTGTATGTTGTATATAGTATCTGTCGAAATCGAGAGTATGTACGTGTAGTATGTAGTATATAACAATGATTAGGTAGTATATATACTAATTTTACGTATTTCATAAATATAACAAAAACGATGGGCCCATATGCAATTTTTTTCATGTAACTTGCTCTGAAATATCTTAGATAAAGTATACGAATATATCTAAAATGATAAAGTAGTATATATACTACCACCTGGTAGTATATGAGACATATGTGGTAACTACCACCGGGTGGTAGGATGGATTTTCCCTATATATATATATATATATATATATATATATATATATCTATATATAAGGTGGGTCTATTATGATAACACCCCTTAAGAGTCTTATTCTAATAACACTAGCCTTATTATGCACATCCCCCAACATTCTACCGCGACAGCGGCCTGGGAGCGCCGCTGCCCTCCCCCACCAGCATATCAGCCATCGCCGCTCGGCCTTCTTCCGCGGCAGCAACCGAGCAATGCCTCCCCCACCAGCATATCAGCCTTCTTCCACGGCAGCAGGTCGGTAGCGCCGCCGTCGAACTCCTCCGGGCCTGCAATTAGCTATACTTCATCACATGTGGATTGGTGCTGCCTCGACATCAAACCAATTCGAGCAAGGAGGACTGTGCGCAAGGTTCCTTCATCCACGGTAGCTTCTTGGATTAAGTCTGCAACGAACTTCAAAGCAAATCCTCCGTCTCCGTTCACCTTGAGCAACGTCCAGACCGCTCATGAACTTCTAAAGGGCAAGTGGACTGCACAGGCGAACGCGAAAGTTGTGCAGACGGACGAGAAGATAACTTCCTCCTGCAAATGCAAGAAATCACTGCAACATGAGGTAAGAAGTACACTTCCTCAACCATATCAGTTTAGTTATTCCGCATAAAGCAAAGACACGCATTCAAAGACGCCTACAAAAACGATGCAGTGCGGTTGCTTCGGTTTGTTGTGTGGGAAAATGCAGTGAACTTGCTCGGTTATGCAGTACGCTTGTGTAGGTTCATTACGGACAACGATGCAGTGCGGTTACTTCAATTCACATTGCAAGGTGATGCAGTCAGCATGCATTAGTTTTGCAGTACCATTTGTAACACATTGCAGTCGCATGATTCAGTTCATTTTGCCTGGCAATGCAGCTCGGTCATTTTGTGTGCAGGAAATGACGTTCAGCAGATACAAAATGACGCGCATAATTGACAACCCAGGGAACAACAACTTTTAGAAGAGTAAAGCTTCTTCTGAAAGAGATACTGGCTGGGTTACCCCTGAGATTCCTCGAGGATTCTTCACGACAACAAACAGGGTGCACTACTCTCCGGAAGAGGATTTTTTCCAGGGAGAAGAGGTAGTCGAGGATGACGATGATGTCACCTTCATCTGGGAGGGCACTCACCGACAGGAGGATGAAGATGACGACGATGAAGATGACCCAATAACAGTTCTCAACCCAGAGTATAAGCACGAGTTCACTACGTTTGGACAACATGTCCGAACAGACAATGATGATGCAGTTGAACACGATGTTGCAGTAGATGATGAATATGATTATGACTATGATGATGTGCCACCGCTCCAAAATTTTCAAACCAATCCACTTAGACATCGTCACAACACTGGATTACCCCCACGTCCACCTGATGCACCCCAAAACAGAGCTCAACGTCCACCTGCTGCACCAAAAAACAGAGCTCCAAGCAGAGCTGCTGCATCAACTTTGACACTGCGACCACCAACGGTGCCTCGGTCAAAAGTCAACAGCAGGTACAAATCCTCCTCACTATTGCCGCCACGAGATCCTCAACTACACAGATCTGCTATAACCCCGCCATGTCCAATACAACCCGGCGAGCTACAAACACCATCAGGTGAACGACTCTACACACATGTAAGTTTATGTTCTGAAAAATAATAATAATAGTTGCAGTCCATTCAAATAACATTGCAATGCACACTAATATTTCTTGTGAGGTTTGACCTAGCATCTAATACATTGGATTCTTCTGAAAACTTAGGAACACTGCAATGCTTTTTTAAACTCGTATGCACTCCTCTTATTTAAAAAATAGAACATAACAAATTATCTCATAGAGCATTGCGCTTAATGCAGGATAAAAACATGCCGCTGAATCTCATACCTGCCGCTGGAATGAAGTTCACCACATACGACAAGGCATGGGACTTTTACAACAATTATGCAAGATGTGTAGGGTTTGGCATACGCCAGAGGCCACAACACAAGACAAATACCTACATTGTCTTCTCAAGAGAAGGGACGCACAAGCAGACTGTGTTAGATTATCAAAGGAAATGTCAGAAGACATAAAAAAGGATTGACTGCAAGGCAAAGATTAGAGTCAAAAAGAGGAAGGACGGCAAATTTGTGACAGAAATGGTTGAACTCAACCACAATCACAAGATGCTGGAAAGCCCCGGGATGCTTTTGCACAAGCGATCGCACAAAAAAGACAATCATTTGATAGACCAGTTAGTGAAAGACATGCAACTAGACAACCACACACATGCTCAGATGATGTCAACGCTGTCGCGTATGTCTGGTGGTATGCAGTAGATGGGACATACTAGCCGCGACTGGGTAAACAAGTAAGCACATCACAGAACATATCGCTTGAGCATCCTGTCGGTAATTATTTCCTATTTGATGAGATGAGTTTGCATTGCGTTTGAAAAAGCAGGAAACAAAAGTTTGCCAGAGAAGAGTCCCAAGATGATGTTAAGAAACTTCTGGATTTCTTCGAGAAGATGCAGAAGATAAACCCATAGTTCTTCTATGATTATAACGTTGATGCAGATAACCGTGTAAGAAACGTCTTTTGGGCCAACACAAGTTGCAAAGGATCGTATAACATTTTGGAGACTGTGTTACATTTGACACGACGTATAAAATTAACAGATTCCACATGCCTCTAGGAGTCTTCGTGGGAGTGAACCATCATCTACAAAGCACCATATTTGATGTTGCCCTCGTGTGAGATGAGACAATACCATCGTTCGAGTGGGTTTCCAAAACATTTCTGAGGTGTATGAACAACAAGCCGCCAATTTGCATCCTCACAGGTACAAAAAAACCCCTGCATACTAACGTTTGTTTGGTGCACTTATATTTCTTCCATCTATCTTACACACACACAGACAACTTAATAAAAAAACACTATTTGTGCCTTCTCAGACGAGTGTTCTTCGATGAAGGCAGCATTAAAAACTATCCTCCCACATACTCTGCATAAGTTGTGTCTGATACGTCTCCAATGAATCTATAATTTTTGATTGCTCCATGCTATATTATCTACTGTTTTGGGTAATATTGGGCTTTATTTTCCACTTTTATATTATTTTTGGGACTAACCTATTAACTGGAGGCCCAGCCCAGAATTGTTGTTTTTTGCCTATTTCAGAGTTTCGAAGAAAAGGAATATCAAACAGAGTCCAATTGACCTGAAACTCCACAGAACTTATTTTTGGACCAGAAGAAGACCACGGAGTACCAGAAGCTCACCAGGGGAGTCCCGGGCTTCCCACGGGGGTGCGGGGCGCGCCCCCTACCTCATGGACAGCCCAGAGGTCCACCGACGTACTTCTTTCACCCATATATACCCACATACCCTAAAACTTTGAAGATGAGAATAGATCTGGAGTTCCGCCGCCGCAAGCCTCTGTAGCCACCAAAAGTCAATCGGGACCTGTTCAAGACTCACGGAGGGGGGAACCCTCACTGGTGGCTATCTTCATCATCCCGGCGCTCTCCATGACGAGGAGGGAGTAGTTCACCCTCAGGGCCGAGGGTATGTACCAGTAGCTATGTGTTTGATCTCTCTCTCTCTCTCGTGTTCTTGATTTGGCACGATCTTGATGTATCACGAGGTTTGCTATTATAGTTGGATCTTATGTTTCTTCTCCCCCTCTACTCTCTTATAATGGATTGAGTTTTCCCCTTGAAGTAATCTTATCGAATTGAGTCTTTAATGACTTGAGAACACTTGATGTATGTCTTGCCGTGCGTATCTGTGGTGGCAATGGGATATCAGGTGATTCACTTGATGTATGTTTCAGTGATCAACTTGCGGGTTTTGCCCATGAACCTATGCATAGGGGTTGGCACACGTTTTTGTCTTGATTCTCCGGTAGAAACTTTGGGGCACTCTTTGAGGTTCTATGTGTTGGTTGAATAGATGAATCTGAGATTGTGTGACGTATATCGTATAATCATACCCATGGATACTTGAGGTGACATTGGAGTATCTAGGTGACATTACGGTTTTGGTTCATTTGTGTCTTAAGGTGTTATTCTAGTATGAACTCTAGGGCTGTTTGTGACACTTATAGGAATAGCCCAACGGATTGATTGGAAAGAATAACTTTGAGGTGGTTTCGTACCCTACCATAATATCTTCATTTGTTCTCCAGTATTATTGACTTTGGAGTGACTCTTTGTTGCATGTTGAGGGATAGTTATATGATCCAATTATGTTATTATTGTTGAGAGAACTTGCACTAGTGAAAGTATGAACCCTAGGCCTTGTTTCTTAGCATTGCAATACCGTTTACGCTCACTTTTATCTTTAGTTACCTTGCTGTTTTTATATTTTCAGATTACAAAAACCTATATCTACCATCCATATTTCACTTGTATCACCATCTCTTCGCCGAACTAGTGCACCTATACAATTTACAATTGTATTGGGTGTGTTGGGGACACAAGTGACTCTTTGTTATTTGGTTGCAGGGTTGTTTGAGAGAGACCATCTTCATCCTACGCCTCCCACGGATTGATAAACCTTAGGTCATCCACTTGAAGGAAATTTGCTACTGTCCTACAAAACTCTGCACTTGGAGGCCCAACAACGTCTATAAGAAGAAGGTTGTGTAGTAGACACCAAGCAGTTTCTGGCGCCATTGCCGGGGAGGTGAGTGCTTGAAGGTATATCTTTAGATCTTGCAATCGAATATTTTTGTTTCTTATTTTATCACTAATTAGTACATAAAAGAAAACTACAAAAAAATGGAATTGAGTTTGTCTCATATGCTTCATCTTTTTAATATCTTTCATGAGTATGTTGGAAAGGAAAATTGTGCCAAAGTGTTAGAAGAAGAATGCAATTAAATATTTGGCACTAAATATTTGAATGATGAGCATGATTGCAATGTTGTTAGTATGAATTCCTTGAATATCCATGATGCTAATGATACGCAAAGCCACAAGCTTGGGGAAGCTATGTTTGATGAAGATGATATTTTTTGTCCCCAAGCTTTGATGAGCAAATTTACTATGATGAAAGCATGCCTCCTATCTATGATGATTATTGTGATGACACATATGCTTTAAAGAATAATGATAACCATGAAACTTGTCATCTTGATCTTAATCTTCAATCATATGACAGTTATTTTGTTGAGTTTGCTCCCACTATTCCGAATGAAAAAAAAATTGCTTATGTGGAGAGTAATAAAATTTCTACGCTTGTAGATCTTGAAAAGAATGCTTTAGGTGCTGGTTATATTGTTGAATTCATTCATGATGCTACTTAAAATTATTATGAGGGAGGAGTATATGCTTGTAGGAATTGGAATAATATCAAGTTTCCTCTCTATGTGCTTAAAGTTTTGAAGTTATGCTTGTTTTACCTTCCTATGCTAGTTGATTATTGTTCCCATAAGTTGTTTGCTCACAAAATACCTATGCATAGGAAGTGGGTTAGACTTAAATGTGCTAGTCATATTCTTCATGATGCTCTCTTTATGTTTCAATTCTTATCTTTTATGTGAGCATCATTGAAATCATCATGCCTAGCTAGAGGCGTTAAACGATAGCGCTTGTTGGGAGGCAACCCAATTTTATTTTAGTTTCTTGCTTTTTGGTTCTGTTTAGTAATAAATAATACATATAGCCTATGTTTAGATGTGTTTTTATGTTTTAATTAGTTCTTGTTCCAATTAGAACCTTTGGGAAGACTTGGGTGAAGTCTTTATGATCATGCTGTAAAACAACAGAAACTTTAGCACTCACGAGATTAGCTAAACCTTTTTACTGGAGAGTGCTATTTAGTTGTTTCTTTTTGCAGATGATTACTAGACAAATTCCTCAGGTCCACCAATTTATTTTAGAATTTTTGGAGTTCCATAAGTATACGTTTGTTACAGATTACTACAGATTGTTCTGTTTTTGATAGATTCTGTTTTTCGTGTGTTGTTTGCTTATTTTGATGAATCTATGGCTAGTAAAATAGTTTATAAACCATAGAGAAGTTGGAATACAGTAGGTTTAACACCAATATAAATAAAGAATGAGTTCATTACAGTACCTTGAAGTGGTGTTTTGTTTTCTTTCGCTAACGGAGCTCACGAGTTTTCTCGTTAAGTTTTGTGTTGTGAAGGTTTCATGTTTGGGGTAAAGATTCGATGGACTATGGAATAAGGACTGGCAAGAGCCTAAGCTTGGGGATGCCCAAGGCACCCCAAGGTAATATTCTAGGATAACCAAGATCCTAAGCTTGGGGATGCCCCGGATGGCATCCCCTCTTTCGTCTTCGTTCATCGGTAACTTTACTTGGAGCTATATTTTTATTCACCACATGATATGTGTTTTGCTTGGAGCGTCATTTTATTTTATTTTGTTTTGCTTGCTGTTTTAATAAAATACCAAGATCTGAAATTCTTAAATGGGAGAGTCTTCACATATTTGTATAATTATTCGACTACTCATTGATCTTCACTTATATCATTCGGAGTAGTTTGTCATTTGCTCTAGTGCTTCACTTATATCTTTTAGAGCACAATGGTGGATTTGTTTTATAGAAACTATTGATCTCTCATGCTTCACTTATATTATTTTGAGAGTCTTAAATAGCATGGTAATTCACTTAAATAATCTTAATATGCTAGGCATACAAGATTTGTAAGAATTCTTATGAATGTGTTGAATACTAAGAGAAGTTTCATGCTTGATGATTGTTTTGAGATATGGAGGTAGTGATATTAAAGTTGTGCTAGTTGAGTAGTTGTGAATTTGAGAAATACTTGTGTTGAAGTTTGCAAGTCCTGTAGCATGCACGTATGGTAAACGTTATGTACCAAATTTGAAACATGAGGTGTTCTTTGATTGTCCTCCTTATGAGTGGCGGTCGGGGACGAGCGATGGTCTTCTCCTACCAATCTATCCCCCTAGGAGCATGCGCATAGTGCTTTGGTTTTTGATGGCTTGTAGATTTTTGCAATAAGTATGTGAGTTCTTTATGACTAATGTTGAGTCCATGGATTATACGCACTCTCACCCTTCCATCATTGCTAGCCTCTTGATCATGCATTGCCCTTTCTCACATTGAGAGTTGGTGCAAACTTCACGGTGCATCCAAACCCCGTGATATGATACGCTCTTTCACACATAAACCTCCTTATATCTTCCTCAAAACAGCCACCATACTTACCTATTATGGCATTTCCATAGCCATTCCGAGATATATTTCCATGCAACTTTCCACCGTTCCGTTCTTCATGACACATTCATCATTGTCATATTGCTTAGCATGATCATGTAGTTGACATAGTATTTGTGGCAAAGCCACAATTCATAATTCTTTCATACATGTCACTCTTGATTCATTGCATATCCCGGTACACCGTCGGAGGCATTCATATAGAGTAATACTTTGTTCTAGTATCGAGTTGTAATAATTGAGTTGTAAATAAATAGAAGTGTGATGATCATCATTTAATAGAGCATTGTCCCAAAGAAAAAAAAAGAGAAAAGAAAGGCCAAAGAAAAAAAAGAAGGCCCAAAAAAATAAAAAAATAAAATAAAAAGGGGCAATGCTACTATCCTTTTTTCCACACCCGTGCTTCAAAGTAGCACCATGTTCTTCATATAGAGAGTCTCTTAAGTTGTCACTTTCATATACTAGTGGGAATTTTTCATTATAGAATTTGGCTTGTATATTCCAACGATGGGCCTCCTCAAGTGCCCTAGGTCTTGTGAGCAAGCAAGTTGGCTGCACACCCACTTAGTTTCTTTTGTTGAGCTTTCATTCATTTATTGCTCTAGTGCATCCGTTGCATGGCAATCCCTACTCCTCGCATTAACATCTATCGATGGGCATCTCCATAGCTCATTGATTAGCCTTGTTGATGTGAGACTTTCTCATTTTTGTCTTCTCCACATAACCCCCATCATCATATTCTATTCCACCCATAGTGCTATATCCATGGCTCGCGCTCATGTATTGCGTGAAGGTTTATAAGTTTGAGATTACTAAAGTATGAAACAATTGCTTGGCTTGTCATCGGGGTTGTGCATTATGAGAGCATTCTTGTGTGACGAAAATGGAGCATGATTAAACTATATGATTTTGTAGGGATGAACTTTCTTTGGCCATGTTATTTTGAGAAGACATAATTGCTTAGTTAGTATGCTTGAAGTATTTTTATTTTTATGTCAACATGAACTTTTGTCTTGAATCTTTTGGATCTGAATATTCATATCATAAGTGAGAAGAATTACATTGAAATTATGCCAACTAGCATTCCACATCAAAAATTATCTTTTTTATCATTTACCTACTCGAGGACGAGCAGGAATTAAGCTTAGATGCTTGATACGTCTCCAACGTATCATTAATTTTTGATTGCTCCATGCTATATTATCTACTGTTTTGGGTAATATTGGGCTTTATTTTCCACTTTTATATTATATTTGGGACTAACCTATTAATCGAAGGCCCAGCCCAGAATTGCTGTTTTTTTTGCCTATTTCAGTGTTTCGAAGAAAAGGAATATTAAACGGAGTCCAATTGACCTGAAACTCCACGGAACTTATTTTTGGACCAGAAGAAGCCCACGGAGTACCGGAAGCTCACCAAGGGAGTCCCAGGCTGCCCACGAGGGTGGGGGGTGCCCCCCTAGGGCGCACCCCGTACCTCGTGGACAGCCCGGAGGTCCACCGACGTACTTCTTTCACCCATATATACCCACGTACCCTAAAAATTTCGAAGATGATAATAGATCTGGAGTTCCGCCGCCGCAAGCCTCTGTAGCCACCAAAAGTCAATCGGGACCTGTTTAAGACCTGCCGAGGGGGGAACCCTCACTGGTGGCCATCTTCATCATCCCGGCGCTCTCCATGACGAGGAGGGAGTAGTTCACCCTCAGGGCCGAGGGTATGTACCAGTAGCTATGTGTTTGATCTCTCTCTCTCTCTCATGTTCTTGATTTGGCATGATCTTGATGTATCGCGAGCTTTGCTATTATAGTTGGATCTTATGTTTCTTCTCCCCCTCTACTCTCTTATAATGGATTGAGTTTTCCCCTTGAAGTAATCTTATCGGATTGAGTCTTTAATGACTTGAGAACACTTGATGTATGTCTTGCCGTGCGTGATCTGTGGTGACAATGGGATATCACGTGATTCACTTGATGTATGTTTTGGTGATCAACTTGCGGGTTCTGCCCATGAACCTATGCATAGGGGTTGGCACACGTTTTTAAATCTTGATTCTCCGGTAGAAACTTTGGGGCACTCTTTGAGGTTCTATGTGTTGGTTGAATAGATGAATCTGAGATTGTGTGACGCATATCGTATAATCATACCCATGGATACTTGAGGTGACATTGGAGTATCTAGGTGACATTACGGTTTTGGTTCATTTGTGTCTTAAGGTGTTATTCTAGTACGAACTCTAGGGCTGTTTGTGACACTTATAGGAATAGCCCAAAGGATTGATTGGAAAGAATAATTTTGAGGTGGTTTCGTACCCTACCATAATATCTTCGTTTGTTCTCCAGTATTAGTGAATTTGGAGTGACTCTTTGCTGCATGTTGAGGGATAGTTATATGATATAATTATGTTATTATTGTTAAGAGAACTTGCACTAGTGAAAGTATGAACCCTAGGCCTTGTTTCCTAGCATTGCAATACCGTTTACGCTCACTTTTATCTTTAGTTACCTTGCTGTTTTTATATTTTCAGATTACAAAAACCTATATCTACCATCCATATTGCACTTGTATCACCATCTCTTCGCCGAACTAGTGCACCTATACAATTTACCATTGTATTGGGTGTGTTGGGGACACAAGAGATTCTTTGTTATTTGGTTGCTGGGTTGTTTGAGAGAGACCATCTTAATCCCTCGCCTCCCACGGATTGATAAACCTTAGGTCATCCACTTGAGGGAAATTTGCTACTGTCCTACAAACCTCTGCACTTGGAGGCCCAACAACGTCTACAAGAAGAAGGTTGTGTAGTAGACATCAGTGTCGGTGGCATATCATGAAGAAGTACAAAGACCACCTCGCCTTGCTGTATAAGGCGCACAGAAACTCAAGGATGATCTCAAGCGGTGTGCTCAACCACCCACTAATGCCGTCAGAATTTGAACGAGCATGGAAGGACCTCATTCAGAGATACAACTTGCAAGACGACGAAGTGATGAATTCGCTATGGGAAGACAGGCACGAGTGGATCTCAGCTTACTACAAGGAAGTTTTCTGTGCTCGGATGACTTCCACGCAGAGAAGCGAGAGCATGAACCGTGACATCAAGCAAAACTTTGTCAAAGAGAAGCATGATCTCCATCTGCTTCCTCGGCGGGTGGACAAGTGCATTCGCACTGTGAAGGCCGTCGAGCACGCAGAGACAAAGACAAATGAGGTAAACAAAAAGGTCCATCAAAAACTGCTAAAAAATATAACTACGTAAACAAACAATTTTTTCATTTATCCGGTTCAGAATAAAGGCATTTCTGATCATGCAGTCAGAAGTAAAGACAACAACCCAGTTTGGGTTCGAAGTTCAGCTATCAAAAGTGTATACAAGGGCAGTGTTTGCAGATTTCAAAGAAACACTCTACGGTAGCACTGCATTCAGAGCAGAACGGTGCCCTGAGAACCCGACAAAGTATATCGTACACCACTACAACAGATCGGATGCATTTGATTGGGCAAGGCATAATTTCCAAGTGGTCGCCGATGAACAGAAAGGTGTCTACGAATGTGAATGCAAACTCTGGACACACACAAGTGAGACTCCTATCACAAAATATTATAGTTTCTGATAGTCATGCACGAAAGCTCACTTACTGGACTTTAAAAAGTCCACATGCATGACTAATTCACAAAACCAAATGAAGTTCACTTCTTTAAAATGAACAAATAACGAAAAAAATATGTGTTTATTAATTTCATGCAGTTCACTTACAAAACAAAGAAATCATGTGTTGTTTGCGGTGGCTCTTTTAAGCGCCCATGTGTTATGCATGCTTTCTCATTTGAGAGTACTCAAGATTCCTGAGGTGTACATCATGAGAAGATACACCCGTAACGCAAGATCAAATGCGACGCTTGATGTAAGAGATTATGAACAGACAAAGACCGGATGGAACATCGCTTTTGCCGTGAAAATTGGTCGATGAACAAAGAATGGACCTTGCAAACAGAGCGACAAGGTCCGACGCTGGGTGCCACAGAGTGTTGTCTGGTTTGAGGGCACTGATCGAGGAAGTTGATGTGCTCAACGAAAAAGAAGAAGAAGAAGCAGCAAAACTAAAGCAAGCAGAGAAATCCCAGCATGACAATAATGCCGAACAAGTAGAAAATACCGAACACAGCGGAACTGGTGCTATCAAAAAAGAAACAATTCTTCCACCTCATGTTTCAAACACAAGAGGAAGGAAGAAAGGGGGTGACGCAACCCCGAAAAAGGTTGCATGCAAGGAGAAAAATGATGACAAAAACAGTAAGCTATAGCCTGAGCTGGACAGTGATGGTCACCCACTCGGAATAAACAGGTGCAATACATGTAAATAAATCAGTGGCCACAATTCCAGGACATGTACGAAAAGACATGAACAAGAAAAACGGGAACATGGCGATGCACAACCAAATAGAAATTCCACTCACAACACTAAGAAATGGACGAAACCGAGGCGTTGTAGCATCTGCAAAAAGAGGAAGAGACACAATTCAAGAACCTGCCCCAAAAGAACAAGATCAGAAAATGAGGAAGACGAACAAGATGAAATCAAACAAGAAGACGGTGACACAACTGAAGAAGAAATAGCTTATGAAGAAGCAGATGAAGAAGAGGAGGAGGAAGAAGAAGAGAGTGAACAGGACGAAGAACATGAAGAAACTGAAGAAGCAGTGCCTTATGAAGAAACAGATGATGAAATGAGGAAGAGGAAGAAGAGAGTGAAGAGGACGAAGAACATGAAGAAAGTATGCCAACAAGACTACCACAAGGGAATGCTGTTGTACAGAAACAACCGAGAACGACACCACTTTCAAAAAACAAGGGAGGAACACAAAATGATGCATTTCACAGCGCTGGAAAACGAAAGCCACCATCAACAAGCAAGCGGAGAGCAAGGAAGGATGCAGTTCACAGCACTCTAAAACAAAAGCCGCAATCAACCAGCACGAGGGGAGCAAAGAAGGATGCAGTTCACAACACTGGAAAACGAAAGCAGCCATCAACCAGCACGCGGGAAGCAAAGAAGGATGCAGTTCACATCACTCAAAAACAAAATCCACCATCAACCAGAACACGAGGGACTACAAACACAACAGTGCAGAGACAAGCACGAGAAACACCGCCACGGAAAACAAAAGAAAGTGCGACATTAGACATGCTCCAATCACCGTGGACAAGCAGCAGGTTAACGACCAAATAGATGAACTTCAATAAATTAATCATATGCATAGCAGTTTGCTTATCTGTATGACTTATGTATCAGTTTTAATTCGTGTAAAACACAAATTTCCCACTTACTATGAGGTATTCAACTAAACCATCTAAAGACAAATTGTGTATATAGTATACCATATAT
This sequence comes from Aegilops bicornis, assembly GCA_021605145.1. Taxonomy (NCBI): domain Eukaryota; kingdom Viridiplantae; phylum Streptophyta; class Magnoliopsida; order Poales; family Poaceae; genus Aegilops; species Aegilops bicornis. Next base: position 534,610,810 of record CM038672.1, read on the forward strand.
ATATAGCAGTATAGAGTAAAACTTTGACACATATTAAACCAAAAATGATGTAAAAAATGCAGTTAGCTCACTGGCAGTACTAAGTTCGGAATAATTATTGAAGCGGTTCAGATCACAAAAGTACTTATTACAAAACACATCAAAAAGATGAAGCGTTCGACACGCAAAAGTACTTATTACAAAATAAACCTCATAACCTTAACCAATCACGTCAAACGTGATTCTAACCGTACGATCCTCGACTTCAAAGAAGTTGAGGACAACAACTTGCTCAGACTTCATGCCACTATCAATGACAAATTCCTTCCACCCTTTCTGCAGACACCAAACCCGTCAGCGCCTACACGGTACTTGGCTGGTTTAAGGTGTCCATTACCAAGAACAACTTGGAGAATTCCCTTCTTCTTGAGCCGAGATACCTAATGACTTGTTGGGGAATTTTTACGGAAAAAAGCGATCTGATTAAATGCAATGCATGCGGTCGGAACTTGCAAACAAGAAGTACGGTTACAACTATTATGCAGATCTTGAGACTACTTGCATGTAGTACAAAACCTACAAGCGGGGAAAATTGTGGAAACTATTACTTCTCATCTAGTATCTAAGCAGTTCACATATTGTAACCATGCAAAATAAAACACGAGCTCCATGCACACAAGCAAAGAAATAAAAACAAGATATAAGTACGAAGTGCAGTACACTTCAATAAAACAAAATAAGTACATTCCTAAAAAAACTAGAAGTTCAGACTAGTATGGAATTATACAAAAAAACACAAAGAAAAAATCAGATCAAGCGAAAATTACCATCTTGTAGTGAGTCTCAACATCTGTTGGCGTAAGCTGATGGACAAAATGACTTGTGCGACCAAGGCCACGGTGAAGCAGGGCGGAATAGAACACAGAAATGTTGATGTGGCCCATATCCAATCCTTCTGTGAATACTGTGCCATATGCAAGCTGCTCAACTCACCCGGCTCGGCACAATACCTTCCCCCCACGACAAGCACGACGGGCCTGCGAGGAAGCTGAGCAATCGTAGTGCGTCGGCACACCACAACCATGCTCGCAGCAGGAGAGATTCGCGCAGGGGCCTGGAGCCATCGCAACAAAAACCTAGAAAAGGTAAAAATAAAGAGAGGCTAGAGAAAGGAGAGGAGTTGCGGCTAGAGGAGAAATGAACTGCAAAGGAAGGGTAGAAGTTGGCCTACATTTATAGGAGAGGAATGCAAAAAGGTCAAAACTAAAAATTAAAGAGGAGTTAATGAAAATTACGTTACCAAGAATGAAGGACAATCAATAAAGGTTTATGTTACCAAAACAAAAAAGTCTTACCAGGAAGTTCTACAAAGACTTTGATTGCAGAAATTCCCACGAACTAACCGCAGATCATTAAATAATAATTCTCTGAAAAATTATAATCCACGGACCATTTTATGTGTGCAGTTCTTCAAAGTCTTACCAGGAAGTTCACTATATGTGTGCATGAAGTGCAGTACATGCTCAAAATGAAGCACAAAGAAAAGCACTTTCGCGCAGTGCACAAAAGCAGAATTAGTGCACCTGATGTAGTCCTTCTCTGTAAGCCATGCAGTCCGCAGCGTTGGCATAACCAGTCACAACTTTAGCACAAAGAAGCATGCACAGTGAAAAATGTGTACACCTGAAGCACAAGACCATGACGAATGCAGTGCATAGAGGCAACAAAGCAGTGCACACCCCTACCAATGCAGTGCACAAAAATGTAGCGCAAAACATGTGTAGTACGCAATGCGTGCACATGCAGTCCAGAACACTGATCAATGCAGTGCACGGATGATTGCTAAGCAGTGCACGCCCCTACATTGAAAAAAATACTTAAGATAGAAAATACAAAGAAAAAAATTGACCACCGAAGTGTAGCCGGCCCCAAATGGCCTCAGTAGTAGGTATGCGCCCACAAAGAAAGTAGTCATTCTGAGCCACAATGCGTGGGGTCGGGCGCACATGGGCCCACAGGTCAGAGAGCATAGAGTAGCGAGCGTCATGTATAAGCGCCCAAATAAGTAACCAGAGGAGTTCGATATGGCTGCCTCGCCGGCGCTTATAAACAGGTCTGGCGCGCCTTCCGCGAGCGAGGTGGGACTAAACATTAGGCCGCACACAACGCACCAGAACTGCCTGCAAGACAGCCGACTTGGGCCCAATGCGTCTTCACTCCCGAACATGTGTCTAACAAGGCCCACTAAGAAAAAACAATAACTTCAAAAAAGGGCCCCTAACACCCCCTTACCCCTCCCTGACATGTGGACTGCAGTAAGTACAGTAAAAATTGATGCAAAGACGCAAAGACTAGAAAGATGCAAAGGCATTAGCTACACAAAGCAATATGGTTTAGCAAATCTAGTTCCGGATTACCTACATGAATAAATACACCGTATAGAACACAGCGAAAAACTCGTAAAATTGCGGAATACATTGTAATTTATTAAGGGGCTCGAGCAAGCACACGCAAAAAATACTATGAAGTAAGCACCTGTACACAACATGCAGTTCTCTGTTGCACACGATGCAGTGCGGAACTCTAACCAATGCAGTTTTGTTATCACGCAGGATACTATAAACATCACAAAATGCCCGTTCGCACAGAAAGTGGTGGCTAAAAAAATCTACTGATCAAAAATAAAAAAAACACCATGTTCGCATACAACCACCCAATCGGAGCGGTTCCATCGCCACAACCCCACGATCACAGACGCAACACCAACCCACGATCTGCATAAACCGCATTGTCAGCGAGATCGTGCAGTTCATCTGATGCGGCCATCCCACCCCGCGCCCTCCCCTTAAATTCAAACCCCTGTCATAGGACTTCTCATCCACAACAAACAAGTATCCACTGCGCTGCCACCAAATCGCTCCATCACATCCATCTCCACGCAAAACACCAAGCCCCTACTACCGGCCATGGCGTTCGCCGAAGAGTACAAGGACGTGGAGGCCCACGGCAACACCAAGTTGCACGTCATCCACACCAACGACAAGAAGTAGGTGGCGGTCACCCTCGCAGTACGAGCGCCACCTCAGCCTCCAGCGCCACAAGATCATCGGCATTGATCTCGAGTACAACAACGAGCCTGAAGCGATGCAGAAACCCGCCCTTTGCCAACTCTCCATCGGCAAGAAACTCCCGGTGCTGCTCTTCCAACTGAGCGCCGCTAAAAGGTGCACCGTCTTCGACAACTTCCTCGCCAACCCCATGTACACCTTTGCAGGCTTCTCCATCGATGGCGACAAAAAAAGGCTAGACCGCGTCAATCTGCAGGTCGCCAACTTCGTCGACATCCAGAAGGAGTGGAGGGTGCCCGAGGCAACCAAGGAGTTGGACTCCCTTGGAGACGTCTCCGGCATGCTCATCGACGACTACTACAACAACATGAAGAAGAAGATCACCGACGACGAGCACAAGCGCTGGGCCACCCTGCCTCTGTCCATGAGGCACATCGAGTACGCGGCAAAGGATGCCTACGCAGCGTACGAGATACGGAACCGCATCACCCTCACCCAGGACGGGCTTCGCCGTGCAAAGCTGGAGAAGGAGGAGCTCCCCAAGAAGCGCCACGGAGCAACCGGGATGGGGAAATCTTGGACCAGTGAAGAAGAAGATGGTGCCGGCCAAAGAGCAACCAATGCCAGCGTCGTTTTAGAATTATCATCAAATTTTCTTTATGTTGTTTGCTTATGTATCGTTAGTTTGCTTGTGATCATTTGCTTTTTCTGAACTTAGTTTGCTTGCCATGCAGAATTGCTTGTAATGATGTGAACTTTGATTATGTTAGATCGCTTTCTGTTGAAATTAGTTTGCTCATGATGAACTTGTCGTATGTAATGCCCGTGATAATTTGTTTTCTATTGTTTGCTTATGAATCATTAGATTCGGCAAAGGTGAAAAACGAAAATAAGATGCAAGCAGTGCAAATAGGACGCATGCAAAGGCAAGTTGTGTACCAATGCAAGACATACTCATGTCGAATTAAGTTTACACATACGCAACGAAGCAAAGCAACGCCCTAAATTTGATAAAAAAATAATACATAAGAGCAAAAACACAAAAAGAAAAAATGCGACCTGTATATGTAGTGCGGAAATATATGAACATGCAGTACACAAACATAATCAATGCAGTACGGGTTATGTTTACTAAGCAGTGCATTCCCCTACATTGGAAAAAAGATTGCATAAGAGCAAAAACATGAAAACAAAAAATGAGAACTGTACATGTACTACGGAATGCGTGCGCATGTTGTATGAGAACTCGATCGATCAAAGGCATGATGGTTTATAAAGCAAAGGCACGCCCTACATGGAAAAAATGTAGTGCGGAAATATATGAACGTCTGATGACAGGAACATAATCAATGCAGTACATGGATGTTTACTAAGCAGTGCACTCCCCTACATTGGAAAAAAGATTACGTAAGAGCAAAAACATGAAAATAAAAAATGAGACCTGAACATGTAGTACGAAATGCGTGCACATGCAGTACAAAACCCTGATCAATGCAGTGCAAGAGTATTTTGATAACCAGTGCACGCCCCTACATTGAAAAAAATACTTAAGATAGAAAATACAAAGAAAAAAAATTGACCACCACATGTGCATCCGGCCCCAGCAAGTCTCGTAGTAGGTCTCCGCCCACCGTAGGTGAGCCGTTCTGAGCCACAATGCATGGGGCCGGGCGCAAATGGGCCAACAGGACAAAGAGCATAGAGCATCTAGCGCCGTGTATAAGCGCCCAAATAAGTAACCAGAGGAGTTAGATACGGCTGCCTTGCCAGCGCTTATAAATAGGTCGAGCGCGCCTGCCGCGGGCGAGGTGGGACTAAACATTAGGCCGCACACAACGCACTGGGAACCAGCCGTGCTCACAGGCCGACTTGGGCCCAAATGCGTCTTCACTCCCCGAACACAGCCCAACAAGGCCCACTAAGAAAAAACAATACTTCAAAAAATAAAACATCAAAGAAAAATTAGAAAACATTTTTTAAATGAATAACAACAACAAAAGAAATATGTGCGTGGGCACTGCCAGAAACTACAGTTTGTTATTAATAAATAAAACGCAGAAAGCCCGAAGCAAAAGTACAAATGCAGTCCGCGACGCAAAACAATGCAGTTCTCCACGTGGAAGCACGAAGTATTTTTTTTCTGAAATGTAGTTCTCCTTCTACTGCATTGCAGTCTCGCTAAAATGAAGAATGCAGCCCTGTTATTTAAGCAAAGCAGTCCGCTATAAAATAAAGAACTACATGAAAGAACTCCATCAAGAAACTAAATGTGCGTACATCTGTATCAATCCTAATCCGATATAATTCAGTGCAAGAAGAATAAATTTCACTTCCATGCAGTACACTACATGGACATACGCAGTTATGTTCTGATATAAAAGAAGTGCACTTACTAGGAAAATTCACCGAAAACACAATCATCACATTTTACGGCGATTCGTGCATACCTGAACAAGTCACAAAAAAAGGACACGTCGTTCCGGATTTCCAACGCACTAACAGAGCCTCCTCATAGCAGAACCTCTCTGTAGTTGCCACATAACTAAAAACAGAGCCCCACCACGCTACCACCCCGCTCCACCCCTCCCACGTCCTGTCAAGGAGAGCAGAGGAGAGTAGAGGAGAAAACACAACTGCTTCGTACACCAAAAAACCCCATTGCATCTTCTCCTCCAAACTTCCTTTCACCAACCTCTTCTCTCCAGAACAAATACGAGAGAGCAGAGGAGAGTCATGGCGGATGCACCTATTTACAAGCAGCACCGCATGTACACTAGGGAGCTCCACGACGTCGACCTCCACGGCAACCACAAGCTCCACGTCGTTTGCACAAACAAGGGTGAAGATGTGGACAAGATGATGTCCACGCTCAGGAGGAAGCTCGGCGGAATGCCCGTCAAACTAGTCGGCGTTGATGTCGAGTACACGCACTACGTGAAGCCACAGCGGGCAGCAGTGCTCCAGCTATGCATAGAAAAAGAATTCCTTGTCTACCACATCTCTGCAGCTAAAGACGGGTCAGAATATAACTATCAATCTGTACTATTGATTGTCAATATTGATTTTAAATTTTCTTCACTGCAATCACTACTATTTAAACTTTGGTTTTCATTTTTGAAAAGCATGGCATATGAATTCATTGACAGTTTTCATCTGGCTCCATGTATGTCACTCATGTGCTCGATTCTTGAATTATATGATCTAGCAATACACGCAGTTTTATTTTGTTTTACCAAATACAAACTATTTGACTGAACAATAGAAAACTGCAACATTACTATACAAAACATGTATGAAATTCAGTTTAAGAATACAATCATGCACAAAACATGCATTGTTTATGCAATATATTATCAGATTTACTAGTTATGATGAACAAAGTATTAGCAACTACTCAATGTAACAGATTCAGATATTCATATTGCGATTCGATTTGAACAAAACAAAAAACATTGGTACTCCTAAAATAATAAACTATATTCACTCTATACAAACATCTTGCAGGCCAATGGAACTAGACAAATTCCTCATGAATGGTGAGTACACCTTCGTTAGATTCGCCATCGAAGGAGACAAAAGCAAGCTGAAGCTATCTGGTTTGGAGATCAACTCCGACAACTACATTGATATTCAGGTGGAATGGAGAGACCCATACAATAAAAAGAAGTTTAACTCTTTGGCTGATGTTGCCGGCAGGATGATAGACATTCACTACAATGACATGAAGAAAAAATTAACCGCGAGGAGGATCATACTCAGGGGATTCCGCCTTTGCCGTAAAAAGTTTATCAAGTATGCAAAGAATAGATGCATTCGCAACATATGATTCATGGAGAATCATCTACGATGTCATCATGGGACCGGACAGGCAAAAAGAGACAAAGAAGCAAAGCGTAAGAAGAACAAGGTTGTAATCCAATACAAAGAACTAGAAATAATTCGTATTATGTTTTAGTTTCACTTTACTTTAGTCGTTGTGTTGTTCTTTGTTTCATATGCAAGCTTTTGATTATGTCCATTTCTTCATATCGAACATTTTTTTTGTAAAAACAATGTCGTTTTAGAATTATCATTAAATTTTATTTCTGTTGTTTGCTTATGTGTCACAGTTTGCTTCTGATCAATTGCTTTCACTGAAATTAGTTTGTGTTAGAACAAGTATCCAGAAAACTTTGAAAGAATTAATGTGTGATACCAAAACGTGAATATTACAGTTCACATAAGAAAAATAACGCAGTTCATAGAGTGTATACATGAAGTGCAGTACTTGCACAAATGCAGAAAACAAAGGGGCTGCAACAACTTTTGTTCAGTGCAGTACTCAACGTTGGTGCAAGCAGTAGAAATGAAATCATTTGTACTACCACGAAATAAATATACTCCAAAAGAAAAAAATGCTTCAGATAAGGAAAAAAATTGACCACCCAGCTATAACAAGGCCCCAGCCAGTCCCGTAATAGGTCTCTAAAAAATGCGTGCAGTTCTCCAAAGTCTTACAAGGAAGTTCACTATATGTGTGCATGAAGTGCGGTACATGCTCAAAATGAACCACAAGAGAAGCACTTTCGTGCAGTGCACAACACAGAATTAGTGCACCTAATGCAGTACTTAAATGTAAGTCATGCAGTCAGCAGCGTTGGCATAACCAGTCACAACTTTGGCACAGATAAGGATGCACGCAATTACAAAATGTGTACACGTGCAAAGACATGACTATGACGAATGCAGTGCATATAGAAGCAACAAAGCAGTGCACACCCGTACACTAGAAAAAATGATACGTAAGAGGGAAAAACAATAAAGAAATATGCTACCCATGCAGTGTACAAAAATGTAGCGCAAACATGTGTAGTACACAACCCTAGAGCCAAACCCCTAAGATAGATAGGGAGGCGGCATGGTGTGACGGACTCGCCTGCGCATGCGGCGCCGCGGCACGCCGCGTCGGCGCCTGCTCCGGCTCGTTCCAGGCTCGGCCTCGCAAGGAGGTGGGAAGGGGGGTCACGACCCCCCTCCCACCCCCCTGCTCGGCCTCCCGCTAACGCATGCAGTGTGCTTGGTTGATAGGCGCAGTGCGGACATTCTGTTTTTCCAAAAATAGGACGCACGCAACCCCAGAGCCACACCCCTAAGATAGACACGGAGGCGACGGGGTGTGACGGACTCGCCTGCGCATGCGGTGCAGCGACACGCCGTGTCGCCGCCTACTCCAGCTCGTTCCAGGCTCAGCCTCGCGAGGGTGGGAGGAGGTCACGACCCCTCCCAACCCCCTGCCGCCTCGGACTAAGGCATGCAAAGGCGCTTGGTTGTGACAAAGCGCACGGACATTCTGTTTTTCCAACAATAGGACGCACGCTGTTGGAAATATGCCCTAGAGGCAATAATAAATTAGTTATTATTATTATATTTCCTTGTTCATGATAATCGTTTATTATCCATGCTATAATTGTATTGATAGGAAACTCAAATACATGTGTGGATACATAGACAACACCATGTCCCTAGCAAGCCTCTATTGGCTAGCTCGTTGATCAATAGATGGTTACGGTTTCCTAACCATGGACATTGGATGTCATTGATAACGGATCACATCATTAGTAGAATGATGTGATGGACAAGACCCAATCCTAAGCCTAGCACAAAGATGCGTAGTTCGTATGCTAAAGCTTTTATAATGTCAAGTATCATTTCCTTAGACCATGAGATTGTGCAACTCCCGGATACCGTAGGAATGCTTTGGGTGTACCAAACGTCCACAACGTAATCGGGTGGCTATAAAGGTGCATTACAGGTATCTCCGAAAGTGTCTGTTGGGTTGGCACGAATTAAGACTGGGATTTGTCACTCCGCGTAAACGGAGAGGTATCTCTGGGCCCACTTGGTAGGACATCATCATAATGTGCACAATGTGATCAAGGGGTTGATCACGGGATGATGTGTTACGGAACGAGTAAAGAGACTTGCCGGTAACGAGATTGAACAAGGTATCGGGATACCGACGATCGAATCTCGGGCAAGTACAATACCGCTAGACAAAGGGAATTGTATACGGGATTGATTGAGTCCTTGACATCGTGGTTCATCCGATGAGATCATCGTGGAATATGTGGGAGCCAACATGGGTATCCAGATCCCGGCTGTTGGTTATTGACCGAGAACGCCTCGGTCATGTCTCATGGTTCCCGAACCCGTAGGGTCTACACATAAGGTTCGATGGCGCTAGGGTTATAAAGGAAGTCTTTATGTGGTTACCGAATGTTGTTCGAGTCCCGGATGAGATCCTGGACGTCACGAGGAGTTCCGGAATGGTCCGGAGGTAAAGATTTATATATGGGAAGTCCTGTTTTGGTCACCGGAAAAGTTTGAGCGATATCGGTAATGTCTGGGACCACCGGGAGGGTCCCGAGGTCCACCAAGTGGGGCCACCTGCCCCGAGAAGGTTGCGTGGGCCAAGTGTGGGAGGAACCAGCCCCAAGGGGCTGGTGCGCCCCACAAGAGGCCCAAGGCGCAAGGGAGAGTGGGAGGGGCAAACCCTAGGGCGGATGGGCCCTAAGGCCCATCTAGTGGGCGCCTCCCTCCCTCCCTCTTGGCCGCCTCCCTTGATCCCATCTAGGGCTGCCGCCCCTCTAGGGGTGGGAACCCTAGAGGCGCACCCTCCTCCCTTTCCCCTATATATATGAGGCCTAGGGGCTGCCCATAACACATGAGTTTCTCTCCCTCTTGGCGCAGCCCTGCCTCTCCTCCTCCTCCTCTCCCATGGTGCTTGGCGAAGCCCTGCGGGATTGCCACGCTCCTCCATCACCAAGACGCCGTTGTGCTGCTGCTGGATGGAGTCTTCCTCAACCTCTCCCTCTCTCCTTGCTGGATCAAGGCGTGGGAGACGCCACCGGCTGTACGTGTGTTGAACGCGGAGGTGCCGTCCGTTTGGCACTAGGATCTCCGGTGATTTGGATCACGACGAGTACGACTCCTTCAACCCCCGTTCTCTTGAACGCTTCCGCTTAGCGATCTACAAGGGTATGTAGATGCACTCTCCTCCCTCGTTGCTAGTTTCTCCATAGATAGATCTTGGTGACACGTGGGAAAATTTTGAATTTCGCCACGCTCCCCAACAAAGGGCATCATGAGCTAGGTCTATTATGAGATTCTTTGCACGAGTAGAACACAAAGTAGTTGTGGGCGTTGATTTTGTTCAATATGCTTACCGTTACTAGTCCAATCTTGTTTCGACGGTATTGTGGGATGAAGCGGCTCGGACCGACCTTACACGCATTTCCACGTGAGACGTGTTCCACCGACCGACATGCACTTGGTGCATAAGGTGGCTAGCGGGTGCCGCCTCCCACTTTAGTCGGAACGGATTCGATGAAAAGGGTCCTTATGAAGGGTAAATAGCAATTGGCATATCACGTTGTGGTTTTGCGTAGGTAAGAAACGTTCTTGCTAGAAACCCAAAGCAGCCACGTAAAACATGCAAACAACAATTAGTGGACGCCTAACTTGTTTTTGCGGTGGTATGCTATGTGATGTGATATGGCCAAGAAGAACGTGATGAATGATATGTGATGTATGAGATTGATCATGTTCTTGTAATAGGATTCACGACTTGCATGTCGATGAGTATGACAACCGGCAGGAGCCATAGGAGTTGTCTTTATTTATTGTATGACCTGCGTGTCATTGAACAACGCCATGTAATTACTTTACTTTATTGCTAACCGGTAGCCATAGTAGTAGAAGTAATAAGTTGGTGAGACAACTTCACGGAGACAAGATGATGGAGATCATGATGATGGAGATCATGGTGTCATGCCGGTGACAATGATGATCATGGAGCCCCGAAGATGGAGATCAAAAGGAGCAATATGATATTGGCCATATCATGTCACTACTATATAATTGCATGTGATGTTTATTATGTTTATGCATCTTGTTTACTTAGAACGACGGTAGTAAATAAGATGATCCCTTACACAAATTTCAAGAAGTGTTCTCCCCCGACTGCACCGCTGTTACAGTTCGTCGCTTCTAAGCACCACGTGATGATCGGGTGTGATGGATTCTTACGTTCACATACAACGGGTGTAAGACAGATTTACACAGCAAAAAAACACTTGGGGTTAACTTGACGAGCCTAGCATGTGCAGACATGGCCTCGGAACACGGAGACCGAAAGGTCGAGCATGAGTCGTATGGTAGATACGATCAACATGAAGATGTTCACCGATGTTGACTAGTCCATCTCACGTGATGATCAGACACGGCCTAATTGACTCGGATCATGTAATCACTTAGATGACTATAGGGATGTCTATCTGAGTGGGAGTTCATAAGATGAACTTAATTATCCTGAACATAGTCAAAAGACCTTTTGCAAATTATGTCGAAGCTCGCGCTTTAGTTCCACTGTTTAGATATGTTCCTAGAGAAAATATAGTTGAAAGTTGAAAGTAGCAATTATGCGATCAAGAGAAAGCTTATGTCCTTAATGCACCGCTCGTTGAGCTGAACCCCAAACATCGCTTGTGGATGTTGCGAACATCGGACATACACGCTTTGATAACTACGTGATAGTTCGGTTGAACGGTTTAGAGTTGAGGCACCAAAGACGCGTTTTTCAAACGTCACGGAACATGAGATGTTTTGAGGGATGAAATTGGATTTCGTGCTCGTGCCCACGCCAAGAGGTATGAGACCTCCGACGATTTTCTTAGCCTACAAACTAAGGGAGAAAAGCTCAATCGTTGAGCTTGTGCTCAGATTGTCGAGTACAACAATCACTTGAATCGAGTGGGAGTTGATCTTCCGGATGAGATAGTGATGTTTCTCCAAAGTCATTGCCACCAAGCTGCTAGAGCTTCGTGATGAACTATAACATATCAAGGATAGAGATGATCCTTGAGGTATTCGCGTTGTTTGACATCACGAAAGTAGAAGTCAAGAAGGAGCATCAATTGTTGATGGTTGGTGAAACCACTAGTTTCAAGAAGGGCAAGGGCAAGAAGGGATACTTCATGAACCGCAAACCAAATTGCTGCTCTAGTGAAGAAACCCAAGGTTGAACCCAAACCCGAGAATGAGTGCTTCCGTAATAAGGGGAACAGCCACTGGAGCAGCATTACCCTAGATACTTGGTAGATAAGAAGGATGGCAAGGTCGAAAGAAGTATATTGGAAATACATTATGTTAATGTGTACTTTACTAGTACTCCTAGTAGCACCAGGGTATTAAGATACCGGTTCGGTTGCTAAGTGTTAGTAACTCGAAATAAAAGAGCTACAGAATAAACGGAGACTAGCTAAAAGGTGAGCTGACGATATGCATTGGAAGTGTTTCCAAGTTTGATATGATCAAACATCGCACGCTCCCTCTACCATCAAGATTAGTATTAAACCTGAATTATTGTCATTTGGTGTTTGCGTTGAGCATAGACATGATTGGATTATGTCTATTGCAATACGGTTATTCATTTATGGAGAATAATGGTTACTCTATTTATTTGAATAATACCTTCAATGGTCTTGCACCTAAAGGAATGGTTTATTGAATCTCGATCGTAGTAATACACATTTTCATGCCAAAAGTATAAGATAGTAATGATAGTACCACTTACTTGTGGCGCTGCCATATAAGTCATATTGGTGTAAAACGCATGAAGAAGCTCCATGTTGATGGATCTTTGGACTCACTCGTTTGAAAAGTTTGAGACATGCAAACCATGTCTCATTTGGTGTATACGCATGATGAAACTCCATGCAGATGGATCGTTTGGACTCGCATGATTTTGAATCACTTGAGATATGCAAATCATACCACATGGGCAAGATGACCCAAAAGCCTCGGTTTCAAAGAAGATGGAACAAGATAGCAACTTGTTGGAAGTAAGACATTTTGATGTGTGCAGTCCAATGAGTGCTTTGAGGCATCAAATGAATATCGTTATGTTCTTACTTCACGATGATTTGAGTAGATGTTGAATATATTTACTTGATGAAACACAAGTCTGAATTATTGAAAGGTTCAAGTAATTTCAGAGTGAAGTTGAAGATCTTCGTGACAAGAGGATAAAATGTCCGTGATGTGATCATAGAGATGAATATCTGAGTTATGAGTTTGGTACACAATTGAGACATTGTGGAAATTGTTTCACAACTAATACCGCTTTGGAACACCATAGTGTGATGGTGTGTCCGAACATCATAGTTGCACCCTATTGGATATGGTGCGTACCATGATGTCTCTTATCAAATTACCACTATCGCTCATGGGTTAGGCATTAGAGACAACCGCACTCACTTTAATAGGGCACCACGTAATTCCGCTGAGATGACACCGTATGAACTATGGTTTAGAGAAACCTAAGTCGCCATTTCTTAAAGGTTTGGGGCATGACGCTTATGTGAAAAAGTTTCAGGTTGATAAGCTCGAACCCAAAGCGGATAAAATGCATCTTCATAGGACACCCAAAACAGTTGGGTATACCTCCTAATTCAGATCCGAAAGCAATAGGGATTGTTTCTTGAACCGGGTCCTTTCTTGAGGAAAAGTTTGTCTCGAAAAGTTGAGTGGGAGGATGGTGGAGACTTGATGAGGTTATTGAACCGTCACTTCAACTAGTGTGTAGCAGGCACGTGAAGTTGTTCCCGTGGCACCTACACCAATTGAAGTAGAAGCTTATGATAGTAATCATGAAGTTTCGGATCAAGTCACTACCGAACCTCGTGGGGACGACAAGGACGCGTCTTTGCTTGGTGGTGGTACGGTGATCCTGTCTTGAAGGTCATGTTGCTAGACAACAATGAACCTACGAGCTATGGAGAAGCGATAGTGGGCCCAAATTCCGACAAATGGTTAGAAGCCATGAAATCCGAGATAGTATCCATATATCAGAACAAAGCATGGACTTTGGTGGACTTGCCCGATGATCGGCAAGCTATTGAAATAAATGGATCTTTAAGAAGAAGACGGACGTGGACGGTAATGTCACCGTCTATGAAGCTCGACTTGTGGCAAAGATTTTTTCACAAGTTCAAGGAGTTGACTACGATGAGATTTTCTCATCCGTAGCGATGCTTAAGTCCGTTGGAATCATGTTAGCATTAGCTGCATTTATGAAATCTGGCAGATGGATGTCAAGACGAGTTTCCTTACCAGTTTACGTAAGGAAAGGTTGTATGTGATACAATCGTAAAAGTTTTCGATCCTAAGGATGCTAAAGGTAAGCTAGCTCCAGCGATCCTTCTAAGTACTGGAGTAAGCATCTCGGAGTTGGAATATGCACTTTGATAGGATGATCAAAGATTTTGGGTTTGTACAAAGTTTATGAGAAACTTGTATTTCCAAAGAAGTGAGTGGGAGCACTATCGAATTTCTGATGAGTATATGTTGTTGACATATTGATGATCAGAAATGATGTAGAATTTCTGGAAAGCAAATAGGGTTATTTGAAAAGTGTTTTTCAATAGAAAACCTGGATTAGGCTACTTGAACAATAAGCATCAAAGATCTATAAGATAGATCAAAATGTTTAATAATACTTTCAAATGAGCATGTACCTTGACATGATCTTGAATGTGTTCAAGATGGATCACCAAAGAAGGAGTTCTTGCACGAGATGTAAGGTATGAAGTTAAGACTTAAAGCTCGACCACGGCAGTAACAGAGAGAAAGGATTTAAGATCGTCCCCTATGCCTTAGACATAGGCTCTACAAGATGCTATCTTGTGTACCGCACCGGAAGGGTGCCATGCCATGAGTCACTCAAGTACAAGAATGATCCAGGAATGGATCATTGGACAATGATCAAAATTGTCCTTGGAGTAAATAAGGACATGTTTCTCGATTATGGAGGTGATAAAGAGTTCGGCGTAAAGCGTTACGTCGATGCAAGCTTTAACACCTATCCGAGTGACTCGAGTAGCAAACCGGATACGTATAGTGGAGCAACCATTTGGAATAGCTTCAAGTGGAGCGTGGAAGCGGCATTTATAATATGACCTAGAAATTTGCAAAGCACACACACGGATCTGAAAGGTTCGGACCGTTGACTAAAACCCGTTGACTAAAAACCTCTCTCACAAGCAAAACATGATCAAACCTCATAACTCATTGAGTCTAAATCACATGATGATGTGAACTAGTTTACGTACACTAGTAAACTCTTTGGGTGTTAGTCACATGGCGATGTGACATATCGTTGTTAATCACATGACGATGTGAACTAGATTATTGACTCTAGTGCAAGTGGGAGACTGTTGGAAATATGCCCTAGAGGCAATAATAAATTAGTTATTATTATTATATTTCCTTGTTCATGATAATCGCTTATTATCCATGCTATAATTGTATTGATAGGAAACTCAAATACATGTGTGGATACATAGACAACACCATGTCCCTAGCAAGCCTCTATTGGCTAGCTCGTTGATCAATAGATGGTTACGGTTTCCTAACCATGGACAGTGGATGTCATTGATAACGGGATCACATCATTAGTAGAATGATGTGATGGACAAGACCCAATCCTAAGCCTAGCACAAAGATCGTAGTTCGTATGCTAAAGCTTTTATAATGTCAAGTATCATTTCCTTAGACCATGAGATTGTGCAACTCCCGGATACCGTAGGGAATGCTTTGGGTGTACCAAACGTCCACAACGTGAATCGGGTGGCTATAAAGGTGCATTACAGGTATCTCCGAAAGTGTCATTGGGTTGGCACGAATCGAGATCGGGATTTGTCACTCCGTAAACGGAGAGGTATCTCTGGGCCCACTCGGTAGGACATCATCATAATGTGCACAATGTGACCAAGGGGTTGATCACGGATGATGTGTTATGGAACGAGTAAAGAGACTTGCCGGTAACGAGATTGAACAAGGTATCGGGATACCGACGATCGAATCTCGGCAAGTACAATACCGCTAGACAAAGGGAATTGTATACGGGATTGATTGAGTCCTTGACATCGTGGTTCATCCGATGAGATCATCGTGGAATATGTGGGAGCCAACATGGGTATCCAGATCCCGCTGTTGGTTATTGACCGGAGAACGTCTCGGTCATGTCTGCATGGTTCCCGAACCCGTAGGGTCTACACACTTAAGGTTCGATGACGCTAGGGTTATAAAGGAAGTTTTTATGTGGTTACCGAATGTTGTTCGGAGTCCCGGATGAGATCCTGGACGTCACGAGGAGTTCCGGAATGGTCCGGAGGTAAAGATTTATATATGGGAAGTCCTGTTTTGGTCACCGGAAAAGTTCCTCCCACCCCCCTTCTCGGCCTCACGCTAACGCACGCAGTGCGCTTGGTTGACAGGCGCAGTGCGGACATTCTGTTTTTCCAACAATAGGATGCACGCAACCCTAGAGCCACACCCCTAAGATAGACATGGAGGCGACGGGTAGACAGATTGCCAGTGCATGCGGCGCCGCAGCACGCCTCTGCCGCCGCCCTCCTCCGGCTCGTTCCAGGCTCGGCCTCGCAGGGGGTTGGGGAGGGGGGTCACGACCAACCCTCCCACCCCCCTGCTCGGCCTCGCGCTAACGCATGCAGTGCGCTTGGTTGACAGGCGCAGTGCGGACATTCTGTTTTTCCAACAATAGGACGCACGCAACCCCAGAGCCACACCCCTAAGATAGACAGGGAGGCGCACGGGGTGTAGCCGGACTTCGTCTTGTCATGCGGCGCCCAGCACGCCCGCGTCGCCGCCTGCTCGGCTGTTCGAGGCTCGGCCTTGCGGGGTGGGGAGGGGGTCACGACCCCCTCCCACCCTGCTCGGCCAGCTTAACGCCTTGATCGCTTGGTTAACGGTATGATCGGACATTCTGCTTTTTCCAACAAGAGGACGACGCACTCCCCAGCCACACCCCTAAGATAGACAGGGAGGCGACGGGGTGTGACGGATTCGCCTGCGCATGCGGTGCCGCGGCACGCCGCGTCGCCGCCTGCTCCGGCTCGTTCCAGGCTCGGCCTCGCAGCGGGGTCACGACCCCCACTCCCACCCCTGCTCGGCCTCGCGCTAACGCACACAGTACGGTAAGTACAGGGAATACAAAGAGCAAATACAAATCTATAAACAACCAAAAAATGGGGGGGGGGCAACCCTCCCCCCATACCTTACAATACCAACAATAAAAAATAACCAACTGAAAGACGCATCTTTAGGAGAAAAGCACTGCACTTGGTTAGGAAAAAGCAGTGCACTTGGTTAGGCAAAAGCAGTGAAGTATCATAAAGCAACACAGTTCCAGGATATACACATGAAAAAAATACGTTAAAAAACACCACGTTCGCATACAACCACCCAATCGGAGCGGTTCAATCGCCACAAGCCCACGATCGCACACGCAACACCAACCCACGATCTGCACAAACCGTATCGTCGGCGAGATCGTGCAGATCATCCGATGCGGCCATCCCACCCCGCGCCCTCCCCTTAAATTCAGACACCTGCCATAGGACTTCTCATCCACAACAACTCAAGTATCCATTGCGCTGCCACCAAATCGCTCCATCACATCCATCTCCACGCAAAACACCAAGCCCTACTACCGGCCATGGCGTTCACGACGAGTACCGTATGCGTGAGACCCACGGCAACACCAAGTTGCACGTCATCCACACCAACGACAACAAGCGTGTGGCGACCACCTCGCCAGAAGATCTGAAGCGCCACCTCAGCCTCCAAATACCACAAGATCATTGGTATTGATCTCGAGTACAACAACGAGCCTGAAGCGACGCAGAAACTCGCCCTCTGCCAACTCTCCATCGGCAAGAAACACCCGGTGCTGCTCTTCCAACTGAGCGCCGCTGAAATGTGCACCGTCTTCGACAACTTCCTCGCCGACCCCAGGTACACCTTTGCAGGCTTCTCCATCGACGGACACAAAAAAAGGCTAGAGCGCGTCAATCTGGAGGTCGCCAACTTCATCGACATCCAGAAGGACTGGAAGGTGCCCGAGGCAACCAAGGAGTTGGACTCCCTTGGAGAAGTCTCCGGCATGCTCATCGACGACTACTACAACAACATGAAGAAGAAGATCACGGATGACGAGCACAAGCGCTGGGCCATCCTGCCTCTGTCCATGAGGCACATCGAGTACGCGGCAAAGGACGCCTAGGAAGCGTACGAGATATGGAACCGCATCACCCTCACCCAGGACGGGCTTCGCCATGCAAAGTTGGAGAAGGAGGAGCCCCCAAAGAAGCGCGCCAGGAGCAGCTGGGGATGGGGAGACACTGACTGGTGAAGAAGAAGATGGTGCCGGCCAAAGAGCAACCAATGCCAGCGTCGTTTTAGAATAATCATAAAATTTGCTTTATGTTGTTTGCTTATGTATCGTTAGTTTGCTTGTGAGCATTTGCTTTTGCTGAACTTAGTTTGATTGCCATGCAGAATCGTTTGTAATGATGTGAACTTTGATTATGTTAGATTGCTTTCTGTTGAAATTAGTTTGCTCATGATGAACTTGTCGCATGTAATGCCCGTGATAATTTGTTTTCTATTGTTTGCTCATGTATCATTAAATTGAAAGAAGTGTGCACATAGGACGCATGCAAAGGTAAGTTGTGTACCAATGCGATGAGACTACATCAAATGAATTTTACACATACCCAACAAAGCAGTGCACGCCCCTAAATTTGGAAAAACGAATAGATAAGAGAAAAACACAAAAAGAAAAATGTGATCTGTATATGTAGTGCGGAAATATATGAAGTGCAGTACAGGAACATAATCAAAGCAATACAAGTATGTTTACTAAGCAGTGCACTCCCCTACATTGGAAAAAAGATTATATAAGAGCAAAAACATGAAAACAAAAAAAGGGAACTGTGCATGTAGTATGGACTGCGTGCACATGCAGTACAGAAACTGATCAAGGCAAAGGTACAAATGGTTTACAAAGCAAAGGCACGCCTTACATTAAAAAAAACAATAGAAAAAATGTCCACCTGTGTGTAGCCGCCCCAAATGGGCCTCAGAGTAGGTCTGCGCCCACAAAGCGAAAGTAGTCGTTTCTGAGCCACAATGCGTGAGGCCGGCGCATGGGCCCACAGTCGAAGAGCATAGAGTAGCGAAGCCGTATAAGCGCCCAAATAAGTAACCAGAGGAGTTCGATACGGCTGCCTCGCCAGCGCTTATAAACAGGTCAGGCGCGCCTTCCGCGGGCGAGGTGGGACTAAACATTAGGCCGCACAGAACGCACCGGGAACCAGCCGTGCTCACAAGCCGACTTGGGCCCAATGCGTCTTCACTCCCCGAACACAGGCCCAACACACAAAAAGAGAGGCCACTGGATTTTTTCGAACGCAGGCCCAACCATGCGTTTCGCGGTTCGTCTTGATATGACAATGCAGTTCGCTATTTTCAGGTATGCAGTCCTCTTACTACTCAAATGCATTCGTGCACACTGAATAAGAACCAATCCGCCACCTAACACCAACCACAAACATTTATTACTTCCGTTGGTCAATTGGTTGCATAAAAACGTATCCATTCATGCTCCAAACTAACACAACGCCTCCCCCGTTCCTCTTTTTCTTCAAATCATAGATCTAGGGTTCATCCCATCCCCAGCTCTTCTATAGAATTCCACTGAACCCGTCATGGACTGTAAGTGCGGGTGTTTGGCAAGGATGGCGCCAGTAGCGGACACATGCGTGTACGCAGAAGGTCTAGAGCTCACCAACAACGAGTGGCGCAGCATGCTTGGGTGCCTGATGATACCCAACAGGGGGTTTCATGTTGGGCAACGTAGTAATTTCAAAATTTTCCTACGCACACGCAAGGATCATGGTGATGCATAGCAACGAGAGGGGAGAGTATTGTCCACGTACCCTCGTAGACCGTAAGCGGAAGCGTTATGACAACGCGGTTGATGTAGTCGACGTCTTCACGATCCGACCGATCCAAGTACCGAACGACGGCACCTCCGAAGTTCAGCACACGCTCAGCTCGATGACGCATCCCCTGACCGATCCAGAAAGTGTCGGGGATGAGTTCCATCAAAGACGGCGTGGTGACGATGATGATGTTCTATCGCGCAGGCTTCGCCTAAACTCCGCGACGATATGACCGAGGTGGAATATGGTGGAAGGGCACCGCACGGCTAAGGAACGATCCGTAGATCAACTTGTGTGTTCTCGGGTGCCCCTTGCCCCGTGATATAAAGGAGGGAGGGGAGGTGCGGCCGGCCCCAAGTGCGCTGGAGGAGTCCTACTCCCACCGGAGTAGGACTCCCCTCTTGCCTTGTTGGAGAAGTAAAGGGGAGGGAAAGAGGAAGGGCGCCGCCTCTCCTTGTCCTATTCGGACTAGGGGAGGGGGCGCGGCCTGCCCCCTGGCCGGCCCTCGTCTTCTCCCTTATGGCCCACTAAGGCCCATTATCCCCGGGAGGGTTCCGTAACCCCGGTGTTCCTAAGAAATCCCGATTTCACCGGAACCATTCCGATATCCAAATATTGGCTTCCAATATATCAATCTTTATGTCTCGACCATTTAGAGACTCCTCGTCATGTCCGTGATCACATTCGGGACTCCGAACAAACTTCGGTACATCAAAACTTATAAACTCATAATAAAACCGCCATCGTAACGTTAGCGTGCGGACCCTACGGTTCGAGAACTATGTAGACATGACCTAGAACTATTCTCGGTCAATAACCAATAGCGGAACCTGGATGCCCATATTGGTTCCTACATATTCTACGAAGATCTTTATCGGTCAAACCGCATAACGACATACGTTGTTCCCTTTGTCATCGGTATGTTACTTGCCCGAGATTCGATCGCTTGCGGTATCCAATACCTAGTTCAATCTCGCCATCGCAAGTCTCTTTACTCGTTCAGTAATACATCATCTCGCAACCAACTTATTAGTTGCAATGCTTGCAAGGCTTATGTGATGTGTATTACCGAGAGGGCCCAGAGATACCTCTCCGACAATCGGAGTGATAAAACCTAATCTCGAAATACGCCAACCCAACATGTACCTTTGGAGACACCTGTAGTACTCCTTTATAATCACCCAGCTTATGTTGTGACGCTTGGTAGCACCCAAAGTGTTCCTCCCAGAACGGGAGTTGCATAATCTCATAGTTACAGGAACATGTATAGGTCATGAAGAAAGCAATAGCAATATACTAAACGATCAAGTGCTAGGCTAATGTATGGGTCATGTCAATCACATCATTCTCCTAATGATGTGATCCCATTAATCAAATAACAACACATGTCTATGGTTAGGAAACATAACCATCTTTGATTAATGAGCTAGTCAAGTAGAGGCATACTAGTGACTATATGTTTGTCTATGTATTCACACATGTATCATGTTTCCGATTAATACAATTCTAGCATGAATAATAAACATTTATCATGATATGAGGAAATAAATAATAACTTTATTATTGCCTCTAGGGCATATTTCCTTCCGTCTCCCACTTGAACTAGAGTCAAATATCTAGATTACACAGTAATGATTCTAACACCCATGGAGTCTTGGTGCCGATCATGTTTTGCTCGTGGAAGAGGCTTAGTTAATCTGCATGCAACATTCAGATCCGTATGTATCTTGCAAATCTCTATGTATCCCACCGGACTTGGTCCCGGATGGAATTGAAGCGCCTCTTGATATGCTTGGTCCTCTTGTGAAATCTGGATTCCTTTGCCAAGGCAATTGCACCGAGATTGTCACGAAGATCTTCATTGGTCCCGATGCACTAGGTATGACACCTAGATCGAAATGAACTCTTTCATCCGCACTCCTTCATTTGTCGCTTCCAAGGAGCTATGTACTCTGCTTCACACGTAGATCCCGCCACGACGCTTTGTTTAGAATCGCACCAACCGACAGCTCCACCGTTTAATAAAAACACGTATCCGGTTTGCGATTTAGAATCGTCGGATCGATTGTCAAAGCTTCGTCGACGTAACCATTTACGACTAGCTCTTTGTCACCTCCATATACGAGAAACATATCCTTAGTCCTTTTCGTGTATTTCAGATGTTCTTGATCACCGTCCAAAGGATCCACTCTGGATTACTTTGGTACCTTCCTTCCAAGCTTATTGCTAAGCATACGTCAGTCTGGTACACATTGCATACATGATAGAGCCTATGGCTAAAGCATAGGGAAAATCTTTCATTTTCTCTCTATCTTCTCATTGTGGTCGGGCATTGAGTCCTGACTCAATTTCACACCTTGTAACACGGTAAAAATCCTTTCTTTGCTCGATCCATTTTGAACTTTTTCAAAACTTTATCAAGGTATGTGCTTTGTGAAAGTCCAATCAAGCCGCCTTGATCTATCTCTATAGATCTTGATGCCCAATATGTAAGCAGCTTCACCGAGGTCTTTCATTGAAAAACTTTTATTCAAGTATCCTTTTATGCTATCCAGAAATTCTATATCATTTCCAATTAATAATATGTCGTCCACATATAATATCGTAAATGCTACGGAGCTCCCACTCACTTTCTTGTAAATACAAAGCTTCTCCAAAAGTCTCAGATAAAACCATATGCTTTGATCACACTATCAAAGCGTTTATTCCAACTCCGAGAGGCTTGCACTGCACCATAAATTGATCATTTGGAGCTTGCACACTTTGTTAGCACATTTTGGATCAACAAAACCTTCTGGTTGCATCATATACAACTCTTCTTCTAGAAATCCATTCAAGAATGCAGTTTTTGACATCCATTTGCCAAATTTCATAATCATAAAATGCAACAATAGCTAACATGATTCGGACAGACTTAAGCATCGCTACGGGTGAGAAAGTCTCATCGTAGTCAACCCCTTGAACTTGTCGAAAACCTTTCGCAACAAGTCGAGCTTTATAGACAGTTACATTACCATCAGCGTCAGTCCTCTTCTAAAAAATCCATTTATTCTCAATGGCTTGCCGATCATCGGGCAAGTCAACCAAAGTCCATACTTTGTTCTCATACATGGATCCTATCTCAGATTTCATGGCTTCCAGCCATTTTGCGGAATCTGGGCTCACCATCGCTTCTTCATAGTTTGTAGGTTCGCCATGGTCAAGTAACATGACTTCCAGAATAGGATTACCGTACCACTCTGGTGTAGATCTTAATCTAGTTGACCTACGTAGTTCAGTAGAAACTTGATATGAAGTTTCATGATCAATATCATTAGCTTCCTCACTAATTGGTGCAGTTGTCACAGGAACCGGTTCTTGTGATGAACTACTTTCCAATAAGGGAGCAGATATAGTTATCTCATCAAGTTCTACTTTTCTCCCACTCACTTCTTTCGAGAGAAACTCCTTTTCTAGAAAGGATCCGAATTTAGCAACGAAAATCTTGCCTTCAGATCTGTGATAGAAGGTGTACCCAATAGTCTCTTTTGGGTATCCTATGAAGACACATTTCTCCGATTTAGGTTCGAGCTTATCCGGTTGAAGTTTCTTCACATAAGCATCGCAGCCCCAAACTTTAAGATACGACAACTTTGGTTTCTTGCCAAACCATAGTTCATAAGGTGTCGTTTCAACGGATTTTGATGGTGCCCTATTTAACGTGAATGCGGTCGTCTCTAAAGCATAACCCCAAAACAATAGCGGTAAATCAGTAAGAGAATCATAGATCGCACCATATCTAGTAAAGTACGACACGACGCTCGGACACACCATTTCGCTGTGGTGTTCCGGTGGCGTGAGTTGCGAAACTATTCCGCATTGTTTCAATGTAAACCAAACTCAGAATCTCAAATATTCTCCTCCACGATCAGATCGTAGAAATTTTATTTTCTTGTTACGATGATTTTCCACTTCACTCTGAAATTCTTTGAACTTTTCAAATGTTTCAGCACTTATGTTTCATCAAGTAGATATACCCATATCTGCTCAAATCATCTGTGAAGGTGAGAAAATAACGATACCCGGCCACAAGGCCTCAACATTCATTGGACCACAAACATTAGTATGTATGATTTCCAACAAATCGCTTGCTCGCTCCATAGTTCCGGAGAACGGCGTTTTAGTCATCTTGCCCATGAGGCACGGTTCATAAGTACCAAGTGATTCATAATCAAGTGATTCCAAAAGCCCATCAAGATGGAGTTTCTTCATGTGTTTTACACCGATATGACCCAAACGGAAGTGCCACAAATAAGTTGCACTATCATTATCAACTCTGCATCTTTTGGTTTCAACACTATGAATATGTGTATTACTACTATCGAGATTCAATAAAAATAGACCACTCTTCAAGGGTGCATGACCATAAAAGATATTATTCATATAAATAGAACAACCATTATTCTCTCGACTTAAATGAATAACCGCCTCGCATCAAACAAGATCCAGATATAATGTTCATGCTTAACGCTGGCACCAAATAACAATTATTTAGGTCTAAAACTAATCCCGATGGTAGATGTAGAGGTAGCGTGCCGACCGCGATCGCATCGACATTTCCCACGCGCATCGTCACCTCGTCCTTAGCCAATCTTCGCTAATCCGTAGTTCCCTGCTTCGAGTTGCAAATATTAGCAATGTAACCGGATCAAATACCCGTGTACTATCGCGAGTATTAGTAAGGTACACATCAATAACATGTATATCACATATACCTTTGTTCACTTTGCCATCCTTCTTATCCGCCAAATACTTGGGGCAGTTCCGCCCAAAGGTCCACCGCTTGCAAGAGAAGCACTCGGCCTCGTGCTTATGTCCGCACTTGGGTTTCTTCTCTTGAGCAGAACTTGTTTGCTGTTCTTCTTGAAGTTTCCTTCTTCTTCCCTTTGCCCTTTTCTTGAAACTGGTGGTCTTGTTAACCATCAACACTTGATGCTCCTTTTTGATTTCTACCTCCGCGGCTTTTTAGCATTGCGAAGAGCTCGGAATAGACTTGTCCATCCCTTGCATATTATAGTTCATCACGAAGCTCTTGTAGCTTGGTGGCGATGATTGAAGAATTTCATCAATGACACTATCATCGTGAAGATTAACTCCCGGTTGAATCAAGTGATTATTATACCCGCACATTTTGAGTATCTGCTCACCGACGTAACTATTCTCCTTCATCTTGCAGCTATAGAACTTATTGGAGACTTCATATCTCTCAATCCGGCATTTGCTTGAAATATTAACTTCAACTCCTGGAACATCTCATATGCTCCATGACGCTCAAAACGTCGTTGAAGGCCCGGTTCTAAGCCGTAAAGCATGGCACACCGAACTATCGAGTAGTCATCGCCTTTGCTCGCTAGACGTTCTTAACGCCGCTGGCCAGTATCAAGAAGGTTCGCACCCAGCGGTGCTTCCGTGACGTAATTCTTCCAGGCAAAGAATGAGGATAATCCTCGTGTTACGGACCCAAACCGTGTAATTGCTACCATCATCTTTCAACTTTGCTTTCTCAAGGAACGCATTAAAATTCAACGGAACAACATCACGAGCTATCTATCTACAAAGAAACATAGACAAGCAAAATACTATCAGTACTAAGTTCATGATAAATTTAAGTTCAATTAATCATATTACTTAAGAACTCCCACTTAGATAGACATCTCTCTAGTCATCTAAGTGATTACGTGATCCAAATCAACTAAACCATGTCCGATCATCACGTGAGATGGAGTAGTTTCAATGGTGAACATCACTATGTTGATCATATCTACTATATGATTCACGCCGACCTTTCGGTCACCGTGTTCCGAGGCCATATCTGTATATGCTAGGCTCGCCAAGTTTGACCTGAGTATTCCGCGTGTGCAACCTGTTTTGCACCCGTTGTATTTGAACGTAGAGCCTATCACACCCGATCATCACGTGGTGTCTCAAAGACAAAGAACTTTCGCAATGGTGCATACTGTGGAGAACACTTCTTGATATTTAATGAGAGATCATCTTATAATGCTACCACAACCAAAGCAAGATAAGATGCATAAAGGATAAACATCACATGCAATCAATATAAGTGATATGATATGGCCATCATCATCTTGTGCTTGTGATCTCCATCTCGAAGCACCGCCGTGATCACCATCGCCACCGGCGCGACACCTTGATCTCCATCGTAGCATCGTTGTCGCCTCGCCAACTATTGCTTCTACGACTATCGCTACCGCTTAGTGATAAAGTAAAGCAATTACATGGCGCTTGCATTTCATACAATAAAGTGACAACCATATGGATCCCGCCATTGCCGATAACTCGGTTACAAAACATGATCATCTCATACAATAAAATATAGCATCACGTCTTGACCATATCACATCACAACATGCCCTGCAAAAACAAGTTAGACGTCCTCTACTTTGTTGTTGCAAGTTTTACGTGGCTGCTACGGGCTGAGCAAGAACCGTTCTTACCTACGCATCAAAACCACAACGATAGTTTGTCAAGTTGGTGCTGTTTTAACCTTCGCAAGGACCGGGCGTAGCCACACTCGGTTCAACTAAAGTGAGAGAGACAGACACCCGCCAGTCACCTTTAAGCAACGAGTGCTCGCAGCGGTGAAACCAGTCTCGCGTAAGTGTATCAGCGTAATGTCGGTCCGGCCGCTTCATCTCACAATACCGCCAACCAAAGTATGACATGCTTTGGTAAGCAAGATGACTTGTATCGCCCACAACTCACTTGTGTTCTACTCGTGCATATAACATCAACGCAAAAAACCAGGCTCTAATGCCACTGTTGGGCAACGTAGTAATTTCAAAATTTTCCTACGCATACGCAAGGATCATGGTGATGCATAGCAATGAGAGGGGAGAGTATTGTCCACGCACTCGTGAGACCGTAAGCGGAAGCGTTATGACAACGCTGTTGATGTAGTCGACGCCTTCACGATCCGACCGATCCAAGTACCGAACGACGGCACCTCCGAAGTTCAAGACACGCTCAGCTCGATGACGATCCCCGGACTCCGATCCAGAAAGTGTCGGGATGAGTTCCATCAAGACGACGGCGTGCAGGACGATGATGATGTTCTATCGGCAGGCTTCGCCTAAACTCCGCGACGATATGACCAAGGTGGAATATGGTGGAAGGGGGCACCGCACACGGCTAAGGAACGATCCGTAGATCAACTTGTGTGTTCGGGGTGCCCCTTGCCCTCAGATATAAAGGAGGGAGGGGAGGTGCGGCCGCCCCAAGGGGTGCGCCGAGGAGTCCTACTCCCACCGGAGTAGGACTCCCCTCTGCCTTGTTGGAGAAGGAAAGGGGAGGGAAAGAGGAAGAAGGCCGCCCCTCTCCTTGTCCTATTCGGACTAGGGGAGGGGCACGTGGCCTGCCCCGGCCGCCCTCCTCTTCTCCCTTATGGCCCACTAAGGCCCATTATCCCCGGAGGGTTCCGTAATTCTCGGTGTTCCTAAGAAAATCCCGATTTCACCCGGAACCATTCCGATATCCAAATATAGGCTTCCAATATATCAATCTTTATGTCTCGACCATTTCGAGACTCCTCGTCACGTCCGTGATCACATCCGGGACTCCGAACAAACTTAGGTACATCAAAACCTGTAAACTCATAATAAAACTGTCATCATAACGTTAAGCGTGCGGACCCTACGGGTTCGAGAACTATATAGACATGACCTAGAACTATTCTCGGTCAATAACCAATAGTGGAACCTGGATGCCCATATTGGTTCCTACATATTCTACGAAGATCTTTATCGGTCAAACCGCATAACGACATACGTTGTTCCCTTTGTCATCGGTATGTTACTTGCCCGAGATTCGATCGTCGGTATCCAATACCTAGTTCAATCTCGCATCGGCAAGTCTCTTTACTCGTTCCGTAATACATCATCTCGCAACCAACTTATTAGTTGCAATGCTTGCAAGGCTTATGTGATGTGTATTACCGAGAGGGCCCAGAGATACCTCTCCGAGCAATCGGAGTGACAAAACCTAATCTCGAATACGCCAACCCAACATGTACCTTTGGAGACACCTGTAGTACTCCTTTATAATCACCCAGATTACGTTGTGACGCTTTGGTAGCACCCAAAGTGTTCCTCCCAGAACGGGAGTTGCATAATCTCATAGTTACAGGAACATGTGTAGGTCATGAAGAAAGCAATAGCAATATACTAAACGATCAAGTGCTAGGCTCACGGAATGGGTCATGTCAATCACATCATTCTCCTAATGATGTGATCCCATTAATCAAATAACAACCCATGTCTATGGTTAGGAAACATAACCATCTTTGATTAATGAGCTAGTCAAGTAGAGGCATACTAGTGACTATATGTTTGTCTATGTATTCACACATGTATCATGTTTCCGGTTAATACAATTCTAGCATGAATAATAAACATTTATCATGATATGAGGAAATAAATAATAACTTTATTATTGCCTCTAGGGCATATTTCCTTCATTTCAGCCGCCATTTCTTCATCGCCTCACACCCGCAGATCTATAGGAAAGTTGGGTATGTTTTTTCCCTCACAATTTTGGACATAATCTACATGCAAATCCACATCTGAATATATAGTTCAATCAATTTGTTCAGTAGTGTCAACAAAATACAAAACATAATTTGTATTGTTGTTCAGATTTGTTAGCTATTAAGATTAGATGCTTCCACCTATTTTTCTTCAGTACCACAACACACGAACAAAAAAAAGGGTCAGTAGATCAATATTGCAGTTCTCTTAACATGCTAGCGAAGTACACTGTAAATGACCTGCAAAGACAAACATGTTACAGTATAATATATATCCTAGTAAAACTAGAGGTCAATTCCGTATATAAGTTTGTTCATACATTGCAACTACTTTATAAAAAAATAGTAGTCATATATATGTACATATTTAAATCAACATAAAACAGATCATCCTAAGTATAAAGAATGGGTATATATATGTTCATGCATTGTTATTTACTTATAAACATTCTTTTTCCATCCTTTCCAAAATGCAGAAACTGCCATCCAAAGTAAAATTTCCTGCTCCGAGTTCAGGGAAGGTTACTTTGGAGACAAAAGACACAAGAATGGGTATGGAGACATGCAAGTCGACTACCACATCGACTCAAGAATGCATTAACATAACTACTGGTTGGAAAGAATTTGTCTCCCGTAATGGCTTTGAGGTCGAGAAGTGGCCATGCTGTTTTTCTACAAAGAAGAAGACTCCCTGAAGTTCACAATATTTGCACTGTAGGCAGTCTAAATATGAAGCAAGCCATCGGTGGAATATTTCTAATGCTTTGCTAATGTTGTATGCTTTTAAATTTATGTCCACCAGACACTTTGAATGGTGCCTATTTAAACTATGCAACCTCGTCTGCATCATTTTATCACCCATTTTTAGACAAGTTGCTACTGGCAGTAATGCAGTTCTCTCAAACACATAGTTGGTCCTAAATATAAAAAAGCAGTCATTTGAACAATAACAATGCAATGCAAATGGTCAAAACTTTGCAGTTAACATATGATGTTCAAAAGAATTCTCATAGTATTCAGTTCAAAAAATTGTCATAATAACTATTCAGCTAACAAAGGCATATAATGGACCATCTATTCTAATAGCACAATAGAAGATTAACCATACTGCTAATGCAGTACGGAAGTACATATTATGCAGACCTCTAAAACATAGAATGCAGTTTAAGAAAAGAGAAATCTCATAAGCTGCCATGACCATCAGAATACAATAAAATGAAGTACACCGCTAATCTAAAATGCAAAGGCACTACAACAGATGCCGTAACAACAACAATAAAATTAAAGCAGTAGAAATACAGATATGTCGTAGACTAACAGAGGTGCCAATTCAATCGGACTTACATAACTCGCCTAACAATTGTCCAACAACTAAACTATCAAAAAATACCCCGCAAAAAACTACATCGAACACACGGCAAACTAGACGAACAGCATCAGCTTTTATTTAAAAATTGCAAATCAAAGAATGAGAATTATACCCACAATACAATGAATTAAAACCAACAGCGACAATTATTACAAGATTCAAAAACACATCGAGGCGCAAAATCCAGAAAATCAACAAGAACAGAGGAGCAGCCGAAACTCACCCGCCCACACAACCAAATTCGCGGGAACTGGAAACTAACTCCTAAAAATTACACAATTTCTAGAGTAAAAGGTGCGACTAAACGAACGATATCAAACAATTCTGACTAACAAACAACATCCGAGCGCCAAAGAGTCGATTCCGACATGAACATGAACGAACAGAGAAAAACTCGCCCGCCAAATCCCTTGATTTACCAAGATTTTAGTCGTTTTCCTGTAAATTACAAAGAATAAAGGTCAACTGACATCCATAAACAAATTAAATCATCCCGCAACACCCGATTCCACACAGAATACGCGGGCGGACTGCCAGAAAATGAAGCAGTTCTCCCATGTAGCATTGGAGTGCGCGAAGTAAAGAAGATGCAGTGCGGAAGTGTTATCAGAATAGTTATTCTGATAATATTATCAGAATAGACCGGCTGTATATATATATAGACACACACACACACACACACACACACACACACACACAAACACTATTCTGATCACGGGATCAGAATAATATTCTGATCACAACCTGACCTGCCTAAGTAACGCGCCTGAACTTCTCTCTGTACGGACCCGACCTTCGGGCTATCTTCGCAACCGTGTCCCTTCGCGCGAATTATTCTGGTTAGTCGTGTTTATATGATTTTAGTGTAATCTAGAAACATTTTTTAGTAACTAAATGCCGGTTTTAAAAAGGAATCTCGCTCATTTACGGATTTTTCACTTGGGCCGTGATGAACTCGCGTTTTCGCAATTTTACTGCCTGAGTTGTTCGACCTGAACTTCCCCCTGTGCTAGGTTGAACTTCCGCCAACATCGCCCAGATGGGGCTTGCTATATACCGTTGGAAAGCTATGGACATAAGTATCATGACCCAAGTTAAATTTTGGGCAAAATATAAGCGGTTTAAGAGCAGTTTTGAATACCGTTTTTTCTTCATACAAAAAACGTGAATCGTATTTTCGATCGCATTTCCAAACGGTCTTTCGGAATGAGGCAAATAATATGGCATTGGAAAGCTTCTGCAAAACCGCACCTTCCGCATGTTGAATGTTTTTTCTAATTCCCTATGCTTAAAGAGTAATTTTCAAAATCGTAAAATCTCACAAACCGGACGGCCGAGTTCGTATTTTCAATGCAATTTCTAAACGGCTGATCCAATTGAGGAAAGTGATATGGCGTTGGAAAGCTTATGAAAAGGCGCTTCTTTTTCATATTGAAAGTTTTTTTCTAATGTAGAATGGTTTAAAAGTAATTTAAAAAACGGTACAAGTTCCACAAAGTTCGTACTTTTGAGCTAATTTTTTAACCGTTCTCCGAATGCAGCAAATGATATGGCGTTGAAAACCTTGAAAAAATGCGAAACTTTTTGTTATATATTATTTCTCCCAATTTTTTATGGTTTTAAGTCAGTTTTAAAAATGGCTAAAAACGTATTTTCGCTGTAATTTCTACAAACTTTGTCAGAATGGGGCAAATAATATACCGCTGAAAAGCTACGGAAAATGTGAAACTTTTTCATGTTGATGGTTTTCTCTGGTTCCTGGGGGTTTTCAAGTAATTTCGAAAATGGCAGGATCATTTGTTTTGCCATTATCGCGAAACAGATTCTTCGAAAATGCACCGCGTGAAGAACCTGAACTTCTCAGCACGTGTACCTGAACTTCACTCTGTTTTTCGCGTGATTTTTTTGCTCGTAGCTCTCCATCCACTGCTCGTAGCTCTCCATCCACTCACCGGAATTGAGCAAGTGATATACTAGTGGAAAGCTGCTGTAAACATGCAACTTTCCCGTGTTGATCGTTTTTTCATACTCGGGACGATTTTAAAAGTTTTTCATCTGAAATTAATCCACTATAGTAGTTGAACTTCCTGCCGTTTTCAGTTGAACTTCTGTGACGTATTTTCGTTTGTAATTTTCTCATCCATCGCCACTGTTACACAAATGATATTCTTTTTGTAAAAATCTCTCTCACAATAATTTTTTAACTTTCTTCGACGAAGGACTTGAACTTATAAGAACAAAACTTATAGCCTTTACTTTTTTTCTTTTTAAATACAAAATGCACACCGTGTAGTACATGAACTTATGGAAGTTATCAACCTGAACCTCTCTCGGATACGTGAAAATATTTGATTTTTTTATGAATTTTTAATCTGATTTTTCTTAATCTTTTTTTATGAATTTTGAAGCGCTCTATTTTTAATAGTTGAACTTCTTGTTATTTTCTTTTTGAACTTCTTGTTCCATTCTTTAATAACGAGGAAAATCTGAGTTTTCTATAATCATCGAACTTCTCCATCTTTTTAATATGGACTTCATGGTTTATTTCTTAATCTTTTTATGAAATTTTGAAGTGCTCTATTTTTTAAAAGTTGAACTTCTTGTATTTATTTTTGAACTTCTTGTTTCCATTCTTTAAAAACGAGGAAAATCTGAGTTTTCTATAATCATCGAACTTCTCCATCTTTTTAATATGGACTTCCTCGTTTTATTCTTTAGTAACAGGAAAAACTGAGTTTTTAATGTAGATTGAATTACTCTGTTTTTTAAAATCAAACTTCTTGGTTTAATATTTAGTTTCAGGGAAAATTCTATTTAAAAAAAACGGGCAAAATATTTTTAAATTTTTTTGTGGTTCCTTATTTTAATTTGAACTTATTAGTTTTATTCTTTTAGAACGAGAATCTGAGTCTTTTTATAAACTTTGAACTTCTCTGTTATTTTAATTTGAACTTCTTAGTTTTATTCTTTAGTAATGAGGAAAATCGAGTGTTTTGAACTTCTTTGTTTTAAAATTTTGAACTTGTTGGTTTTTACTTTTTAATAATGTGAAAAAAGTCTGAGCTTTTTATAGACATTGAACCACTCTTACTTTATTAGAACTTTCTTTGTGTATTTTTAAAAATGTGAAAATTGGAGTTTTTAAAAAAATGAGAAAATTCTTTTAAATTTATTTTTAGTTTTTCCTTTTTTAATTTGAAGTTCTTCATTTTAGTATTTAGTAATGAGAAAACATCTAAGTTTTTGTAACCTTCGACCTTCTCTATTTTTTACTCTCAACTTCTTAGAAAAATATGGTTTTAAATAAGAAAATAATATTCTAGGTTCGCAAATTTGAACTTCTAGGTTTTTTGACCTGCTCGGATATTTCAAATTTTCAAACTAGTCATATGAGCAAACACGGAAAAGAGCACAATCATCTTTCCTAAATAAACTCAGATTTTTAACTAAGCTGGACGTTGAAAATATGTTTACTCTTTGAAACTTTTGCAGTAAACATGGCCTTCCGACGTAAGTGTGTTTGACCTTCTTTCGAATTGCTCTGGAATTATTGAACTCTCTGCAAGAAAAACTATTTGTACTGTACGTTGGAAACTAAAATAAATAAATTCAAAAAACTAAAATAAATAAATTCATTTATTATAACCTTAACTAACATATGGGGGACAACATTTTTCACCCAAATGGATAAAAATAAATGGCCAATTGAAATGCTATGTTTTTTCTTCTTCACACATTTCCTATCCAGTCACCACCACACGTCTTTTCCCCATCTTCTTTTTCTTCCTTGCCACAACAAATCCAAAGAAGCAACAATGCCACACGTAACAACTACAATCTAATGTGATTAATATTAGTTTTGACCAACGAGCAAGTTGATTGTTTAGGTCTGCATCCCCAAGAACATGTTGACAAAAATCACTGTGGGTAAACTCATACGCATGCTATAGGAAGTTTGTTTTGAGGCGCTCGCGGTGGTCGGCAGCTCTTAGCCAGTGCACACACTGCCTCGTTCAGACATTACTCCAAATTCAAAATGCCACCATGTATGGAAGCGTGATACTGGAGCAAAGGATTTACATGGACACCACGACTGCATCTAGAGGAGGCCGTGACCTTCATCCAAAGGAGGCCATGACCTCGGCTGAGCAGATTGTAGGATTTTTGAAGACACAAGCTTTTGAGTAGAACGAAGAGCAAAAAAAGGCACAAAATAACTGAACACTTGAACATCAAACAAGACGAGTAGCCTGCGATTTCTTCTTCTTTCTGAGGTGACTTTTTTGTACTGAGAATTAAAAATGCTAGAAGAAGTTGAACCGTGCTCCATCTTCTTTCTGAACGTTTGACTGGAGATATAACCTTGCCCATGTCTGCTTTTTCCTTCATTGACAGTGCACACACAAGCGGTGACATGGAACGTGGGGAGGTTAGCAAGAATGAGGCCCTCGACCCGACTAAAAGCAAAGGCATGCCACTTGCTTTTGGAACCCAATAAGAAAATTCACATGCAAACATTATTCTGAAGGGAAGTAAAACAAGGACCATGGCGCAATGGGCGGCGTTGCTCAGTAAATAGCCAAAGAACATGAACATGAGAGAAGGAAGAAAGGTGATGCCAAGGAAGGTCAGATTCGCCATTGCTACAGTCCATGCACGACAGCGGCTATAGTTGGCTGTCGGTGGGGAAGGAGCTTGCGTTGTGACGCATGAACTTGAGGGAGGGGAGATGCTGTGGCATGAGCTTCGCAATCCGGCAGGTGTGGGTCAGGGGCGAGCTCGGGAAGAGGGGAAGCGCAGCGACGGTGTGATGCGGTCAGCGGCGTGTGGTCCGGCGGCGACGTGGGAGCCAAGATCCCAACGGTGATGGAGCAGCGAGCCAAGACCCGGAGGTGGCGGCGCGCGGGTTCGAGGGCCTACTGACGGCGCGCATGGGGATCGAGGGCCCGGCGAAGACATGCGGTTCCGCTGACCTGCGGTGGCTGGATCCGAGGATGGCGGCGGCGAAGCTTCGCCGGCCATGGCGGGCGAGGTGCCGATGCGTCTGGGAAGGCGCACGGCCACTTGGGAGGTTGGGGATGGGGTGGCGCGGGTCGCTTGGATGCGGTGGTCGGCGGAGGTTCGCGGCGAGGGGTAGTTCGCCGGGGAGTGGCGCAGCGGGTGGGAGGTCAAGGGCGGCGGCAGTGGGAGGTCGGACGCGATCGCTGGAGGAAGATCGGTCACGGCCGCGTGATCTGTTTTCGTCGAGGTGGGGGAGAGAAGGTCGTGGATTTTGTAATGGGCCGTTCGGGAGGTGCGTTGTGGGCAAGTTGGGTCACTGTGATTTTCTCTGTTCAGGCCTCCGCGCGCTCCTTATAGGGCGCCAGATTCAAATAACTATTCTAATCACAGGATTAGAATAGTGTTATCATATATATATATATATATATATATATATATATATATATATATATATATATATATATATATATATATATATATATATACACTCTGTCTGTTCTGATAATATTATCAGAATAGTTATTCTGATAACACTTCTGCACTGCATGCTCAAAGCAAGGGCACTGCACTTTCTTTAGCAAGAGCACTGCATTATAAAGACTAGTGAACTTCGCGTCGGAAAAAACTGCGCGTAGTGTTTTTTCGGTACTGTTTTCGATCTAATTTTTTAACCATTTATCGGAACGAGGCGTGTATTATACTGTTGGAAAGCTAAGGATTAGGCGCAACTTCTCCATGTTGAACACTTTTCGAGATTCCCCGCGGTTTAAAAGCAGTTTCAAAAATGGTGCGGCCCATAAAGAGTGGCAGCAAGCGTTTTTTCGCATTGTTTTCTCTAAACCGCTTGTCGGAATGAGGCAAATGATACACCGTTGGATAGATATCATCGAGGCGCATCTTTTTCATAACTATCGTTTTCTCTAATTCGTTACGGTTTAAGAGCAGTTCCAAATTTACTAAATCACGGAATTCTGTTTTTTTTTTGAAATTTTTGCAAATTTGGGTACTGTTTTCGCTCTAGTTTTCGAACCGTTTGTCGAAATGAGGCGTGTAATACGTCGTTTGAAAGTTATGGACAAGGCACAACTTTCATATGTAGAAATGGTTTTGAGATTCCTTACATTTTTAAGTTAATTTTGAAAACCGTGCGGCGGACGACGAGTGGCAGCGGCCGTTTTTCACGAAAATTTTACAAACGGGTTGTCGAAATGATTCAAATGATATGCCGTTGGAAAGATATCGACGAGACGCAACTTTCTCATGTAGAACACTCTCTCTAATTCCTTACGGTTTAAGAGGAATTTTAAATTTACCAAATACGGACCTTTTTTTCGCGACACCCAAATCGACGTGGGTACTTCATCCGACTGAAAACCGCACTGCATCGGACGAAAAACCGCATTGCATCAGACGGGCAAGAGAACTGCATGGTTTCTTTTATTCAAACGTAATTTTTTCAAGGACAAGAAAGTAGAGTGCACTTCACATCGGGTGCAAATGAACGACAACACTATCAAGAAGTGAACTGCATTAC
The DNA here is from genome assembly GCA_021605145.1 of Aegilops bicornis. Lineage (NCBI taxonomy): Eukaryota > Viridiplantae > Streptophyta > Magnoliopsida > Poales > Poaceae > Aegilops > Aegilops bicornis. The sequence continues at coordinate 534,647,192 of CM038672.1, forward strand.
TTTTTTTCGCTTCCGTAACAATTTTTTGCATTACGGGTTGAACAACATCATGCGACCGACCGCACTGCTTCAGAATGAAAACCTCACTGCATCGGACGGGCAAGCGAGCTGCATAATTTCTTTTGTCGGACGTAATTTTTCTCAAACGAGTTTTTGTTGTCTTTTTTCATTTTTTTTGTGAACAAGATTGGACCGCAAAGAGGAGGCAAGTGCACCGCGACATATATCGAAGTGAATCTCATTACTATCTTTGTTGTTGCGCTAAATTTTTCGCACTTCCACGCGGTGAGCAAGTGAACAACATCACTCTAAGAAATGAACCACATCTGAGGACCAAACGCGTTGCACGTGTTGATGTAGTCGACTGATTCTTGAAACATACAAAAACAAATTGCACTTCATACATAAGGCTAATGAAACATCATTATTTTTTACACAAACTGAATGCACTTGAATTTTTTTTTGCAAAAAATGCAAAACATTGATGGAGTGAGCTGCGTCGCCAATTTTTCCATGAAAATGTATCGCACGCCTGGCGGATCGCAAGCGATGCGCCCGTGACCGCACAAGAGCATCAAATAAACTGCACGGTGAGCCATTGAGGTAAATGGGATTGAAGCGAACTACAATCTTTGTCATAATTAACTGCAACCCATTTTTCAACACTTCTCCAATCGAGATTGCAATGCTCGTGCACTGAACTGCAACCAACGCACTGGAGAACCTCGCTGCAAAATAAAAAGGAGCGCAAGCAATGCTGCACCGAACTGCATCGGAGTAGGTCGCCATCACCCATCAGCGTGGAAGGTTGGGGCGGCACTGCCGTGCGGGAGGTGAGGAGTGGGGCTGGATGCATGGTCGGGGGAGATCTGCTCCATGCGCTGTAAGTCTCCGAAGATCCAACTACCGTTGTTTCTGTCAGTGAAGGAGACGAGGGTCCACACCCATCGCTCGCACAACACCTGTACAATGGCATGCCCACGCGTCGCGAACCACCTGTATCCCACCACCATTGCACGCCGCGATTTGCACGCACGCGAGCTCCGCACTGCACGGGCGCACCGGGCGATCTGCACGGGGGCTGGGGTGTCTTCGGTCGGCGCAGGTCACGGTGATGCAGCGAAAGTCATCTGGGTAGCACACAGGGCGGCGGATCTGGCTAAACGGCGGCGGCCGAATCCAGAGTGGCGGGGGGCGGAGGGGTAGATGGCCAGATCAGGCGGTGGGGTGGTGGTGGCCGGGCGATGCGCTGGGAGGCCTTTGCCGGCCAGCGCGATGGACAGAGCTCCACACCACTGGGGCCATCTCGAGCCGCTCCACCATCATGCTTTCCGTGGGTGGATGAGGTGGTCGTCGGGGAGCACCGGGGGGAGGGTCTGGCCGGCGCGGTGTCGTTCGATGCGAAGGTTGACGGCGCCGGTCAGGGTTGGGGCCGAGGTGGCGAGGAGAATTACATAGATTTCGTGCCCGAGCCTGGTTGCGTGCCAGGGCCGACAGCTCGATCCCGCTGCCTTGTTGCGTGCGAGGGCCGGATCCGTCGCCTGGTGGCGAGGCAGTGCCAACTCCACCCGAATCCGTCACCTGGTGGCGCGGCAGGGCCGGTCCGGCCGGATCCGTCGACGGGGAGGTACGGGAGGTGGAGGTGGGGGTAGGCGTAGCGCAGGGAGGGAGGAGGTGCTGGGAGGAAGGTGGTGCAGCGGCGTAGAGAAGATGGTGCGGCAGCGCCGCGAGGGAGGCAGCGCGGCAGCATAGGGAGGGAGGTGGTGCGACGGCGGGCTGAGATGGGGAGGTAGCGGGATGGAGGAGCACCGGGAGAGAGATGAGTGGTGATGAGAGGATAAGGTGGGGGTGTTTTTTTCTTTTGTCGGTGTTTAGTACTCCGATTGGTTGGTGGGAGTGGTATGACGTAATGTCGTACCTAGCTAGGATGCTTGGCCCACCACCTCCCACTTCGTGTCAGCACAGCGGATGCTTGTAATGATCGATACTCTGGTCATACATGCATGTCGCCATAACCTATCATAAGACGGACCAATGAATTTATCATTTGGTCAAACGACAGCTGTTGTTGTCGATAAACTGCTTGGACCAATCAATTGAACCATCATAATAATCGCACAAGAGGGACCACAAAACCAGCACCTCTTGCATGCGGTCCAAAATGATGTAGGTGAAGGGGTGATGTGTGTTTTCAATATAGAATAATGTACAATTTAGATGTGGTGCCTACCTCTCGTCTGCACAACAACCATGAAGGCAAGGTAGTTAAGGACGAGATACGCAGGGTATGATGTAGGTCGAACCCAGCAATCCAAGCATGTGGGAGGGAATCCTGATAACGCATCAACTCGAGCTTTGGTTGAACGACATGTGACGGTGACCATCTCTAACACGAACTAGGAGGAATCCATTCATGGCCAACACATACCCCTCATTATCGGTCAAAGGGATGATATATATACACTCAGGGAGCCCACAGATATGCGTGTCATCACAAAAACCCGCATAAGGGAGACGTGGTCGATCAGAAGACCCCGTACACAATGCATGCAGCCCGAAAATATGTATGGGTACGGTGGTGTGTTATGTGTTTAAATCCCAAATGCACAACTTCGATGGGCCAGCAACTACATTATAAACCGAACATCGTACTGATAACCCACAAGTATAGGGGATCGTTTGTAGCCTTCTTCGATAAATAAGAGTGTCCAACCCAACGAGGAGCTAAAGGCAGAACAAATATTCCCTCAAGTTCTACCGACCACCGATACAACTCTACACACACTTTAACGTTTGCATTACCTAGAACAAGTATGAAACTATTTTGTAGGAGTGATGCTAGAACTATTTTGCAAGAATAAAACTAGGAGTACTTTGCAAGATAATAAAAGTTAGGTGTTTAGTAAAAGGGTTTGTGTCAACAATAAAGTTATTTGTCCCTAGGCAATCGATAACAAGTACCGGTAATCATTCATGTAATTTTATATGAGGGAGAGGCATGAGCTAACATACTTTCTCTACTTGGATCATATGCACTTATGATTGGACCTTAGCAAGCATCCGCAAGTACTAAAGATCATTAAGGTCGTGAAACCCAACCATAGCATTTAGTATCAAGTCCTCTTTACTCCCATACGTCATACCCCACATACTCGGGTTTAAGCTTCTGTCACTCTCGCAACCCGCCATAAGCGAACCATGAACATATTGCAACACCCTACAGCGGAGGCCCCTCACGTTTACGTGAGAACGGAGGGCACCGTAGGACATCACCATAAATAAAATATACAATCATACCAACCAAGATCACGATTAACCCACAGGACAAAAGCGGATCTACTCAAACATCATAGGATAACCATAGATCATTGAGAAATAATATATGGAGTTGAGCACCATGTTTAAGTAGAGATTATAGGAAGAAGGGGTGTTACACCGCTGCATAGAGGGGGAGAGAGTTGGTGTTGACCGTAGCAAGATTGTTGATGTAGATCACTGAGGGAGTCCTGGACTAGGGGGTGTCCGGATAGCCGAACTATCATCTTTGGCCGGACTCCAAGACTATGAAGATACAAGATTGAAGACTTCGTCTCGTGTCCGGATGGGACTTTCCTTGGCGTGGAAGGCAAGCTTGGCGATATGGATATGTAGATCTCCTACCGTTGTAACCGACTCTGTGTAACCCTAACCCTATCCGGTGTCTATATAAACCGGAGGGTTTTAGTCCGTAGGACGAATAACAATCATACCATAGGCTAGCTTCTAGGGTTTAGCCTCCTTGATCTCGTGGTAGATCTACTCTTGTACTACCCATATCATCAATGTTAATCAAGCAGGAGTAGGGTGTTACCTCCGTCGAGAGGGCCCGAACCTGGGTAAAAACATCGTGTCCCTTGTCTCCTGTTACCATCCGCCTAGATGCACAGTTCGGGACCCCCTACCCGAGATCCGCCGGTTTTGACACCGACATTGGTGCTTTTATTGAGAGTTCCTATGTGTCGTCACCTATAGGCCCGATGGCTCCTTCGATCATCAACAACGACGCGGTCCAGGGTGAGACTTTTCTCCCCGGACAGATCTTCGTATTCGGCGGCTTTGCACTGCGGGCCAATTCACTTGGCCATCTGGAGCAGATCGAAAGCTACGCTCCTGGCCATCAGGTCAGATTTGAAAGCTTAAACTATACGGCCGATGTCCGCGGAGACTTGATCTTCGACGGATTCGAGCCACAGCCAAGCGCGCCGCACTGTCTCGATGGGTACGATCTAGCTCTGCCGCCGAACAGTGCCCTGGAGGCCGCACCGATGCCCGCTCCGACCCTTAATCCGGAGCCGGATTCCCCGATCGAGGACGAGTGGTTGGACACCGCCTCGGGGGCTACGATCTCTACGGCGATTGAGCCGAACACCATCCCTGTCCTTTGCGAAGCTCGTGACTCCCAGGTGCCGGACTCCTTGCCGGACTCCGAACCCTCCGCGCCCCGGCCAATTGAATCCGATTGGGCGCCGGTCATGGAGTTCACTATCATGACATCTTTCAAAGACTCGCCCTTTGGCAACATCCTGAATTCACTAAAGTCTCTCTCTTTATCCGGAGAGCCCTGGCGGACTACGGTCGAAGGTTGGGATGCGACGACGAAGAAATTCAACACCCACCCACCACCCACTTTGTAGCCACTGTCGATGATTTAACCGACATGCTCGACTTCGACTCCGAAGACATCGACGGTATGGACGACAATGCCGGAGACGACCAAGACCCAGCGCCTACTGGGCACTGGAAGGCCACCTCGTCATACGACATATACATGGTTGACATCCCAAAAGATGGGAACGACGATGGAACAACGGAGGATGACCCCTCCAAGAAGCAAACCGGCGCCCGACGTCGTGGCGCCGCCTAAATCCCGCCACAAAGAAAATAAAGTGATTCCGCACGGAGATAATAACACCCCGGACAAGGTTGAAGACAACCCCTCCAAGCGGGACTCAGCCGGGAGGAGGGAGAAGCAAGTCCGCACGACGGTCTGCAGCGAAAGAGAGGTAGAGGGCGATAATTATGCGCCTCCCTCCGAAGATGAGGCAAGCCTCAACGACGATTTAATCGTCGTGCACGAGGATCCCGCCAACAGAGCTGCGTTTCAAACGCAGGCTTATAGCCACAGCAAGCAGCCTCAAGAAAAAGCAGCAACAACTTAGAGTCGACCAAGACCTGCTAGGTCGGATGATGGATCAAGTCCTTGCATCCGAAGAGTATGAACTCGAACGCCCCTCCAAAAGCTACCCCACACGCAGGCCGTTGCCTCGATCAGAGGAGGAAGCACCTACATCACCAGCGCATGATGCGGCCGACCGGCCACCCCGTGGCCGCGACAGAGAGGCCTCTAGACCATCCATTCAAGCCGCACCCAGACGCCGCTCAAAATGTACCAAGGCACGGGAAAACGCGCCGGACTTGTGAGATATATTGGAGGATAAGGCAAAACATACAAGATCGATCTACGGATCGCGTGGGCGCCCCACGACACGTGATGATAGCCGTCACGCCGGATACAGCAAACCCGGCCGGGCCGAACACAGTAGACAAAGCTCATATGAGCTACGTCATGATATAGCCCAATACAGAGGCGCCAAGACACCCACTATGCTTCACAGATGAAGTAATGGATCATCAAATCCACGAGGGTTTCAAACCCGTAAACATCGAATCATACGATAGCACAATAGATCCTGCGGTTTGGATCGAGGACTACCTCCTCCATATCCACATGGCCCGCGGTGATGATCTACACGCCATCAAATACCTCCCCCCAAGCTTAAAGGACCAGCTCGGCATTGGCTTAACAGCTTGCGGCCAGAATCAATAGGTTCTTGGGAGGACCTGGAAGCCGCATTCCTTGATAACTTCCAGGGCACATATCTGCGACCACCAGACGCCGATGACCTTAGCCACATAATTCAGCAGCCAGAAGAATCGGCCAGACAATTATGGACCAGAATCGTTGATTGTCCGGATGCAGAGGCCCTTGCAGCCTTCAAACATAACATCCGCGACGAGTGGCTTGCCCGGCACCTAGGACAGGAAAAGCCGAAATCCATGGCAGCCCTGACAACACTCATGACCCGCTTTTGCACGGGAGAGGACAGCTGGCTAGCTCGAAGCAACAACTTGGCCAAACACCCTAGTAGTTCGGATACCAAGGACGGCAATGGCAGGTTGCGTCGCAACAAGAACAAGCGCCGCATTAACGGCGATAATGCTGAAGATACGGCAGTCAATGCCGGATTCAGAGGATCTAAACCCGGTCAGCGGAAGAAGCCATTCAAAAGAAATACCAGGCCCGTCCAACTTGGACCGAATACCGATCGCTCGTGCGGATACATGGCACCCCGAAAAGCCAGCCAACCACACCAACAAGTGTTGTTGGGTGTTCTAGCAAGCAGGCAAGTTTAGTGCAGAACTCAATGACAAGGGGTTGCATAGCGATGTCGAGGAAGAGCCCCGGCCGACGAACAATAGAGGACAGAAGGGCTTTCCCACACAAGTGCGGACGGTGAACATGATATACGCAACCCACATACCCAAAAGGGAGTGGAAGCTTGCACTAAGGGACGTATATGCGATGGAGCCAGTCGCCCCAAAGTTCAACCCATGGTCTTCCTGCCCGATCACCTTCGATCGAAGGGACCACCCCACTAGCATTCGTCATGGCGGTTTCGCCGCATTGGTTCTTGACCGAATTATTGACGGATTTCACCTCACCGTAGTCCCGATGGACGGCGGTAGCAAACTGAACACCTTTATCGGGATACGGTCGCAAAATGGGCATATACCCTCAAGGATTAAACCTACAAAACGACCTTTAAAGGCGTCATACCGGGTGTAGAGGCCAATTGTATAGGCTCAATTACACTCGAAGTGGTCTTCGGATCCCGGATAACTTCCGGCGAAGAGTTAATCTTCGACATAGTCCCGTTCATGGCGGCTATCATGCATCGCTTTCGGACAAACCGCATTTGCAAAGCTCAATGCGGTGCCGCACCACGCATACCTCAAGCTCAAGATGCCAGGCCCTCGAGGAGTAATCACGGTCCATGGAAACACCGAATGCTCTCCGAACGGAGGAGCACACGGCGTTCGCGGCGGAGGCGCAGCAGCTCTCACAAGAATTCTCGAGTCCGCCACTAAACGTCCGGACAACCGCTGCCGCTACCAGAGTAACCTACAACAAGACTACAGCACGATTCAAGCATCGCCAGAGTAATCCGCCCCAACCCCAGCCCTCGCGAAATTGCGAAGCCCGATTACGCCGTACATAACTACGCCCTGGATATACCATGGGCATAAGGGGAGGGCACGACCACGGCACGCCCTGTAAAGTGGCTCAACCGCACTGTGGGCTCCCGATTGTGTCATTCTTTTTCTTTTTTCTTACTTTCGGGACTCTGTTCTCCGAAGCCACTGTCCGGCATTCGCCCGAATACACGATGCAACAGCGGGGAAGCAGAAAAGCTGCGTCAGTGTCCAGTGGTCTCTATTACGAGCATTATACCTGCTTTTACATACCATCCCGCAGATACCCCTCGAGGGGACATGTTCAATAGTCCCATCCCTTGCTTATCGCACAATTTGTATCGTTCTGCTTTTATTTGCAGTTTCTTTTTAATAACCAATATATAGCTCTTGCCTATTATTGCACTCCTTTCCATATCTATATATATGTACATTTCATGACATGTTGCACCCGTACAGTTTGGTACGGCCAATACACCAGGGGCTTAAGTACCCCAAAATTATGGTGTGATAAGACCGAACACTTTCACAAGTGTGGCACCCCGAACTTATAGCATTATATGCATCGTCTCCGAATCATGTCTTGGGTCAATAGTTGGGTTTGCTCGGCTCCTATGTTTTGGTACCTTACGTTCCGTTATATCGGCTAAGGTAGCACTAGGAGAACCACTGCGATCGTGCCCCAGTTGAGTTGGGTTGAGCACCTCAGTGGAGAAAGCTAAAACTGACCGTCATGATAGGGCGAGAGCCGGTCGCTGTTCGAGAGGTTTTTTCGGGTCCCTAAAGACTTATGCCGCTTAGAGCGAGGAACCGGAATTGTCCGGCCAAGGCGTGGATAGCGCCCCGAACTTGGTATTCCGAATACTAGGGGCTTCGCCAAAATTTAAAATTATAGAACTCTATGGCTAAGTGAGAGTGTTCAAGCATTATAAGTCCGGTTGCCTTGTTCGTTGCGTTGAACGCCTCCCTCGATGGACCCAAGAATGGGAACAAGAGCGCTCAAGTTTATCTCGAACACCCCAGTACTCGTGGCATGAAATTTGAAGCCAACGACTTGCCATCTCTCAAATTTGATAAACGGCCGCATGAAGGTAATATTTTAAATTAACAAGCGTTGCTTAGCGCATATGAACAAGTTTTCAGCGTCTGAGGATAACAAATGCGAGTCTATTCAAAAATTACATCTTTGGAGCACTCATCCGCTATACGGCGGGCACCCTTCAGACGCCCTCATAATACATTTCGGCGTATGCGATGCTCCTTGCCCTTCGGCCCGTCTGTCACAAGCTTTCTCCGCATTCAGCTTGCCCCATCAAGCACTTTAGCACGGGCAAGGCCCGACGGGCACCTTCAATGCAGCAGAGCGCTTGATGACTTCAATCCATGGACAAAGGCGTCCACTAGCCGCACTAACCCAAAGTAGCTCCTGTGCATGGCTTCCAATGGCCACAGCCGAACTATGAGGCCCTTCATGGCCTGTTCGGCGACCTTGTGGAGCTCGACCAGCCGCTTCACTGGTCGCTCGAAGGCACCGCTCGGCCTCGACATCTGAGACCAGAACACCTTCTCCGTCGAGCTCCCCTCCTTGGCGCGGTAGAACGCAGCAGCATCAGACACACTACGGGGCAAATCTACGAATGCTCCTAGAGAGCTCCGAAACTGGGTATGTAATAGGTAATTCACTTTCACATGCTTGCTTTGCATAAAGAATGCCCTACCCGCCGCTATCTTCTTTAACGATTCAATTTCTTGGAGGGCTTTTTGGGCTTCAAATTTTAGCAGCTTTGGCACTCTCAAGAGCCAAGGCGAGCTCGGACTCGAAGTCTTGAGTCACGCTCCAAACTCTCGTGTTTTTCCACGAGCCTGGAGCTCTTGCCGCACCTCCGCTACCCGCCTCCTCCTGCTTCTCTCGCTCAGTGCGCTCATGGCGCTTTGCTTTCGGCCACGGACACACGCTTCCTTCGTGGTCGCCACCTCATTCGTGGCCCTGCAGCACCCATGTTATTCCTGTTATTATTTGCAAATCAAACCTTTCTATAAGGTATTTCTTTAATAAGGTATTACTTACCTTCCTTGTCCTCGAGCTGCTTCTTGGCAAGGACGAGCTCGTTCTCGGACCGCTCGAGGCTCTGCTTCAATGCATTGACCTCCGCAGTCAGTGCGGGAGAGGTCAGCAGCGCAACCTGCATTCCCATATTGACATACTTATGTTAGACTCCTGCGTATATCTTTTTAAGATCCTTAGTCCGACTTTTCTTTCCGAACACCGAACTAAGCATCAGGGGCTACTGTCTATGCGGTAATATTTTTACATATTCTAAACTTACCTCAAAGCCTGTTAGAAGGTCGGTAGAGAGCCACCAGCCCGCTCTTGGCGGATCGAACTTCTGGATCACCGCACTCATGATAGTGCGGTGCTCATCGTCGATGGAGGCGCCGTTAAGCGCCTCCAATTGTTATCCGGTGCCTCCGGTTGGACGGAGGTCACCGGTGTCGCAGCCTTGCCCTTCTTCTGAAGGGGCCGCCGTCTTCGAACCATCGCGGTTCCGCAGACGGTGCCGGGCTTAGAGCCCCTGGGGTCTCGCCCCACGCTACCGGAGTCCGGGAGGTTGCCTTGCGGGCGCCTCTGCGCCACCTCCTCTTGACCAGGCCCCCCTTGGGGCCCCACCTCGGCATCGTCTGCAGTGAGGTGAGGAGGCGGCCGAAGTGAAGTACTCTCCATTTCCGACGAACTCAGGGACCCGCTCGACGAAGCGGCGAGCTCGCCCTTGGGCGGGCTGCATGATTGTTCGGCATTAGAGAACACTATGCAATGAAAAAGCCATGGGTATCCGGACACTTACGATCTCGCTAGGGGCTTGGCCCTTGTGGGCCACTCCTCCTCGTCGTTGTCGACGTTGGTGGAGAAGTCCGGAGGAAGGGTCCTTCCCTTCTTGGACCCTCCGGCCTCCCCAGTTGGGGCGGCCTTCCTTCCCCCCTGGGGAGAGGCTTCTTTTTCCTCCTCCTCTTCCTCAGAGGAGGATTCCGCCTCAGAGTTGTTGGGCGGTGAGTCCGACAACACCTGGCGTCGGGAGCTCCTTCGAGTTCCCGTGGCCTCCTTCTTGGCCTTCTTCTCCGGCACCACATGAGGTACCAGAGCCAGCAGCCCCGTCAATTGGGCGTCCGTTGGGTCTTCTGGCAAAGGGGTCGGACAGTTAACCTGTCCGGACGTCTTCAGCCAGTCCTGTTAAAGGTTAGGGAGTTTTAGATCCCGCATAGAGTCAAACTATGAAGAAAGAGTCCCTTAGAGGGTAAAATAACTCACCTCGCTGGCTTGACGCTGCGAGCTGAATCCGCGATCTTCGGTAGCGGATGTAGGAGCCTCGGCGCCCTTGAACAGCACCTTCCAGGCATCTTCGTACGTAGTGTCGAAGAGCCTTTTTAGAGTTGAGTGATGTGCCAGATCGAACTCCCACAATTTGAAGGCCCGTTGTTGGCATGGGAGAATCCGGCGGATGAGCATCACCTGGATTACGTTGACAAGCCTGAGATTCTTGTCCACCAGGTTCCGGACGCATGTTTGGAGTCTGGATAGCTCGTCTGAATTCCCCCACGTCAGGCCCGTCTCTTTCCATGAGGAGAGCCGTGTGGGTAAGCCAGATCTGAATTCGGGGGCCGCCGCCCATTTGGGGTCGCACGGCTCGGTGATATAGAACCACCCCGATTGCCACCCCTTTATTGTCTCCACGAAGGAGCCCTCGAGCCATAGGACTTTGGCCATCTTGCCAACCATGGCGCCTCTGCACTGCGCTTAACGGCCGCCCACTACCTTCGGCCTGACATTGAAGATCTTGACCATAAGCCGGAAGTGGGGCTGGATGCGAAGGAAGGCCTAGCACACGACGATGAACGCCGAGATGTTGAGGATGAAATTCGGGGCCAGATCGTGGAAATCCAGGCCGTAGTAGAACATGAGCCCCCGGACAAATGGGTGAAGTGGAAAACCTAGTCTGCGGAGGAAGTGGGGGAGGAACACCACCCTCTCATGGGACCTGGCGGTTGGAATGAGCTGCCCCTCGTCGGGTAGCCGACACGCGATGTCGCCGGACAAGTATCCGGCCTCCCGCAGCTTTGTGATGTGCCCCTCCGTGACGGAGGAGGCCATCCACCGCCTCCCGCTCCGGACATAGTTGGAGAAGGTTGAGGTGGGTGTGCGGACTTAGTATTTGGAGCTCGAGTCTTGTGAAATGGATGAGCAAAGGAGGAAGAAGGCGTAGGTGAATAAGGTGGAGCCTTATCCCCTTATATGGACGGACGAAGCTATGCGTCCCCCGCCAGCCTGGTAAAACTCGCTTATCTCCCAAGCGCCGTAATCAAGGGCGCGGATGGGTTACCCACGTTCGTATTGATGAGAATCCCGGAATAAGGGGGCACGATCTATGTTTTGATAAGACGTGCCAAGGAAACCGCCTCACTAAACGCGCTAAGGTGGAACGGTAAAAAACGATTCATATAAAGGCTTGGCCGTGGTGTGATGTCACGCCGCGGAATACGTCGGCGAATCTGCAAAAGTTATTCTCTCTACGGTGGTATGTGGAACTTGTTTTGCGAGCCGGACACTATCCTTGTGTTCAAAACCTACTATGAAGTATTCGGAGGAGGAACCCGCCTTGCAATGTCGAAGACAATATGCGTCTTGACTCGTCGTCATTGAAGCCTGGTTCGTGGGCTACTAAGGAGTCCTGGACTAGGGGTGTCCGGATAGTCGAACTATCATCTTTGGCCGACTCCAAGACTATGAAGATACAAGATTGAAGACTTCGTCCGTGTCCGGATGGGACTTTCCTTGGCGTGGAAGGCAAGCTTGGCGATATGGATATGTAGATCTCCTACCGTTGTAACCGACTGTGTAACCCTAACCCTATCCGGTGTCTATATAAACCGGAGGGTTTTAGTCCGTGAGGACGAACAACAATCATACCATAGGCTAGCTTCTAGGGTTTAGCCTCCTTGATCTCGTGGTAGATCTACTCTTGTACTACCCATATCATCAATATTAATCAAGCGGGGTAGGGTATTACCTCCGTCGAGAGGGCCCGAACCTGGGCAAAAACATCGTGTCCCTTGTCTCCTGTTACCATCCGCCTAGACGCACAGTTCGGGACCCCCTACCCGAGGTCCGCCGGTTTTGACACCGACAATCACCGTATCGATCGTTGCCCCGGCGGCACTCCCGTGCCACCGGGAGCGAGGGGGAGAGAGCCCCCTACTTCTTCTTGTTCCTTGGCCTCCCCCTAGATGGGGAGGAGAATTCCCCTTCTTGTCCATGGTCTCCTATGGCGGCGGAGGGGCGGTATTCCCTCTGAGATTGGATCTCCCTCTTTGTTCTCTTCTGTTCCGCGTTCCCTAGATCTGGCCGAAAACCGCTTCTTATATTCACGGAGATTCAGAATTCAGATTATACTGAGATTTTAACACGATTTTTTCCGAATATAAGCTTCCTTGCGCCCTAAGTACAGCTCCAACCAACATTCGAAGAGGGCACAACCCACCACCATGTGCCAGGGGCCTCTGGCGCGCCCTGGTGCCTTGTGGGCTGTGTGGGCCTCCGTTTGCGATGATTCCGACTCCCAAAAATCACATATATTCCAAAATAATTCTCCATGAAATTTTATTGCATCTGGACTTCGTTTGATATGGATATTCTGCAATAAAAAAACATGCAGAAAACAGGAACTGGCACTGGGCACTGGATTAATAGGTTAGTCCAATAAATCATATAAAAAGTTGCCAAAAGTATGTAAAAGTTGTATAATATTGGCATGAAACAATCAAAAATTATAGATACGACGGAGACGTATCAGCATCCCCAAGCTTAATTCCTGCTCGTCCTCGAGTAGGTAAATGGTAAAAAAGATAATTTTTAATGTGGAATGCTACCTAGAATAAACTTGATCATATATCTAATCATGGCATGAATATTAAGACATAAGTGATTCAAAGCAATAGTCTATAATTTGTCATAAAGACATCAATACTCAGGCATCCCAACAAACAATCATGTATTTCAAAATATCAACGCTAAAGAAAACTGTCCCTACAAAATCATATAGTCTTGTCATGCTTTGTCTTCTTAACGCAAAGTATTTATTATGCACAACCCCGATGACAAGCCGAGCAATTGGTTCATACTTTTTAATGCGCTTCAACTTTTTCAACTCTCACGCAATACATGAGCGCAAGCCATGGATATAGCACTACGGATGGAATAGAGTATGATGATAGGGGTAAATATAAAGAAGACGAAAAGGTAAGAAAATCTAACATCGACGCGGCTAACCAACAGGCTATGAAGATGCCCATCAATTGATATCAACGTGAGGAGTAGGGATTGCCATGCAACGAATGCACTAAGAGCTATAAGTGTATGAAAGCTCAATATGAAAACTAAGTGGGTGTGCATCTAATCCTATAATGAAAAATTCCCACTAGTATATGAAAGTGAAAACATAGGAGACTCTCCATATGAAAAACATGGTGCTACTTTGAAGCACAAGTGTGGTAAAGGATAGTAACAATGCCCCTTCTCTCTTTGTTTATTTTTATTTTTTTTCCTTTTTTTCTTTTTTTCTTTTTTCTTTTTCTTTTTCTCTCATTGTTCGGGGCCTCATCCCGACATGTGGGGGAATCATAGTCTCCATCATCGTTTCCTCACTGGGGCACTGCTCTAAAAATGAATAATGGTGATCATCACACTTCTATTTACTTATAACTCAAAAGAAATAAAAATTACAACTCAATACCTATGACAGAATATGACTCTATATGAATGCATCTGGCAATGTACCAGGATGTGTAATGATCTAGCGTAACATGTATGAAAAATGATGAACGATGGATGAGCCACAACTACTATGTCAGCTATATGATCATGCAAAGCAATATGACAATGAATGCTCAAGTCATCAAACGGAAGCGGTGCAAGTTGCATGGCAATATATCTAGGAATGGCCATGGAAAAGCCATAATAGGTAGGTATGGTTGCTGTTTTGAGGAAGATATAATAAGGCTTATGTGCGATAGAGCGTACCATATCACGGGGTTTGGATGCACCTGCGAAGTTTGCACCGACTCTCGAGGTGAGAAAGGACAATGCACGGTACCATAGAGGCTAGCAAATTGCGGAAAGGTAAGAGTGCGTATAATCCATGGACTCACATTAGTCATAAAGAACTCATATACTTACTGCAAAAGTTTATTAGCCCTCGAAGCAAAGAACTACTACGCATGCCCCTAGGGGGATAGATTGGTAGGAAAATACCATCGCTCGTCCCCGACCGCCACTCATAAGGAAGACAATCAATAATAAATCATGCTCCAACTTCATAGCATAACGAGAGACTATATGTGCATGCTTCGGGAATCACAAACCTTAACACCAACATTCTTACTAACCACAATCGCTTACTAGTACCACCCACATATTCCATCTCTATATCACAAAACTATTGCAAGGAATCAAACATATCATATTCAGTGATTCATAAGTTTTATGTAGGATTTTATGACTAACCATGCAATTGACCAATTCCTTTTGACTCTCTAATACGTCTCCGTCGTATCTATATTTTTTGATTGTTTCATGCCAATATTATACCACTTTCACATATTTTTGGCAACTTTTTATATGATTTATTGGACTAACCTATTGATCACAGTGCCCAGTGCCAATTCTTGTTTTTTGCATGTTTTTTGTACCGCAGAAAATCCATATCAAACGAAGTCCAAATGCAATAAAAATTTACGGAGAATTATTTTCAAATATATGTGATTTTTGGGAGTTGGAATCACCGCAAATGGAGGCCCACACAGCCCACAAGACACCGGAAAAAATCATGTTAAAATCTCATCGCAATCGGAGTTACGGATCCCCGGGAATATAAGAAACGATTTTCGGCCAGATCTTGGGAACGCGAAACAGAAGAGAATAGAGAGGGAGATCCAATCTCGGAGGGGCTCCCGCCTCTCCGCCACCATGGAGGCCATGGACACGAGGGGGAACCCTCCTCCCATCTAGGGGGAGGCCAAGGAATAAGAAGAAGAAGAAGAAGAAGAAGAAGAAGAAGAAGAAGAAGAAGAAGCTCTCTCCCGGTGGCGCCGGACTGCCGCCGGGGCAAGGATCGTGACGGCGATCTGCATCAACAATCTTGCTACCGTCAACACCAACTTTCTCCCCCTCTATGCAGCGGTGTAACACCCCTTCTCCCTGTTGTAATATCTACTTAAACATGGTGCTCAACTCCTTATATTATTTCCCAATGATATTTGGCTATCTTATGATGTTTGAGTAGATCCGTTTTGTCCTGTGGGTTAATCGTGATCTTGGTTGGTATGATTGTATATTTTATTTATGGTGCTGTCCTACGGTGCCCTCCGTTCTCGCGCAAACGTGAGGGGGCCCCGTTGTAGCGTGTTGCACTATGGTCATGGTTCGCTTATGGTGGGTTGCGAGAGTGACAGAAGCTTAAACCCGAGTAAGTGGGGTATGACGTATGGGAGTAAAGAGGACTTGATACTTAATGCTATGGTTGGTTTTCACGACCTTAATGATCTTTAGTAGTTGTGGATGCTTGCTAGAGTTCCAATCATAAGTGCATATAATCCAAGTAGAAAAAGTATGTTAGCTCATGCCTCTCCCTCATATAAAATTACAAGAATGATTGCCGGTACTTGTTATCGATTGCCTAGGGACAAATGACATTCTTATTGACAAAAGCTCTCTACTAAAACTAACTTAGTTGTTTCTTTATCTAAACAGCCCCTAGATTTATTTACATGCTCTTTATTACGTGCTCTTTATTATCTTGCAAACCTATCCTATCACACCTACAAAGTACTTCTAGTTTCATACTTGTTCTAGGTAAAGCAAACGTCAAGCGTGCGTAGAGTTGTATCGATGGTCGATAGAACTTGAGGGAATATTTGTTCTACCTTTAGCTCGTCGTTGGGTTTGACACTCTTATTTATTGGAAAAGGCTACAAACGATCCCCTATACTTGTGGGTTATCACTTTCTAAATAGATATAAGTGAAGCATGAGAGTTTAATTCTTTCTACAAAAGACCATGCTCTAACAAATATAAGTGAAGCAAAAGAGCATTCTTCAAACAACGGTTTTCTATGCGAAGAGAAACAGGCAATCCAAACTTCAAATTATATAAGTGAAGCACATGAAGCATTCTATAAAGCCATACTCAAAATATATAAGTGAAGTGCAATGAGCATTCTATAAATCAACCATGGATTATCTCAAACCAGCATCGTGCGTAAAAGAAAAATGAAAACTAAAAGCAAAAGACGCTCCAAGATTTGCACATATCACGTGAATGAAACGAAACCGAAAACATACCTATACTTGTTGAAGAAAGATGGGATGCCTTCCGGGGCATCCCCAAGCTTAGACGCTTGAGTCTCCTTGAATATTTACTTGGGGTGCCTTGGGTATCCCCAAGCTTGATCTCTTGCCTCTCCTCCTTCTCCTCATATCGAGACCTCCTCGATCTTTGATCACTTCATCCACACAAAACTCAAAAGAAAGCTCGGTAAGATCAGTTGGTATAATAAAGAAAATAACTACTATAAGTACTATTGCAAACCAATTCATATTTTATTTTTTCATTGTAGCTATTGTAATATAACTTTTCCATGGCTTATACCACCGATAGAAACGATAGTTTCATCAAAACAAGCAAAACAATGCATCAAAAACAGAATTTGTCTTAAACAAGACAGGCTATAGCAATATGAACATCTACCATACTTCTGGTACTCCAAAAATTCTAAAAAGTTAGGACAACATAAACAATATGTATAGCAACACTGTGCAAAAAGTTTTAGAAACGTTTGACGTTCCAGTACAGAATGAAAATTCACGCGCTACAGCCAAAGTTTCTGTTTCTGCACCGCACATACCAACAAGCAATCTAATCACCCTAAAGGCTAATCTTGGCACATGATATAATACAATGGATTTGTACAAGGGGATAATTATTTTTGTTTAAAATTTTCTGTAATTAAGATTCACAAAGTTTCCCTGAGCATGAACAAAGTTCAAGGAGCTCCCCCACTTCAACAATGCTTGTCTCTCTCACTTTCACTTTCCTTTTTGAAAAGTTCTAGGTTCCCCTCTATATTTTTTTTGTTTTTAAACTTTATAAAAGCACTCAACAGAAATAAATGACTCTCTAAAACTTGCGGGTTGTCTCCCTGGCAGCGCTTTCTTTAAAGCCATTAAGATAGGCATAAAGTGCTCAAGTAATGAATCCACCCGGATCCCAAGGTATATCAAAGCCGATTTGAATCAACAATGATTTGGCATTTAGTAGTGAGCACAAAGCAACATATATCAAGCAAGGATGAAGTCTAACTCTCTTCCTATGCATCAACATGTCATACAAGAACAATTCATGCACATCAAGTAAAGGCCAATACATAGCATAAGTAGTTTCTCACAATTTTATCGTGTTGGAAACATAGAGAGGCGGAGATGTAGTTCATCTCTCATAATAATTGCAAGTAGTAGAAGAAAGCACATGCATATTACATTCATCAAAATTATCATGTGCAACGGTAAAAGGCAACCCATCAATATAATCCTTATAAGTGCAAACTTCTCCGATATAGTGTAGTTGGGAGAATTCAAAAAGATAATATGACTATCATGTGTGGGTGCAATAGCAACAATTTCATGTTTAACATAAGGAACAATAGCAAGTTCATCTCCATAAGCATAATTTGTATTGGCATCTTGGCCACAAGCATAACAAGCATCAAGTTCATCAAAAAGGGATATTTCAAATGAATCAACGGGATCATAGAAATTATCATAGCATTCATTCTTCGGTAAGAACGAAGGGGCATTAAATAATGTATGAGTTGAAGAGTTACTCTCATTAGAAGGTGGGCACGGGTAGCTAATCCGCTCTTCCTCCGTTTGTTCTTCGCTCTCCTCATCATCTTTCATCCAATGAGCTCGCAGTTTCATCAATTTCTTCTTCCATAGACTCCTGCAAAATATTAGTCTCTTCTTGGACAGCGGAGTTATTCTCAATACATACATCAATATCGTTATTGTATTTATAATTATCATAGCAATATTTAAGGATAGAAAAATTTCCAGGTCTATAAACTAAATCTTCAAACTTTTCAAACAAAGATTCAATTTCATGTGCACCCTTGAAAGCACCAAATTCTTCTATTCGTTCCACATCATAGTAATCATACATACCATTAGCATAAGAAGCTAATGTTTCATTATTATTAAATTTGCATGAAAAGGGAAGATGTGGAGCGTTCATCCTAGAGCAACAAGTATAATCATATCTCAAGCATAGATTCCAAGCATACCACTTCAATATATGAATTTGATCCCATAACAATTTCCCTTTATGAGTAAAGCGATAATCCCTAAAGTATTCACGTTGATCCAACGTTACTCCCATTATATAGTTGAATGGGGTTTTCTCAGGATTATCAAAGTAGTGCATAATATCTTTCACATAACAAGCATCGAGGGTTTTAGGAGGTTCCCCATCTCCATGAGTAGTAGGTACAACTAATCTTTTTGGTGTTTCGTGTTCCATATCCATAAGTAAAGATAGAGATCAACTTAGAACAGGAAATAAAAACTACTTAGTAATAAAACAGACAAGCACACACGAGAATATTCACCCCATGCTATAACTCCCCGGCAACGGCGCCAGAAAAAGGTCTTGATAACCCACAAGTATAGGTGATTGTTTGTAGCCTTCTTCGATAAACATGAGTGTCGAACCCAACGAGGAGCTAAAGGCAGAACAAATATTCCCTCAAGTTCTATCGACCACCGATACAACTCTAAGCACACTTCAACGTTTGCTTTACCTAGAACAAGTATGAAACTATTTTGTAGGAGTGATGCTAGAACTATTTTGCAAGAATAAAACTAGGAGTACTTTGCAAGATAATAAAAGTTAGGTGTTTAGTAAAAGGGTTTGTGTCAACAAGAAAGTTATTTGTCCCTAGGCTATCGATAACAAGTACCGGTAATCATTCTTGTAATTTTATATGAGGGAGAGGCATGAGCTAACATACTTCATCTACTTGGATCATATGCACTTATGATTGGACCCCTAGCAAGCATCCGCAAGTACTAAAGATCATTAAGGTCGTGAAACCCAACCATAACATTAATTATCAAGTCCTCTTTACTCCCATACGTCATACCCCACTACTCGGGTTTAAGCTTCTGTCACTCTCGCCCACCATAAGCGAACCATGAACATATTGCAACACCCTACAGCGGGGTCCCCTCAAGTTTGCACGAGAATGGAGGGCCCCATAGGACATCACCAGAAATAAAATATACAATCATACCAACCAAGATCACAATTAACCCACATGACAAAGCGGATGTACTCAAACATCATAGGATAACCATAGATCATTGGGAAATAATATATGGATTTGACCACCATGTTTAAGTAGAGATTACAGCAGGAAGAAGGGGTGTTACACCGCTGCATAGAGGGGGAGATAGCTGGTGTTGATGGTATCAAGATTGTTGATGTAGATCACCGTCTCGATCGTTGCTCCGGCGGCACTCTGGCGCCACCGGGAGCAAGGGGGAGAGATCCCCCCTACTTCTTCTTCTTCCTTGGCCTCCCCCTAGATGGGGAGGAGAATTCCCCCTCTGGTCCATGGTCTCCTATGGCGGCGGAGGGGTGGGAGACCCTCCGAGATTGGATCTCCCTCTCGGTTCTCTTCTGTTTCGCGTTCCCCAGATCTGGCCGAAAACCATTTCTTATATTCCCGGAGATCCGTAACTCCGATTGCGCTGAGATTTTGACATGATTTTTTCCGGATATAAGCTTCCTTGCGCCCGAAGTACAGCTCCAACCGGTGTTCGAGGAGGGCACAACCCACCACCATGCGCCAGGGGCCTCTGGCGCGCCCTGGTGTCTTGTGGGCCATGTGGGCCTCTATTTGTGATGATTCCGACTCCCAAAAATCACATATATTCCAAAATAATTCTCTGTGAAATTTTATTGTATTTGGACTTCGTTTGATATGGATACTCTGCGATACAAAAAACATGCAGAAAACAGGAACTTGCACTGGGCACTGGATCAATAGATTAGTCCAATAAATCATATAAAAAGTTGCCAAAAAGTATGTAAAAGTTGTATAATATTGGCATGAAACAATCAAAAATTATAGATCGAAGGAGACGTATCACGTACCCGACTCCAAGCCTTGTTCAATATGTACGATGTCAGTTTCTCAAATTCGAGGCGGCGGCGACCGGGGGGGGGGGGGGAGATTCGTCCCAACCATGCGCTCAAAATTTATTTGGTCTAGCATGGGACACATCTATATCGATATCTATACCCCTATATAGTGTGCTAATAACTTTGAAAGTTGGTCGTTGGATGAAGCCAATCCGGCCGGAGACGAGAGATGGCAAATCCGAGCACTATTGGCCGTTGGATATCATCTACACATTCCACCAAATTCTGCCACATGTACAATCTAGAAGACTCCATGGTTGAACTTAAGCATAATGCACAAACCTCAAAACACAAGCACTTCTCCTTTGTTCTCTAGAATCTTCCATATCTTAATTGCCCAAACTTTTTTTTCTAAATGAATTGTCACTTTTTGTTTTTACTTTATGCTTTACAATGCACAATTCCATGAATCTTAAAATATTTTTTTTATAAAACTAATTGATTTTGGATGAGATGAACTATAAGAATTAAACGAACATCTTCATCATGCATATATGACTCAAAGCTTACATGCTATAGTGTGGTATTTATTCATAATTTGGTTACCCAATCTCATGCGTGCAATGCACATGTACCTTACTAGTATCAATAGGAAACCATCATGGTCAAACCCTTCTTGTTGTTGGGTCAAAGGGATAGATTGTGTGGTCCCCCCCCCAAATTGTCGGTAAAGGATAGTATATATACCTCGGGAAGCCCACAGATATGTGTCGCGTCTATAAGCCGCACAAGGGAGACATGCTCGAGAAGAACACCCTGCCCCCTATACCCTGCATGCAACCTAAAAAAGGTTTATATAATCGCCATGACAGGTCAAGTCAATCATTCTTTAATTCTTTAGAGGAAAAAATAACCCATAAAAACATAGTAGGTCTATATAATCGCCATGACAGGTCAAGTCAATCATTCTTTAATTTTTTAGAGCAAAAAATAACCCATAAAAATATAGTCTACAAATTAGCAAAACAAGGATCCCAAGGTTTATATAATTGCCATGATAGGTCACTATAGAGATATAATATATCTCTATAATGACCGTGTCATGGCATTTAAATGAAGCTTGAGATATGCAACTTCCCACCAGGTCACCCATACTTGGACTACTTCAGCCCGAGCACGCTTAACTTCTGCATTCTATTCGAGTAGGCTAGCGGATGGGAAGCCGACCCTTGCTGATAAGAATTGCCTCCTTGCCATTAAGGCGTTTCACACTGGCCACCCTATGAGACCTACTCCCTCCTATCACACACATTTGTGCTTTTAGAAATTGCGTGGGATATTTACATGGCCGGTGTGTCGCCGCTAGCCTTCAATGAGCACCGACACTGGTAGCGGGAAAACAATAGGAGAAGAGGTGGGAAACCGATGAGAGGAGTGGCGAGAAACGGTAGCCTGTTCAGAAAACCTAATAGAGAAGGAACCGTGAGCTAGCACGACGCATGCGCATAGTGCTTACACATGTACTGCATGTGCCCTCGAAAGGGCTCAGGGTTGCCGTTCGATCTGGGAGCATCCAACGGTGCACATGTACAATCCGTAGGGTTTGGGTTCTGGCCAATCAGAACGCACGACTCAGATCGCGCGCGCAGCAGGGGGGCATCGACCACGGTTTGGTAGGCACACGGCTTTCGTGAGTGATCCGTGTGCTATTTGAAAACATTTCGTGAGAAGAATCTCGGTTTTTAAATCCCCGTAAATCCAAAACTAACCCGAAAATCGTGAAACCTGGCATGGTGTCACGACATGGCACATATATGTCGAGGAATTTTTTCATCCATTTTGGCGCAAGTTTTATTACAAGCCTCTTACAAACCGGAGCTTCTCTCAAAGAAGCCTCACGGTTCCGATAGGGAAACGTGACCCCCTTGTGGGCGAAACGTAATCACTGCCTCTTTTCGCCTTGTATTTTCTTCTACGGGCAACATGGAACGACAGGATATCCATGCTGAAATTTAAACTTATTCAGGGGTCGTTTGGCCTTTTTATACACTAATTGAGTTTCCTAGGCATTTAATGTCCATAATTCAAATCTGAACTTCAAATACATGCTCCAGTTCACCAAAATGGCTAGAAAATTTATACATGTGTCCTTGGGTGCATGTTTAGGTCCCATGCCAGGAATGGGAATGAATTACAACCATACCCGCGTCATGGCTCGTCCTCAAACATTTGGAATCTCGGTTTTTAAATCCCCGTAAATCCTAAGCTCACCGAAAAGTCATCAAAGGTGGCATGGTGTCATGTCATCGCACATATATGTCATGGTAAAAACATTGTCCAATTTGGGCCAAGCTTTATTACAAACCTCTTACAAACCGGAGCTTCTCTCAAAGAAGCCTCGTGATTCCGACAGGGAAACGTGTTTCCCTTGTGGGCGAAATGGAATCACTGCCTCTTTTCGCCTTGTATTTTCTTCCACGGGCAACATGGAACAACATGATATCTGTGCTGAAATTTAAACTTATTCAGGGTTCGTTTGGCATTTTTATACACTAATTGAGTTTCCTAGGCATTTAATGTCCATAATTCAAATATGAACTTCAAATACATGCTCCAGTTCACCAAAATGGCTAGAAAAATTATACATGTGTCCTTGGGTGCATGTTTAGGTCCCATGCCAGGAATGGCAACGAATTGCAACCGTACCGGTGTCCTGGCTCGTCCTCAAACATTTTGAATCTCGGTTTTTAAATCCCCAAAAATCAAAAACTCACTAGAAAGTCATCAAAGGTGGCATGGTGTCACATCATGGCACATATATGTCGTGGTAAAAACATTGCCAATTTGGGCCAAGCTTTATTACAAACCTCTTACAAACCAGAGCCTGTCGCAAGAACCCTCGTGGTTTCGATAGGGAAACGTGTCCCCTTGTGGGCCAAACGATAATCGCTCCCTCTTCTAGCCTCGTATTTTCTTCTACACGCGACACGGAACAACGGGAGATTCGCGCTGAACTTTGAAATTGTGCAGGGTTTGTTTGACCTTTTTTATTCATTAATTGAGTTTTCTAGGCATTTAATGTCCATAATTCAAATCCGAACTACAAATACATGCTCCAGTGCACCAAAATGCCTAGAAAAAACGTACATGTTTCCTTGGGGTGCATGTTTAGGTCCCATCGAATGAACGGAAATGAATTCAACCGTTTCGCCATCCTGGCTTGGCCACAAACATTGTGATCTCGGTTTTTAAATCTCTGTAAATCCAAAACTGACCAGGAAATCATGAAACTTGGCATGGTGTCACTACATGGTACATATAATTGTCCAATTTGGGCAAAGCTATATTACAAGCCTCTTACAAATCGGAGCCTGTCGCAACCCTCATGGTTCCGGTAGGGAAACATGCCCCTCTTGTGGGCGAAACGATAATCGCTGCCTCTTCTCGCCTTGAACTTTGTTTTCTACAGGCAACATAGAATAACAGGAGTGTCCAGCAGAAATTTGAAACTGTTCAGGGTTCGTTTGGCCATTGTATACATTACTAATTACTAAGTTTTCTACGCATTTAATGTAGTCCATAATTCAAATTTGAACTACAAGCACATGCTCGAGTGAAGCAAAATGGGTGGGAAATCGTACATGTGTCATTGGGTGCATGTTTAGGTCTCATTTAAGGAATGGAATTGAATTACAAACTTGTCGTCGTCCTGAAACATTGAGAATCTCGGTTTTTAAATCCCAGTAAATCAAAAACTCACCCAAAAAACATGAAACTTGGCATGGTTTCATGACATGGCACATATATGCCGTGGTAAAAAAATCGTCCAGTTTGAGAAGAGGCACACACATATTAGCCAACTAAGTCCTTTTTGAAACAAAAAGCTGACACGTAAATATCATAAACGGTTGTATTATATTAACCGTGTCAAAATTTAACCATACTCGATGGCGTGCGTGCAACTGTTTGATTAGACGGGACGAGCGCGAGAAGTCCGCCATGCAGGCTTGACGGGACGCGTGCGAGCAGTCCACCGCGTAGGCTCGATGGGACGCGTGCATCTTGTCCACCTCGCAGCTCGGCCGGGACACGTCACGAGCAAGAAGGCCGCCCATGCTCACCGGGAAGCGAGCTCTTTGACATCCATGCACCAACCGCCGCCCACCTCGCTCACAACTTCTCCATTAATGGGTTAATTAAAGCACCTGGATGGAGGGTGTTTGCTTGTGATCCCATGGCAGCATTTGCTTTGTTCGTGTTTTCAACTCGTATTCCGCCCTAATTTAAATTGCCACATAGTGCAACGGATAATATGACCACAAATAAAATGGCAACGGATAATACGACGACAAATTTACAATGGAGCAAATAATAATTACCTTACATATTCCGGATAATTTAAAATGCCACATGCGGCAAAGCCCGGAAGACACGGGGGCAAGAGAAGAAGGAAATTGCTGACAACGATCTGGGTCGCTACTGTCACTACTCGTCGATGGATCACCGGGTGACGACATCCTCCAGCTCCTTCTTCAATTCCTCACGACTTTGCTTGAAAGCAGCCACGGATTCCTCCACCTCCTGCTCGCGCTTGATCCAGAGCTTCCTCAAGCCACCCATCAGTTCCTCGACGACCGCTTTCAGCGTCATCCCCGAGGCACTGCTCTGCTCATGCAGCATCTTCCAGCCGGCGGCTTCCTCCTCCTTCTCGGTGAGAAACTTGAGGAGCTTCGCACTGTCACCCATGAGTTGCTCGACGAGGCTGGTCGCCTTGTCAACCGAGGCATCGCTGATCTTGAGCAGCTTCATCAATCCGTCGACCAGCTCCTGCTGTGTAGTGGCACCAGCGAGAATGTCATCGTCCTCGGCGAAGGACTTCAGGAACGCCAGCTCGTCGTTATGGCCGACGCCGGGAATGCGCTTGTGAGAGCCCTCGTGTGCCCGTGAGAGCTCGTTTGAGGGCTCCGCGGCGCGCGGGGACATCTCTGATGCGGTTGCGGGTTCGTGGCGAGACCTCACTAGTGCTTCCACGTCCTTGGTCTTTGCTGCCTGGTTATATGTCCACCCTAAACTCCTCCTACCGGTCATGGCGGAACGACTTGACATGAAAGACCAGTTTTGTGGGTGATGAGGAGAGGAACTGTGAAGTAATATTCGAGTGGGTAGTTTTTATAGCCCGATGCTAAGTGTGAACACATATTAGTTTGATAGGTGTGAACAGATTTGCAATTACTTATTGCATTGTAATCTGCAATGTGACGACTGGCGAGAAACAACAAGGTCAAAATTTATTGATGGAAGAAGGTTGACCACGTGGTTGCTTGCCTTTGAGTCGGCTGTTTCCCACGTATCACACACATCTTGTTAAGTTGAACCGTTTCTGTTGTGTTCGCTAATCGAAAACAGTTCGTCCGAGTGAACCGTATGCCCTATATCACACACACCTTGATATGGCTAACCGTTTCTGTTGCACTCCCTAATAGCAAACAGTTCATCGGAGCAAATCAGATGCCGATATCGCACACACATTGATATGGCTGCCCATTTTTGTTGTTCTGCCTCATCACAAACAGTTCGAACGGGTTAACCGTGTGCCCTGAATCGCACACGCAACTAAAATCTGAACCGTGTTTGATGGCTCCGCCATCACAAACATTTTGCACCTTTTTTACGCTTTTTTACATCCCCGTTTGTGATTAATGCATCACACACAGTTTCGTCAAAGGGTCTCTGATCGTAGTGTCGCATTAGCAGCATCCTGCAGTAGTGCCTCTTCGCCCTATAAATTCCCAAATATTCCAAAACCCCCGAAGATAACCCTAGATCAGAAGTTCCGCCGCCGCAAGCCTCTATAGCCACGAAAAACCAATCTAGACCCCTGCTTCGCACTCGCCGGGAGGGGGGGAATCATCACCAGTGGCCATCTTCATCATCTCGGCGGCCACCATGATGAGGAGGGAGTAGTCCACCCTCGGGGCTGAGGGTTTGTACCAGTAGCTATGTGTTTAATCTCTATATGTCTCTCTCTCTCGTGTTCTTTATGGCACGATCTTGATGTATCGCGGGCTTTGTTAATATAGTTGGATCATATGGTGTTTCTCCCTCTCTATCTTGTTGTGATGAATTGAGTTTTCCCTTTGAGATTTCATTTTATCGGATTGAATATTTTTATGGATTTGAGAGCACTTGGTATATGTCTTGCATATTGAATGCCCGTGGTGACAATGGGGTATTATATTGATTCACTTGATATATGTTTTGGCACTAAACTCGCAGATTCCCGAGGTGACATTGGGGTAATCTATGCATAGGGGTTGATGCACGTTTTCGTCCTTGTTTCTCCGGTAGAAATCTTGGGGCACTCTTTGAGGTACTTTCTGCAGGATCGAGTATTATGAATCTGAAATTTTTTGATGCATATCGTATAATTAACTCATGGAAACTTGTGGTGACATTGGAGTATCTAGGTGACATTAGAGTTGGTTGATGCGTATCATATGGTGTTATTTTAGTACGAACTCTTGGATAGATCAAACGGAAAGAATAACTTTGCATTATTTTAGTACGAACTCTTGAATAGATCGAACGGAAAGAATAACTTTAAGGTAGTTTTGTACCCTACAAACAATTTCTTCTTATATTCTTTGCTAGATAAGAACTTTGGAGTGATTCTTCATCGCACATTGAGGGATGGTTATATGATCCAATTATATTAGCACTGTTGAGAGATTGCACTAGCGAAAGTACGGACCCTAGGCCTCATTTTCAAGCATTGCAATACCATGTGTGTCCCTTTTATCAATTTCTACCTTGCTTTTTTATTGTTCCTATTACAAAAATCAATATCTACTATCATTACTACGCTTGTATCACCATCTCTTCTCCGAACTAGTGCACCTATACAATTTACCATTGTATTTGGTGTGCTGGGGACACAAGAGACTTTTTATTATTTGGTTGCAGGGTTGTTTGAGAGAGACCATCTTCATCCTATGCCTCCCACAGATTGATAAACCTTAGGTCATCCACTTGAGAGAAATTTGCAACTGTCCTACAAAACTCTGCGCTTGGAGGCCCAACACGAGTCTACAAGAATAAGTTGAGTAGTAGACATTAGATACCGACCTTGTAACCCTAGATACCCTCCCTGGCGTGTATATAAGCCATAGGATTTAGCCCGTAGAGGGGACATCAACGCAATATCATTCACCTAGCCCTAGAGTTAGACCACGTATTACGATCTCGAGGTAGATCAACTCTGTACTTGATACATCTCCGTTAATATAAACAAGAGCATGACGTAGGGTTTTACCTCCATCAAGAGGGCCCGAACCTGGGCAAAATATCATCCCTCTGTTCTTATTACCATTTGTCCGAGATCCATAGCTCGGGACCCCATACCACAAGGTGTGCCGATTTTGACACCGACAATTATGCTAATCAAAATTTATTTGATGAATTTAGTAGGAAATATTCAGTTACGGGTCCATTCTGTGGGTGTAATTAGAGACTCCTTGTCTGTGTGTATGTTTATTCTTGCTTGAATCTGGTGCTAAAGGTGTGAGCAGGTGAGTCCTGCTTACAAGTTTTTCTAAAGAATAGTGGTCTCTGATGTATTAGCCCTTCCACATTAGCTTGTTTCCTTTTCTTTTTGGGGGGTTTACACAGGTATGTCCATGATACGTCTCCAACGTATCTATAATTTTTGATTGTTTCATGTTGTTATATTACCATTCTTGGATGTTTTATAATCATTTTATAGTTATTTTATATCATTTTTTAGTACTAACCTATTGACATAGTGCCAAGTGTCAGTTCTGTTTTTTGCATGTTTTTTACATTGCAGGAAATCAATATCAAACGGAGTCCAAACACATGAAACTTTTTGTGGATTTTTATGGACCGAAGACCACCAATGGGCCGTAACAGCACTGGGTGCCGAGGGGCACAACCCACTGGCGTGCACAGGCGCCCAGGCGCGCCCAGGTGGGTTGTGCCCACCTCGGTGGCCTCCCGCACCCCCTCTTTACCCTATAAATTCCCAAATATTCCAAAAACCCTCGGGGTTAACCTAGATCAGACATTCCGCCGCCACAAGGCTTTGTAGCCACCAAAAACCAATCTAGACCCCGTTCTGGCACTCCGCCGGAGGGGGAAATCATCACCGGTGGCCATCTTCATCATCCCGACGGCCACCGCGATGAAGAGGGAGTAGTCCACCCTCGGGGCTGAGGGTTTGTACCAGTAGCTATGTGTTTAATCTCTCTCTCTCTCTCTCTCTCTCTCTCTCTCTCTCTCGTGTTCTTGAGACGACACGATCTTGATGTATCGCGGGCTTTGTTAATATAGTCGGATCATATGGTGTTTTCCCCTCTCTATCTTGCTGTGATGAATTGAGTTTTTCCCTTTGAGATTTCGTTGCTATCGGATTGAATACTTTTATGGATTTGAGAGCACTTGATATATGTCTTGCATGTGAATACTCGTGGTGACAATGTGGTATCATATTGATTCACTTGATATGTGTTTTGGCATTCAACTTGCGGATTCCTGCGGTGACATTGGGGTAATCTATGCATAGGGGTGATGCAAGTTCTCATCTTTTGTTTCTCTGGTAGAAATCTTGGGGCACTCTTTGAGGTTCTTTGTGTTGGATTGAGTATTATGAATCTGAAATTATTTGGTGTTATTTTAGTACGAACTCTTGGATAGATCGATCGGAAAGAATAGCTTCGAGGTGGTTTCGTACCCTACAAACGATTTCTTCTTATGCTCTCCACTAGATAGGAACTTTGGAGTGATTCTTCATTGCATGTTGAGGGATGGTTATATGATCCAATTATATTAGCACTGTTGAGAGATTGCACTAGCGAAAGTACGGACCCTAGGCCTCATTTTCAAGCATTGCAAATACCGTTTGTGCTCACTTTTGTTACTTGCTACCTTGCTGTTTTTTATTGTTCCTATTACAAAAATCAATATCTACTATCATTACTACACATGGATCACCATCTCTTCGCCGAACTAGTGCACCTATACAAATTTCCATTGTATTTGGTGTGTTGGGGACACAAGAGACTTTTTATTATTTGGTTGCAGGATTGTTCGAGAGAGACTATCTTCATCCTACGCCTCCCACGGATTGATAAACCTTAGGTCATCCACTTGACGGAAAATTGCTAATTTCCTACAAAACTCTGCGCTTGGAGGCCCGACATGAGTCCCAAGGCACCCCAAGATAATATTTCAAGAAGTCTCAAGCATCTAAGCTTGGGGATGCCCCGGTAGGCATCCCACCTTTCTTCATCAACAATTATCGGTTAGTATCGGTTGAGCCTAAGTTTTTGCTTCCCCACATGAGTTGTGTTATTGTTAGAATGTCATTTTATTTTCATTTTGCTTGCTGTTTTAATAAAATACTTAGATCTGAAAGTTTTTAAATAAAATAGAGTCCTCAAATAGTTGTTAGGGAGGCTAGGTAAGTGACATTCACATCCCGTCAACGAAGCCCTTTTCTATGGAATTGCTCTAGTGCTTCACTTATATCTTTTTGAGCACGGTGTGCTTTTGTATTTTTTGAAGAAATTCTTTCTTGCTTCACTTAAATTAATTTGAGAGAAATAAAAATTATGCTCATGATCTTCACTTATATTTGTTTGAGCTTATCAAAAGCAACACATTAAAATTAGTCCCAAAGTGATAGATATCCAAGAAGGATATAATAAAAACTTTCGTGAAGATCATTGGACAAAATAAACTTGATTCCTTGTAATAGTTTTGAGATATGATGATGTAATATGTGAGTCATGTTGATGAGTAATTATGCTTTAGTAAGAATATTGGTGTTAAGGTTTGTGATTCCCTATGTAAGCACGAAAGTCAATAGTTGTGCAATGAAATTACATCCTACTTGTGGTGCATTATTCGGTGTTAATTATGCTCAATGCTCGCTTATGATATTATTCGTTTCTTGGTTGGTAGCTTCTCAATCTTTTGCTAGCCTTCATTCTGCACTAAGTATGATCACTACTTGTGCATCCAAATTCCTTTAAACCAGTTTTGCCACATGAGTCCACTATACCTACCTATATGTGGTATTCTTTTGCCGTTCTAAGCAAATGTGTATGTGCCATCTCTAATTTTCAAAATAAATTTCACTTTTGTGTGCTCGTACCGCTCGCGAGGCGGTGAGGGGTGGCCGATATTTTCCATGCTAGATGTGTTATTCTCACAATGAGTGTTTATTCACTTGTCATTGCACGAGAGTAAGGCAAAGGTATTAGGGATGCCCAGTCCCGAAATGAAAAATGAATTTACTTTATGTTATCAAATAATAAATTCCTTGGAAAGTGTTGGTATGGAGGGCACCCGTGGATACGGTTAGCCATGGAAAGTGAAAGTATGGTGGAAAAAGGAATAAACTTTATTTTCTGTTTGAGAACCGCCTATGATATATCTAGCATGGAAAGTGTTGGGAGCTCTAAGTTGTTTTCGTTGGTGGGAAAAGTATGCTTCTCAAAATGTTTTATCTCTCAATTTTTGCTTTGAGCTCTGGCACCTCTACAAATCCCTACTTCCCTCCGTGATGGGCCTTTATTTTACTTTATCAATTTTTATTTTTAATTTGAGTCTCCATCTTCTCTTATAAAGCACCAACTAGGGGGCACTATGATCGTACTTGAGCATTGAGTGTAGTTAATATGCGAGTGTGTTTCATGAATGGATCAATGATTGAGCATGATGGGCTAGGGATAACTTATTTTAGCGTTGATATTTTGAAAGACATGGTTGCTTGTTGATATGCTTGAGTATTTAAATCCTCATGTCAAAACTAGACTATTGCTTTGAACCATATAAAAGTCCAAATGTCCATGCTATAAAGAAAGAATATGACATGACAAGTTGGGCAGCATTCCGCATCAAAAATTCTGTTTTTATCATTTACCTACTCAAGGACGAGCAAGAATTAAGCTTGGGGATGCTGATACGTCTCCAACGTATCTATAATTTTTGATTGTTCCATGCTGTTATATTATCATTCTTGGATGTTTTATAATCATTTTATAGTCATTTTATATCATTTTTTGGTACTAACCTATTGACATAGTGCCAGTTGTTGTTTTTTGCATGTTTTTTACATCGCAAGAAATCAATATCAAACGGAGCCCAAACACCGCGTAACTTTTTGTGGATTTTTTATGGACCAGAAGACCACCAATGGCCCAAAGCAACACCTGGGGGGTGCCCCGAGGGAGGCACAACCCACCAAGGTGCACCTGGGGGCCCAGGCGCGCCCTGGTGGGTTGTGCCCACCTCGGTGGCCTCCCGCACCCCCGTCTTTACCCTACAAATTGCCAAATATTTGAAAAACTCTCGGGGTTAACCTAGATCAGAAGTTCCACCGCTGCAAGGCTCTGTAGCCACCGAAAACCAATCTAGACCCCGTCCCGGCACTCCACCGGAGGGGGAAATCATCACAGGTGCCATCTTCATCATCCCGACGGCCACCACGATGAGCAGGGAGTAGTCCACCCTCGGGGCTGAGGGTTTGTACCAGTAGCTATGTGTTTAATCTCTCTCTCTCTCTCTCTCTCTCGTGTTCTTGAGATGTCACGATCGTGATGTATCGTGAGCTTTGTTAATATAGTCGGATCATATGGTGTTTTCCCCTCTCTATCTTGTTGTGATGAATTGAGTTTTCCTTT
The DNA here is from genome assembly GCA_021605145.1 of Aegilops bicornis. Lineage (NCBI taxonomy): Eukaryota > Viridiplantae > Streptophyta > Magnoliopsida > Poales > Poaceae > Aegilops > Aegilops bicornis. The sequence continues at coordinate 534,679,436 of CM038672.1, forward strand.
TGAGATTTCGTTGCTATCGGATTGAATACTTTTATGGATTTGAGAGCACCTGATATATGTCTTGCATATGAATACCCATAGTGACAATGGGGTACCATATTGATTCACTTGATATGTGTTTTTGCATTCAACTTGCGGATTCCCGCGGTGACATTGGGGTAATCTATGCATAGGGGTTGATGCACGTTCTCGTCTTTTGTTTGTCTGGTAGAAATCTTGGGGCACTCTTTGAGGTTCTTTCTGTTGGATTGAATATTATGGATCTGAAATTATTTGGTGTTATTTTAGTACGAACCCTTGGATAGATCGGTCAGAAAGAATAGCTTCGAGGTGGTTTCGTACCCTACAAACGATTTCTTCTTATGAACTCCGCTAGATAGGAACTTTGGAATGATTCTTCATTGCACGTTGAGGGATGGTTATGTGATCCAATTATATTAGCACTGTTGAGAGATGGCACTAGCGAAAGTAGGGACACAAGAGACTTTTTATTATTTGGTTGCAGGGTTGCTTGAGAGAGACTATCTTAATCCTACGCCTCCCACGGATTGATAAACCTTAGGTCATACACTTAAGGGAAAATTGCTACAGTCCTACAAAACTCTGCGCTTGGAGGCCCAACACGAGTCTACAAAATTAATTTGTGTAGTAGACATCAGTCCATGTCTGCCTCAAGGGCTGAGTGACTTGAGTTTTGTGAGCATGTGCACATGCGTGTAGAAGGTCTTATCTTTCAGATAAACACTAATTGCTATCTTCTCAGGAAGAAAATGTGCAAGAAGACGATCCCGTTGGATGAGATACTGATGTCGCTTGAAGCTACGTCGGTATTTCCCTAAAGAGGAAAGGATGATGCAGCACAGCGGCGGTAGGTATTTCCCTCAGATATGAAACCAAGGTTATCGAACCAGTAGGAGAACTAAGCAACACAACGTAAACAGCCCCTGCACACAAATAACAACACCTCGCAACCCGATGTGTTAAAGGGGTTGTCAATCCCTTTCGGATAACGGCGCCAGAAATGGTGCGTGGATGGGAGAAAGTTGCAAAAGATTGAATAAAAAGATCACAAATAAAATAAAGTGCAGCAAAGTATTTTTTTTATTTTTGGTTTTATAGATCTGAATAAAAAGTGCAAATAAAATAGATCGCAAAGCAAATAAATGAGAAATAAGACCCGGGGGTCATAGGTTTCGCTAGTGGCTTCTCTCGAGAAAGATAGCAAACGGTGGGTAAACAATTACTATTGGGCAATTGATAGAACCTCAAATAATTATGACGATATCCAGGCAATGATCATTACATAGGCATCACATTCAAGATTAATAGATCGACTCCTGCCTGCATCTACTACTATTACTCCACACATCGACCGCTATCCAACATGCATCTAGTGTATTAAGTTCATGGAAAAACGGAGTAATGCAATAAGAACGATGACATGATGTAGACAAGATCTATCTATGTGGAGATTGACCCCGTCGTTTTATCCTTAGTAGCAACGATACATACGTGTCGTTTCCCCTTTCATCCTTTGGGATCAAGCAATCAGAAGATCGAACCCACTACCGGGCACCTCTTCCCATTGCAAGATAAATAGATCAAGTTGGCCAAACAAAACCCAAATATCACAGAAGAAATACAAGGCTATAAGAGATCGTGCATATAAGATATCAAAGAAACTCAAATAACTTTCATGGATATAAAAAGATATGACTGATCATAAACTCAAAGTTCATCAGATCCCAACAAACACACCGCAAAAAGAGTTATATCCTATGGATCTCCAAGAGACCATTGTATTGAGAATTCAGCGAGAGAGAGAAAGCCATCTAGCTACTAACTACGGACCTGAAGGTCTACAAATAACTACTCACGCATCATCGGAGAGGCACCAATGGAGGTGGTGAACCCCATCCGAGATGGTGTCTAGATTGGATCTGGTGGTTCTGGACTATGCAGCGGTTGGATGAATATTTCGTCGACTCCCCTAGGGTTTCTGGAATATTGGGGTATTTATAGAGCAAAGAGGCGGTCCGGGGGCACCCGAGGTGGGCACAACCCACCAGGGAACGCCTGGGCCTCCTGGCGCGCCCTGGTGGGTTGTCCCCTCCTCGGGACTCCCCCAGGTGCAACAAGGGCCGAACATCTTCCTTCTGGTCCATAAAAAATCTCTGCAAAGGTTCGTGGCATTTGGACTCCGTTTGATATTGATTTCCTGTGATGTAAAAAACAGGGAAAAAACAGCAACTGGCACTTGGCACTATGTCAATAGGTTAGTACCAAAAAATGATATAAAATGACTACAAAACGATTATAAAACTTCCAAGATTGATAATATAACAGCATGGAACAATCAAAAATTATAGATACGTTGGAGACGACGGCATCTAAGCTTAACTCCTACTCGTCCTCGAGTAGGTAAGTGATAAAAACAGAATTTTTGATGTGGAATGCTGCCTAACATGTCATATCATATTCTTTTCTTTATAACATGGACATTTGGACTTTTATGTGATTTAAAGCAATAGTCTAGTTTTGACATGATAGTTTAGATACTCAAGCATATCAACAAGCAACCATGTCTTTCAAAATATCAACGCTAAAATAAGTTATCCCTAGCCCGTCATGCTCAAACATTGATCCATTCATGAAACACACTCGAATATTAGCTACACCCAATACTTAAGTACGATCATATTGCCTCCTAGTTGGTGCTTTTTATGAGAGAAGATGGAGACTCAAATTCAAAATAAAAATTCCATAAAGTAAAAGAAAGGCCCTTAGCAGAGGGAAGTAGGGATTTGTAGAGGTGCCAGAGCTTAAAGCGAAAAATTAGAGATAAAACATTTTGGGAGGTGTATCCATCCCACCAACGAAAGCGACTTAGAGTTCCGAACACTTTCCATGCTAGATATGCCATAGGCGGTTCCCAAACAGAAAATAAAGTTTATTCCTTTTTCCACCATTCTTTCACTTTCCATGGCTAGTCAGTATCCACGGGTGCCTTCCATACCAACACTTTCCAAGGAATTTATTATTTGACAACATAAAGTAAATTCATTTTTGCATTTCGGGACTGGGCATCCCTAAAACCTTTGCCTTACTCTCGTGCAATGACAAGTGAATAAACACTCATCGTGAGAATAACACATCCAACATGGAAAATATTAGCCAGCCGTTATAGTTCCGCGAGCGAAACAAATACACAAAAGAGAAGTTTATTTTGAAAATTAGAGATGGCACATACAAATTTTCTTAGAACGGCAAAAGAATACCGCATATAGGTATATATAGTGGACTCATGTGGCAAAACTAGTTTAAAGGATTTTGGATGCACAAGTAGAGATCATACTTGGTGCAAAATGAAGGCTAGCAAAAGATTGAGAAGCGACCAACCAAGAAACGGATAATCTCATAAGCAAGCATTAAGCATAAATAATACCGAATAATGCACCACAAGTAGGATATAATTTCATTGCATGACTATTGACTTTCGTGCATGCATAGGGAACCACAAACCTTAACACCAATATTCTTACTAAAGCACAATTACTCATCAACATAACTCACATATCACATCATCATATCTCAAAACTATTACTAAGAACCAAGTTTATTTTGTCCAACGATCTTCATGGAAGTTTTTATTATATCCTTCTTGGATATCTATCACTTTGGGACTAATTTTCATGTGTTGCTTTTCATAAGCTCAAACAAATATAAGTGAAGATCACGGGCATAAATTTCTTTCTTTCTTTCTCTCAAAATAATTTAAGTGAAGCAAGAGAGAATTTCTTGAAAAAATTTACGAGCTCTCAAATAAATATAAGTGAAGCAAGAGAGCGTTTCTTCAAAAATACTAAGCACACCGTGCTCAAAAGGATATAAGTGAAGCACTAGAGCAAGTCCTAGCTCATAAAAGATTTAAGTGAAGCACAGAGAGCAATTCTAACAAGTCATGAAATAATTTTGGCTCTCTCAAATCGGTGTGTCCAGCAAGGATTGATGACTTAAAACACAAAATGAAACAAGCAAAGACTCATATCATACAAGATGCTCCAAGCAAAACACATAGTATGTGACGAATAAAAATATAGCTCCGAGTAAAATACCAATAGTTGTTGGAAGAAAGCGGGGATGCCACTCGGGGGCATCCCCAAGCTTAGTTGGTTGCTCATTTTTGGATAATAGCTTGGGATGCCGGGGCATGCCCAAGCTTAGGCTCTTCCATCCTTCCTTCATCCTCGTAAGATAAACCAAAACTCGGAAACTTCAATCACACAAAACTCAACAAAACCTTCGTGAGATCCGTTAGTGTAAGAAAAATAAATCACTACTATAAGTGCTATATCAAACCAATTCTTATTTTGTTTTTCTATTATATCTATTGTATTTCAACTTTTCTATGGTAAAAACTCATCAAAGAAAACCATAGAGCCATTAAAATAAGCACACAACACAAAGAAAATAGAATCTGTCAAAACAGAACAGTGTGTAGCAATCTGATTTGATCGAATACTTATGGAACTCCAAAAATTCTACCAAATTAGGAAGTCCAGGGTAATTTGTATATTAATCTTCTTCAAAAAGAATCAGGGCAAAAGCTCTTTCTGATAAAAAAATGAGAACTGTTTTTGTGAGCGCAAAGTTTCTGTCTTTTTCAGCAAGATCAAACAACTATCACCCTAGAAGATCCTATTGGTTCTACTTGGCACAAACACTAATTAAAACACAAAAACCACAATCATAACAGTAGCATAATTGGGTTAACACTCAAGAACAGAAAGCAAAAAGCAAAAATAAAATTTATTCATTGGGTTGCCTCCCAACAAGCGCTATAGTTTTACGCCCCTAGCTACGCATAAAGCAAGGATCTAAGTATTGTCATCCTTCTTCTTAACTTTCTTAGAGGTGGTTTCATCATGGGGTTTTTTATACACAACATAGAACATATTATCCATGGAAACTTTAGCATTTCTAAGTTGGTTTTCATCATAACCCCTTTTGGTTTTCGGCAACAATCCAAGAGTAATGTTGATTAACATTATTGAAAACTTGTTGGATTATATCTAGAACGGGGACTTCCTTTTTAAGATTATCATAAAAGATCTTATTATCCCCAAGAAAATGCTTTAGTGCATAGTCACTATTGTAAACAATTTCATCTATCACGGGTTTCTCACGATTCATACCATAAAAAACAAAGATTTCCCTAGCTTCCCGAATTATGTAGTCAAACTCATTCATAAGAACGAGAGTGGCCAACTTTTTAGCCCTAGAATTCTTTATTTCGGGAAGCTCAAAAACAAACTTTGCAAAGTAGGATGAGTACGAATAAATATACTTTCCAGTTTCAGAACTAGTGCTGAAATAGCATCCGCATAAGATCTAGTAGTTTTGAGTATAGGAGCATCATCAAGACTCAAATTTCCCACACAATTGAAAAATTCTTGGATACGTTCTTTTCCCATAACATTCCCTTGCCCCAAGATAAAAGTTTTAGCATCCAGGTTGCCCGTACGTTCTATCTTAGGAGTTAGGCCATCATCTGTTGGTGCCATACGGAAATCACTCATGATTGCAAGCAAAGGATAGATCTGACAAGAAAACGGCGAATGGAAAAAGAGGGGCGAATGAAACGTCATTTTTTTGGGAAGTGGGGGAGAGGAAAACGAGAGGCAAATAGAAAATAATTTAAATTGTAAGGAGATGGGATTTGTGATTAGGAACCTGGTATATGTTGAAGATCCTCCCTGGCAACGGCGCCAGAAATTTCCTTTTGATGTCGCTTGAAGCTACGTCGGGGGAAGGGATGATGCAGCACAGCGGCGGTAGGTATTTCCCTCAGATATGAAACCAAGGTTATCAAACCAGTAGGAGAACCAAGCAACACAACATAAACAGCCCCTGCACACAAATAACAACACCTCGCAACCCGACGTGTTAAAGGGGTTGTCAATCCCTTTCGGGTAACGGCGCCAGAAACGGTGCGTGGATGGGAGAAAGTTGCAAAAGATTGAATAAATAGATCGCAAATAAAATAAAGTGCAGCAAAGTATTTTTGTATTTTTGGTTTTATAGATATGAATAAAAAGTGCAAATAAAATAGATTGCAAAGCAAATAAATGAGAAAGAAGACCCGGGCAATTAATGTTGGGCAATTGATAGAACCTCAAATAATTATGACGATACCCAGGCAATGATCATTACATAGGCATCGCGTACAAGATTAGTAGACCGACTCCTGCCTGCATCTACTATTATTACTCCACACATCGACCACTATCCAAAGATGCATATAGTGTATTAAGTTCATGGAAAAACGGAGTAATGCAATAAGAACGATGACATGATGTAGACAAGATCTATCTATGTAGAGATAGACCCATCGTTTTATCCTTAGTAGCAACGATACATACATGTCGTTTCCCTTTCTGTCACTGGGATCAAGCACTGTAAGGTCGAACCCACTACCGGGCACCTCTTCCCATTGCAAGATAAATAGATCAAGTTGGACAAACAAAACCCAAATATCGGAGAAGAAATACGAGGCTATAAGATATCATGCATATAAGAGATCAAAGAAACTCAAATACCTTTCATGGATATAAAAAGATATAACTGATCATAAACTCGAAGTTCATTAGATCCCAACAAACACACCTCAAAAGAGTTACATCATATGGATATCCAAGAGACCATTGTATTGAGAATTCAGCGAGAGAGAGAGGAAGCCATCTAGCTGTTGGGGAACGTAGCAGAAATTCAAAATTTTCCTACGTGTCACCAAGATCTATCTATGAAGAAACTAGCAACGAGGGAAGGAGAGTGCATCTACATACCCTTGTAGATCGCTAAGCGGAAGCGTTCATGAGAATGGGGTTGAAGGAGTCGTACTCGTCGTGATCCAAATCACCGGAGATCCGAGTGCCGAACGGACGGCACCTCCGCGTTCAACACACGTACAGCCCGGTGACGTCTCCCATGCCTTGATCCAGCAAGGAGAGAGGGAGAGGTTGAGGAAGACTCCATCCAACAGCAGCACAACGGCGCGTGGTGGTGGTGGAGGAGCGTGGCAATCCCGCAGGCTTCGCCAAGCACCTACGGGAGAGGAGGAGGTGTCACGGAGGGAGGGAGGCGCCAGGCTCAGTCCGGATGCCCTCCCTCCCTCCACTATATATAGGGGCAAGGGAGAGGGGAGGCGCAGCCTTGCCCCTTCCTCCAAGGAAGGGGTGCGGCCAAGAGGGGAGGAGTCCATCCTCCCAAGGCACCCTTGAGGTGCCTTCCCCTTGAGGACTCTTCCCTCCCAAGTTTCCTTGGCGCATGGGCCTCTTGGGGCTGGTGCCCTTGGCCCATATAGGCCAAGGCGCACCCCCTACAGCCCATGTGGCCCCTGGGGCAGGTGGACCCCCGTGGACCCTCGGACCCTTTCGCACTCCCTGCATAATACCGATAAAGTGCGAAACTTTTCCTACGACCAAAATAGGACTTCCCATATATAAATCTTTACCTCCGGACCATTCCGAACTCCTCGTGACGTCTGGGATCTCATCCGGACTCAACAACATTCGGTAACCACATACAAACTTCCTTTATAACCCTAGCGTCACCGAACCTTAAGTGTGTAGACCCTACGGGTTCGGGAGACATGTAGACATGACCGAGACGTTCTCCGGTCAATAACCAACAACGGGATCTGGATACCCATGTTGGCTCCCACATGTTCCACGATGATCTCATCGGATGAACCACGATGTCAAGGACTCAATCGATCCCGTATACAATTCCCTTTGTCTAGCGGTATTGTACTTGCCCGAGATTCGATCGCTTGGTATCCCGATACCTTGTTCAATCTCGTTTCCGCAAGTCTCTTTACTCGTTCCGTAATACATCATCCCGTGATCAACCCCTTGGTCACATTGTGCACATTATGATGATGTCCTACCGAAAGTGGGCCCAGAGATACCTCTCCGTTAACCGGAGTGACAAATCCCAGTCTCGATTCGTGCCAACCCAATAGACACTTTCGGAGATACCGTAGTGCACCTTTATAGTCACCCAGCTTACGTTGTGACGCTTTGGTACACCCAAAGCATTCCTACGGTATCCGGAGTTGCACAATCTCATGGTCTAAGGAAATGATACTTGACATTAGAAAAGCTTTAGCATACGAACTACGATCTTTGTGCTAGGCTTAGGATTGGGTCTTGTCCATCACATCATTCTACTAATGATGTGATCCCGTTATCAATGACATCCAATGTCCATGGTTAGGAAACCGTAACCATCTATTGATCAACGAGCTAGCCAATAGAGACTTGCTAGGGACATGGTGTTGTCTATGTATCCACACATGTATTTGAGTTTCCTATCAATACAATTATAGCATGGATAATAAACGATTATCATGAACAAGGAAATATAATAATAATAACTAATTTATTATTGCCTCTAGGGCATATTTCCAACAGTCTCCCACTTGCACTAGAGTCAATAATCTAGTTCACATCGTCATGTGATTAACAGCGATAGGTCACATCGCCATGTGACCAACACCCAAAGAGTTTACTAGTGTCTGTAAACTAGTTCACATCATTATGTGATTTAGACTCAATGATTTCTGAGGTTTGATCATGTTTTGCTTGCGAGAGAGGTTTTAGTCAACGGGTTTTAGTCAACGGGTTTTAGTCAACGGGTCTGAACCTTTCAGATCCATATGTGCTTTGCAAATTTCCAGGTCATATTATAAACGTTGCTTCCACGCTCCACTTGGAGCTATTCCAAATGGTTGTTCCACTATACGTATCCTATTTGCTACTTAGAGTCATTCGGATAGGTGTTAAAGCTTGCATCGACGTAACCCTTTACGCCGAACTCTTTATCACCTCCATAATCGAGAAACATGTCCTTATTTACTCCAAGGACAATTTTGACCGTTGTCCAATGATCCATTCTGGATCATTCTTGTACCCTCGACCGACTCATGGCAAGGCACACTTCCCATGCGGTACACATCATAGCATACTATAGAGCCTATGTCCGAAGCATAGGGGACGACCTTCGCCCTTTCTCTCTTTTCTGCCGTGGTCGAGCTTTTAACTCTTAACTTCATACCTTACAACTCGTGCAAGAACTCCTTCTTCGACTGATCCATCTTGAACACTTTCAAGATTATGTCAAGGTATGTGCTCATTTGAAAGTATTATTAAACATTTTGATCTATCTTATAGATCTTGATGCTTATTGTTCAAGTAGCCTAATCCAGGTTTTCTATTGAAAATCATCTTTCAAATAACCCTATATGCTTTCCAGAAATTCTACATCATTTCGATCATCAATATGTCAACAACATATACTCATCGAAATTCTATAGTGCTCCCACTCACTTCTTTGGAAATACAAGTTTCTCATAAACTTTGTATAAACCCAAAATCTTTGATCATCTCATCAAAGCGCACATTCCAACTCCGAGATGCTTACTCCGGTCCTTAGAAGGATCATTGGAGCCAAAGATACCTTTTAGCATCCTTAGGATCGACAAAAACTTTTGATTGTATCACATACAACCTTTCCTTATGAAGACCGGTAAGGAAACTCGTTTTGACATCCATCCGCCAGATTTCATAAATGCAGCTTATGCTAACATGATTCCGACGGACTTAAGCATCGCCATGTATGAGAAAAACTCATCGTAGTCAACTCCTTGAACTTGTGAAAAACTCTTCACCACAAGTCGAGCTTCATAGAAGGTGACATTACCGCCCACGTCCGTCTTCTTCTTAAAGATCCATTTATTGCAATGGCTTGCCAATCATCGGCAAGACCACCAAAGTCCATGCTTTGTTCTGATACATGGATCCTATCTCGGATTTCATGGCTTCTAACCATTTGTCGGAATTTGGGCCCACCATTGCTTCTCCATAGCTCGTAGGTTCATTGTTGTCTAGCAACATGACCTTCAAGACAGGATTGCATACCACTCAAGTAGCACGCATCCTTGTCACCCCACGAGGTACGCCGCTGACTTGATCCGAAACTTCATGATCACTATCATAAGCTTCTACTTCAATTGGTGTAGGTGCCACGGAACAACTTCACGTGCCCTGCTACACACTAGTTGAAGTGACGGTTCAATAACCTCATCAAGTCTCCACCATCCTCCCACTAAACTTTTCGAGAAGATCTTTTCCTCGAGAAATGACCCGATTCAAGAAACAATCCCTATTGCTTTCGGATATGAATTAGGAGGTATTCCCAACCGTTTTGGGTGTCCTATGAAGATGCATTTGATCCGCTTTTGGGTTCGAGCTTATCAACTGAAACTTTTTCACATAAGCGTCGCGCCCCAAACCTTTAAGAAATGACAGCTTAGGTTTCTCTAAACCATAGTCCATACGGTGTCATCTCAACGGAATTACGTGGTACCTTATTAAAGTGAGTGCGGTTGTCTCTAATGCCTAACCCATTAACGATAGTGGTAATTCGATAAGAGACATCATGGTACGCACCATATCCAAGAGGGTGCAACTATGATGTTCGGTCACACCATCACACTATGGTGTTCCAGCGGTATTAGTTGTGAAACAATTTCCACAATGTCTCAATTGTGTACCAAACTCGCAACTCAGATATTCATCTCTATGATCACATCATAGACATTTTATCCTCTTGTCACGAAGATCTTCAACTTCACTCTGAAATTACTTGAACCTTTCAATAATTCAGACTTGTGTTTCATCAAGTAAATATACTCAACATCTACTCAAATCATCTCGTGAAGTAAGAACATAACGATATTCATCGATGCCTCAGCACTCATTGGACTGCACACATCAAAATGTGTTACTTCCAACAAGTTGCTATCTTGTTCCATATTACTGAAACCGAGGCTTTTCAGTCATCTTGCCCATGTGGTATGATTTGCATATCTCAAGTGATTCAAAATCATGCGAGTCCAAACGATCCATCTGCATGGAGTTTCATCATGCGTATACACCAATGTATATGGTTTGCATGTCTCAAACTTTTCAAAACGAGTGAGTCCAAAGATCCATCAACATGGAGCTTCTTCAAGCGCTTTTACACCAATATGACTTATATGGCAGCGCCACAAGTAAGTGGTACTATCATTACTATCTTATACTTTTGGCATGAAAATGTGTATTACTACGATCGAGATTCAATAAACCATTCCTTTAGGTGCAAGACCATTGAAGGTATTATTCAAATAAATAGAGTAACCATTATTCTCCTTAAATGAATAAATCAGTATTGCGATAGACATAATCCAATCATGTCTATGCTCAACGCAAACACCAAATGACAATAATTCAGGTTTAATACTAATCTTGATGGTAGAGGGAGCGTACGATGTTTGATCATATCAAACTTGGAAACACTTCCAACACATATCGTCAGCTCACCTTTTAGCTAGTCTCCTGTTTATTCTGTAGCTCTTTTATTTCGAGTTACTAACACTTAGCAACCGAACCGGTATCTTAATACCCTGGTGCTACTAGGAGTACTAGTAAAGTACACATTAACATAATGTATATCCAACATACTTCTATCGACCTTGCCAGCCTTCTCATCTACCAAGTATCTAGGGTAGTTCTGCTTGATGTCCATTCCCTCATTACGTAAGCACTTAGTCTCGGTTTGGGTTCAACCTTGGGTTTCTTCACTGGAGCAAAGCAGCTGATTTGCCGTTTCATGAAGTATCCCTTCTTGCCCTTGCCCTTCTTGAAACTAGTGGTTTCACCAACCATCAACAATTGATGCTCCTTCTTGACTTCTACTTTCGTGATGTCAAACAACGTGAATACCTCAAGGATCATCTCTATCCTTGATATGTTATAGTTCATCACGAAGCTCTAGCAGCTTGGTGGCAATGACTTTGGAGAAACATCACTATCTCATCTGGAAGATCAACTCCCACTCGATTCAAGTGATTGTTGTACTCGACAATCGAGCACAAGCTCAACGATTGAGCTTTTCTCCCTTAGTTTGTAGGCTAAGAAAATCGCCGGAGGTCTCATACCTCTTGACGTGGGCACGAGCCTGAAATCCAATTTCATCCCTCAAAACATCTCATGTTCCGTGACGTTTCAAAAACGCCTTTGGTGCCTCAACTCTAAACCGGTTAACTGAACTATCATGTAGTTATCAAAACGTGTATGTCCGATGTTCGCAACATCCACAAACGATGTTTTGGGGTTCAGCTCACTGAGCGGTGCATTAAGGACATAAGCTTTCTACTGATCGCATAATTGCTACTTTCAACTTTCAACTATATTTTCTCTAGGAACATATCTAAACAAAGGAACTAAAGCGCCGAGCTTTACATAATTTGCAAAAGGTCTTTTGACTATGTTCAAGATAATTAAGTTCATCTTATGAACTCCCACTCAGATAGACATCCCTCTGGTCATCTAAGTGATTACATGATCCGAGTCAACTAAGTCGTGTCCGATCATCACGTGAGACGGACTAGTCAACATCGGTGAACATCTTCATGTTGATCGTATCTACCATACGACTCATGCTCGACCTTTCGGTCTCTGTGTTCCGAGGCCATGTCTGTACATGCTAGGCTCGTCAAGTTAACCCCAAGTGTTTTGCTGTGTAAATCTGTCTTACACCCGTTGTATGTGAACGTAAGAATCCATCACACCCGATCATCACGTGGTGCTTAGAAGCGACGAACCTGTAGCAACGGTGCACGTGGGAGAACACTTCTTGAAATTTGTGTAAGGGATCATCTTATTTACTACCGTCGTTCTAAGTAAACAAGATGCATAAACATAATAAACATCACATGCAATTATATAGTAGTGACATGATATGGCCAATATCATATTGCTCCTTTTGATCTCCATCTTCGGGCTCCATGATCATCATTGTCACCGCATGACACCATGATCTCCATCATCATGTTCTCCATCATCGTGTCTCCATGAAGTTGTCTCGCCAACTTATTACTTCTACTACTATGGCTACCGGTTAGCAATAAAGTAAAGTAATTACATGGCGTTGTTCAATGACACGCAGGTCATACAATAAATAAAGACAACTCCTATGGCTCTGCCGGTTGTCATACTCATCGACATGCAAGTCGTGAATCCTATTACAAGAACATGATCAATCTCATACATCACATATCATTCATCACATTCTTCTTGGCCATATCACATCACATAGCATACCCTACAAAAACAAGTTAGACGTCCTCTAATTGTTGTTTGCATGTTTTACGTGGCTGCTATGGGTTTCTAGCAACGCTTACCTACGCAAAACCACAACGTGATATGCCAATTGCTATTTACCCTTCATAAGGACCCTTTTCATCGAATCCGTTCCGACTAAAGTGGGAGAGATCGGCACCCGCTAGCCACCTTATGCACCAAGTGCATGTCGGCCGGTGGAACCTGTCTCACGAAGAGTACGTGTAAGGTCGGTCCGGCCGCTTCATCCCACAATACCGTCAAACAAGATTGGACTAGTAACGGTAAGCATATTGAACAAAATCAACGCCCACAACTACTTTGTGTTCTACTCGTGCAAAGAATCTACGCAATAGACCTAGCTCATGATGCCATCATGGGGAACGAGCGTAAATTCAAAATTTTCCTACGTGTCACCAAGATCTATCTATGAAGAAACTAGCAACGAGGGAAGGAGAGTGCATCTACATACCCTTGTAGATCGCTAAGCGGAAGCGTTCATGAGAACGGGGTTGAAGGAGTCGTACTCGTCGTGATCCAAATCATCGGAGATCCGAGTGCCGAACGGTCGGAACCTCCGCTTTCTACACACGTACAGACCGGTGACGTCTCCCATGACTTGATCCAGAAATGAGAGAGGGAGAGGTTGAGGAAGACTCCATCCAACAGCAGCACAACGGGCGTGGTGGTGGTGGAGGAGCGTGGCATCCCGCAGGCTTCGCCAAGCACCTACGGGAGAGGAGGAGGTGTCACGGAGGGAGGGAGGCGCCAGGGGCTCCGGTCCGGATGCCCTCCCTCCCCTCCCCGATATATAGGGGCAAGGGAGAGGGGGGAGGCGCAGCCTTGCCCCTTCCTCCAAGGAAGGGGTGCGGCCCAGCGGGGGGGAGGAGTCCCTCCTCCCCAAGGCCCCACGGAGGTGCCTTCCCCTTGAGGACTCTTCCTCCCCAAGTTTCCTTGGCGCATGGGCCTCTTGGGCTGGTGCCCTTGGCCCATATAGGCCAAGGCGCACCCCTTACAGCCCATGTGGCCCCCCGGGCAGGTGGACCCCGGTGGACCCCTCGGACCCCTTTCGCACTCCCAGACAATACCGATAAAGTGCGAAACTTTTCCTACGAACAAAATAGGACTTCCCATATATAAATCTTTACCTCCGACCATTCCGAACTCCTCGTGACGTCCGGGATCTCATCCGGACTCGAACAACATTCAAGAACTACATACAAACTTCCTTTATAACCCTAGCGCCACCGAACCTTATGTGTAGACCCTACGGGTTCGAGACATGTAGACATGACCGAGACGTTTCTCCGGTCAATAACCAACAGCGGGATCTGGATACCCATGTTGGCTCCCACATGTTCCACGATGATCTCATCGGATGAACCACGATGTCAAGGACTCAATCGATCCCGTGAACAATTCCCTTTGTCTAGCGGTATTGTACTTGCCCGAGATTCGATCATCGGTATCCCGATACCTTGTTCAATCTCGCTTCCTAGCAAGTCTCTTTACTCGTTCCGTAACACATCATCCCGTGATCAACCCCTTGGTCACATTGTGCACATTATGATGATGTCCTACCGAAAGTGGGCCCAGAGATACCTCTCCGTTAACCGGAGTGACAAATCCGATCTCGATTCGTACAACCCAATAGACACTTTCGAGATACCGTAGTGCACCTTTATAGTCACCCGCTTATGTTGTGACGCTTTGGTACACCCAAAGCATTCCTACGGTATCCGGGAGTTGCACAATCTCATGGTCTAAGGAAATGATACTTGACATTAGAAAAGCTTTAGCATACGAACTACGATCTTTGTGCTAGGCTTAGGATTGGGTCTTGTCCATCACATCATTCTACTAATGATGTGATCCCGTTATCAATGACATCCAATGTCCATGGTTAGGAAACCGTAACCATCTATTGATCAACGAGCTAGCCAATAGAGGCTTGCTAGGGACATGGTGTTGTCTATGTATCCACACATGTATTTGAGTTTCCTATCAATACAATTATAGCATGGATAATAAACGATTATCATGAACAAGGAAATATAATAATAATAACTAATTTATTATTGCCTCTAGGGCATATTTCCAACACTAGCTACTAACTATGGACCCGAAGGTCTACAAAGAACTACTCGCGCATCATCGGAGAGGCACCACTGGAGGTGGTGAACCCCCATCCGAGATGGTGTCTAGATTGGATCTGGTGGTTCTGGACTCAAGCGGCTGGATGAATATTTCGTCGACTCCCCTAGGGTTTCTGGAATATTGGGGTATTTATAGAGCAAAGAGGCGGTCCGGGGGCACCCGAGGTGGGCACAACCCACCAGGGCGTGCATGGGCCTCCTGGCGCGCCCGGGTGGGTTGTCCCCTCCTCGGGACTCCCCCTAGGTGCAACCAGGGCCCAACATATTCCTTCTGGTCCATAAAAGATCTCCACGAAGTTTCATGGCATTTGGACTCTGTTTGATGTTGATTTCATGTGATGTAAAAAACATGGAAAATCATCAACTGGCACTTGGCACTATGTCAATAAGTTAGTACCAAAAAATGATATAGAATGATTATAAAACAGCATGGAACAATCAAAAACTATAGATACGTTGGAGACCTATCAGATACTAACGATCATTGAAAATTAGCTTGTTTTTTTCTAGAAACGTTGGGTAAAGCAACTACCAACCTATGAATGTAATAAGTCTAAAAAGAAAGTTATTCCAATACAGGATGAGAAGAGCCTCAAGGATTTAAACACTGAAATGCTAATCTGAATGTAGTCATAGAATGTATAGATCATAGGCTGGCCAGAGCCTTCTTTTGAATCTCCTTGTCTTCTTAAGTTTCACTGCCTGCAAGTGCCGCTTTACTGTCTAAGACAACTACCTAGAAATTTTATAAGTGTAATTCACCAATACAATTTGTATGTGAATTGCTTGCAGTTTTGTATAAGACTATTTGGTTTGTGTCGCTAACTCCGCCACACCTAAATTTTGGTCCTAGGTTCGCCGCTGCGTGTATGATGGCCTGAGATGCCGCGATCGGCGTGGTGTGATGGTGGTTTACGGCGGCATCAAGATTGTTGTCAAGGACATCCCACCGAGTACGAGATGCCGGTAACCAACGCTCCATGATTCTTCCTCTCTCCCATGTGGAGACGGCATGCCACTCTCTGATGGATGTCAAGGCCTTCCCAATGAGTATTTCAGTTCACCCGAGTCACTCTTTCTGATGGCAAGGTAAAGTTCAGTTCGTTGGTGACCATGTTCATTAAATATTTTTGTTAAAATCCTCCATTCTAAGCTTGCATTATAATAAATTTTAGCCCAGAGATATGATTTCAATCATGTGTCTATTGTAGCCAAGGCCATATATCCCCTCCTACCCTGAGTAAATTTGAAGCCCCATATTTTAATTTTGAACCCTAAAATGTTGTACTCGATCACTTGGCAATCCGGCCCAGATCTATTATGGACTCTTGGTTTTCAATCTAAACTACAAGCAGGCATGATGCTCAATATTGTAGCAATGAACATCAGGGAGTGTACTAAGTTCCAACTAAGAAAGTTCAGTTTGGCTATTTCCTTTTTTACACGGATCAGACTCAGTAGCTGCAAAAGAGTTCTATCCTTTTGAGTTTTTGTGTAAGAGAAGGTACCATCAACTATCTCACATAATATGAAATGGCTAGCTTCAAACATGTAGCTATCCCATGAGCTTGAGTTATATTACTAAAGCGTGGATCTGTATGTATAAGTGTAAAAATGCCCTATGGTCAAAAAATTGTATCATTTTTGAAGTGTTGCTTTGTTCTCTTAACCTAATGATAACCCATTAGCAAATAAAAAGTAAATGATGTGTTCCTTATTTTAGCACCTAATTTGCCTTAATTATGTTGTTGTTAATAGTAGCATTTTTTTTGTTCAGATTTTCATTACAATGTGAGTCTGCATACCTTGTTTCTAATTATTTAAGTTCAGACTGTCCCTTCAAACGCCATGAGTCAAGTCTGATATGGTAGCATGATGCCCACTCCCAACATGAGATCAAATTCTTTTAATTTTAGGTAGGAAACTATCATGGTTATTATTTTACTCTCTGGATGTTTCACAAATGCTTGGAACAATTTCACCCCCTTGTAGATTTCAGTGTTGTGGTTGTAAAAGTGTTGATGGAAATGGCTTATTGAGTTGCCAATTTTGCATTGCAGGGACTCGTGAAGCACACACGAGCGACATGGGGCTTGGAGTAGACACCCAGCTCCATGGTTCCATTCTGTAAGATGTGGCTTGAATTGCAGTGCTGCTGAAAGGAACCAACGGTGGCCATGCTTGGTTTTGAAATTGGGAAGGTTTAATTCAAGATTTTTATATTCCCCCTCTGTTTTTGTATGGACAATGTGTGTGCCATTTATAAAATATTTAGTTACGTTTGGCAGATGAGTATAAACTCTTTTTATCTCCACGTTTACCATCAAGAATGAAACACACATCAGTTGGCTTACTTGAGTTCCTGTGCTAACTAATCCATGCAACATCTTATCCTGAATGCTATACATTTTTGTTTTAGGGTCATACCGACTCGCATTTAAATAATGCCAGACCATGTCAAATGATGCCATTGTGGAGCGGAGGTTACTTCTATTTTCTTACATCGCATGTGAAGCTTATGCAAGGACATACCATTTTAGGTAGCAAGGACATACCATTTTAGGCACTTTGCATCGGAATGCAAGAGCTCTGCTTTATCAATATGTGGATTGGAACAAACAAATTCAAGTATCCAAAGTTTAAACTCAAATTAGACGTGCATTGCACGTGCACACTTACTAGTGTTTATTATGGAGCCATTGTAGCTTGCAAAAGTGGCCTGAGGCGTATGTTCGTCCTGGCTCCTCTCACCTACTACTTAAAATCATCAGTTTTTTCTCAATTTGTACATTTTATTTACATTGGACAATTGTTGTATTTTGTTAACACAATTGTTGTATTTATTAGTAAGTACCAATATGCAAAGAATGGCACGTGGCTTTGAAAATAAAAAAAAGTGACAAGTGAGTTATGGTCTGCTTTGCCAACGCAGCATGCATGCATGTACCGCGGCTGATGCGGGCTTCAGGGCTGCGCCCATGCACAGGCCCGCGCTCATTGGTACCACGAGGTATGTAAAAAAAACCACAGAGGTACGAAATCGACTTGCACAAATTATAGTGCCTACGATGACTTCGTAAATTTCAAGATAATATGCCGGCTCAGTCTTTTGGAGATGCTTATAGGGATAGGGTTTGCGTGTATACGTTCATATGAGTGAGTGTATACGCGTGTATATGAGCGCTTGTGTCTGTACTGATGTTCAAGAAAAATTGTATTTTCGGACAAGTTATCAGTACCGTACTAGACGAGCAAAATAATTTAGCTTATCTTCTTCATCTATCTATTGAGCCTGCCAAAAAAATACTAGTGGGGGGACTGCTATATATGGTGACTGTATTGATTTGTAACGTTGTGAGAATCTTTTTTTTTTTGCCACGAGAATTGTACAGACTAGATTGGGTAAGCCCATCTGTTCTGAAATTTTCTATATCTAAATAACTAGCCCCACTAACCTATTTCTCTTAACATGCAAGTATGCCACCTCATCATTCAACATGAATGAAGAAAGGTCCATCACAACATGCAATCAATAAATTCCCGCAACAACATATACATGTTTCACGTAACCAATTCTCTATGAATATATTGCAAAACATTCCCGCAACAACGTGGGCGGTCTCAAATAAAGAAATATGGAGAACAATAACACGGTCTACGTAATTGTAATTACCGTGCTCGTGGTAGGGTATAAACGTCTTTGCATGTACTGCTTTTTGTGAGAGTACGTCAAAGGCATGGTATATTTTTATAGAAGGCAAAAGACAATTACAAAAGACTATCACTCGCTGCGAACAGAAAGTGTAGTTCAAACACCACATCAGAGCTAATCCGAAGAATAGTCTCTGCACACATTACAAACACAACGCAAAGAAACCTGCCCTATCTAGAGCAACACGGCCGCGTCTCGACCAACACCGATCACCCAAAGAGCAACAACTTCCACTGAAATCCCCTTGTCGACGCACCAACCACCCATGATTGCCGATAAGAAGATGGCGAGTGGATGGCACGACTCATATAGTCCCGAGAAAGCCACCATCTTGTACTTACCAATGTTTGCGTACATAGCGCCCAAGAAACTCTACTCGAACCAGCGGCAGACACCGGATAACCGCCACACAGAACCTCCTACCCATGTCTCCACACATGATGCTCCCAACAGTGGAACAACGCCAAGACGCGGCCATCGCCGGTCCAAGACCTAGGCGTTCACGCGGAGACAACAACTCAAACAAGAAGGGGAGATGCCGACCCACCTAAGAGACGCCTCCAAGGAGGGGAACGACGCCCACGGACGTCGTTGCTGCGGCACCGACCGAAGACGGGCAGGATTTTCATCCTTAACATCGCTCATCTCCCACCCCTCGCGAATGAATGAGGCCACAATGTTTGTGCCGGATTACGCCGCCGCCAAAGTAGCTCCTCGCCATCGTGGTCGTAGAGTGGCATCAGGGCACGCCCTGGGGGGTAGGCACGCCCTGTTGCCTTGTGGTGGCCCCCCTCTGGTGGTTCTTCATTCCGGTATTTTTTATATATTCAATAAAAAATCTTAGTGAAGTTTCAGGTCATTTGGAGCTCCGTAGAATTGTTATCTCTGTTGTAGCTCTTTCAGGTCCAGAATTTCAGTTGCGGTAATTTCCCTCTTCATGTTGATCTTACAAATTAAGAGAGAAAAGTCATTAGAATTACATCACAAAGTAAAATAATGACCAAAAAATTTTTACATAACAGTAGAAAAACATGCTGAAAAATGTTCATATCATGCCCCTGCGAATTTCTGACAAAATTCAAGAAGCGAATGTCGATGGGAGCTCTTTGGCACACACGTGCTTCAGAAACCATGTGACGAAGGCCAACATCGACAATGACAAGAAGACACGATGACAACTCCATGGTTGCCACAAGCCGTAGTTGAAGCACCCCGACCATCCTTACATGTCTTGGTGTCGCCATCATCGTGCCACCGCTGCCAATGCCAAATCTGGGCGTCCGAGACCCTACCTCATCCGGGCACATCAGCCAGCCCCTGTCGTCCATAGAGCACGGCAGCACGACGACCACCTAAGTCACTCTGGACCACAGCCCCAGCGTCTAGGTTCCATCTGTTGCGCCGCGCCGCACAACAAGAGTGCTTTCGTTGCACGAGAAGGCAACACCCAGCCCGCCATAGTCCTCAGTAGCAGCACGGGAAGGAGGGAGGGGCACGAGAGGAGGGGGAAGGGTTTGTGCTTCGGGTGTAAACATCCTAATCATCCATCCTTAGAATCAGTGGTTCTTTCTTAATTTGTGCATCTCAATTACATTAGACAAATTAAATATTCCAGAAAAACGTTATCTGGCGAACGTTAGCAAGGTGCATTTTCCCAACCAGCGTTACAAACTTGCCATTCCATACCAACTAATGGTTCCATGGCGACTTTGTAGGATTTGCCATGATGAAAGACGAAAGCTACCATGTAGCGCAAAGAAAGGCAGAAAAATTACCATGATACATAGAGAAATTGCCATCGGTTTGATCCTTACCCGAAGGCTTTGAGGATGTTCGTTGGGTATTGAGCTCCTTGTTCTATTAGTAAGTACCGGTGTGCAAAGAGTGGCAACTAGCTCTGGGCACATGGGTTGTGGTTTGTTTTGCTAACGCAACATGCATTTTTGTGCCTGATGCGGACTTCAACAAGGCACGCAATGCACGGGTCCTCAATCGTTGCTACCCTGAGGCTATTTGTAGTGAAAAGTATCATGCATATAATATTAATGTATAATATTACCTTCATACTGCATAGTATCATAAATAATCTTATTTATTAACATGCATAATACATAGTAGCATACCATTTATTTTAATACGATATCATAATATTACACTCAGTCTTTTTTTCTTCATTTAATTTTATGCCATCTCACTTAAATTGTCTAGTTGGCGATAGCCTGATCGGTGAAGCGTCACCAGGCATGTAAATTCTAATTTCCGGCAACTTACCTATAGCAGACCAAGCAAGATAATTTAGCTTATCTTCGTATATTTAGCGAGCCAAAATAAGGCTAGTCATAGTGGGAGTAACTTAGCAAGTAATATAACGCACTTTAAGAATTTTTTGTTTATGTGACATGTAGTTAATGAGAAGTGGTAACATAATATGTTACTGTAACATAATAATTTTTAAGACAAGATGAGTCTAAAAACTAATTAATGAAGTCCTCTATGACACAACACTACGTTACTTTGCATTATGATGGTAGTAACTTAGACTAGTATAAGTTACTCCTCACTATGACCAGCCTAATACTAGTGGGAGGGGGCTGCTATGAGGACTGCATTTATTTGTAACGTTGTGAGAATTATTTTTTGTTTGGGCGACGATACAGAATAGTGCAGACTGATTAGGCACGCCTAGCTGTTCGTTTCTAGTAAGGGCCGATCTCATGATTGCATGAAAAGGTACTCCCATCTGTAATTGTACTCAGCAATGAGGTCCACCCTTCTGTAATCGCCCTCATGTTATCGTAAGATGCCTCTGCCATCAACGTTGTAAACGCATGCGGTGTTGGACATGGTGTACGTCATTAGTTGCATGGTTAGTCCATTGTCTACGTAATTACCATGTTCATAGGGTATAATTAAACGTACGTCTTGATCATCGATCAATAGAATCAGCAGTTCTTTCTCAACCTTTACATCTCAGTTGCATTTGACAATTACTCCTCTAGCGGTATTGCTATGAGTGGCACGTGGGTTGTGGCCTGCTTTGCCAACGCAGCATTGCATGCACCGCCAGCTCGATATGGACTTGAGCGCGGCGCCCTTGATGCATGCATGGCCCTTGATCGTTGCAACGTACCCTGAGGGATCGATATGGACTTGAGCGTGACATTATTTGTTGGTTGGACCTTACAAACGGTGCCATATATAATTCAGTTTTGCTAGAACTCATCTAGATGAAATATAATTTGGTCTCATTCACATTTTATAGACATGGGATGTGATGCTATAAGATGCGTGTGTGCTGACGTGGATCGTATCTGTTCTTGTTTTCCAGATGAATGAGACCAAATTATGTCTCATCTAAATGAGTTCTAGGTACTCCCTATATAATTAGGGGCGGGCTATGTGCATCAATGATCGATGCAGATGCCGAGAGTGCATGCGATCACACTTTTCGACCCGAGACGGGAGGCGCGAACCAACCTGTGGATACTCAACCAATTAGGTTTAAGTCCTGATATTCGAAATTATTTTTGAATTTATTTTAGGATTTCTGACGATGCGTTTTTAGTGGAAGCAGACGTTCCTGTAGACGACGAGGCGTCTACGGTGACTTCGTAAATCTCAAGATGAGACGCCGGCTCGGTCTTTCGAAGGTGCTCATAGGGATGTGCGTGTGTGCGTTTATAGGATGAATGTATGAGTGTGTGTATAAGCACTTGCGTTTATACTATGTTAAAAAAAACAAGAGACGGGAGGCTACCGTGACATACACGTTTTATGTTTTCCATTTCGCTTGGACGACGTGTGCAGATCGACCAGCGGCCGGGCTAAGCGAAAACGTCACCACCGGAACAGGGCGCTACCCGACGGCCAAAACAATGCCGACGGCCCCCGTCGGCTTCTACGGACATATGCCGACAAAGATGGATCCGGCCGTCGGCGCATAACAGCCGTCGGGTTACGCAGAGCTAAGTCGACGGCGCCGTCGGCATAGAATAGCCGTCGGCCCAGCGTATGTACGCCGGCAACCGCCGTCGGCTTACAAAGGCCGCCGGCATACCCAGGCCCGCACTTCGCTAACGTCGTTAGAGCTATGCCGACGGCCGAGACGGGGCCGCATAGGTCTGCAGTGCCACGCCACCGATCCAGCCGCACTGCGTGAGGATATGCCGACGCCGCTGGCATATCTGCCACGCCATGATCCAGCACGCCGCCTCACGCAAAACTCGGTCGGATCTATATGACTGGCTATGCCGTCAGATAGTTAGATTTTTTCGTACATATTATTTTATGCTTTTTTATGTATTATTATATCAACTAACATGTAGCATGTTAAATATAAATATACATATGAATATATATGTAGTTTGTATTTTTTTCATATATTATGAATATATATATATATATAGTTTGTATTTTTTCGAGCACGTTAATAATAATGTGCGGTCATGTTCTTTAAATAGATCCTTATATTTTATTAAAATCAAAAACAGCTATGCCGATGTAAGTTTTGTGGCGATTGCAAATGCCCGACATCCGTCTCAGTGTGACCCCCTCACGCTGCAGTGTGCCCCTCATGGATCGGCTACCGGGCACGCAAGACCGGAGGGGGGAAAACGGACGCCACGGGTCTACACGGAGTGGATGTAGCTGTGGTTTTGGCCCGGATGTTGCTCCGGGGTCCCTACGGGCCGACTGACACAACCGGGTGGAGAGGTCCATCGTCAAAGCCCGTCCCGTGGGAAGTCAATCTGCCAGATCTCGTGGTCAACCGCTCGTGGTTAGGCGGGGCCAGGGGCCCAGGGGTAGCAATGCCTCCGGGAGGCGTCGTCTGGGACCCTCATACATGCGGGGTGGTGTTGTGGCATGTCCAAGAGGCGGCACGCGTCTCCGGTATGCGTGGCCCCTCATGGACGGCGCCGCCACGGCACTGGAGGGGGAAACGGACGCCGGGTCTACACGGAGTGGATGTAGCCGTGGGTTTGGCCCGGATGTTGCTCCCGGTGTCCCTATGGGCCGAATCGACACAACCGGGTGGAGAGGTCCATCGGGTCAAAGCCCGCCTGTGGGAAGTCGAGGGCTAGATCTCGTGGTCAACCGCTTCCGTGGTTAGGCGACGGGCCCCTGGGTAGCAATGCCACCGAGGCGTCGTCAGACCCCTCA
Organism: Aegilops bicornis; assembly: GCA_021605145.1. Lineage (NCBI taxonomy): Eukaryota > Viridiplantae > Streptophyta > Magnoliopsida > Poales > Poaceae > Aegilops > Aegilops bicornis. The sequence continues at coordinate 534,703,690 of CM038672.1, forward strand.
TACATGCGGGGTGGTGTTGTGGCATGTCCGAAGAGGCGGCACGCGTCTCCGGCAGCGGGCCCCCTCATGGAGGGCGCCACGGCCACACCGGAGGGGAAGCACGCGTCGGGTCTACACGGAGTGGATGTAGGCCGGGTTTGGCCCGGATGTTGCTCCTCGGTGTCCCTATGGGCCGAATCGACACAACCGGGTGGAGAGGTCCACCGTCAAAGCCCGTCCGTGGGAAGTCAAAGGGCTAGATCTCGTGGTCAACCGCTCGAGGATAGGCGGACGGGGCCCTGGGGTAGCAATGCCACCGAGCGTTGCATCGCCCCTCATACATGCGGGTGGTGTTGTGGCATGTCCAAGAGGCGGCACGCTTCTCCGGTGTGGCCCCTCACGGACCGTGATGACACGGTAGTAGATATTCGCGGAAACGATGCGCGCGTGAATATTATTAAATAGTCGAGCGCCGATAAAATCATGAGTTTTTTACACGACGTGGGCACATGTGCTATAGGACCGATGGTAATTTTTCATAATTTTTCGTGATGGAGAAGTATCTGAACACTTCCCTCTACGCGGATTACAGCCGTCAAGTGATGGCGGTTAGTTTTGCCCTCTTAAACCAAGCTGAAATTTGCACTTTCATTCCTTCTGACTTTGTTGATCACGGCTTGTTTCTAAGTGGACTTGTTGAACTAACATCCAGGCTATGTTGGCGTCTTGGACTAACCGCACGGAGCCACCACAAGTTGGACCCCCACCACCACTGCTGGAGACGCCCACACATTCCCACGTTCGAGGAATGGTCGGCACTAGGCGGTGATACTCCGGTTAGTAAATTTGCCTAACTAATGACAAACTATTTCTCGTTCATTCAACACTATCATGTCATATTTACCGTTAGAATCTTCTTTCAAACATGTAGGGGACCGGTGGCTCGACTCCTGCTCCGTCGACCCCAGTCACTCCGATCTGGCAGAGTGATGGTGGTCGCGGTGGCGGTTTTGGCGGAGTGGACTTGGCGGTGGCGGTTTTGGCGGAGGTGGACTTGGTGGTGGTGGTGGTTTTGGCGGAGGTGGACTTGGCGGAGGTGGTGGTTTTGGCGGAGGTGGACTCGGTGGTGGTGGTGGTTTTGGCGGAGGTGGACTCGGTGGTGCTTGATGTCGATGATGATTCCGTGTATGCGGCCCGTTGTGCCATGTCTTTCATGTTTCAACTTTTATGATGTTTCATGTCTTGCACTACTCTTATGTTCGTGGACTTTCGCTTGGTGATGATCTTTAGATGATGAACTTGACTATGTTTAAATTATGTTGATGAACTGTCATATTTCATACTATTCTGTTTTGAAATGTTGTCAAATGAATTGGAAAAGAGAAAACAGGGGGAGGGAAACTATGCCTACGGCAAAGCCGTCGGCATAGATACGCTCAGGAGCCACCAGGAGGCGACACGTGGCAGGGCTATGCCTACGGCAAAGCCGTCGGCATAGATGTAAATCTATGCCGACGGCTTTGCAGGCATAGCCTCGCCGCCAAATCAAACTAGGGGCGACACGTGGCAAAGATATGCCTACGCAAAGCCGTCGGCATAGATTTAACCTATGCCGACGGCTTTGCCGTAGGCATATCGCTGCCACGTGTCCCTCCCCGAGACGCCAGCGATTTTGACGGCTACCGTCTGCCGTCGCCGACGGAAAACTAAGCCGACGGCTAAACTATGCCGACGGTCGCTTCAGGGACGCCGGCATACCCTATGCCGACGGCATTATTATGCCGACGGTCGACAGAGTACGCCGACGTGATCTAGATCGACGGGTTATGCCGACGGGCCGTCGGCATAGATCTATGCCGACGGCTTAGGGGTTTGCGCGGCCGACGGCCCGTGTAGGCATAGGTCATGAAGTCCGGGTCGTGCACCAACGTGTGAATATTCTTTCGCGCGTCGATCGATCGCTCTCGCGCCTCAACCACACGGGACCACACGGGACGAGATGGGGGGCCGTCGGCATAGGTCTGCAGGCCACGTCACCGATCCAGGCCGCACCGCGCAGAGGATATGCCGACGGCTGCCGTCGGCATATCTGCCACGTCGATGATCCATGACGCCGCCGCCCGGCTAAACCTCGGTCGGATCTATGTTGACGGCCATGCCGCTTCAAGATAGTTAGAATTTTTTTCGTACATATTATTTTATGCTTTTTTATGTATTATTATATCAACTAACATGTAACATGTTAAATATAAACATACATATGAATATATATGTAGTTTGTATTTTTTTCATATATTATGAATATATATATATATAGTTTGTATTTTTTCGAGCACGTTAATAATGTGCGGTCATGTTCTTTTAAATATAGATCCTTATATTTTATTAAAATCAAAAACAGCTATGCCGATGTAAGTTTTGTGGCGCTTGCAAACGCCTCGACACCTGCCTCTCAGTGTGACCCCTCACGTCCATGCGGTGGCTCCTCATGGACGGCCACGCAAGACCGGAGGGGGGAAACGGACGTCGGGTCTACACGGAGTGGATGTAGCCGTGGTTTTGGCCGGATGTTGCTCCTGGGGTCCCTACCGGCCGACTGACACAACCGGGTGGAGAGGTCCATCGTCAAAGCCCGTCCGTGTGAAGTCAATCTGCTAGATCTTGTGGTCAACCGCTCCATGGTTAGGCGAGACGGGCCACTGGGGTAGCAATGCCTCCGGGAGGCGTCGTCTGAGCCCTCATACATGCGGGGTGGTGTTGTGGCATGTCCGAAGAGGCGGCACGCGTCTCGGTGCGTGGCCTCATGGACGGCCGCCACACGCAAGACCGAGGGGGAAAACGGACGCGTCGGGTCTACACGGAGTGGATCTAGCCGTGGGTGTGGCCCGAATGGTGCTCCCGGTGTCCCGATGGGCCGAATCGACACAACCGGGTGGAGAGGTCCACCGTCAAAGCCCGTCCTGGGAAGTCAAAGGGCTAGATCTCGTGGTCAACCGCCTGTGGTTAGGGCGGACGGGGCCCTGGGTAGCAATGCCACCGGAGCGTCGTCTGGGCCCTCATACATGCGGGGTGGTGTTGTGGCATGTCCGAAGAGGCGGCACGCGTCTCCGGTCGTGGCCCCTCATGGACGGCGCCACGCAAGACCGGAGTGGGGAAACGGACGCGTCGGGTCTACACGAGTGGATGTAGCCGGGTTTGGCTCGGATGTTGCTCCGGGTGTCCCTATGGGCCGAATCGACACAACCGGGTGGAGAGGTCCACCGTCAAAGCCCGGCCGTGGGAAGTCAAAGGGCTAGATCTCGTGGTCAACCGCTCTAGGGTTAGGCGGGACGGGGGCCCTGGGGGGTAGCAATGCCACCGGAGCGTCGTACCGGGCCCTCATACATGCGGGTGGTGTTGTGGCATGTCCGAAGAGGCGGCACGCAGCGTCTTGAGTGTGGCCCCTCACGGACCGCGATGACACGGTAGTAGATGTTCTTGAAACGATGCGGCGTGAATATTATTAAATACTCGGAGCGCGATAAAATCATGAGTTTTTTACACGACGTGGGCACATGTGCTATAGGACCGATGGTAATTTTTCATAATTTTTCGTGATGGAGAAGTATCTGAACACTTCCCTCTACGCGGATTACAGCCGTCAAGTGATGGCGGTTAGTTTTGCCCTCTTAAACCAACCTCAAATTTGCACTTTCATTCCTTCTGACTTTGTTGATCACGGCTTGTTTCTAAGTGGACTTGTTTAACTAACATCCGTGCTATGTTGGCGTCTTGGACTAACAGACGGAGCCACCACAAGTTGGACCCCCACCACCACTGCGGAGACGCCCCACACATTCCCACGTTCGAGGAATGGCTGGCACTAGGCGGTGATACTCCAGCTTAGTAAATTTGCCTAACTAATGACAAACTATTTCTCGCTCATTCAACACTATCATGTCATATTTACCGTTAGAATCTTCTTTCAAACATGTAGGGGACCGGTGGCTCGACTCCTGCTCGTCGACCCAGTCCTCCGATCCGGCAGAGTGATGGTGGTCGCGGTGGCGGTTTTGGCGAGTGGACTTGGCGGTGGCGGTTTTGGCGGAGGTGGACTTGGTGGTGGTGGTGGTTTTGGCGGAGGTGGACTTGGCGGAGGTGGTGGTTTTGGCGGAGGTGGACTCGGTGGTGGTGGTGGTTTTGGCGGAGGTGGACTCGGTGGTGCTTGATGTCGATGATGATTCCGTGTGTCTTGCGCGTTGTGCCATGTCTTTCATGTTTCAACTTTTATGATGTTTCATGTCTTGCATCGCTTCTTATGTTCGTGGACTTCCACGGTGATGATCTTTAGATGATGAACTTGACTATGTTTAAATTATGTTGATGAACTGTCATATTTCATATTATTCATTTTGAAATGTTGTCAAATGAATTGGAAAAGAGAAAAGCGGAGGGAAAAACTATGCCTCACGGCAAAGCCGTCGGCATAGATACGCCAGAGCCACCGGGAGGCGACACGTGGCGAGGCTATGCCTCACGCAAAGCCGTCGGCAGAGATTTAGGCATAGCCTCGCCGCTGTGTCAGTCAAACCAGGCGACCGTAGTAAAGATATGCCTCACGCAGCTTCGGCATAGATTTAACTTATGCCGACGCTTGCCAGTAGGCATATCGTTGCCACGTGTCCCTCCCCGAGACGCCAGAAGCTGATTTGCTGCCGTCCGTTGCCGTCAGACGGAAATCTACGCCGACGGCTAAACTATGCCGACGGCTGCCCCAGGGCCGTCGGCATACCCCTATGCCGACGGCATTATTATGCCGACGGCATTATTATGCCGACGGTCTTACAGGAGTACGTTGACGTGATCTTGACTGACAGGGCTATGCCGACGGCTGCCGTCGGCATAGATATATGCCGACGGCTTAGGGACCTATGCCGACGGCCCGTGGCCATAGGCATAGGCCGCGAGTCCGGTAGTGCATGCACCAACGTGTGAATCTGCTTTCGCGCGTCGATCGATCGCTCTCGCGCCTCAACCACACGGGACCGCGACCGAAGCCAAACCTTGTTTGTTAGACGCGCGCATCGAGATATAGGCGTGGCGATAGCGCGCGCCATCGTGTTCCGGTGCCACGACGACGGGGAGAGAGGTGGCGCCGGCAGTGGCGGAGGTAGAGGGTGGCCAGGGTGGGCCATGGCCCACCCTGAGATTTGAAAAAAAAACATTCATACCATAGAAGAAAATCTAAAAAATAAAACGAAAAAGTAAGTGTATATGTACAGTACACTGCTGGCCCACCCTGACCCAGTGGGCTAGGTCCGCCACTGGGCGCCGGACAGATGAAGCCGGACGGCCAGCGGCCGCGTCGTCGCATGCAAGGCCAATTACAGATGCCCTCATTTTTGGCCTGATCGATACGTGCTGCCATGGTCCACGATCGGCTACAGTAAAGAGATTGCATTGCATGTGTAAACCTAAACCATGTTGCCTGCCTGGCCGCCTAGCTAGCTAGGGTGCACGTCAGCGCGTACGACTGCTCGCGGGACCGTCAGTTTTTGTTTGTTTCACCAAACAACATATTTTCCACACCTGCACGGGACGGGACGGGACAGGGTGGGTAGCATGGGCTGGCCAGAAAAATTGTTTTCTACTGTACGGGCACATTTGTTGAGTTTCTGTGGAGTGCATGGATCGTTCGTCGTACACTTCCGGTGGCGGATACCACGAGGCGAGCCGGGTGGACGTGCTGGATCTGCGTGGAAATGTCACGGTGTGTACGCGTGGCCGGCGCGTGCTCTCTCCCGGCCGAGTAAGGAATTGACCCGTCGTAACTTTTATCTGGACCGCGAATAGTAAGCCGAGCGACCGAATGTTACCGGGAGACCGGGTTTACTTTTCCCCCGGCTACACCCTTCGTGGAAGAATTGGTCAATGAGTTCCAGATGATCGAATCAATGGCTTGTCAACATGACGTCTGAGTAGACTGATACAGGTTTCATTTACAGATTGCTCGGAACCAACGCAAAAGCAAAAGGAAAAGAGCGGAACTAGAAGAGACCAAGAATTCGTACGTTTTCATTTCTTTGGCACAAGAAGAAATCGCACGTCCTAATGGCAACTCTAACTGTCGACCTCAAACAGACATTTGTTTTGTCTAAATTTTATTCGTTTGGGTTGGACTAATGGACGGCTGTGTTTAGTTTTGGCCGTCTTGTTGCTAGCGCACTCAACCCAGCGGCCGCATAGCAAATTATCTGACTTGCACTTTGAAAAAAAAAAGATGACCACACATTTAAAAACATACAATAAACTTAATGAAACAGTACGATAAAATTAAACCGTTCAAGCAAGTCCCGGTCGAACATTAAACTTAACATAAAAAGATAAATTTGACACTATCGTCGGCACCGTCTTCACGCGCCGTTGTCCTACTTGTTGTCGTCCTCGGTGAGGTCGACATACGGCGGTGACTACCAGATATGGGCAGGTGGCCCCTGCAGCGGCTGCATGGCCGGAGGTACCCGCACAACCTCTTGCCGTGGCGGAGACGGCGACCACGCCTCGGCGCCCACCCACGAGGCCGACATTGGCACGTACTCCGACGTGCACGGCACCTTGTCCGTCCACGCCCACCTCTGCCCACCATTGTCGCTAACCGTGGGTCGATGGCATCCTCCTCCTCCTTGACCACCTCCTCCTTGACTGGCTCCTCATTGACGGCCTAAAGCTTCGAGGGGATGATGACGTCGCCAACGGCTAATAGAGCTATCATCTCCTCGAGCCCCTCCCACTGGGCCTCCTCGTGGTCGTGAACGGAGTCCTCAAGAACGCACCACACGAGCTCCTCCTCCTCGGTGGTCATGGGAGGTGGTGGTGGCGGAGACGGCGAGGGGGGCCGCATCGGGGTCCCGCGGATGCGCGTACGATCGTGCGACTGGGACGGGCTGCAGCGCACGCGGCTGCCAGAGCGCGCCCGTGGTAGGCTACCGACGAAGTAGGACTACCGCCGTAGGTCATGCTCGTCCCGGAGCCATGTATCCCACACGGGCTAGTCCACAGCGTACCTTGACTCGTGGAGGAGGTCGGGGAGCAGGCCGGCGCGGCGGCAGTTGATCTCCTCATAGCGAGAGCAGTCACCAACAGGGATCGGAGGGATGGGCACGCGGTCCGCCGAGAGGTGCTAGTAGTTGGGGAGGTGCACGTCGCTCCATGGCAGCGACGTGCCCTCTCCCAATACCGCTTGCAGATCTCCGCCTTCACGTATGGCCGTACGCGAGGCGTAGTCACCGACGGCGCGATGTTGAACGCCAGAGGAGCTGGAGGAGGGGTGGAGCGGCTACGGTTGCGGCCGGTGGAGGATCCGACCTCACGGTTGTGCTTCCCCTTGCCGGAGATTCAATGCCAGCCCATGGCCGCCGCCGACGAGGTGGAGGATAGGAGGCGGCCGAAGTTAGGGTTTGGGCGTGTCGGGTTTCGAGGAGGCACGCGTCACCGAGAGTAGAAGTGTGGACTCGCCGGTCCACGGCTTCCACATTAAAAAGGATGAGGACCACTCGATCGAGTGGCTGACAGGCGGGTCCGCCCGCGCGTGCACCGTAAATGCGGCGGTGGGGGGTAGGTTGGCGGCCGACAGGTGGGCCCGAGGCAGACAAGGAGTGGGCGCGTTGGCATCCGTTCGCTGTCCGTCTGGACGCAAGTTTGCGCCGGGAATAAGGCGAGCCAGAGCTAAACAGATGAAAATTGGGGATAGGGTCACGTGTTGGATCGTCTCGTTTGTCCGTTTGGACCAAAGCGAACACGCGCGGACCAGATGGAGTCGTGTGAAGGAGTTTGCTTAATTATAGAGCTAAATCTACAAAGATGAAATAGAGGAGCATGTTGCATGGCCACCTAGCTAGCTAGGGTGCACGTCAGCGCGGGAGCTCCTATTCAGCGCTTCAGGCGCCAGAGAAGCTCCACAGGCGGTGCTGGTGGGCCAGGCCATACATGTTCGCCTTTGAGAAAGAAAAATAAAAAAGGAAAAATCTAAAAGGGAAACAATTTTTGAATTCAGAAATGTTCATGGAATTAAAAAGTTCATGAACTTTAAGAAAAAACTTCATCAATTTGCGGAAAAAATGATCGAATTTGAAAAAAGTTCACCAATTTTGAAAAAGTTCATCAATATTTTTTTAATGTCATTGATATTAAAAAATATAAATGAATTTCGAATTTTAAAATAATTCATAGAATTTGAAAAAAGATAACCGATTTGGAAAAAAGTTCATAAATTTTTGTAAAAGTCATTGATATTAAAAAATATCAACGAATTTTAAAATAATTCAGAGAATTTTTAAAAAAGATAACCGATTTTGAAAAAAATCATCGTTTTTTTAAGTTCATCGATATTGCAAAAAGTTCATTAAATTTTAAAAAAAGTTCATCGAATTAAGTTCCAGTCTTTTAAAAATGTTCGTCGAATTTTGAAAATTTCATAAAATTTTAGAAAAATAATCGAAATTCAAAAATGTTCATTGGATTTTTAAAAAATGATTTATTTTTTATAAAAAACTTCATCAAACCTGGAAATTTTCATCGATTTGAAGAAAACATACACGTATTTGCGAACAATTTGTCGAACCAGGACGAACAAAAAGAAAAAAAACAGAAGACGAAAAAGGAAAAAAGAACGAATAAAAAGAAGCAAGTTCAAGTTACCCTTTTTTTTTTTGCGGGGAAAAAAGTTCAAGTTACCCGTTGGCCGTTGCTATGCTACCTAGACAAGTGAGTTCGCGGGTTCGATACACGAAGCCGCTTCAGGATTTGCCCGTCAGCTCGTACGACTGTTCTCGGGGCCGTCAGTTTTGTTTGTTTCACCAGAGAAGATATTTTCCAGACTTGAAGCTAGCATGGGCCGGCGGGAAAAATGATTTCGATTGTATGGGTATAATGTGCACACAATTTTGTTTTTCTGTGGAGTAGAGTCGATCGTACACTTCCGGTGGCGGATACTAGGAGGTGATCGAGGCGCGTACGTACGTGCTGCATCTGCGTGGAAATATCACTGTGTGTCAGCGTGGCCGGCACGTGCTTTCTCCAGGCCGAGAATTGACCCCGTCGTACTTTTATCTGGACCACGAAATGTAAGCCAAGGACTGGTCAGTGAGTTCCAGACAATCATCTCTCCGTCTGCACGTCAACTTGATCGAATCAATGGCTTGTCAACATGGCGTCTGGGTAGACTAATACCAATTTAGCTACTTTTCAGAGCTGAAATTTCACTTTTGGGTCAGTCCAATTTGTGACCATTGGATTTTCTGTAAGATTCGTGCTGCGTTTTTTTTCTAACTTGTGTTGTCTCTTGTGTGGGCTTCTCTTGTTTTTTGACTGACCCCTTATTTGGGTCAGTCGATTTCATTTCTGGGCCAAAGCCCATTAACTGTGCAATCCAGCCCTCCTATGAATTTTTAATACTTTTCTGTTTTTATGTGCTTTTGCTTTTGTTTTTCCGATTCTCTTTGTTAGTTGGTTTTATTTCTATTTTGTGGATATTTTTTGATTTATTTCTGTTTTCTGTTTCTATGGGTTTTTCTTTTCCCCATTTTCTTTACTTTATTGGTTATTTTTGTTTTTGTGGGTTTTGGCTAAGTGTAACTATATACAAAAATACTATATAATATGTGCCAAAATTTCATGATTATATGTACACTAAAATGCGCAACTTCTGTGCAAATAGTTTGCAAAATAATTCATTATTTGTTTTATTATTTTCAGTTCATTTCTTCTTCAATAGGAAACCAATGACACTAATTCATTGTTTCTTAGAGAACTTCATTATTTTTTAATTTTGTTTCAGTTTTTATTTCATTTTCTTTATTCTTCAAGGGTAATACCAATACCTCTAATTCATTTCTAATTAGGATTTTTTTTGTGAAATTTCACTGTTTGTGATTATTTTAGCATATTATAAAAAACGCAATTTCTATTCAAATCGTGTGCAAATGTTATCATTATTTTTTTTTCTTTACTTTTCTTTCTTCTTAAACGGTTAATACGGATACCACTAATTCATTATTTTGATCCTCAGAAGTAGAGAAACCATGGATCAAATACCAATGCCACTAATTCATTCTTTCTTTAGATAATTTTGTTTTGCGACAAATTTCACTATTATGTGTTTATTCTTGCATATTATAACAAAGCGCAATTTATGTGCAGATTTTTTCATTATTTTTTAAAGTTGTTTATATGATTTTCTTTCTATTTAAGGGTATTTTGCTTCACGTTTTTATTTATGTTTTCTGTTTCTATGGGTTTTTATTTTTCCCATTTCCTTTCCTTTATTGGTTATTGTTGTTTTTTGTGGGTTTTTGGCTGAGTCTACTTTTATACAAACAAATACTATATAATATGTGCCAAAATTTCATGATTATATGATTATTTTTGCATAATATGATAAAGTGCAATTTCCGTGCAAAGTTATGCGCAAGTATTTTTTGTGTGTCTTCTTAAAGGAAATTTCAGTTACACTATGGAAATTATAGTAGGATTTCTCGCAGATTTCTCCCACTCACTTCCCACCCTTTCCTCGCCAATGTCTCATGCCCTTTTTCACATGCCATATCACACGTGGACATGTGATTATTCTTGCAAATTGTAAAGAAGCACATTTTTTATGTATATTTCGTGCAAATTTTGTCATTGTTTGTTTTCGATACTTTTTCCCAATTTTTTTGTTCTTAAATGGTAATACCAATGCCGGCCATTCATTCTTCCTTAGGAAATTTAATTCTTTATTTTATGGGTATTTTTGCATCATTTTTTATTTCTGTTTTCTGTTTCTATGCATTTCTCTTTTTCCTTTTTTTCTTTCCTTTATTGGTTATTTTTTGTTTTTTGTGGGTTTTTCGCTGAGTGTAACTATACAGAAACAAATACTATATAATATGTGCCAAAATTTCATGATTATATGATTATTTTTACATATTACAATAACATGCCATTTCGTGCAAAGTTGTGTGTAAGTTTTTTTAAATCTTCTTCTTAAAGGAAGTACATTATTTTAGTTACACTATGCGTAAATTATAGTAGAATGCAAAAAATGCATTATTATATGCTTATTCTTTGCATATTTCAAAAAGTTTAATTTCAGTACAAATTGTGTGCAAGTTTTGAAAGGTTTTTCTTTTGCATTTTGTTTCTTCTTAAAGTGTTTCATTCTTTCTTAGAAAACTTCATTACTCTGATTTTGTTGTAGGTTTTTTTTCTTCTGAAATGGTAATACCAATGCCACGAATTCATTCTTTAATAGAAAACTTCATTTTCTTATTGTTTTATTTGTATTTCATTTTTTATTTTGCTTTAGTCTTCACTAATATATATATTCTTGCATATTATAAAAATGTAATTTCTGTGTAAGTTATCTGCAATTTTTTTCATCATTTGTTTAATTTATTTTCCATTTTCCTTCTTTTTGAATGGTAATACCAATGCCAATGATTTGTGCGAATTTAATTCCTCTCTCTTATAAAAATCTCCTTTAGTTTTGTATTAGTTTTAGTATTAACTATGCTCCATCCGCACAACCAAAAAGCTAATGATGAGTGTCTGTGGTGCTTGTGTGTGTATGCATGTGGGTGTGTCTCTATGTTAATGTGTGCATGGTGCCTACATGTACGTGCTCTTGCGTCACAACCTAACATAGTTTCAGCCGCTAAAGTCCACAGTTTTCGTGCATGCTTTGAGATGAATATATGAGGCTACAAGGTGGTTAAGAAAAAAAGTGACTAGCTCTAAAATAAAATCCAGTCGACTGGCCTATAGCCAGTCGATTTTGTGACCGTCCGATTCTGCTTGGAGATTTGTGTTGTTTTCTTTTTTTTCTACATCATTTTGGTGGTGAGTTGGGCTATATGGAATCGATTGACCCCTATTTGTGGAAATTTAATTCTTTCTTTTGGGGGTATTTTTGCTTCATTTTTTATTTCTATTTATGTTTCTATGTTTTTTCTTTTTTCTTTCATTTATTGCTTTTTGTGATTTTTTGGCTGAGTGTAATTATATACAAACAAATACTATATAACATTTTTCAAAATTTCATGATTATATGATTATTTTTCCATATTACGATAAAATGCAATTTCGGTGCAAAGTTGTGCGCAAGTTTTTCTTTATTTCTGACTTCTTAAAGGAAATACATTATTTCAGTTACACTATGTGTAAACTATAGTAGAATGAGAAACATGCACTGTTATATGCTTATTCTTTGCATATTTCAAAAAGTGCAATTTAAGTGCAAATTGTTGTGTAAGTTTTGAAAGTTTTTTTCTTTTTCATTTTCTTTTTTCTTAAAGGGTTTCATTCTTTCTTAGACAACTTCATTATTTTGATTTTGTTTATGGGTAATATCAATTTATTCCTTCATAGGAAAATAATTATTCACAAAATGTACTATTATATGCTTTGCATGTTATAAAAAGGGCATTTTTGTGCAAATTGTATGCAAATTTTTTCATTGGTTGTTTTTCATCATCTTCTTCCTTAATGGTAATACCAATGCCACTCATCATTTCTTCTTGAAAATTTTTTATTGCGAAAATTCCCTTATTATATGCTTATTCTTGCATATTATTAAAAAAACATAATTTTAGCGTACATATTGTGCAAATTTTTTGATCATTTATTTTTTATTTTGTTTATTCTTAAAGGGTACTAGCTATAGCACTAATTCATTCTTCCTTAGGAAACAACATTATTTTTAAAAAAAATATCTTTTATATTTTTTTATGGGTCATACCAATGCGACTAATTCATTTTTCTTATAAAACTTATGTTTTGCAAAAATTTCATTATTATATTCTTATTGTTGCATATTAAGAAAAACCGTAATTTATGTGTAACTTATGCACAAATGTTGTCATTAAACTTTATTTTTTGTTCTTTCTTCTTAAAGGGCAGTCCCAATGTTCGTAATTCATTATATCTTAGAAAGTTTGTTTTTATTTTAGGCTCGATTGAATAGGGACGGGCATGATTGTCGCTTGAATATTACACAAGAGAATCAGATTATGTTATGTACGCATAGTTGCCACCATGAGAATAAGATTAGTTAGTTTCCGTTAAAAAAGGTTCCGGTACGTACATCCGGACGCAGCAAGAAAGAAATACATGCATGCGTGAAGTGAAATGAGCAGTTGGATGATGAAGTGAGCAGGTAGTACAGGAACGCTCGAGTAAAGCAAATCGACTGAAAAAGTTATTGGTCAATCGACTGACGAGAAAACGAAAATCAGTCAACTGACACCTAGCATGTCCCGACTAATACCGGTTTCATTTACAGATTGCTTGGAACCAACGGAAAAGGAAAAGGAAAAAAGAAAGAGGAGAGCAAGAAGAGACCAGAAAATCGCACGTTTTCTTTTCTTTGGTAGCTAGAAGAGAAGAAATCGTACATCTCTAAATTTTACAGCTAAACTAAACAACGACGGAATGGATGTCAGGAGTAATGGCGGCATGTTTCAGTTCAGTGAAGCGAGCTACTATTCCCGAGCAGGCTATTGGAGGAAGGGGAGCTCCTGTCGCTGAACCACCTCTCCTGGACGGACACAGGGGAGGACCCCGCCACACCCTTCTCCGTCTCCCGCGCTGCCACCGCCATCACCGGGGCAGGCGTCGACAATGCCTCGCCCCTGCCCTTGTCCGGCCCCAGCGACTTGTCCGTGCCGCGCGACGGCGCCGACGAGCAGAGGGACGACGTGGTAGACATGAACGCGGCGTCGTCCGTCGACGGCGCCCACCCGCTGACCTGTATCTGCTCCAGCTCGTCGGCGACCTCGGCCATGGACGGCCTGATCTCGCTGTGGAACGCCAGGCACCTGAACGCCAGCTCCGCCACCTTGTGGATGGACGTGAGCGTCCACGCGTCCCGATGCGGGTCCAGGAAGGGGTCGACGATGTCGTCCACGCAGCCCCTGCCGATCTTCTCCACGGCGAGCTGCGCAAGGTTGACCTCGCTGGGGCCCCGGCTGAAGTCCACGGCCTTCATGGCCGTGATGATCTCCACCAGCACCACGCCGAAGCTGTACACGTCGCTCTTGTCGGAGAGGTGGAAGTTCTGGTGGTACTGCGGGTCCACGTACCCCGGGGTGCCCTGCGGCGCGGTGGAGATGTGCGACGAGTCGACGGAGGTCATGCCCATCCGCGACAGCCCGAAGTCGGCCACCTTGGAGTTATACTCGTGGTCCAGCAGGATGTTGCTGGACTTGATGTCGCGGTGGTAGATGGGCGGGTGCACCTCCGAGTGCAAGTACGCGATGGCCTTGGCGGTCTCGGCGGCCACGCGGAGGCGCACCGTCCACGGCACGGCGGGGCGGCCGCGCTCCCGCTGCAGGTGCTGCGCCAGCGTGCCGTTGGGCATGAACTCGTAGACGAGGATCTGCTGGCCCTGCTCGATGCAGCAGCCCAGGAGGCGGACCAGGTGACGGTGGCTCACCGAGGACACCAGCTTCACCTCGTTCATGACGGAGTCCAGGCCGCCGTCGGCGTTGTCGCGGTGCTTGATCCGCTTCACGGCGACGAGGCGGTTGTCGCTGAGGCGCCCCGCGTACACCGTGCCGTAGGCGCCCGTGCCGAGCCGCTGGTCCTCGGAGAAGCCGCTGGTGGCGCGCTCGATCTCGCGGTACGAGTAGAGTGGCACCGTGCAGTCCGCTTCCGACAGGAGCCGCTTCGTGCTCTGCTGCGACCGGATGGACGCGGAATGGCGCTTCAGCACGTGGCACACCACGCAGCCGATGCCCATCACCATGGCTCCAAAAACTATTCCTGCAGAACGTGCAGAAATGTCATGAAAAATCGATAAACTTGATAGAATTAAGAAAAAAAATCCGAAATAAACCTTTAACTTGTAGACGAAAGCTAAATCAAACCCTAAACTTGTAATCCCGAAAATGAGCATACCGAACTCTCTGATCCCGGTTTATTTTAAACCTTAAGGGTTTTTAACTGGTATTCGCTGACGTGGCAAGGATCGTTGATGGGCTGGCTGGACATTAGGATGAATTGGGCTGGCCCATTAACGCAGTTGCTCGCACGCTTGCTCTATTTTTTCCCCTCTTTTTCCATTTTTGTAATAATAATTTCTTTTTTATGCACGCACTTGTTTCTACCAGCCAACCAAAACTCTGGTAGTCTAAAAAAAAACTCAGGTAACGAACGGCTGCGCTAATTTTCGTGCCGAAATATTAGACGCCAAAGATTATATGGGAAGGAGGGATTCTCAGGAGCGACAAAAATTAAGAGCGGCCACAGAAAATGAGCTTGGCACTACTTGAACCTAGGAACGTCCCACTTGTAGAGGCCTCAACTAGCCAATCTGATTGAAGGTTGTCAACGATTATATTTAGCGTGTATTTGCATATTAAAACAGAAATGAGCGTTCATATATGAAAACCTTTTTGAATTTTTTTAAAACATTTCATAAAAAACTGCAAAAAGAATTGAAATACCGAATATATTTTTTACAAATTTTACGAAATTCCAAAACCATTTCTCTGGAAAATGTTGCACGGTAAAATTTTGCCAAATGTAGATTTAACATTTTCTTAATGACAATAAACAATTTAAACTATACAAACATTTTTTTTATATCTGAAGTTTTAAAATTTTGTTCCCCTTTTTCAACAAATGTTTATGTTTCAAATAGTGTTCACTCAAATTGATTGTGTTTTCAAAAAATGTTCATTTTTAAAAAAGTATTCAGAACTTTCAAAAGTGTTTGCATTTTAAAAAATCGGAGGTTCAAAAAAAATTTGCCCCTGCAAAGTTTTAATATTTGTTTGTCCTTAAACAATCTTTCAAGTCTCGACGTTGTCCCCTTAAAAAAAAGTCTGGACGCAGTAGTACGTGGATAAATAGTTCGGGCCTCTCAGTATAACAGAACCAGCTAATATTTTCGGTGGCTAGCTGGGGGAGCTTAGCAGCGGTAGATCGGAAGTTCGATTCCTGTAGAGCTTTTTTTATTTTGCATCTTACTAAAAAGAAGAAAAAAAAAACTCGCGTTTCATCTGTTGGGCCGGCCCAGTCGCGACTGGAGTCAACAATCCCGAGATTCGTCTTGCCACTTAGACAATCCCTGTTTGGGACCGCTGTCAAGGTTTAAAATAGTTCGCTGTGCTGATTTCTGGGATTGCAAGTTTAGGGTTTGATTTAGCTTTTGCCTACAAATTGAAGGTTTGTTTTGGACTTTTTTCTAGAATTAATACAAGCATAACGAATCCTTAGGAATGTAACAACTTTCCCATGATCAAAACGCTTATGTACGAAATTTTCTTCGGATTTGATATTTCTCGGGTGCCTGAAATTCCTTTTCACGTCAGTCACTTTTTTCCTTATTCCTTGCCTCTTGGCCGGACCTCGCTGGAGAAAAACTAGCCCCACCATCTATCTTAGGGTAATGTCTTGACCCAATTATCTATCTTATTAGGGGTGGGGGGTGCAGGGGATCGACAGAGGTTTCCATGGGTGGTATCGGACTTAGAGGGATGGTCGGGGACTCGGGGTGGTGGCTAGCAATGGCCATGGGTGGGGTTGAAGGGGGAGGGCGGCAAGGTGGTGTCTTGATGGCGCTTGCTTGACCGTGGGTGGTGGAGGCCAGCGGTTAGGGCAGGGTAGGCTGGGGCGTTCGGGAAAAGGGAGAACGAAGGGAGGACGAAGATGAACAGATGAACAGTAGTGCGGTCTATTTTGAGCGATTGGATGAACATATGACAATCCATGCAAAAAGTGACTGGGCACCCGGCAAATAGAGGCTCCCAATTTTCTTTTCCTTTGAGATGTGTGTATGGATTTGTTTATTTTACATAATTTCTACAATCAACAGAGGACTTGTTTTCGGGAGGTCCTATTCGATGCTAACTGCGTCAAATAGTCGACCGTTCACATAGGCAACGACCGACTGGACCGGTCCATAAACGATGCACAGGGTGTGTTTTTTTTCTGTTTTTTATTTTCCATTTCTTTTTGGTTTTCCCTGTTTTTTCTTTTTTTAAATTTGTTTCCTGTTTTAAGAAAGTTTGAAATTTCAGAAAAATATTTATAATTTCTTACAATGTTCAAAAACCATAAAAATTCCGTGTTTTCAAATTTTTTCTGGAATTTCAGAAATATTGGTGTTTCCAAAAAGTGTTCACATATTCAAAAAAATCAGGTTTAAAAAATAAAACAGTTTATCCAAATATTTGTCTAAAGCATGGACAAACTTTTAAACCATGAGCTTATTTTTGAAATTCCACACTTTTTTGGATAAAGCAAAGAACTTTCGAAATTGTGATCATTTTTCTGAAGAATGCAAATAGATTTTGAAACTTTTGAACATTTTTTAAGT